>JAHSPW020000001.1:9523826-10131450 GCA_019985065.2 Arctostaphylos glauca | reverse complement strand
CACCTGTAATAATAATGTCGTCTACATAGACAATCAACAGTATTCTCCCTTGGTCAGATGCAAGAGAGAAGACAGAATGATCAGAATGACAGCGTTTCATACCAAACCAAAGGACAACATCACTGAACTTGCCAAACCAAGCCCTCGGAGATTGTTTTAGCCCATATAGAGCTTTCCGAAGGAGCAATAACAGCGAGAAACCAGCCACGAGGGAGGGCAGGAGGGGCTGGGCAGGACGGGGCAGCGGCTGGGCAACTGAGTTTGGCGGCGGGGCAGCACTGGGCAGCGGCTGGGGGTGGCAGCTATTGGTTTAGGGTTTTGGTTGAAAGAGGGTTAGGGTTAGGGTTTATGGTGGCTTGGTTTAGATTTTAGGGTTTAGGGTGGCTTGGTTTGGGGTTAGGATTAGGGTTTATAGTGGAATCAGAACTCGCTCTGATACCATATTAACGAGATGGAAAAGAAAGAGAGAGATAAAAGTGTATTGGATGATTAGCATCCTAACACACGAGCTTTATTTATATTAAGTGCATAGACTACATGTTTTCTCCTGTAAGTAATGTGGGATTATACTAATTACTTTAATCTAATATTCTAACAAAGTCCAATCTTATTAAAGCCCGGTCATCTCTATCTCCCCCCCCCCCCCCCCCCCCCCCCCCACCTTCCTCCTCCTCCTCTCTCTCTCTCTCTCTCTCTTGCGCGCGTTCTTGCCCTGGTATATCTCTCTCCCTATGGTTCCTCTCTTGCGCGTAATAGAAGCCCTCCCCCCCCCCCCCCCCCCCCCCCACCAACAAAACAAACAATAGGTATGTGTTTTGCTCCATTTGAAGTATTGTCGAACTTGTGTGTGTGTTTGCGCTACTTATATATTTAGCTGTGTCCCCCTCCTTGTCCGTGTCCCCATATTTTTTTAAATGATCGTGTGTCGTGTTTGTTTATTTGCTACATAGCTTACCATGAAATTGGTCAGTTTTATTTCTCCTTTTTAGGAAAATCTCATTTCAGAAGATGATACCGTGAAACTTGTTGTCATTTTTCTTTGCGTAATGTGGTTGAAATGCAGGCCGTAACGATTTCAAGTCAGACTGGCGCAATTTAGCATCAGTGATCGTGGAAATCAATAGCAGGATCGATTACAAAGAAAGTAAAAGTGAAGAAATGACGCATCTTCTACGCTCTTTGTTCCATCCAATTCGCATGTAAGTGTTTAATTCGTACACTTTTTGCCTAGCTAATTGAATCGTTTGAGTATCATGACTAAGAGTAAGAGGTTTTTAAGAACCACAAGTATGTATGATATGTCGTGTTAATTGAATTCCATGACTACCATGGTGTCAAACAACATGTTCCAAGCCACTGACTGTCGAAAGCTTTCATCAAACCTATCTTTAAAGCACATCTAGGATAACCAATTTCTGCATAAGAAGTATATTGTCCATTATGGACCTTCCTTTTGCGAAGGACGATCCACAAGGGTCAATAAGAGATTGAAGCACTAAGGGAATTCTGTTTACCAAGGTTTAGTTATGCATTTGTAAGGAACATTACAAGATGATGCTACAGGTCTGGAATCTTTTGTAGTTGGAGGGGCATTTATTTTAGGCACCAAAGAGATTGCTGTAGAATTCTACTACCTCCGTCCCAATTTGTTTGTCCATTCTCAAAATTCTAACTTATTTAGGAAACACAATCATTACTCTTAAAAAATTTTACTTTCCAAGAATACCCTTAACTTTTTTAACATTAAATGAGAGTTTACGTTTTCCCAAAGCATGATTTTTTAAAAAAGAAAGGGCATTAGGAAAATTTTGACAAGTCAACTTCAAAATTAGACAAACAATTTGGGACATCGAAAAGTCAAAAGTGGACAAACAAACCGGGACGGAGGGAGTATTAATTTAGCATATATCCAGAATCAAACAACTGTTGCACAGCTTGATTAAAATAAGAATCCACCATATCTCAGTTATTGTGGTAGAAAGCTACATTGAATCCATCTGGGTCAGCAGCCTTGTCTCCTTCAATGGACTTGAGAGCAATTTTCATTTCCTCCTCATATACAAGACCTACAAGCAGTGGTGGAGTAAAGAGGGGCACATTGGTCACATACCCCCACTCAAATTCAGATTTTTTTTCCCTCTCGTATTATCCTATAATTGATGGACTAGAAATACAGAAAAGTGTTTTCTGGCCGTGCACCAGCACGATCACAACGTCCACAACCCCATATTCCACTGACGCTTCAACAACCGAGGCCATGTAGATACACTACATATTGTGATTTTTTATGGAGCTTTTCATCTTGCACTGGGAACTGTATTGAATATTACATTTGTTGATTGTTAACTTGGGCCTTTTATCTAGTGTTGTGAATTTTGGTGTATCTATGGCATTTTTTGCAAGATTTTCTGGATGGATTTTGTCAGTGATAACTACCTTGCAAAACTTTCAGAGTATGAAAATAAGATAACCAATTTAGCCTAGCTTTCTGTGTTTTAAAGACTCTCCAGTTTACCAACCATATCTTTTTTCCTTGGCAGTAACAGTAGCATCACAAGGAGAGGAGAAACAGAGAGCTTCAATTTGATTCATCTCCTCTCTAGCTTTCTCAACTCTAGAACTTGTATTTGTGTAATATCTTGTATTTTAAGGTCCTTCAAAACAGGTTTAAATTTCTTGAGCTTTAAGCTCAGCTTCAACATAAGTGGTACGGGTACCCTTAAACTAAGGACTCCAGGACTTGGCTAACAGGTTTTCGGATGAGAAATGCCTCGTTCAAAAATTGAAAAACTTAAATGGCTTCTTGGTGACTACTTCTGAAATGACAGTCCATGGCGGGGCAATGGTCTGACTTGCTAGGAGCAAGGAAGCTAGCCTTGGGAATTAGGAAACTCACCTTGCCATTTAGAATTTATAGGACTCTGTCGATTCTTCTCTTATTATCACATAAGCCCCCTATTTTGTTTGACCAAGTAAACCAAAAGCGCTTAGATTTCGTGTCGTACTTTCTAGATCATCAATGCAATACTTCAAATCAGTAGCAGCTCGAAGACTTGTGAACCACATTGAAGTCCCCTATTTGAATCCAAGGAAAACCTCTAATAACTGCATACATGAACCTCATATCTGCCCAAAGACTTCTCTCAATTCACTGATTCAAACCATACACCAGAGACATAAAAATAGTTACAACATTCCAAGCCTTCTATCTTAGCAACCATTAACTGACCCGAGGAGTGAATTACATACACATTAGAGTCAAAGGGCCCCAGGCCAAGATGACTCTAGTCGCAGTGCCATTAACAATATTGTGGACTATAGACCAATAATTAGGGAAACAGTGTTTTGCAGAATCAGCCATATTTTCACATCCCATATTTGTTTCCACAACACCAATGAGTTCAGTCTCTGAGACCTAACAAAGGAGAGTACCTGCTTTTGCTTCAGAGGGTCGTTGAGGCCTTTGGCATTTGAAGATGCAATTCTTAAGAATGAATAGAAGATGCACCACCTCCCTCACCATTTGGGGGACCCCCTTCATCTTAGGGGGCCCAGACCCCATCTCTCTCTTCCCCCCCCCCCCCCCCCCCCGGCGCAAAAAAAAAAAAAGCAGACCCAATCAGAGGAGCAGTGGGCAACTACCCCATTAAGGGAATCTTTACCAGTCCTACTCTCAACCAGCACTGGAGATGCAACCCCATAATGGACTTCTTCACAAGGCAAAGTTAAGTCTAGAATGGCTAAGGAGTTTCGGTGTTGCTCATGATTTTGGAAACAGAAATATCTTTACCAGTCTTGTTCTCAACTACCCCATACCAACTTCACCAAAAAAAAGTGCATAATTGAGATTCAATTGAATTATTATTGGCCAAGGCCAGGCCTTATTAATATGTTTTTGCCTTTGTTTACATGAATTTCAGTATGTACAAATTCACAAGATATTTATGAATTGTTAAGAACATAGCTAGGAGAGATTTTATATGGCAGTTTAAAGTTTGTAGTTTTTGTGAAAAAATTGTCGTAAACAATTGGTTAATATTTTGCTAATATCATAAGGAGGGATAGAAAATAGGATGAACACTAATTTCTTACTTGTTCTTGTTTTGTTTTGTTTGCAGTGAATTGGATAGCATACCTACGTTGTCTATGTTTTGGAGTTTGAATGATAGAATTCGGTTGTGTTATCAATTTTGGGACTTGATTGAGTCGGGTACTTGTAGAATTGGTCCTAAATGCAAACCTTTCGGGCCTGGAACAATGAGCTGGAGGGAAATTGTGGATGGTCACAGGGCATTGAGATTGATGAGAGAACACAACAATTTGTTCAAAAGTTGAAACAAGGAAGAACCATATTTCTTGGCACACGTCGCAGGATGAAACAACATATTGCCTGAGGTTCATCAGGAATTGTTTTTGTCACTTTACGGAAATGAAAACGTCTGCACAAGATTTGGTAATGATTTTACATTTTTTCATTTTTATTACTTGTAATATATCATGGATAATAAACTAATTTTCCCTTTTGATTTGTTTGTTATGTAGGGCTTACAAACCAAACACGAACTATTGGTGTTATTTGAATTAACATTTAAAAATTTTATTTATCACTTGCATATACGGGCAACAAAACTGGAGGTAGAACTTCAACGCAGGTTGGTTCCTAGGAAGACCGAGCTGTGTGATTTATTCAAGGAATCAAACATGTTGGACTAACGTGCATAATTATATGGTAAATTTCATTTATCTCCCTTAAAAGTTTTTGACTATTGCAATTACTTCTTAGTTTTCTGAAATTATACTGGCCTCTTCTATCAGAATTGTCGAGGGAACCCAAGACCGGAAAGAAAAGCATCTGCAGACATATATCTTCCTCCTAGAAGAATTTGTTTTCCCAAAAAGATTTACCATTTTCTTTATGTTTTCTATTTTTTAATAGTGAGGTATTGTTTGGTTTGCTTTGGTTTGTTTGGAGCTAGTATGAAGTTTACTTGATATTTATTTTCTATTATTATGATTAGAATCCGTGATATATCTCTATTCAATAATGAGTTTGTATTGAATTCTTATTTTGGACATATATTTGTACCATATTAAATCAATCGGTTTGAGACAATAATTTTCCTTAAAGAGACATTATTTGTAGCGATAAATTCATAATACCAGGAATCTTACCCATGTCTATGTTTTTTAAAAGATACGTTAACTGTTGGATGACCGTCATATTTTAGGTATTCGGCTATTGTTTTTTGGATCATTTGAGTATTTACTTTCCCTTTTAGTATTTTAATTTTTAATTTTAGGTCAAATCTTTTTTTTTTTTTTTGAAAAAGTCATATTTAAATGTCGTTGACATCATAATTTTTTTTTAGATCTCTCACAGTAACTAACGGAAGATAAAATTTTCAACCAGAGAAAATGTCAGTGCAATTTCAATTTGTTTTTATGATTACGAAAAATCAAAGGAGAGGGAAATAAAATTTTACCCTTCAAATGTAAGATAAATGGGTCTCATGTCCAATCTCACATCTATCACACAAAATTTCTTAACTTCAATTATGAACCGTAGAATTTTCCTTTCCTTAGCCCACCTAACCAATTTTGCTATTTGCCAATAACCAGATCCCGAACAAGCCAGGGAATGACATGGCACGCCCACAAAACGACGTCGTTTTGTGGGCAAATCAAAAAACATTAAAAGGGTCCAAAACGACGTCGTTTTGGACCCAAATTTCCTCCCCAAATTTTAGGCGGCAAACCCTCTTTGTATCTCTCTCCTAATTGCATTCCATTTCAAACACTGTCATAAACACCTCTCTGTATCTCTCTCATCTCCATCACCACCACCGGAGCCTATTCTTGCTGTCATCGTCGCCACCTTTCTCTTACAGTCCCACCGTCTTCACCCGCGCTCAGGTGACAAAACCCCCAATTGTCCGGATTTTTTTGAATGGAAAATTTTGTTCAGAAGTATTATGTTCTGAAACTTCTCTTCTTGAAGGGTATTCTTGAATGTACCTATAATTGTAATGCTGCGCAAGCTTAAATTTTTTGAGGCAAATAATCTTTGAAAGGATGGGTTTCTTGCAAATAGAAGATTCGTGAGTGTCAGTAGGGGACTTTTCCTAATTATAGCCTGATGTAAGAAATAAGATGCAATGTTATAAATAAAATAGAAATGGTTGGAATGAGATGCAATGGTATAATTATAGCCTAATGTTTCTATTCTCTCTACTTTCTATCCTTTTGTTGTTAATATTGAAATTTTTTTTTTCTTTTTGAATTGACTGATTAGTAGAGATTTGGATTGTCATTAGTGTTCTGTGTTCATTTTTTTTGTAGAATCATTGTTATGGAGGTGGTATTGGAATCTAAGGTGTTCACAATATTTAATTCTGAAAATAAAGCTCGATACTGTTATGCTAGCTATGCGAAAGCAAAAGGTTTCGGGTGGATCACGAAAACATCTAAGAGGCGTGACGATGGGGTAAAAGCTAATGTTACTTATGGTTGTCATCAGAGTGAAAAGCCAAAGACATCTCGGCTTTGAATCCCCTAAAATCCTAGCTAACAACAAAAACAGATTGTAAGGCCGCTATGAATATCTGTTTGCAAGTTGACGGAAAGTGGATGTTGAATTCAATTGAAATGAATCATAACCATGAGATGGACCCGGGTAAAGTGAGATATCTTAAATGCTATCGGGATCTCTGACCACATGTAATGAGAACAATTGAATTGAGTGCAGCAGCCGGAATCAGATTGAACAAAATAATTTCCTCATGTGTTATCGAAGATGGGGGGCCTGATAATTTGATGTGGTTAGAAAAGGATGACAGGAATTATAAGGATAAAGTCAGGCATTTACAACTCAAGGAAGGGGATGCCGAGGCAATGCATAAATACTTTGTCAAAATGCAAAAAGACAATGGTGACTTCTTTTACGCCATTGATGTTGACGAAGATAACAGATTACGGAACGTATTTTGGCCGATGGCAGGAGTAGAGAGTTAGACAAAGAATTTGGCGACGTCGTAACTTTTGACACAACTTATCTTGTTAACAAGTTCGATATGCCTTTCGCACCCTTTGTAGGGGTCGACCATCATGGACGGTCAATTTTGTTTGGATGCGGTTTGATATCACGGGAGGACACAACTTCATTTGTATGGTTGTTCGAGACTTGGCTTTCTTGCATGTCCGATTACTACCCTAACGCCATCATCACAGACCTATATAGGCAATGCAAAATGCAATAAGTCAAGTTTTTCCAAAGGCACGCCATCGTTGGTGTTTGTGGCATATCATGAAAAAAATTCCTGACAAGTTAAAGGGATACAACGAGTATAAGCCGATTAAAAAAAACTTGAAGAATGTTGTATATGATTCCTTCAATCCAGAAGAGTTTGAACATAATTGGACAGTTCTCATCGAAGAATTTAAGCTACAAGAGAATGATTGGTTAGCTGGATTGTACAAGGAGAGGAATCGATGAGTACCGGCATTTGTCAAAGACACCTTTTGGGCAGGGATGTCAACAACCTAACGAAGCGAGAGCATGAATGCATTCTTTGACGGCTATGTCCATTCTAATACCACATTGAAGGAATTTGTGGAGCAATATGAGAATACCTTGTGTAAGAAAGTGCAAAAAGAAGAAGAGGTGAACGCCCAATCCTTAAACGTAAGAATTCAAAATGTGTCCCCTTATGGTTTTGAGAACCAATTTCAGCAAGCATACACAATTAAAAAATTCCAGCAATTTTGAGAACTTGTCACAGTAGAGTTTCATCGGGCCATTATCAAATATTCTCAAATCACATAATAAGGTTTGGAGCCACAGAAAATTTCCCAGCAAGATCTCATTAATCGTCCATTTGCCCTCTTCAACCGCCGAAACTCTGAACGAAGAATAGAGTTGAGGAAACAAACGTCCGTCTAATATTTTCTAGGTAAAAATCTGATTACGATTTTCATTAGGGAGGGCTCGATTCAACATCTTCCAACTTATTGACAACCAAAATCAATGGTCCTAGATTCGAGTGCAAATGATTAGTAAGGTATAGAAATATAGCGTCGAGGAAGGACTGCCTATTCATTAGTTCCAAAAAGATTTTCCAAATCGACTTATTCTGCTTTCAATCAAGGTATTCATACCATAAGATTTGTAACGCCTATAGCACATACACTACAAGAAATTTTAGATTTAGCAGCGCTCTAAACCGTCACAAAAGATCCCAAAAAGTGTTGTTATAGATCCGAGAAAGTTATACCAACAGTTGGAAAAATGTCAGCTAAAGCATCACGAGATGACCGTCGCTGTAGGGTTATAGTAACGCTTTTTATAAGTGTTGGTACAAATCTTCTTTTACTGACAGTTTATTTAGCGATATTTACAACCGTTGGTACAGATTAATTTACCTTTGTAGAGACGTTTTTGAAAACGTCGCTATAGTTCAAACTAGTCCAATTATTTTCCTACAATTTGAAATATGTTATACATGCTCTTATTAAAAGGAACACTCAATATATTCATAATTTAAACTCTATTTCATAAACTTGTATTTTTCATTAAATAAAATAAAACTTATAAATCGAAATCAAATTCCATTATATAAACATGTCACATTTCAATAGTACATCAAAATTCTTGTAATAAGATATGTGTTCGGGTACAACCCACTAAAGTTCCACAATAATGGAGGATTCCCTTCATCAAGAAGATAAGGTTATGGCATGAATACAAAACCGTAGACGTACATTATGAATCCGTGCAGACAATGCATCTAAACGAAGCATCCTTCCTAACAGTGGCTCACCAACAACACTTGCAATTTTTATAGCATCGAGGGCTTGGAGACATCCAACAATGCTAGGAACTGAAAAATAATATCTAGGGAAAAAACAAAGAACAAATAAGAAAAGGCTTGGAGACATCTATGGATAGCTACTGCTATGACTATGCGAATTATAGGAAAGAAGAGGCAAGTATGAAAAAATAAGTAAGTGTTATGGGCGATGTCCTCCTTTTCTTTCAATCTATTGCTCATATTTATAAATCATCTTAAGTACTTGGTGTTTTTCATCTTTTCTAGATTTTTCGCCTAAATTTAAAGACATTAACTCTCCTTTGATGTAAGGTCAGACTTTGATCGTTACACTCAGTAATCGCCTCCATGTTCTCCTTCTCTCACCTCATTTTCGACCACATTTCTTTGTGCTCCTCTCCTTCCTACGTGGGGAATGCAATGCAGTTGAATAATTGCTATGTATATGAAATGTCGTCACTTCGTATTCTATACACATAAGCCCTTCTAGAAGTTAATGAATTGCTCTAGAAGGTTAAACTACGTGGCTTGGGTACACCACGCTTTTAATCCTGTATGTGCACCTCTATATGCAGTGCCACATGTCAAATTCTTCTTTGCGAATAAATTAGGGAGTCAACGTACCCCCCACATCAACATAGTTTAAGATTTCAAATAATATTGGTGGAAACTTGAACTGCTTGTTTCCCGCTAATACGAGGTCGTGAGAAAACGCAATTGTGTGCTATCCCCATCTTTGTAACTTCCAGCCCAACCTATTTGCGTTTTGCTTATAAATTGAGCACCTAATGCAGGTTAATTTATTCGTCTTCCACCTCTCTTTATCATGGAAACTATTGAATTAATTAGTCATACCTTTGAAACTCTTTCTGTTTCTGAAGCTAATCCGTCTATGGTTATTGACATTCCCAACTCTTTAAGCCAAACCTTAGGAAATTACAATGACAAACTTTTCATCCATGAACCTTGCCAAAGGTCAAGCCGTGACCTTCTAATTGTTATTCCCCCTTCGACCACAGTCCAGGTCGTTATGGATGGTACCAACTTCCGTCATTCTCACTCGAGAGTAATGAGCATATGCCATTCTGCACTTGCCAATACAGATGTCCATTTCAGCCTCATGAACGCTTTGTATTCTTCCTCTTTTCGTCCCAACTTCCTTCAAGCGATAGAGCTTAAGGACACACCTGAACTCTTACCAACACATTCATCCCAACATTCTCCTTTCAACTGCACTTGTTACTGCCATACCATTCTTAGTAGCTCACACTTCATTTGTATAACATGGATGTATTATACTAGCTAGTGCGCTATAATTTTCCTTTCAACTTTTTGGTCATCCTACAATTACACGGCACTCCCAAAGAACTCTATAACTTGTTGCTTTTTATTTGTTACATCATCCGGACTCTCTCCATCATAATTGAAAATCGAGTCAAGATATTTAAAGCGTGTACCACTTCGTAAATCCTAATTTGTAGGGTGACTTTTCAACACTATATTCTACCTAAACATCTAGAAAAAGAATTGATATCTTTCCTACAATATCTAGTATTTGTTTCTAATACATACTACATTTTTCATCCAGTCCTTGTATTGCATTAACACATAACTTTGATCACCAAATTAAATTTGTAAATTCTGATATTATCTTATACGAAAGATCCATGTCAAATTTCATCTTCATTTTTTTCTCCGAATAATATATTATTTGGCTCACATCAATATGACGACAAGATCCTTGATATAAAGAGCATTGTCTCATTTGAATCAACTAAATAAACATACAGATCTCTTTAATATTAAGTGTTCTACAGAGTAAAGAATTTTATATAATCGTGTTTAGATATTAACTTTTAAGTGTCAATTCGATTTTCTTATCTCAGCCCCATAAATTAACATTCACAATTTTATATAATCATGTTAATTGGATTAATCGTGTTTGTAACTTGTTGAAATATAATCACACGACTCAAAATACTTTAAGTTTGTGTTACAAGTACTAGTTTAAATGATTTTTTATATTCTTAAGATCACCCATGTAGACTTGCGATGTGGAACGGGGTTTTTTACAAATACCCAATCTTTATGCCCTTTCGCTATCGCATGGAGTTGAGCACTAGAGGTACAATGGTATTTCACATGTCTATTCGCTGGTGACCAAAATCACCACGTCATTTCATTGACATTTTTCCTAGTAGCCACACAACGTCCCAACCCTACTCAATTGTGCACATAGATTGCTCTAATACTATTTGTAACGCCTTATATAAACTACTAATCCAGTAACTTATTGACGCTCATTGTCCAAAATACTTAAAACCCAAGTTAAAAGTAATAGCTTACACGATTCTTGTTATGGCAAATAATATAAACAAGAAGAGACAATCAACAAAAAATTAGAAAGACATAGAGTTTTACGTGGTTCTGAATAAGCAATAGGTTAAATGTACGTAGAAGAGAGAGAGATTACAAGCATCGATCGGCTATCTTTCGAAATCCTAATGTGGCCGGTGTGCCAATGAATCAGATCTTATCAGATATCTTTTAGTGATCCAGATATTTCATATATACGGCAAATCCTAAAGAATAGGAAAGGTTAACATCCTAAACAGATTAGGAAAATATATCTCCCATATATTATCACCAAGATTTGCGCATACCCTTACTACCGGTAGTTCTGGCACTTACTACCGATAGTAGTACCATTCGTTGTCCAGAAAATTCAAAAACTCTTACTGTTGGTAGTTCAAGCACTACTACTGGTAGTACTAGTCTCTGCCGAAATACAAGCCGCCATCTCAACAATTCCTTTAAATCCAAGGTCACCTATGTAAACTTTCAGCATGGATCCATAACAATCAATATATAATATTTTACCAATGAAAAAGTTCAGCCAATAGGATAATTTTATATAATCACCCTTGCAATAACTTTAAATTTGTAATTGAGGGTTATTTGACAATAACTAAATTAAACTTGCCAAAAAGTATGGATGAATTTGAATCATGAGTAACCATGTTTGAAAAAATAAGCCAATTTTTACTTCATAAAGTCTATCGTATGCTTCCCGTAAAACCTAATTTGTAGAGTTTTTTTTCATTAAAAAAATTGCAAAAAAATTAAATTATTAAATACTATGCCGACCTTGGTTTATGTATATATAAGCAGTCGCTACTACGAATTATATTATACGATTAAATATATTGGCATTACTTTGATTATAGATGACATATCCAGAAGGCGACAATGACAAAGACTATGATTTTATATATATTTTCAATTAACAATAACATAAGATTACAAAGATAAAATTTCATGATCTTCAAGTAATAAAGAATTGAACTTTTTAGTACCTTTTACATGCTCTACCAGATATTTCCGTTAAATTTTATTTGTCGCCTTCGAATGATAAAAATATTTATTCGCCTTTTGTTTTTTATTGTCTTTTGTGATTTAACCTTTTGTCTTCTATAAAATAAACGTTTTTGCTAATAATGTTCCGCCAATATCGATCCTTCAAATTATTGTACGAGATAGTAAAATACACTACAACAAAAGGTAGTATTCTCAGCGTTTGTTAAACCCTGACAAAAGTCACAAAAACGCCACAAAAATACATTACCAGCGTTTTTTTCACAATTTCCGGAGTTTGTAAAAAACGTTGCCAGTACTCCTGTTGGGAAAAATTACCGGCGTTTATAAATGTCGCTAATATTTACCGGCGTATTTTTCAGCGTTTTAGTGAAATACATTTTTCATGTTAAAATATCTGAATATTCTCGATTAAAGAATTTCTTAGGGATACAATATAACTAGTCATGAAGAGACAAGAAGTAAAAATGCAAGGGTTAGAAAGGGAAATAAGGGGGAAAAAAAAGTTTTAAGGTTGTTTGTTATTATATTAAATAAATTTTCTAATTTTTATTTTTACTTGGATTGAATTTACATGAATTTCCAGTATGCAATATTAAACTCCGGTTTTTGCTCGGGTGCCTACCTAGTTAGAATTCGAATCTCGATCGTTGTGATTTCTTTTGCTTTTTTTTTTAATCATTGTACTACTCGATTTTAATATTTTAATAGATTTTCTTTTACCAATAAAAAAAATATTAAGCTCTGTGCTTAACGCAAGTCGATTTCTAGTGAATATTGTATATTTGAACATACGCATATAGGAATCAATAACTCTTCAATACCATCGATAATTACTAGTGATTGTATATCCAATATCTATCTTTTATTTTTTTTAATCGACTAAAGAATAAATTTTATTAATCATTGGAAAACAAATTACAATGGTTAAATGGAAACCATACTTAAAGACATCACGATAACCCAACACAAATCCCAAATTGATACTCGAACAGACGACAATTTCATATAAGACCCGGAAAGCACTTTCGAATGAACTTATGAAAATAATTAAAAACCAACCTAATTAAAGAACCCCAAGGGATTTTCTTTTAAAATTATTAACACAGTTGATCTGAAAGTAAAACTATTGGCAAGATACCAACCAAAAAATATGAACTTATGAAAATAATTTTAAAAAAAATGCGTACGACTTGTTAAATTATTTGAAAAAAGTCACCTTGAAATTTGCTTCTAACCCTTAGAATTTTCCATCCAGAGCACTGCTACAATCTCAGAAAAAAAAAACTCAGAAATTTCTCCGAATTCAAAATCAAATGCCATGATTCATTTGAATTTGTGGGGTCCACAAATTTGCTTCTAACCCTTAGAATTTTCCATCTATAAAAATGCTGCAATGCACCAAGAAATAGTCAAACTCATCCACACAATGTCTTCCTCAAGACTTCTCTCTCCTCTCTATATCCTTTCCTTCTCTCTCCTCCTCAAACTTTCCCTCACAGCCAACCCTCTCAACCATTTCTGTTCAACCTCTGGAAACTTCAGTCCCAACGGGCCTTACGCAAAGAACTTGAACAAGCTCATCAGTTATCTCCACTCCAGTACCCCGCGAACCGGTTTCAGTAATAGCTCAGTGGGCTTGGGCCAAAATCACGTCTATGGCCTTGCTCAATGTCGAGGTGATGTCAACATCACAAATTGCCAAACTTGTGTTGTCGAGGCGAGCAGCGAGATACAAAAAACTTGCCCACACAGTAAAGCAGCAATCATATATTACGATTATTGTGAGGTGAAATACTCGAACCTCGATTTCTTTGGAAAAATTGATACCCAGGACTGGTTTTACCTGGAGAATTCTCAAAATGCGAGCAACCCAATTCAATCCAATAACACACTCACAGGGTTGTTTAAAAAGTTAGAAGAAGAAGCTTATGTTAGCCCGAAAAAGTATGCTAGTGGGGAATCGGAGAAGCTTTATGGGTTGGTTCAATGCACCAGAGATCTTTCGAGCCATGATTGCAGGATATGTATTGATGCTGTTGTTAATTCGGTTTTGAACGCTTACTATGGGAAAGTTGGAGCGAGGATTGTGGGTGGGAGTTGTAACGTGCGTTTTGAGATTACTCGTTTTTTCAACTAGAGAAATGTACCGCGGTTCTTAGATGGTACAAACGAATAAGTGTTACAGGAAAACTCAACAGTTAAATTCGAGTAAGGATATATGACTTTTCATGAGTAAGAGTTTTCTCAAAATCTCAATTTTCGTTTCATGACTTTTCATGACTAGTGTCAAAATCTTGGGTGTCATTTTGTCTAGCCTCAAAATGTATCTTGTTGACTACATCTAAGTTTCGTTCAAACGTCTTGACACATTGATAGCATGATAATATGATGAAGATACGAGTCTTACAAATAAGCAAAATACTATGGTAAAGGTGCGAGGATTAAGCAACTGAACATGCTAATGTCGTGGATATGTGAGATTTAAACCAATAAGCATGATAACTATGGAATAGGATCTCAAATGCACAATTTCAGTTAATGCACAAGGTTCCACAGAAGTTTCTAAGTCCTACATGTTAGCAAGATAATATGATAAAGTGAGCTATAGACACATGAGCATAATAACATGATTCCAAATTCACAAAGGAACTCCAACCATGATAATCATTGAATATGATATCAACTTACAATAACATATGCTACATAAGGGTTAACAAAATGATCTAAGTTTGGGTACAGGTGGAGTAATCATAAATAAGAATTAGGTGATGTCATGTCATGCTGAAAAATTTTAATGTCTAAAATTTATTTCTAAGTATAGAAAAAGTTAAATTTTCAAAGTCTTGACTTATGGGATGCAAAGTGGTTGTAATTGTTGCTTGAACTATTCTAAGAACAATGGTGTACTTATTTGATACAAACGTATAAGGTTAATTAGGGTGAGTTTCAAGCCATTCTATAGGAAGAAATTAAAAGTGTGATTTTTCAATTTTCTACTAACATAAAGGGGCCGACGTTTTGATATGGACAAAATTTCAATTTTACGTTAATGCCATTATGTTCAAATGGAGTGTACTTCCTTATTTTCATTAAATAAAGTTAAAGTAAAGAAATCTAGAAAATAAACCTACAATCAAAGAACATGCACTGGTTCATCTGGCCTGAGACAGAAACTAACAAACAAATTGCACAATAGGTGCACCAGTGCAAGGGGTCCAAGGACAATGATGCAATATCAAACCATAAGGAATTATTGAAATACATAGAGGGGAAGGCACCGGTACACTAAAGTTAAGGCGCTGTTGCACTATAGGAACTTCAGGAAAAAAATGAAGTGTTGCGAAGGGAACGCATCGATACACTAGGTCAAAGGCACCAGTGCAACGGTCGTCTTCTCCAAAATACAAATTCTGGGTTTTATTTTCACAAAGTTCCGTGGAGCTTAGGGTATAATCGAAACACACATTTAAGATTTGGGAGAGTTCCATTTACCTTGGAATAAAAAAGAATAGAGCTTGAATCAAAAGAATGAGGTTAGAATTGGACAAATTGAACCTCCGAATGGAGCTTCTATATCTTTCTCTCTCTACAGCGATATTCTTATCGACAACGATAGCTTCCAACACAACTCTTCAGCTTTGAAATTCGTGATAGAGATAGAGAAAGGAGGTAAAAAGATATATAAGGAAGATTGAGCGTAGCCATGGTGGTGGCCACAGCCCACATTCGTGGAAACAAATTTTGCCGGGGGAGGATGAGTGTTTTCATGTCTGGTAATAGACATGTGAGAAAGGAGGAGGAGCTTTTGTTGCCCATGGTGGTTTCATTGGCAAAGGGAGAAGTGGTGCACAGTGAGGGAAACACCATTGGGGAGGGGAGGGGGAAATAGATTTTCAATCTGGGAGATTTTAAAGATGGCTGCTAGAAAAGCAAAACAAATCAATGAAAAGACAACAAAGAAGAAGATCAAATTACCTGAATGGAAGTTCTAAAGATGGCTACTAGAAAAGCTTGCTAAAAAAATCAGAAATTATGAGATAAGTTGCACAAGAATTTATTATAGGAGGAAAGTGATTTTCTCTCTCCCCCAAGCCTTATATAGGTAATGGATAAGAAAAGGTGCGCGGGAAACAAAACGATTTGTGTTCCTAATGGTTTGATTCCCTTTACGTTGCATAATCCCATCAGAGAGTAATTAATGCACCCGACATGTGTCAATCAACCGCCAACCAGGTTGATGCCTGATTGAGGGGCTATTCTAGTGGGTCAAATTGTCGGGTCGACCCAAACTAGTAAATGGGTTGAACGTACAGGTTGGGCCCAAATGCATGGGGCTGTGTTGATAGCGTGGGGCTTTGACCTACGTGATGCTGAACAAATAAAGATGAAGGTTGGGTTGGGTTGGGTTGTGTTGGGTTTGACAAATACATACCGTGTCGATAGTATGGGGCTTCGATCGGGGTATTACCGAATGACATTCTTGAGACCAAATGACCTTGTCGTCATTTGGCTAGGGTGAGAAGAGAGGAAACCTTAATAGAAAACTGTACCTTTTTTGAAAGCTCTTACCTAGGAAATCCTTATGCTCTTAGCTGTGAGTAATAAGGGAAAGATCTCAAGATATTCTATTACCATAGTAAGGCGCTCAATCTCTTATAAATAGCGAATTACAAAGCAAAATCAAGTACGCAATCAATCACAAATACAAACACTTTTGTGTTTTTATTCTATACGTTATAACTTAAGCATTGGAGTGCCTTCTGGCTGAAAACAACCCATTGACACTAATTGGTTATTCCTTGCACGCACAAATTTTAGAAGCAACTAGGATCAAGAAGACAAATCAAATCAGGATTGATGGATCATCACAGCCCACACTGATCATAATTGCCATTACATAAAATGGGACTAAGCGTGGGATAACTTATTGGAGCCTCGTAGCTTACGACGTAGTTTTTCTACCCTTGACATTTTCCGTTAGGTACCAAAGCTGAAAGAGTAGATCTGGAATACCCGGCTACAAGGACAGAAGTAAAGAGAAGCTCCAGTGGGCTATAGTCCATGTGGAAACTTTTTAAAATTTTAGTCAAATTAATTTTAAACCCTCTTATTATTTGTATTCCAATAAACTTTTTAGTCAAGTTCATTTTTAGCACAGAACAAAATATATTCCTGGTTTCGCCCTTGCCCAGATATTAATGACATCAACATCGAGCAGAATACTATTGACCCTTGGTTTACATATAATAAAATTAGAAGTTCTGAAATCCACATGTAAAATCTTTTGTATAAAATCCCTTTTGAAGAATTTTATTTTAGTATTTCATATTTTTATCAGAGCAAACATATATTTTTCTTTACTTATCAATAAAATATTTAAAATTTAATTAGTTTATTTTAAATTAACATCTTCACAAAATTTGAGACGTTGCATTCAAACCCTTGGTGAAACTAGAACCCCTGATGCAACAGAAGCTTTCATATAGCATGTCCCTCCAAAAGATGCAACATAACTGGACTATAAATCTTATTGACTCGAACCACCCTACATAAATAGCTTAATAATCTCTTCATGCAATACTATAAATATTACAAATATGTAGCAGTTGGCGAGAGCCGCCTCACATGTAACGTCCCATGTAAACTACTGACCCAGCAACTTGTTGAAAACTAACAACGTGACCCAAAATTCTTAAGCTCAAGTTGTTAATAGTAGTTTACATGATTCCTTATATACCCCGGATCACCCATGTAGACTTTCGATATAGGACGGGACATCACAATTTCCCCACCTTTAAGACCTTTCGTCCTCGCAAGGGTTGAACACTAGAGTCACCACGCCCAAACCCCTGAGTCTGTTCTCTAGTGACCAAACAAAGTCCCAACCCCACGCTCGATCAAATACACGGGTCGATCTGATACCATTTTGTAATGCCCATGTAAACCACTGATCCAGCAACTTATTGAAGCCCAACTATACGTAGCCCAAAATGTTTAAGCTCAAGTTATTAGTAGTAATTTACATGGTTCCTTATATACCTAGAATCATCCATGTAGACTTGTGTGGGATGAGACATCACATCAGACTTCCTTAAGCCTCAGTCTTCTTTCATTTTTTTAATAGTCAAGATATCCAATCGACTTTGGAATTATTACTCTTAATCTATTGCTGATTAGTTTTCGGAGAACTAATCACGCTATCTACTTACATGGGGGCAATTAAAGACAGAGCATTTTTGCCCTTTATAGACTGACTTCAAAAAAATTAATAGCATCTGAGAAAATTTCAAATTTGAGACCAAAAACAAAACATAACTCTAAGCCTTGAACATTGACCATTCACGTTCAGACATCAACCACTAACTTGGCTACAACCAGGACTATAGCATAGACTTTCATTGCATATGGGCCCTACTCCCTTTTCATTCTAGAACTTGGCCGCCACTTCATTGCATATGGGCCCTACTTTCCCCATATATATATATACATATATACATATATATATCAACTTGGCCGACACTTATTTCAATCCTATTGCTTCTAATTAAAGCATTTACACAATGTAATATACACACACACAAAAAACAAAAAAAAAGGATTAAGACATAGTATTTTATGCTAAAACACTCCAAATATCCAACACATTTGTCTTTGATATTTTGTTGAACAAACCAAATATGGTCAACACTCAAGATAGCCGTCTAACATTACTAATTTTTTTCCTATCAAAAAAAAAAAACATTACTAATTTTTTACTCAAATTCCTATTTGGGTTGCTAGCTATAGATACAGACCAGCATGTATTAGCAATTAACCATCTCTCTCTCTCTCTCTCTCTCTCTCTCTCTCTCAGATGGAAAGCAAGGAAGTAAAGCTGTTGGCATTCTTGGGAAGCCCATATCCACTGAGAGTGGAGTGGGCTCTGAGAGTGAAGGGTGTGGAGTATGAATACATTGAAGAAGATATCTACAACAAGAGTCCTCTGCTGCTGGAACTGAACCCAGTTAACAAGAAGGTGCCAGTGCTGATTCATGGTGATAAGGTGATCCTTGAGTCCTTCCTAATTCTAGAGTACATCGATGAGACATGGAAACAATATCCACTGCTGCCTCAACATCCTTATGACAGAGCCATGGCGCGATTTTGGGCTCAATTTGGCGACCAGAAGGTGATCATCAATTACTTCCTTGTTATCTTGAACGACAGGCTATTAATCTCAAAAATTAAATATGTAGAAGAATAATTACTTTAGGACTAATCTGGAGTCCCCTTCCTGAGAGATCTCTCATTTTGTTTAAATATGGATTTTTCATTTCTTAATCAATTTTTGATGATCCGAACCGTTCAATGTGTTTAAAACATATTTTTAAAGATACTAGTGACAAATTAGCTCAAAATAATATCGGGAAGAGCTTGATCCAAATAATTTTTTATAAATCCTAACGCTAATAGTTTTATGAAAAACTACTTGAATCAAGTCTTTCCCGATAGTGTTTTGAGCCAATTTATCATTAAAATTTGATCAGAAAATGAAAGGTTCACATTTTAACAAAAATAAAGTATCCCTTATTAGAAATTTTCTGCTAATAAGAATAATTTTGTAGGTTGAGAGACTCATAGGGATGGATACGTTTTGGCTTGGACCGACAAGATTCATATCAAGAAAACGTTAATTCTTACAATTTAGAATATTAGAGTTGATACACTAATACACGATCTACGCAACACATTTGCCTAAAACTTGTCGGTATTTTTATTGGGTACCTATGAACGAAAATAAAATTTGAAAATTCAATTTCATATTATAGTATTTTCTAATATCTTACGTCAGTACATTCCTAACATAATTTTTACAAGAAAAATACGCGTGTGAATTATTTTCCTTTAAATCTTCATGGAATGAATGGTAATCTTGGTTTTGTGATACATAGCTTTTTGTGAATGCATGGATGGCTTTGTGCTCTCAAGGAGAAGAAAAGGAAAGAGCTCTGAAAGAAGCCATAGAAGGCATGGGGAAGATAGAAGAAGAGCTCATCAAATGCAAGGAAAAGTTTTTTGGAGGGGAAAGCATTGGGTATTTGGACATTGCATTTGGATGGATCACTTATTTGCTTCCTATTTGGGAGGAAGTTGGGTGCATGAAAATCCTAGACCCGACCCGATTCCCAGCCACTGCTGCTTGGGTGGAAAATTTTCTGAATCACCCTGTGGTCAAGGACAAGTTACCACCCAGAGATAGGATGGTTGTCTATATTCAGTGGATAAGCAAAGAAATTGCTGCCCAAATAGCTACAATGGGGCCAAAGGGGGCCATGATCCTCCCCACGCGTCGAAAACCCCCTATATATTAGTAACCCGTATCTATTACTATTATAAAGGGAACATTTAAGATGGTGTGTACGTGTTGTGTTATAGTCATAACTATATGAATCCATCGAGCATTGATTGATGGACAGTAGGGGATGTATAAGATTATATATGTAGCTTTATTTGATTTCCGGTTCAATAGAATCTTAGTATTTCTCGTTTGTACTAGTATTTCAAACATTATGGTATTTGTCAGTAGATGCAGAGTGGAAGAAGAAATTTGAATTTAATTTGAATTGAAAAAAATTAACTTTTCGGCATTGCGTATTCTCTTTTTGTTGATTGAATGAATGCTGCTTTCAGTTTCATACACAAAATATACATTTATTAATGGGTGGCTTTTTTTTAAAAAAAAAAACTGACTCTATTATATCTTTGTCCCTACAAATAGCCTCTGCTAAAATAAAGATTGGAGGGGTCTCAATTTGAACGGACTTTTTTATTAAATTATTTTTTCCTGTATTTAAAAAAAATTAAAATTTTTTGTCTTTTGTTAATTTTTTATGAATTATTTAGAAAAATTATAAATAACAAATTAAATTTAAAAATAAGTCAAAAAGACAAAAATAATCTAATAATAGGGTCGGTTTGTGCTTATTCTTATCTTTAGTAAATTTTTTTGGCTTTTGGATATAATTTTTATATTTTTTAGATTTCTTTCGTCGAGACGGACCAATAATACACAAAATTCAAAGAAAAATAACAAATTTTAAAAAAAGTGAATATAGACAAAAACCAAATTTAGAATAAGCAAGTAAATATCTATTTTTGTTTTTTTTTGAACTTTTTTAAAAATTTGGTTCATTAGTTATAACTTTTCTGGTACCTCTTGTCGAGACGAACGAATAATTCACAAAAAGTTGATGAACGACAAGAAATGCAAAAAGAATTTCACATAAAGACGAAAAATGATCTAATAAAAAAGTCATGCCAAATTTTGTCAAATACACTCTCTTGGGAGTTTTGGAAAATACATTGACCTTCTTGTACTTTAGAAAATTATTATAACTTCTCTTGCATTTGAAACTATTATGTAGTTTCCTCTCCTACTGTTAAAATCGTCAAACTCTATTAGTCAAGTTGTTAAAATTTCAAGTTTGGAATATTTTTTTAGCCAAATAAACTGCAACAAAATTTCTATCATGTTTGATATTGCCTACGTTAAATTTTTGAGACTTTTCTGAAATCAAAACTCTAATAGAGTTTTAGAATTTTTTCAAGTTTCGATTTCAATAAAAATTTATAAATTAATATAAGTTATTTTGGACGTAACAGAAATTGTGGAGCCCTTATTTCGCATTGCGATTCCATGCACAATTTCGGAACAATACAATATTTCTAGGTATCTAGTCCTACAACCACAACCAAAAGTTATAGAGCCTCACTAGCCGAAGTTGAGTCAGGAAGTATTCTGATGTCTACGTCAGTACTTAGAAAAGAAGAAGAAAAGTACGAAGCGAGAGTTACAAGATTGGGTGTAAACTTTTCCACTAAGTATTGTACCTTGTATACTACTCCTAGCTTAAGCATTAAGCTTGAATCGGCATGTGCGGAGCACACTCTTGATGATAGTGACTCATAATCAAATTCTGTTATGACCTCACCATTTGAAATGATGAATAACAAACTCATGCTTTACGTGTTGGTTTAACTAAATGTCAGGTGAAAATTCTACTCTGATACAGATGACCTCGACTCAACAGAGAGAC
Organism: Arctostaphylos glauca; assembly: GCA_019985065.2. NCBI lineage: Eukaryota > Viridiplantae > Streptophyta > Magnoliopsida > Ericales > Ericaceae > Arctostaphylos > Arctostaphylos glauca. Next base: position 10,109,171 of record JAHSPW020000001.1, on the reverse strand, counting down.
ATCTTATCCGGCTTGGTCCCATGAAGCTTCTCCCGAATTTCGAGAACACTATGTGTTATGGGCATGTTCTAGGCTCAAACAAGTGTTGTAATGAGAAGTGGGCCAACTCAAACTCAACAAATTATCTCGTAATGAGAAGTGGGCCAACTCAAACTCAACAGATTATCCCCACCATGGATACAAGCTGTGGGCCTGGTCAGAGCTTGACCCAGTATGGATTTGAAATGGACTTGACCCAATCTACTTAATGATCTTTCGTTTGGGCTCAACCCAACTTCTGAAAGATTTCAACACGGTCCTGACTGGGTGTTGTACCGATACGGTCCTCCACAATAGCCCCTCAACTCTCATTTGATTGGCAGATGGGGAGTTGACCTCTGAGACTAGACCGACTAAAAGTATTGATGAATTGAAAGTTATACTAAGGGATGATGGTGTCATCCCGTTCAAGTGAGCTCGGCTCACCTACGAGGTAGGGTGACACGAGTCAATCATCTGCCAATCTGGTGTCAGGCGAAAGGACATGCAGCAAGCATTAACATGCACAAACACTCTAATGCGTCTCATGCATTAAATATGATGCCACATATTATTTTGTGATTGGTAGAGAGAATTACGCCTCCTCGATTCCCATGCAAATGCCTTTTTTAAGACAACCTTTCGAATTCCCTCTATTTAACCAAGTACATGGAAAATTGCCACTTTTACGAATACATTTCTGTTGTTGCTTTCTCTCTCTAGACTTATACTCTTGCACTTCTGCATTCCTGAGATTCAAACTTTCTTTACCAGAACGTCGTTCTTCTACAAAGCTTTCACCGTTGGACTTCTAGATAACTGTTGCTACGTTAAGTCCCTAGTTCTGCAAGTGCCATCTCTTTTTTTTATTTTGAATCTCTCCAAGTTAGTTCATCTCTACTACGTATTGTTCATCATTTGATCATTTAAGGATCGTGATCCCATGCATTTTGAGTCAACTTCTGTCTGATTTATCTTGTCACATTGCACCTTGTTGTTCTTTTTCGAAAGAGTTGCACCACACAAACCCCAACCTTTAGATGCATTTCATTATTAGGTGTGGAAGGACATATCTTCCATCAAGTATAGGTCCATTTTTTATAATGAGGATTCAATTACGGCATTCAAAGTAAAATACGATATCCCAACAATGTACGGTTAAGATTGATTTTGTCCACCGCTACACCAACCGCAAGGGACAACAAGATCCATAATCCTATCATAGCCATTATCGAAGGGGGAGTACGACTTCCTTTGCATCCTTTCATATGTAGATTCTTTTATGATCTTGGCTTGACCTCATCCCAGTTATCTATTAACACCTTTAGGATTTTATACGGTTTTCTTAGACTTGCACAAACGCATAACCTTTAACTCAAGTTTAAGGACATTTTGGGAGGGTATACGCTGAAAAGGAACAAGAAATCGAGGCATCATTACTTCCAATGTCTCCCTAGATGAGAACATATCCTACACTTTCTCCCCGATTCTGAAAAAATACACAAATGATTTCCTCTATGTGAAGGGCAACTTTGAATTCTGCCCAGACGAACTACTTATTTTTCATTTTCTCAGAATAGAGGCATTCTATGTGCAAACCCGCTTTGATTTCTTTCTTAATGTCGCTAAATCCATTCATCTTGGTGCAATGTTCTTCAATCTACCTTCTTTTCTCAGGTGACCAAACTATTTCGGGCTTCAAGTTAGAAGCATATCTCATCTATTTGAGCAAGTTTACGAGTTGCCAGACTAAGATGCTCCCTAGTCCTTGGATACTTATCTGAATACCAGACTTACCTGGGAAGAGGACGAGCACGAATCGGTAACAACGAAGCAAGCTCTCAAGGTTCCCGACATCTTTCTCCTTCACCGTCGTCACCAAAATTTGAGGAAGTATCAAGCCGAACCATGTACCCACTAGTCAAAAGCATGGCAACAGAGGTTGGATTTTGAAAGAAGACGAAACCCCAAGAGCGGCCCCTGCCTCAGAAAGATGCAGGAACCTTCGCTAAAGAGTTGACGGAATCCGTCGACTAAGACCCCCATTGAAGAGGACAAGCGAACTCGGCTCTCAATCATGGTCTAAAGATTACGCCACCAGCTCCTGCAGGCACCTTGGTGGTTGAGAATTACCTATTTGAATCCATGGATGTGGTGATTCCACTGTCGGGGACGACAGCCCCAGTCTGGAGTCCCCCTCTATTAACCCAAACAAGAGGGTTGGTGCGGGCAAGTGATTTAGTCTCCAGCAAGCACGTAGTGCTAGTAGTGGCAAAATTCATTATGCTGCTTGCAGGTATGAAGGCTCAGCCCTATGATGCCGTACAGAACTTCCAGCAAGGACTATATAAGCAAATTGAGGTAAAAGATTGTTTTTCAACTTTCTTTTAGTTGTTTCAGTACTTGTCTTCCAGCTTAGTATCATAATCATTATTACCTCGACTTTATCATTCTCAAACTCTTCAACTCTTCATGGGGGTGGACGACTAGATTGGAGAGATGTCGCTTGTGTCACACATCCCACATACCACATGTATGAGTGAAAATATTCTTAAACGTCCATAAATCTCAAATTAGGGTGAAAACCGTCAGTAAGAGTCGTCCGACAAGTCGCTGGAGCAGCTAAAGAGTCGCTGGACGCACCAAAAATTAGTAGAGGTCGCTAGATGGTCACTAGACAAGTCACTGGAGCGACTTCCAAAAAATCAAGGTCGCTCAAGCGACGCCCAAGTCGCTCAAGCGACTTGGTCGATCTCTGGTTTCGCACAGACAGTTCGCAATTCGTCCAAATCGGTCAAAAATACAACAATACTCACTCTAAACACGAATTCAACTACAAATACCATGAATATACACATAATGGGTGAGACATCCCTACCTCAAACTTTGAATCAAAAGATTTGGCGAAGAGGTATAAGTCCTAGGTTCCAAGCTTCGGATTTTTTCTTCCCGAGCTCCAAATCACGATCCGTCTTTGATTCTATGTCGAGCACGATCCAAGCTTCCTCTATCCCAAAGGAATTCGAAAATGGCAGGGTAGTTTGTTGATGGTGGTAGAGAGAAGGTGGAGATATGGTGGAGACAGAGAGAGAGAGGTGTGTTCTTGCCCCCTCCTTTTTGCCCCAAAAATCTGATTTTAAGGCCCCCCATGGGTTCCCACGTAATATACTACGTACGTAACGCGCGCGAAATAAAACCAAAGATTCCGGGCTCTGGTCTTATAATAAAAATCCAGAACATATAATAATAAACTAAACGATTATTCCGCAAATAAATTTTCAAATAATTATCTTTTAAAACTCAAAATTTTCCGGGTCCTTACAGAAAATGAATGAATGAATCCCTCATAAAGGTAATACAATGACGAATCGCATTCTCATTGTTACCACGGTGCAAATCTTGTATCTGACTTTTTTTTTGTCGTTGGATGTTCGACGAATAATCTCATTAAATAACTTGTAATTACAAGCTGTTTGAATCCAATCTCTGCTAAAAGCATATTTCACTTGTTCATCCAAGAAACGTAACTAATGATTTTGATTCAAAAAAGTGCACAAATTCGATATGAAGTCTATGTGATCTGAAGAATTCCAAAAAAATGAAATCTCAAATAGCTTGCTACAAAAAGACAAAAAAAAAGTTAATAGATAATTAACAAGTTACCAAAAAAAAATAACAAGAACAAACTTTAAATTTTAACAAAATTAACAGGTTGCTTTTTTATTGTGCATCCCAGCACATAAGCTGGTTTTTTTTTTTGGTTACAAATAGATTTTTTCAGCTATGGAATACATCGAAAAAATTTAAGACAGAAAGCTTACTCTTGGTTTCTATCTCTATTGGTTATATGTCGTTTCAATTCATCCATTTCCAAAATCAAAATTTGGTCAAGCCCAACCATTGTATTCACCGTCTCTATAAAATGTTTTAGAGCCACCCACTGATCTCCCTCATTACCTACACCGAAAAATTCATAATAAAGCACCAAAATTATGGAATATATATTTATTTATGTATCTAACAACAATATATAACTTACGAGTAATTTCACAAAATTGATAAATTATTATTCTGCAACAAATGTTGTCATCGTCTGTATAATCCAAATGTATGTAGTCCATGTTGAATGAACATGCAAAACCGTTATCTCCCAAATGCTTGGTAACTTTAATCAAATCTTTGCACAAAAACGTTTAAACAACTATTAATAGAATTTTTTTAAAAAAAATACTTATCAATAATTTTTATTTCTTAATTTACGTAACAACCAAAAGTTTAGTAACCTGGTGATAGTCTTGTAAGCTGTAGATGGTGCCACTGGAACAACTAGGGCTGGAATAACTTCTTGCATTTCGTTTTTTTCCACAACTATTTTTGGTATGTACTCCTTAAATATCTCCCGACATTTTTCTTTTTCTAAGCAACTCGTGAGAGATTCTCCATGCGTAGCGATGGAATTATAGAATTCATCACCATGTTGCTGGATTGAAGCATTTTCCGGAAAACCAACGGCCGGGTAATGACATGCACCCAGAACTTCATGCAAGTGTCTTGCTCGCTGGGTAGCTTCCTCAACAGTTTGCTTAGCTTTTGAAGGTAATGGGATACGGATCCTATCCATCTTGGCTTGGAAGGTGGAAGAAAAGAGGAGGAGAAGATTCTATAATGAAAATGTTGGAAAAGAGGATTGCACCAGAATTGTGTTGGGGTTTGGAAGATCGGTTAGGTTTTCAGGCTGCTATAAAAGCTCTTGTATTCTGTTTTCTCAGAGTTATGAAAAATGTTTCTGTCGGTTATCTCTTAACATTTCTCCTCCCTACAAGGGCAGAACCAGGAATCAAATCTACCCCGGGCTAGCCTAAAATTTAATAAACTACAATATATATTCGTCGATAGAAAAAAAATATAAATATACAAACCAACAAGACTTATAATTAATATATACCAAACTTGTACAAAAAAATGTAAATATTCAAAAATAAATAAAAGAAGAGCAAAAAAACAGATTAACAACATTTTAATTTATACTGACAAACATTTCTTTGTCGTTCCATTTTAATTTATACCTAAAAGAGTAAGTTTATAATTTGTAAGAGGCAACATTTTAAGGTGCATTAACAACATAAGTAAAAATCTAAGCACATCCGTCAATGTTCTATATTAACAATATAACTACAAATCTAAGCACATCCGTCAGTTTGAATGAAAAGAGTACCCAATTTCTAAACAAAAAGAGTACCTAATTACTCGCATACCCAATTTGAATAGCAAATATGTAACGCCCCGTAATTTTACGATACGTTAAAATTAAATAATAATCATTTACGCAGCGGAATCAAATTTTAATCTAAAAGTAAAGGACCAATTCTCAATAACTTTATTAATTGTCGGCAAAACAATCGACCCAAAATTTAATTCACTAAATAGTTTCGAAACCAGCAATTCAAGTTATAATTCTCATTAAATAAAACCAACTGAAAGGACACCCTACGTTACACCATCGAACTGTTACTGGTACAGCCATGGCTCTGGTATATTATTTTCATCCAATTCAGTCTCTTGGACTTCTGAGTCATGTTCCCCATCTACCTGTTTTTCAAAACCTGGCGTGAAATGCCAGGGGCCACGAAATAGCTCCAAATGAGTGATTAACACTCAGTAGAAAATATCTAACCTTACCCCTACTTACAAATAAACACACATGATCATATTTCCATACAGCATGCGAAGAAAAATAAACAAACAGAAAATCCGCAATCTCATGCATAAATATGCGTATGCAATGTCGTGCATAAACCTTTCCGCATTGAGTATCATTTTATTATTATTATCTCCACACCGGGGTCTCGCAATCCCCCATATTAAAAGTACAACCTCAGGGTCTCGCAATCCCCTTCATTGGTATCGCAGCATCGGAGTCTCGCAATCCTCCTTAGCCAAATTACAATATCAGGGTCTCGCAATCCCCTTCATCGATATCACAATAGCGGGGTCTCGCAATCCCCCATAATCCACCACAACTCCAAATTGTTATGATGATCACTCATTATCGCAACAATGAGATCATCTAACCCTGTCGTTCAATTAATCTTCCAATTTTCATGCATGCATGCACAATGCTTATCCGTCATGCTCAACATGCAATATAAAATTCCATCTTGTAATTTCAATTAAACATGCAATAAGCATAAATTAAACTCACTAAAATCATGCGAGATTATCAACATCGATCAAATCTAGGTCACATACAACGCTCGTGGGTCCTAGCATACAAAACGGTCTCAACAAGTAATAGTCGTTTACTTGATCAACTAAATTAAATTAACTCACGAATCAGCACATATAATAACTATACAAAATTCATATGGTTCAGACCCAATCCTAATCTGACACCTAATATTTATTAAATTTTTAACTTGATTAATCCACCCAATCGAATACACATAATTACTTCAATAATTAATTATTAAATATTCGGTTCCTATTCTCTACACAATCTTCTAACACAAATTAAATCTACTCATAAATCACATATATATGTAGGGTTCGGTCCGAAATTTTCCACCTCGATCTGGCGAATAAAGCACTGTCGAAAATTCACGAACCAATACCGCACCGGAATCCGATTATCGCAATACTATACCAAAAAAATAAAAGCCATACATTAAATATAAATAATAATAAAACAGTGTATTATTGCTAATAATAATAAAATAAATAATTACTTTAAATATATAAAAAAAAATAGTGCATTAATACTTACAAATAATGGATTAATTTTTTGACATATAATATATATAATAACATAATAATATATTAATATATTAACTAATGAAAAAAAAAACAAAAGAAAGAACACAAACAGCGGGGTTTTACCCCACTGCCGGGAGAGAGAGAGAGAGAGAGAGGAGATCGAGAGCTGGTGGGGAGAGGGAGAGAGAGAGAGAGAGAGACGGCTTTTCTAAAAAAAAGAGAAAGGAAAGGAAGAAAGAAAAAAAAAGAGAAGAAGGAAAATCGCGCGTGTGACAACAAAATAAATGTAAAATGCGAGATTTCGAGATACCTTCCAAAAACTAAATATCCGTGCCAAAAAATTCTGAACAACGAAAATGAACATAGGATGAATTAAGGGCTGTATAAATAGGCGAAGAAGAATCAAATCTGTGCCCTAATAGGATATGAATCAAAATGGTATTATTTAAATAAGGTTATTACCAATCGTATAAAATATACCAAAACAAAATCTTTAAAAAATATGGAAACCGTATATGCTATTAAAATTCATACCAAAATAATAAGATAATCTTTCCTATCCGAAGTTCAATGAACCTGGACGGTTCGAATATAAAATATCAATTAAATCTAAAACTAAAATTTATTAATAAAAAAATTAATTATTCTAAAAATATCAATAAAATAATTAAATTCGATAAAAAATAATTATTTCTACTTTAGAAAAATATCGGGTCGTTACAAAATAGCAAACTACTAAGAGGCAGCAGACTAAAATCTTGAAGATGATGTGGCTTAAACGTCCATAAATCTCAAATTAGGGTGAAAATCGTCAGTAAGAGTCACCCGACAAGTCGCTGGACCGGCTAAAAAATCGCTGGACGCGCCAAAAATCAGTAGCGGTCGCTAGATGGTCGTTGGACAAGTCGCTGGAGCGACTTCCATAAAATCAAGGTCGCTCGAGCGACGCCCAAGTCGCTCAACTTGAGCGATCTCTGGTTTCGCACAAACAGTTCGCAACTCGTCCAAATCGGTCAAAAACGCAACAACACTCAATCTAAACACGAATTCAACTACCAATACCATGAATATACACATAATAAGGGTGAGACATCCCTACCTCAAGCTTTGAATCAAAAGATTTGGCGAAGAGGTAGAAGCCCTAGGTTCCAAGTTTCGGATCTTTCCTTTCTGAGCTCCAAATCACGATCCGTATTCGATTCTATGTCGAGCACGAGCCAAGCTTCCTCTATCCCGAAGGAATTCGAAAATGGCAAGGTAGTTTGTTGACAGTGCATGGCAGAGAGAAGGTGGAGATATAGTGGAGAGAGGGAGGTGTGTTCTTGCCCCCTCCTTTTTGCCCCAAAAATCTGATTTTAAGGCCCCCCATGGGTTCCCACGTAATATACTACATACGTAACGCGCGCGAAATAAAACCAAAGATTCCGGGCTCTGGTCTTATAATAAAAATCTAGAACATATAATAATAAACTAAACGATTATTCCGCAAATAAATTTTCAAATAATTATCTTTTAAAACTCAAAATTTTCCGGGTCCTTACAGAAAATGAATGAATGAATCCCTCATAAAGGTAATACAATGACGAATCGCATTCTCATTGTTACCACGGTGCAAATCTTGTATCTGACTTTTTTTCTGTCGTTGGATGTTCGACGAATAATCTCATTAAATAACTTGTAATTACAAGCTGTTTGAATCCAATCTCTGCTAAAAGCACATTTCACCTGTTCATCCAAGAAACGTAACTAGTGATTTTGATTCAAAAAAGTGCACAAATTCGATATGAAGTCTATGTGATCTGAAGAATTCCAAAAAAATGAAATCTCAAATAGCTTGCTACAAAAAGACAAAAAAAAAGTTAATAGATAATTAACAAGTTACCAAAAAAAAATAACAAGAACAAACTTTAAATTTTAACAAAATTAACAGGTTGCTTTTTTATTGTGCATCCCAGCACATAAGCTGGTTTTTTTTTGTTGTTACAAATAGATTTTTTCAGCTATGGAATACATCGAAAAAATTTAAGACAGAAAGCTTACTCTTGGTTTCTATCTCTATTGGTTATATGTCGTTTCAATTCATCCATTTCCAAAATCAAAATTTGGTCAAGCCCAACCATTGTATTCACCGTCTCTATAAAATGTTTTAGAGCCACCCACTGATCTCCCTCATTACCTACACAGAAAAATTCATAATAAAGCACCAAAATTATGGAATATATATTTATTTATGTATCTAACAACAATATATAACTTACGAGTAATTTCACAAAATTGATAAATTATTATTCTGCAACAAATGTTGTCATCGTCTGTATAATCCAAATGTATGTAGTCCATGTTGAATGAACATGCAAAACCGTTATCTCCCAAATGCTTGGTGACTTTAATCAAATCTTTGCACGAAAACGTTTAAACAACTATTAATAGAATTTTTTAAAAAAAAATACTTATTAATAATTTTTATTTCTTAATTTACGTAACAACCAAAAGTTTAGTAACCTGATGATAGTCTTGTAAGCTGTAGATGGTGCCACTGGAACAACTAGGGCTGGAATAACTTCTTCCATTTCGTTTTTTTCCACAACTATTTTTGGTATGTACTCCTTAAATATCTCCCGACATTTTTCTTTTTCTAAGCAACTCGTGAGAGATTCTCCATGCGTAGCGATGGAATTATAGAATTCATCACCATGTTGCTGGATTGAAGCATTTTCCGGAAAACCAACGGCCGGGTAAGACATGCACCCAGAACTTCATGCAAGTGTCTTGCTCGCTGGGTAGCTTCCTCAACAGTTTGCTTAGCTTTTGAAGGTAATGGGATACGGATCCTATCCATCTTGGCTTGGAAGGTGGAAGAAAAGAGGAGGAGAAGATTCTATAATGAAAATGTTGGAAAAGAGGATTGCACCAGAATTGTGTTGGGGTTTGGAAGATCGGTTAGGTTTTCAGGCTGCTATAAAAGCTCTTGTATTCTGTTTTCTCAGAGTTATGAAAAATGTTTCTGTCGGTTATCTCTTAACATTTCTCCTCCCTACAAGGGCAGAACCAGGAATCAAATCTACCCCGGGCTAGCCTAAAATTTAATAAACTACAATATATATTCGTCGATAGAAAAAAATATAAATATACAAACCAACAAGACTTATAATTAATATATACCAAACTTGTACAAAAAAATGTAAATATTCAAAAATAAATAAAAGAAGAGCAAAAAAACAGATTAACAACATTTTAATTTATACTGACCAACATTTCTTTGTCGTTCCATTTTAATTTATACCTAAAAGAGTAATTTTATAATTTGTAAGAGGCAACATTTTAAGGTGCATTAACAACATAAGTAAAAATCTAAGCATATCCGTCAATGTTCTATATTAACAATATAACTACAAATCTAAGCACATCCGTCAGTTTGAATGAAAAGAGTACCTAATTTCTAAACAAAAAGAGTACCTAATTACTCGCATACCCAATTTGAATAGCAAATATGTAACGCCCCGTAATTTTACGATACGTTAAAATTAAATAATAATCATTTACGCAGCGGAATCAAATTTTAATCTAAAAGTAAAGGACCAATTCTCAATAACTTTATTAATTGTCGGCAAAACAATCGACCCAAAATTTAATTCACTAAATAGTTTCGAAACCAGCAATTCAAGTTATAATTCTCATTAAATAAAACCAACTGAAAGGACACCCTACGTTACACCATCGAACTATTACTGGTACAGCCATGGCTCTGGTATATTATTTTCATCCAATTCAGTCTCTTGGACTTCTGAGTCATGTTCCCCATCTACCTGTTTTTCAAAACCTGGCGTGAAATGCCAGGGGCCACGAAATAGCTCCAAATGAGTGATTAACACTCAGTAGAAAATATCTAACCTTACCCCTACTTACAAATAAACACACATGATCATATTTTCATACAGCATGCGAAGAAAAATAAACAAATAGAAAATCCGCAATCTCATGCATAAATATGCGTATGCAATGTCGTGCATAAACCTTTCCGCATTGAGTATCATTTTATTATTATTATCTCCACACCGGGGTCTCGCAATCCCCCATATCAAAAGTACAACCTCAGGGTCTCGCAATCCCCTTCATTGGTATCGCAGCATCGGAGTCTCGCAATCCTCCTTAGCCAAATTACAATATCAGGGTCTCGCAATCCCCTTCATCGATATCACAATAGCGGGGTCTCGCAATCCCCCATAATCCACCACAACTCCAAATTGTTATGATGATCACTCATTATCGCAACAATGAGATCATCTAACCCTGTCGTTCAATTAATCTTCTAATTTTCATGCATGCATGCACAATGCTTATCCGTCATGCTCAACATGCAATATAAAATTCCATCTTGTAATTTCAATTAAACATGCAATAAGCATAAATTAAACTCACTAAAATCATGCGAGATTATCATCATCGATCAAATCTAGGTCACATACAACGCTCGTGGGTCCTAGCATACAAAACGGTCTCAACAAGTAATAGTCGTTTACTTGATCAACTAAATTAAATTAACTCACGAATCAGCACATATAATAACTATACAAAATTCATATGGTTCAGACCCAATCCTAATTTGACACCTAATATTTATTAAATTCTTAACTTGATTAATCCACCCAATCGAATACACATAATTACTTCAATAATTAATTATTAAATATTCGGTTCCTATTCTCTACACAATCTTCTAACACAAATTAAATCTACTCATAAATCACATATATATGTAGGGTTCGGTCTGAAATTTTCTACCTCGATCCGGCGAATAAAGCACTGTCGAAAATTCACGAACCAATACCGCACCGGAATCCGATTATCGCAATACTATACCAAAAAAATAAAAGCCATACATTAAATATAAATAATAATAAAACAGTGTATTATTGCTAATAATAATAAAATAAATAATTACTTTAAATATATAAAAAAACAGTGCATTAATACTTACAAATAATGGATTAATTTTTTTACATATAATATATATAATAACATAATAATATATTAATATATTAACTAATGAAAAAAAAACAAAAGAAAGAACACAAACAGCGGGGTTTTAACCCACTGCCGGGAGAGAGAGAGAGAGAGAGAGAGAGAGAGAGAGAGAGAGAGAGAAGAGAGGAGAGAGAGAGCTGGTGGGGAGAGGGAGAGAGGGAGAGAGAGAGAGAGCTGGTGGGGAGAGGGAGAGAGAGAGGAGAGAGAAAGACACGTGTCAGGAGGGGAGAGGAGAGAGAAAAGGCGTGGGAGAGAGAGGGGATTGCGTGTGGGTGAGAGGAGAGAGATCGTACGCGTGGCAGAGAGAGAGATAGACACGTGGGAGGAGAGAGAAAAAGGCGGTGGACACCCGCCAATGGGGAGCGGCCACGTCCGCGTCTTACCCGGGCTCGCCCGCACCGAATCACACCAAAGGCTTTCGCGGCCCACGCGCCTCGCACGGCTTGCTAGCTGTGCACGGCCGGCGCATGCGCCCCACACGCGCGGCTGCGCCTGTTTTGCTAACGTGATGCTGACGTCAGTCTCTTTTATTTTGTACAAAAATGCCATTATATTATAAAATGTCTTCGCGTGCTATTTTTTTATCTTCGGAGATCCAAATGAACTCAGATTTGATCACGGATACAGCCAATGGACTCATATCGTTGAGAGGATCATTTTGAGTTTAATATTTGATTTATGGACATGTCGGCTCGCAAACCTAGCTCCCAAATAATCACCGGTACGTTACTACCATTCTTTAAAATGTCATTTCTTGAGTTACCGAACTCTGATTTGATCATGGATACAGCTAATAGACTGGTATTTCTGTGTTGATCAATAACATGTGTCTCTCGATATCTGAACATATCAGCTCATAAATTGTGCTTCCGAGATCCCGTTCTGAATAATCAAAAATTATCGGCGTTGTCCGATTTCACCCCAATCACTGTCGCTGGATTCAGTAAATTTTTTTTGGCTTGTGGATATAATTTTTATACTTTTTAGATTTCTTTTGTCGAAACGAACCAATAATACACAAAATTCAAAGAAAAATAACAAATTTAAAAAAAAGTGAATTGAGACAAAAACTAAATTTAAAATAAGCAAGTAAATATCTATTTTTGTTTTTTTTTTTAACTTTTTTAAAAATTTGGTTCATTAGTTATAACTTTCTGGTACCTCTTGTCGAGACGAACGAATAATTTACAAAAAGTTGATGAACGACAAGAACTGCAAAAAGAATTCCACATAAGGACGAAAAAATAATCTAATAAAAAAGTCATGCCAAATTTTGTCAAATACACTCTCTTGAGATTTTTGAAAAATACAATGACCTTCTTGTACTTTAGAAAACTATTCTAACTTCTCTTGCATTTGAAACTATTATGTAGTTTCCCCTCTTGCTGTTAAAATCGTCAAACTCCATTAGTCAAGTTATTAAAATTTCAAGTTTGGAATATTTTTTTTGGCCAAATAAACTGCAACACAATTTCTATCACGTTTGATATTGCCTACGTTAAGTTTTTGAGACTTTTCCGAAATCAAAACTCTAATAGAGTTTTAGAATTTTTTCAAGTTTCGATTTCAAGAAAAATTTATAAATTAATATAGGTTATTTTGGACATAATAGAAATTGTGGAGCCCTTATTTCGCATTGTGATTCCGCTCACAATTTCGGAACAATACAGTGTTTCTTAGTATCTAGTCCTACAACCACAACCAAAGGTTATAGTGCCTCACTAGCCGAAGTTGAATAAGGAAGTATTCTGATGCCTAAGTCAGTACTTAGAAAAGAAGAAGGAAAGTACTGAGCTAGAGTTACAAGATTGGGTGTAAACTTTTCCATTAAGTATTGTACCTTATATTCTACTCCTAGCTTGAGCATTAAGCTTGAATCGGCATGTGTGGAGCACACTCTTGATGATAGTAACCCATAATCGAATTCTGTTATGGCCTCACCCTTTGAAATAAATGAATGACAAACCCATGCTTTACGTGCTGGTTTAACTGAATGTCAGGTGGAAATTCTACTCTGATACAGATGACCTCGACTCAGCAGAGAGACATCTTATTTGGCCCGAAACCATGAAGCTTCTCCCGAATTGGGAGAACACTATGTGTCATGGGCAGGTTCTAAGCTCGGACAAGTGTTGTAATGAGAAGTGGGCCAACTCAGACTCAACAGATTATCCCCACCATGGATACAAGCTGTGGCCCTGGTCAGAGCTTGACTTAGTATGGATTTGAAATGGACTTGACCCAATCTACTTAATGATCTTTCGTTTGGGCTCAACCCAACTTCTGAAAGATTTCAACTCGGTCTTGACTGGGTGTTGTACCGATACGGTCCTCCACAATAGCCCCTCAACTCTCATTTGATTGGCAGATGGGGAGTTGACCTCTGAGACTAGACCGACTAAAAGTACTGCCGAATTGAAAGTTCTACTGAGGGATGATGGTGTCATCCTGTACAAGTGAGCTCGGCTCACCTACGAGGTAGGGTGACACACGTCAATCATCCGCCAATCTGGTGTCAGGCGAAAGAACATGCAGCAAGCATTAACATGCACAAACACTCCAATGCGTCCCATGCATTAAATGTGATGCCACAAATTATTTTGTGATTGGTAGAGAGAATTACGCCTCCTCGATTCCCACACAAATGCCTTTTTGAAGAGAACCTTTCGAATTCCCTTTATTTAACCAAGTACATGGAAAGTTGCCACTTTTACGAATACATTTCTGTTGTTGCTTTCTCTCTCTAGACATATACTCTTGCACTTCTGCATTCCTGAGATTCAAACTTTCTTTACCAGAACATTGTTCCTCTACAAAGCTTTCCCCGTTGGACTTCTAGATAACTGTTGCTACGTTAAGTCCCTAGTTCTGCAAGTGCCATCTATTTTTTTTATTTTTGAATCTCTCTAGGTCAGTTCATCTCTACTACGTATTGTTCATCATTTGATCATTTAAGGATCGTGATCCCATGCATTCTGAGTCAACTTATGTCTGATTTATCTTATCACATTGCACCTTGTTGTTCTTTTTCGGAAGAGTTGCACCACACAAACCCCAACATTTAGATGCATGTCATTATTAGGTGTCAAAGGACATGTCTTCCATCAAGTATAGGTCCATTTTTTATAATGAGGATTCAATTACGACATTCAAAGTAAAATACGATATGCCCAACGATGTACGGTTAAGATTGATTTTGTCCACCGCTACACCAACCGCAAGGGATGACAGGATCCATAATCCTATCATAGCCATTATCGAAGGGGGAGTACGACTTCCTTTGCATCCTTTCATACGTAGATTCTTTTATGATCTTGGCTTGACCCCATCCCAGTTATCTATTAACACCTTATATGGTTTTCTTAGACTTGCACAAACGCATAACCTTGAACTCAAGTTTAAGGACATTTTGGGAGGGTATACGCTGAAAAGGAACAAGAAATCAAAGCATCATTACTTCCAATGTCTCCCTAGATGAGAACATATCCTACACTTTCTCCCCGATTCTGAAAAATAAACAAATGATTTCCTCTATGTGAAGGGCAACTTTGAATTCTGCCCAGACGAACTACTTATTTTTCACGTTCCTCGGAATAGAGGCATTCTAGGTGCCAACCCGCTTTGATTTCTTTCTTAATGTCGCTAAATCCATTCATCTTGGTGTGATGTTCTTCAATCTACCTTCTTTTCTCAGGTGACCAAACTATTTTGGGCTTCAAGTTAGAAGCATATCTCATCTATTTGAGCAAGTTTACGAGCTGCCAGACTAAGATGCTCCCTAGTCCTTGGATACTCATTTGAATACCAGACTTACCTGGGGAGAGCACGAGCACGAGCACGAATTGGTAACAACGAAGCAAGCTCTCAAGGTTCCCGGCATCTTTCTCCTTCACCGTCGTCACCAAATTTTGAGGAAGTATCAAGCCGAACCATGGACCCACTAGTCAAAAGCATGGCAACGGAGGTTGGATTTTGAAAGAAGGGGAAACCCCAACAGCAGCCCCTGCTCAGAAAGATGCAGGAACCTTCGCTAAAGAGTTGAGGAAATCCGTCAAATAAGACCCCCCATTGAAGAGGACAAGCGAGCTCGGCTCTCAATCATGGTCTAAAGATTACGCCACCAGCTCCTGCAGGCACCTTGGTGGTTGAGAATTACCTATCTGAATCCATGGATGTGGTGATTCCACTGTCGGGGACGACAACCCCAATCTGAAGTCCCCCTCTATTAACCCAAACAAGAGGGTTGGTGCGGGCAAGTGATTTAGTCTCCAGCAAGCACGTAGTGCTAGTAGTGGCAAAATCTATTATGCTACCTGCAGATATGAAGGCTCAGCCCTATGATGCCGTCCAGAACTTCCAGCAAGGACTCCATAAGCAAATTGAGATAAAAGATTGTTTTTCAACTTTCTTTTAGTTGTTTCATTACTTGTCTTTCAACTTAGTATCATAATCATCATTACCTCGACTTTATCATTCTCAAGCTCTTCGACTCTTCATGGGGGTGGACGATTAGATTGGAGAGATCTCCAAAGTTGTCCATGGTGCTGGTGAGACTGGGAGAGAGTTGGAAATGGCCGTGAAGAGGCCATATGGAGAGATTGCTCAGAGGGACAAGGTGATGGCCGACTTGGAGAGAAAATCGAGAGATGTCGAGCTGCGGGGGAGGGAGGTGGAGCTGCAATTGAAGAAGGAAGAAAGGGCAAGGAAGCTGTCAAGGTATCCTTCTACAAGGACGAATTCACTAATGTCGAGGGCATCCATATGACCTAGATGAACCACCTGATAGACGACGTCTATCAAGAAGGTTGGTCGAATGCCCTTGAGGTTGCTAAGGTGCCTGTCAGCCCTTGTACATGAAGCTGCTAGAATACCCACGCGAAGCAAAGAAGGATTCCACAGTAAAGGGTTCCGAGCCTACTACGCCTGCATGTGCAACTGGCCCTGGCCCAATTTGGGGGCAATAGACAAAAGGAAAGACTTTGGTCTCCCTAGGATTTTGTTGGACGATTGGACGTAAGACTAGCATAGGATTTGAAGAACGAATGGACCTAAGCCTTGCTTAGGATTTGCTGAAGAAAGAAGAACCTGACCTAGCCAAGATTTGTTGAAGAATTATGCTCGAATTTTTATTTGGAAAATGCTAATGTATCATTTCATTTTTATACTAGCTTGAAACCAAAAGTTTTTTTAGGGCAATAATGACAATTGATTTTCAGGATGTCTCTGCATCAAGTTTAGTTCCTAAATTGCCTAAGTATGGCCATTTAATTATATCATTATTTGTATTGTGTACTGCTGCAAATGCTATATACCAAACTGAATAATATATGATTCAATTTACTTAAGTAAATCATAAAAAAAATAAGTATAATCATTTAATTAAATTAATTAGTGATATATACCATTATTATCTGAATATCATAAAATTTGATGATCAGATTTATTTAATTAAATAATATAAAAATTTTATTTTCAACAATACATGCTCAGCCTCTAGTTTAGCAAGATTTAGATGGAGCATAAGGCTAAGAATGGGAATATACCATCTAGGGTTTCTAGAAAAAATATTCCATTTAAGCACATTTTTCTCAAACTCCAGTGGTGCTCCTTCCTTCAGCGCAGTACTTGTGTGTTTCCCAGCCTCTCTCGAGCTAGCTCTTTCTCTTCCTCAACCTCCTCCTCGTCGGCGTCGTTGTCGGAGTTTAAGAGTATAAAATGGCTATTACCTTTTCAGATCTGCACACCGAATCTGGGCTTAAGTCACTTGACGAGTTCCTCTCCGGGAAAACCTATATTTCTGGGTCAGTTAATTGTACCTATTTGTCTCATTCTCATCTCACTTGCACAAATCTCAAAAAATTCAACGTAGATAGATGAATCTGTATGCTATTATTCTTAGTTGTGTGTTGCTTAGATTCGCTCGGTGTGAACTGAATCAGAATTGCGAAAATAAGTTTGCTCGGATGAAATAGAAAGTTTAGAATTTTGCATCTTTTATAGCGAAATTATGGTAATTATATGAATATGGACAGGGACCAACTTACAAAGGATGATATAAAGGTATACGCAGCAGTGTTGCATAAGCTCGATGCCTTCCCCAATGTCAGCAAGTGGTACGGCTCCGTCTCCTCGCAACTCGCTGCAAGGTTTGTCTTTTTGCATTTTTTTTGTTTTGCCTTTTCAGTATTTTATGTGTTAACATGGGTGCTAAGTGCTTTGGCTTTGCTAGTCACAGGATATGTAGTCTTCATTCCCACCGCACGTATATTAGGTGTCTAGTGCTTTGCCCTTACTGCTCACTGGCATATGTAGTCGCCATTCCCACCAGAAGTCAAGCCCGGGGAGTGGGGGTGGGCATTGTGTAGTGTCATTTTGGGTTTCGTGTAAACCCCCATAATTTAGATGGATTATATCTATTTACACTAACACGAGATGAACACTCTTAACTCATGCTTTGGTTGAATTTACATTAACGTGAATTTATAGTCTTCAGGATCGGGCCGACTGGCTGAATTCATTTATCTTGAATGCTTGTTGCATTCCTCTCAAGATGTACCCTGTGTACTACATCATTCTTTGTATGCTTTTAGGTTTGTTCCCCAGAGTTTTGGGTTGTCCTTCTCAGGCCTTAAAATTTTTCTTTATCTTTTGTTAAATTGGTAGCTTCCCAGGCAAAGCTGTTGGAGTGAAAATAGCCAGTGGAGCTGCTCCAGCAGAAGCTGCCCCAGCCAAGGAATTTAAAAAGGTTTGTTTGAAAATCCTCCCTAATTGTCTGTCTGACTGATCCTGGTTATGAAGAAAGGCATTTGTATTTTGACTTTCCGATTACAGCTGTGACTTTCTATGCACCTCCAGGGCTTTATGCTAGTATGATCTTTCTTGGTATTTTTGCTTGAATTGTACTATGGATCCATTTTGGTTCCAAATATTTGGTCAATGCTATGACCTAACCTTCTTACAACATTTGATCATATATCAAGTATAAGAGGAGTGCTGATCTTACTCACTGCAAGATCTAGTCATCCACAACTAGTTAAAAGTTTTGAGGTTTGATACATATAACGTATGCATACCATTTGTACAAAACTTTGAGTTTTGGTGAACAACATAGTATGTTGTCTTTTTAATGTACGTAAAAGGAACTTCATTAGCTGCAGTAGACATCGAATTAATTGGATGTTGATACTGAAACGGGCCAGACACTAGTCGAAGGTAATACTATTTTTTATTCTTCTAAAGCCAAACACACTTGTAGAACTCTGGGAGGCATGCATGATGCATCCATCACTTGGACTGTTAGAGCATCTCTAACAAAAATGTAAAAAGCATTGTCAAATCCTACATGACAATTGAAAAAAGCTACTTGATGTCAAATTTTGTCAAATGTCTTTTTGCTTAAATGCCTCAATCTCAAATGCCTTTTTGCCTCAAATACCTCAATTTGACATATTTGTTGGAGATCAAAAAGTTTGAATGTCAAATTGCCACAGACCATCAAAATAATTTGACACCCCAAAATTTGACATCTTTCTTGGAGATGCTCTTAGATACATGTAGGTCATTACAAGAAAGAATTGTGTCAGTCAAATTATAAATTTAAAATAACACGTTTGAAGTTCTTTCTTGAAATAGATCTCCCGTCCTTACAGTTTTTTAATTTACAGTAAATCCCAAAATCTTCAGTTGAAGTTCTTTCTTGAAATAGGTTTTAGGATTTCATTTTGGAACTTCTTTTTCTAGTATGTTGAATACTTAAAAGTGGCTTGTTACCAATATCCAAGATTTGTCGACATTTGAGGAACTTCTGTGTTCTCAGCTATTCATTTACAGAACTTTGCCTCCCATGACCGTTACCAGAAAGAGATTTTATCACTGCACCTACTGTGGGCTTTTCGAACACCTTTTGAGGGTTCAGCTCACCACTCAACTGATGTTAGAAATTTTTATTCAAACTTCTTTTTTTAAGAACGTACGTACTCCCTCCGTCCCAATTTGTTTGTCCATTTTAGAAATTTCAACTTATTAAAGGAACATAATCATTACTCTTAAAAGTTTTAACTTTCCAAAAATACCCTTAACTTTCTAAGCATTAAATGAGAGTGCACGTTTTTCAAAGTGTGATTTTAAAAAAAAAGAAAGGACATTAAGGTAACTTTCACAAGTCAACTTTAAAAATGGACAAACATTTTGGAACATGTAAAAGTCAAAAAGTGGACAAACAAACCGGGATGGAGGGAGTATATGACATTACTTGGAATGTGGATCATCTGGTAGGAGGAATGGTAATATACTAATATGTTTCTATAGTTTGCAATATCAGAATGTATTGTTTCTAAGTGATAAGCATCCAATAAATAGACTATTATTTTCCAGATTATAGGCCTAAAAACATTTCTAGAAGCATTTTGACATGACTCCCTCTTTCGATTTTTAGTTCATTATATTTTAGCTTTTCTCATAGCAAAAATATTAAGGGAATAGTAGATAAACCTTGATTGTTTAAAATGGTAGTGTTTGCTTGTTCGTAGCGGAGTGTTTTAAAATGCTCTGGACGCACTAAAGCAGCCTGGTTCCCTGGAGCCTAGGTGCGAGGCACAAGGTGAGGGGAAATAGACCTCACAACTAAGAAGCAGCAGCAGCCAATAGCATTTTGTTTAGTTCAGCTAGGGCTCATGATTTGAGCCATTTTACTTTGATGGGTTTTGTCCAAGGTACTGCATGAGATGTAATCTGAACAAAAAGTCATTGGGGTGCAAACCTCATGTGTCTACGGCTTGGCGGGAGGTGCGCCCCAGGTGCTTCAATCGCATTTCACGAACTGTGCCTCACCCCAAGGTGTTTATAGCATTTTGGTTGTGCCTTGCCTTGTCTTAGAGACTCAGACGTGCCGTTTAAGACACTATCTTGGCATATGTATTTGCTTGCCATCTCTATATTCTCTATTTTAGGATGAGGCCTTGATGCTACATAATGTACAAAATGTTCTTTTCTCCAATCCAGCTTTCACTTTTTGGTTGGTTTATAACTTTATACATAGTTGAATGCAGCCATGCCACCTATTTTGTTTGAGATTTATACGTGCCGACAATTTTTCCAGTACCTTGTGTTGGGATTTCAAGCTCTAGTCATACGTAATCTCCTGATTTCATGATCCTTTATCTGTTCTCTCTTTACACATGTAGTATATGATATCCATGAGGCTAGCATTCTAATTTCTAGGCTACTGTTCAACCTTTGATTTGTTCTTTTTTTCTTTCCAAAAAGTTATGGAACTTGGTATTTACCGTCTCTTTCTCTTAAACAAGCATACTTTCTTTTTTGCAAATAAAGTAAAATGATAACT
Source organism: Arctostaphylos glauca (assembly GCA_019985065.2). Lineage (NCBI taxonomy): Eukaryota > Viridiplantae > Streptophyta > Magnoliopsida > Ericales > Ericaceae > Arctostaphylos > Arctostaphylos glauca. The sequence goes on along the minus strand of JAHSPW020000001.1, from coordinate 10,088,032 downwards.
ACCATCATAATTACGTTAATATTCATGTAGATCTGTCAGAAGGGACTATGCAAGTTTCGACATAGATTGGAATACAGCATTCCGTCCAGGGGAGCTTTCCCCTCTTCCCGAAAAATAAGGAACAGCTTTTCCAACTCTGCATTATGTTTGCTAGCTATTTTGGTTTGGTGTAAGATCTTCGTGGAGTTAAAAATTGCCTATTAAGTGATTGAACAATTTGTTGATTGAAGGTTTATGCTCGAAACAATCCTTAAATTCTCATGGGATAGTTTCATGTTCTTAAAATTGGTCTCGCCTTACAAATCTGTCAGGAAGGTCCAGCTGGAGATGATGACGATGACCTGGATCTCTTTGGTGATGAGACAGAGGAAGAAAAGAAGGCTGCCGAAGAGAGGGAGGTCTCAAAAGCACCAGCCAAAAAGAAAGAGAGTAAGTTTCTGTAGGTATTTAATTTTAACAATGTGCTGTTCATAACAATTGAGTACATTCTGTTAAGTATTTGTCGGTGAGAATGTTGGACCAACATCTAATAAGATGTTTTTGTTTTGGCTTGCTTTTCGGAACTTTTAACCTGTCGGTTGTCTTTCTTAGTCCTGCCATAACTATAACTCTGTAAGTGTTATTTTTTTGTGTTAGAACTTCATTACCTCTGGTCTTTCTGAGAGTTTAGACAATAGCACTAGGCCTGCCGGCCTCAAGTGTACAGCATTTGAAGCATTTCCATACACGTCTATATATATGTCTCTCTTGTGTTTTTTCTCATTTACCGTAATCAAATGCTAGGTGGTCAGTAGAGATTAAATTTACTTCACTTGTGAGGTTGAGTCTGAAATTTGAAGATCCCATTTGGTTTTAACTGTTTAGTACTCCGGAGAAAGGTAGAACATAATTTTATTGAGATCGGCCTGTACTTGGCCCAAAGCCCGTCATATTACATGGGCTGTGCCCTGCCTAAAAGGTTAGAAATTAATTGGTCTCGAGTGCCCAAGCTGTTTGGCATGCTTGAGAAACCCTCGGCTGCTCAGCTCAGGGCACCCGGTTAAGAGACCCAAGAACAAACCTTTCAGAAATTATCTCAGTTACTCTTTATCAGTTGATTTACTGAATCTGCTTGATGCAATCATCTTGTTAGGTGGGAAGTCATCTGTTCTTCTGGATGTGAAACCTTGGGATGATGAGACAGACATGAAGAAGTTGGAAGAGGCGGTTCGAAGCATCGAGTTGCCGGGTCTCTTGTGGGGAGCGTCAAAATTGGTTCCGGTTGGGTACGGGATAAAGAAGCTGACGATCATGATGACTATAGTGGATGACCTTGTTTCAGTGGATACACTCATCGAAGAACGTCTCACGGTTGAACCCATCAATGAGTACGTGCAGAGCTGCGACATTGTTGCCTTCAACAAAATCTAAGTACCAATCCCATCCTTCAAATCCATCTAGGGTTTTGAACTTTGTCTTGTCATAGTTTTGATCTATTCTGTTTTCTCCAACTTGTGTTTGGTTTTGATGTTTCCATCATTCGTAAGTGGTGAAACGGACCCACTACCGCTGTTTCTTAGATAATGGTGACGCTTATCTTTAATTTCATCCAAATTCGAAAGACGTATGAGGTTGATTCGGCACTGTGATCGTTTTGGCTTCTTCATTTTATTCTAAAGCTTGTCTACGTTTTCAGTTTCTGTGAAATTTAGCAATTTTTAAAATCATCCCTGCAGCTAGGGATGACATTTCATTTCAATCCGATGAATATCCGAACTGTAACCGATTTTTTTTCTCGAATTATAACCAAAATTTTTACCGTGAATATGGTTATGGAGGAGATAAATCAATACCTGTTAAGATACGATTCGTATATAGTCATGATTAAATATTTGAAAATAATTAAATTGTATCCATAATTGAACCGTATTTGTAATAATATCTATTTTAAATTTACACGATTGCCTTTAATTATTTGTTTTATATATATATATATATATATATATATATATTTGTGTGAGTGAGGGATTTACATAACAAAACAAACCCTAAAAAGTAATTTGTCCTCTTAGGCCTCAGATAGTCAGTTTCTCTCTATTAAAGTTCTTCTTTCTAAGTTGCCGCCTAAAATTAATCTCTCTTCTCATGAGTTATTTATGTGCTTAAACATAATATGTTTGGGTGAATTCTAGTAGTTTAACTCTCCTTCAGGAGTAATTTTTTGGGTAATGTTTGGGTTCTCAAATTAGGTCTGTTATGTGGCCAACTATTGGCTCTCTCTTGTACGGTATTTTTTTATTGTTATCACAAATCTTCACTAAAAAAAATATTATTGAGTACCTAAGTTAAGAATTTGAATATGAAATGTATTCCACATACATTAACACATGTATGAACTCAACATTTACCTTTTATTTGCATCATAATGTTCTCCGATCTGGGTTGAACAATAATTGGGGATTAGGTGCGAGTGAAATTCTCGCCAATGTATTACCACTTATTAGCACAATGTTCTTCAAATTTTTAAATATTATTTTTCTTTTGTTTTTGCTTTTTTTCTTTACTACTTTAACAATGCATTGTAAAAGATTTTTCAAATGCAGTGTCACCCTTCAAAGGCTAGAAAGTAAAATGAAGGGTGAATTCGAAAAAAATTACGGATATCCATTTGGTTCGGAGATTAATCGATATTCATTGGATACGGTTTAGCAATTTTGATATCCGAAGAAAATCGAATCTATACGGTTATCGATTAGCATCCAGATATTGGATGCGGATATCTTAATATCCGATCCGGTCCATTGTTATTTCTACTTGTAGCATTGAGTCTAATGATTTTGTCCTCTTAGTATTAATTCTTGGTCAATATCCTAATTGTTTGTTTGTTACCTGTCAAAATTTTAAACAAGATATGATTGATATAGCAAGAAAGGATATAGTATCTTAGCAAGAAAAAGAAAAAGAAAGAAAGGATATAGTAAAGAAAATATTTATTATATAAAGATGAATAGTTGTAAATGGTTTGTTTGAGTGATTTTTTAGGAAGGAATATTGGTAGGTGGATGATATTTTCGTAATTAATTAATGAAATTTGTAAAAACAGTAGATGAATATAAAAAGTGATAAAATATGAATAGAGAGAGGGATGGAGAATAAAATGGTATTTTGGATTTCATGTTCTGGGTCTAAAGAAGTAAATAAAATTTACAACTCGAATAATCATATCCAAAGTGATAAGTAATAAATTCTTTTTTAATTGTTAAATTAGTTAATGTCAATATAAGGGCGGAAAAACTTAGGAAATATATTGGAACACAAATTAGCCGGATACATCTGTGTCAGATATGTGTGAATAATGTGTATTCTTAACATTACTCAAAATTTATGGCGATTTTATAACAATTACTCCCCGTCCCAGTTTGTTTGTTCAATTTCGACATGCATGTCATTTAAAGAATTATCTACATTGAGTGATCAATAATGTATTAAATGATGATGAAAACATTGTATAATAGAACTAATCGAAATCTATCAAACAAGATCCACATTGAATATAAAAAGAGTTATAAATTAAAAGATATAAATCATTTTTTGAGAGATTCTAAATAGTAAAAATAGACAAACAAATTGGGACAAAAAGAGTACTTAGTTGGGGAGTTGATGTGAAACACATAGAATCTATACTAAAGTTTGGCAAAGACATGGCTTGCAGTGTTTTTTTATTTACAAAAGTAATATAGTGATCTAATAAAAAACTAACTAATTTCTAATAAAAATTCGTAATAGAAAGAAATAGTGTAATAAAAAAATTGTTCAGAGTTTGAGCCTTTAAACCTTGGTTGTGGAAGAACTTTGTGAAAGCTACAAGATGGACGTGGATGACTATAAATGTATTTTACAATAATAACCCTATAGTTTTTTTTGCAAATAATAATAGAAGTGTAAAATAAAATAAAAAAGATGGTAATTTTAGAAATCACAAATGTGAACCAGCTTCGAATTTTGGTTCACACTAACTTGGGTCTTGACTTTATATAATAGTATATATATGAATTTATAAGAGAATGGATTTATAATAAAATATATACTTAACCTTTTATTTTGATATAAAATTAGTTATTTTTTAAATTTTATTTTAAAAATATTTTACCTAGCATTAATAGAATACTTGCGCTGTGACGTTCTCACTGATCCTTGGAAGTTGGAACGACAGTGCTTCACCGTTCCCGTTGGGTGCTCTCTCGCCGGAGTTTTTTGGTTTCGTCTGCCGCCGTACATCTTCCATCCAATATCAGGTTTGTATCCGCTCTTCTTCCTATTTCACGAGCAAAAATTTGGGGTGCTGAAAACTAGGGCTTGAATCCGATATCGTTGAGTGAAAACCAGTTCCCTTTTTTTATATAAGGTCGATGTGCAGGGCGACCATTTTATTAAAAAATTTATCTCGCAACGATGGTTTAAGACTCGTCATTTCAACCTAAAAAATGTTGCTGGAGAGGGTCATGCACTAGTGAATCGGATTCACAGCGTTAGCTAAATTAGTGCGGACAATGATTTTGTAACCCCTAGGAGTAAGTTGGGGCGGGAGCCCGTGAGCCGGTTCGGATTCCAGAAGCCATATACGGTCTAATAACTCTGCTTCCAAATGTGCTGTTGGCACTTTGGCATGCGTGGGCTGGGGCTTCCACTTGCACATTTGAAAGGGCTGCTTCTGTCGTTGAGGATGAAGATTCCGGGATGTCATCCAATTATGTACTAACCACAGATCGTACCAAAATCCTCTGACCAAGCTTGCTCCGAGATGACTAAGTCATCTGCAAAGAACGGGATCAAATTTTTAAGCAAAAATCGCATCTGCACATGCAAGCTCAAGCCTGAAAGCCAATCCCTTGTGAGAAGGAAGCTCAAGCCTGAAAGCCAATCCCTTGTGAGAAGGAAGCTCTCGCCTGTGCGTTCCTATCCATCAATTCGGACAGAAGCCTTTGAAGGATGCCCATGCCTATTCCGGAAACGACACGAAGTTGGTGGGCTCATGATGAATTAAGTAGGGGTGGCTGGTGGTTTTGGGATCCCGAGTGATCCTATCTTCTTGTGTTTTGGTAGCAAAAAGTAGGCGTATAGATTAAGGTTTGAAATTTTTGTTTTCTATGCTCTATTTTGGGTATCACGATGGTACAACAAAACAGGAAAGGATCATTCTTTTTGCAAATTTTAGAATTGGGATTTTTCTTTAGGTCATTCCAGGCTACCTTTCTTGAGGGATCTATTCGCATAGGCTCTGCAACAATAAGCTGTAGTTCCATTGTATTACCACCTCTGAACACATGTTTCTTGTTAATTGTAAATTTTATTCTGAGATACTGGAAATTCCAAAGAACATGACCTAAGTAGAGAGTCACTGCACCCCTAATACCATATCACACCCGCCTAGGGGTAAAATCCTCATGTTTGCCGCGAATGTAGTGCTTGCATGCTCCACTGAAACCTTTTAATAGCAACCTTACTTTGGAGTTTGGTTCCATCAGCAGCCGCAACCCTAAGAGTAGTAGTAAACTGGATAGCAAAACCTGTTCTCTTGGGCATAAGAGAATCTAAAAAGATCGTGTGTACTTCCAGAGGCGATCAAGATAGGAATGGCATTCCTCTTGGTCTTCCCTTTGATTCTTATAGTTTTGTATGAGAGACCTCGAGCAATTGCAAGTACATAATCTGCAATTCTTTGTGAGGATTAACATGGTGCCCAGAAACTACATCTTGCATATTGTCGTGGAAAACATCTTCATCTTCTCCAGCTTCTAGCAAGAAAAGAAGTTTTTTTTTCCTTGCGGACATGGCCCCTAAAATATTTTCATCGCAACCATAGCAATGCCCACTTTTCCTTCTCTCTCCAAATCCTTCTGTGTCATCTTTTGTATGGGAGGCAAAGATTATGGACTTGTAGGAAAGTGGAATAAGAACTGTGTTGTCAATTGTGGAACGAAGATCTTGTGGTATACCTAGACTTTTTGGCCAAAGCCTCTATAGTCTCCTTCTGAAGTTGTGCCAACCCCCTAGCTTGGGAAATATTCTGGGGTTTTAACATTTGAACTCCTCCCTTGCTTTCATCCTTTAGCCCACTAATGAAACAGCTGATAAAGAAAGATTCAGGCAATCTAGTGGTCTTGCTGGCTAATTCCTCAAAACTTTTCTTGAATTTCGACAATTGACCCATAGCATCCTTGAAAAATTATCCCGAAATCTCTGCATAACAGGGCTTGAGTGAAATCTGTCCAAGATTGAAGTGTATGGATTCTTTTAACCAACAAAACCATTGGATGGCTTTATCTTCTAAATGTATGGAGGCTAATTTAACCTTTTGAAAATCATCAGCAGAATTGAAATTAAAGAATATTTTGCATTTGTAGATCCACCCTGTTTGATCTTCCCCAGAAAACCCAGGGAAATGGATTTTGGCAAAATAGGTTTCTCACTGTTTGTTACATGATCCAAAGGAAGAAGGATCAACAATGGAAACTTCAGGAGATTGCAAAATTACCTTCTCATCTATTTGATGATACTTGAGGCAAATTTCTGATCCTAACCATGGCTGAAGCTTTTTTTTTTTTTTGAGCTCTCTTTAAGACTACGAACAACCTTCTAATCCACCTAATGTCTTTTGAACTTGTACCTTTTGCCATTATCACTGAAAATCATATCTAGCCAAGGATTGCCGGCTGTGATACCACTTAAACGTTTGGTTAAGAAAAACAAGAATCGAATGAAGAATGGAACTCAACTGAGCTCTTAAATCTTATTAAGCAGAAGGAAGATTACAAATAATGTTGGAATGCAGCATTGCAATCAAGAAGGGGAAATAGATACTCAACAACACAACTCCTCCTCTCATTCTCATTTATATATAACTTCCCTCCTTCCCAGAGCAAGAGCAGGAAAAGTTGTTGCAATGATAACAAAATATCAACTAACAAACAAACTGTATCTTGGCTATTACACTGAAAGCCACAATATTCCTTTATTACAATTGAGCCATGATGTCTATCAGAGTTCTAAGGGAATTGGTATCAAATGTCTACCTAATGATAGCATATCAAGCTTCCATTTTTCCAATGTAGGAAATTTAATTTCATGCTTCAGTTGCTTTTCTTCTTTAGCAATACTCGAGATTTGGAATTGATACCTGCTGTGAAAGTAATTTATTTTTATTGTTACCTGCTGTGAAAGTAATTGATACTCGAGATTTGGAATTGTGAGTGCTTTTCAATATTCATTTGTTGGGAATTCAATTTTTGACTTGTTATTAATCTGAACTTCTGGGCTCCCTATATTTTCCAGTCGAGAATTGTTTTGGACTTCAAAGGAAAATAATTAGCACGAGTTTAACCTCATGAAACTATCCATGATCCCTCTATTTTTAGGTCAATTCATGAACAAAGTTGAGAGAAGTCCCTGTGGTTTGAATCTGTGTTACATTGACTCAGGTCTAGGTGTTCGGCGCGGGTACCTGTCTAAGTATCGGATTCATTTAATTTTCATTTAAAAGACATGGGGACACGTCGAAATATTTCCCATCCATAATGTATACTTTCTAGTTTGTAGCTTAAATGCTGTTTACATGCTGTCATACACTTTGTCATGTGTATTAGAAGAATTCTATGCGTTGCTTGCGAGAAATTTGAGTTAGAAAATATGTCTGCTGAGTCATTGTCCAACTAAACATGTCCGATGCGGATTCCATATACTTGTCTAAGTGTCTGAGAGTCTGACACGGGTACTTTATACATTTCACAGGATCCATGTAACATAGGTCTGTATAAGCATGGTTTGGTGGTCCTTTGTACAAATTCAGATCGGAATTTGATCATTTCATATCTAGTGCACACTAGTAAAAAAATGTCACTTGTTCTCCTGTAAGGCAATCTGATGATATTTAGGCAGGGATATTGGTGGTTGTTTTCGTCTAACTGTGGCCATCTTTGTAAGAGAATGTTGCTAACCTGACATGTCTGAGGTGGACCAGTTAGAAGGGAAACTATTTAGAAGATCCATGAGTTCGACTTCATGGTAGACTTAGAATTGGAGAAAATTCTGCAATAGTTGCTAGTTGAAGATTTTCTTCTAGTTTAGTCATTTGGCACTCGGTTTTGATACTTCCTACATATCTCCTTCAGAACATCAATTGCTGATGTACTTCCGTCATACTATTTGTTAGTAAATCATCTATGAAAATTTTGAATACAGTGGCTTAACTTTTGTGGGAATGGTATTGCAAGCTGATACCATTCACCTATAATGAAATATTCTTTGGAGCAGTTTTTCTTTGCTATTTGGTAACAACGAGTATTATCTTTCTGCCCTCTCTAGGTCTGTTTCAGCTCGGTGCTTAGTGCTAACTGATATTTGAAATTTATTTGATTGAAGGGTTGAGATAACATTATCATGGTCCTCTATGGGCTCTGATAATATCTTCTAGATTAAATGATGCGTAGGCAATTCCAAAGCTTTCTCTGACAAAGTTTGAATGCTTGAGCAATGTGCTTTTTCCCATGACTAAAGGAGTCTTTTGCACAGACACGAAGATGTTTTTTTTTCCTCTCTCATTTTGGATTCAGAATAGGTTGAGCAGGCTATGACAATTAGTTTTTTTCCCGATAGGATGAGATATACCTCATAAGTCATCATGATCCATGTGAAACAGAAAGAAAATGACCTGTTATGTGCCAAAAACAATTTCAACCCCTGAAATATGTCTTTTCTACCATGGGAAAGTTTTGCGTTGCACAGGAAAGAAAACAAATGTTCTTATTAGTACTGTATGTGAGACTGATTCATTTATGTCATTGTCATATTCACTTGTACACTTCTATAAGAGAAATTATGGTATACATCATGATGTCACTGTGTTGCTTTGCTGCAGGATTGGAATAACAAGAAGCTGTCTAAATGTTGGTAAAAGGTAGGAAAGTTTCTGGCAGGGGAGAAGCAGTGGCTGCACATTACGCTTTTGGCCCGCTTGAGGATGATATAATTATAAAACACAGGCTTCTCACCCGCACAACCACCACAAGGGGCGAACCTCCGTTAAAGAAACTTCAGAAGAAATTCACCTCTTTTGCCCTTGAGATTGAGAAGGATGCAGATAACTACAATGACTGTGAAAGACTTGCCAAAGCCTTCTTACAGGAGTTGACAACTTTTGAGCTTCCTCTCCTTAAGAGCAAAGCAGTCATAGATGCAAATCTGAGAGAGAAGGAGAACTTCAATGAGTTAAAAGATGAGATAAATAGGCAGATTATCCAGGCACAATCCGACATAGAGGATCTAAAGAAACAACTAGAGGAGAGCAAGGTTGAAAGGCAGCACAAAGAAGAGTGCGAGGCAATCAGAAGGTTAATTGGGATGCAACCACCAAGATCAGAGACCCAGAAGATCATAACAGAACTTGAGAAAGAAATCGCAATGTTGGAGGCGGAGAACACAGCTGGTTCAAGGACGTTGGAGCTTCGCAAGAAACAATTTGCTCTTCTGCTACACGTGGTATGTATTGAAATGCTTTGGCTTCAATTTCTTATTTCACATTTGCACTTGCCAGAGAACTATTTGTTGCTTTAATGGAAATGAAAAAGCTCTGCAGTATGCCAATACCTTCCCTTGTCCGTAGTTCTAATTAGGTTGTCTTCATTTGATCTAAAGTTAAGTCGGTAACATTTTCATTCGTCTCAATTACTCTTTAATTTTTATTTGGATTCTGTATCAACTTATATCCTCCTCCGTTCATTCTTTGAGTCTTCTTGTTTCCCCCTTCAGAAATTTGGTTCTAGTGGTTTTGATGCCATGCTAGTAGGACGAATCATGTTTTGAATTCATACCTGGAATTTCCTCCATGTATTTGCCAGGTATCCCGGTTATTTGTATTCATCATCAATGCCAAGCTGCCAATGTCGTACAGATTTATTCAGTGTATGTTCTGTTGCTGGATTGAGACATTTGGGATGTCAGTTTCTGACAATTCACTTTTGGTAGTTTGTCTTACCTGTTTAGCGTTGTTGCAGTCAAATGATGTTGGATTGTTTCGAACAAACTTGTTGTAGTTGTAACTCTTTTGGATCATTTTATGATATCTTTATTTGATATCACTGAGGCAGATGATGTAGGATGACTGGGGACCGTAGGTGTTGGAGGGCTCGATTTGATCAGATTTTGTGGCTAAAGGAGAAATACGAGTATGGGTTTTCGATTGCTTGTATGAAGGTTATAACAGGTTAGGGTTTAGAGAATGATTGTAAAAGGGTTCAAAGCTGTTCCTGGAACTCTGAATAGTATCACATGCACAGTTCCCACTTTGTCCTACTTCAGTGTATATGTGGGTAGACGAAGATGTGCAAAAATTGAGTATGTTATTGAAGTGTATAGATGTGTTCTTACAAACGCTAGCAGTGATAGAGTTGCACTTTAATACTGCACCACTGGAGGGTGATCCCACTATATTCAAAATTCGAAGCGAAGTGCTCTAGGGGGTAAAGGGATTTTCCCCATGTACTTGTTTACCGTAAGAGGGCACTAGGGTATAAAAAAGTATGTGGGTGTTCATTTTTTAATTGTTGAGACACCTTGTTTTAACAGTCGTCTATTGAAGATTACAGTTACCTACGCATGTAGAGTGTAGACATGTCAGTTAAATATTTATGGGCACTCCCTTACTTGGGTTGCTTTGTCTCTAGCTGGTATTTTATGTCACTTCCAATATTTCTATTTATCATTTGTCTCTAACTATATTCGTTCTTGAAGTAATAGTTTGGCTATAGATAAAATGGCATTTCTGGGCATTGAAACAAAATTAATGTGCTCCATTGCATCAGTCTTATTTGTTTTCATTCTAAACGATATATTTTGTCTATTTTCTTCAATTATAATTTCTTATATAAAAAGAAATATACTTTTTGCTTTTGCCATCACTTATTTTCTTCCTTTCCTTAAACTGATCTGCTGTTGGCTGTCTCATTACTTGTCAATATTTGGCTCCTGTTTTTTCTTACAATGATATAGCAGGTTTAGTGTTAGCCAAGCTTGTTATATTCTAAATCATTTAATGCGCATGCGCGATCGCGAGCGTGATAACATCTTTCAAAAACATATCAAACTACTAAAATTTGTGAGTGCGAGGATTGAGAGCGGGAGCAAAGATTTTTACTGAAGGATTATGTGACTCAGACTTTGACCTCTTTCTGCAGGTGGATGAGCTGCAGAACACCATAGAGGAAGAGCAAAAGAGTTTGGTTGAGGAGATGAGAATAGCACTTGATGACCAAAAGAATGGTGTGGAGGATGCTAACGGGGTTGCCGAAGCCATGGCTGTTGATTAGTGAAAACCGTTACATCTCACCCTTAAAACATGTAAGGTGGTTGTTGATCTGAATCCTTGGGATGCTGACTTTAAGATTTACACCATTGTACCTGAACTCCATTTGTATCTTAGTACGATGGAGTTTTGTATCCTATGAATTTTAATTTTCTCCTCCGTATGTTGAAATGTGTTTTTTTTCCTGCACATTTATCAAATGTTCCAAGTAAGGATTCTTATTCCTTTTTATACATATTTTCTGGATAGGGAGAAACTCACTGAACTGTCACTTGGTGGTTTATGCGTTTTTCAGTTGCATCAAAATTCCACCTCAATCATACAATCTCATTTAGTGAGTCTTCTCTCTCTGTCTCCGGTTTTCTCTCACGCGTCTCATCTCCAACCATCGGTGAACACAAATTCAAGGCTTGCTGTTTGACTCTGCATTTACCTTTTCATCCGAGTAGCAAGCTTAAACTCCTGGGTTTATGCTGTTGGTTGAACTTATTTTTATGTTAATCATTCTTTGTGTTATCCAAATAGGGCAGCGAAGTATATATACAGGGTGTAATATAGTTTGGGCATTTTGTGGGGAACCGTAGCATTAGGGCTTGCACCTGGCGTGGAGCTTAATTTATCTCCTCTCGTTAGGACATAATACCCTAACTATGTTCCTTTGTTCTTTGAAGATAACAAAAAATCATTTTTTTCGTGAATCTTATACAATATTTGGCATACTACGTAGTGGTTAATTAATCTTATACTATGTTCGTTTATTCTTTGAAGATAACTAAAACGGGAATTTGGGAGAGCTGTAGTGCGCATGTAATGCGACAAAAATGACATAATTTTATCTGCTTTATCTTAAAAAATACATCATTTTGATCCCATGTATTTTTATAACAATTTGCGTAATAAGTTAAAACGATGTAGTTTTGAGTACAATATTTTGTCCGCACTACACGCGAATTACAAAGAACTGTACTACCACCTCCCTAAATCCACCGGCGTAGAGGTACTTAGGGATGGCATTTTGATCTAATCCGATAGATATCCGAACCGTAACTGATTTTTTTTCCCGAACCGTAACCGAAATATTCCCTATGGATACGGTTATGGGGCAGACAAAAAATATATTCGCTCGGTTACGATTATTGTTAAAAATCCAAAAATAATCGAATAAATATTCGTAACCGAACCAAACCCGAAATAAATAAATGAGAGAGAGGGAGAGAACAAAACTGGAATGTAGTAATAGGTAAAACAACAGCTGTAACATAGATTTGCCCTGGATTTTTGTACCACCAAAAAAGGAAACATAAAATCTAGATACAAGGAAACAAATCTCATGATTCGAAAAAGGAAATACGCAAAAAGATCGCCCCTCTGATTACTACAAGATAAAAACTTTAAACTTTCTACATGTGCATGCGTGAATGGCAATTTAAGAAGTTACCAAAACATCAATTGTAGTACTTTTAAGACCTTCCCTTCTGTGGTTATAAATACCAAAACCCAAACTTTACGTCAGTCACAGCCCTAATTAGTACCCAACTGAATTTCTCCCATGGATCATCAGCAGCATCAACTTTCTCCCTCCCAAACCCAGAACTGTCCCGCGGTACCTTCTGGTGGTGATCATGGTAATGCAGTCGAGCAGCAGAATATATTTCTGTTGGTTCAACCATCACCGCCACTCCAATACGCCTTTCCATCTATTGCCACCGCCACCGCTTCACCACTGCAACAACGTCGTGAAGCTACTTCACGGCAACCGGTCAATATGGATAGTGGTAATATCAGCACAAGTAGTAATACTAAGTTTATGCGTGGTGCTCAGTACTTGCAAAACTTGTATCCTTATTACTATCCCAATCATGGGATTTGGAAACAGAAACCTCAATTATATTGTCCCATCATCAACCCATCATCCTATGCTATGGCTACTGCTGCGGCGCTGAAAAAGAAGAGGAAGCTCAGAGTCGAAGATCGAAATAAAATTCGATATGTCAACAACAATAATAATACCAATCATGCTGCATATTCAAACGGCTTAATGTCCACAAGCACAAGAATATCATCACAACAGTCACTAGCCACCATTAATATCTCCGATGATTCGTCTTCTTCTTCTTCAGGGTCAGGTTTAGATTCAGGTCCTTCAGGAGGAAAGGTGCGTTCTGCGAACATGTTGGGTGATGATAAGCGAAAAAGGGATGATACAAAAGATCAGATGGAGATGAAGGAGACGGAGATTGACTTGGAACTCAAGCTTTAATACTTCTTCTATACCAACTCAACCCCATGTGGCTATTTTTTTGCTTTGTCATGCTCCCTTTATCTTTTCCTTTAAAGAAATTTATTTAATTTTCCTGTTGTTTTTATAAAGTTGTCAAACAGAAATCAGCATAAAAGCATAGTTTGAATCATACGTTGATAACATACATTATTACCAACAGCACCAGAGAGAAACATCACCAAATGGGTAAGTTGGGGCAGAACATCAACAATTACACCCTAGGGCATCCAAAGCAAAACAAAACAGCAGGGAGTACACATAAACAAAAGTCTGCATCATAAATCAAGAAAGGTGGAACCAAAAAACTTCAGCAACACCATAGGTTGAGCTTCGAAGATGATAATGGGTACCAGGACACTCTAGCAAACAATAGGCACCAGGAAGACCTATGAGCTAGGACCATGAAAGTGGAGACCAACTAAGCAAGAGAGCAGCAGCAACACAAATGGGCCATAATCAGCATCATAGACTAGACATCAGAGAGAACTCTTTATATATCAGCAGCAAAACCAGATTGGGAAAATGATAAAAGGGGTGTGGAATGGGAAACAAAACAAAGCAGTAAAGATGAACTGGCTTATCCTATTATAAATTGGCAACCATAATGAAACTGAGAGAAACACCAGCAAAATTGGTGCAGTAGCATGACCATGTAGGTAGGAAAGAAAACAAGCAGCATCATCAGATTTTGATCAAAGGCAAGATGAATTATCTTCTTATCTTCAATATCACCCCAAAGAAAGCTTCTTTAAATTTTATCCAAGCATCTAGCAACATAAATAGAAAATTTAAGAATGCACATATAGTAAAGAGGGAGGCTTCTAAGGGATACTTTGATCAAGGTAAGTCTTCTTCCTATAGAAAGGTATTTTCTTTTTCAAAGGGCAAGTTTCTTCTTTGTTCTATATATCAAGGATCGGCTGCCATGTTTTAATTCTACTGGGATTAGCTCCAAGTGAAAGACCCAAGTATCTAATAGGAAAATTCTCTACCTTGCAGCTTAGAATACTACAGAAAGGAAGCATCTCCTCATTTGGCAAGCCAATGCCACATAACTGACTCTTGGCAAAATTAATCTTCAATTCAGAAATCAATTGAAAGCATACCAAAACTCTTTTGCTGGTGGATATTTCCTCAACATGAACATTACTGGAAATGACCGTATCATCAGCAAATTGGAGATGTGTGACGACCGGATATTTATTTAACGTTTCTGAAAATTGAGGCATTACAACTTGATATGAGAGCTTAGGTTTACTTTACCTTGAGACCTTGCGTAGTTGGGTGACTTTAGCTTCCAGGGAAATAGTTAGGGTAGATAACGTCGTATTTACTACTTTATGTGGTTTTCATCAAAATTATTAATTTTCACCAAGTATTATAAAAACTATAATTTGCCTAAAGTTCATATTTTTAAACATAGAATGTCTTAAGATTTAGTCCATCGATATCAGATAACTATCACAAATAAATAAAAACTGTATCTACAACCCTCGCCCTTTGAGCATCGATTGAAGTATAGAGTCGAAGAAGCCACCACATATGAGATTAGAATGGTGGAAGAAAATATTGTATCTTACCTTGAGGGGCAATATAGGAAGTTAGTGTGTTGTTGTCTGCAGGGTCACCACTCAGAATATGATCACACCACCAGTCAGTCGGGTCTTCATTGACACCTGGTCAGACTTCAAACCAAAGGAAGACCTATCTGAGAATGATAGTCAACAGTCTTAGGATGGGAGAGATGTTTCATGTATTAGCACGAGCGTCCATTCGCTTATTATACATGTGTTAGCTGCTATATTCGTAGTATACTTGCATTCCAGACATTGTGTTAAATCATTATGAGTCGTGTATTTAGTCATGTTAACTTAGTAACCTAGTACTACGAAACCGTGACACCCGGTACGCTTTACCTGAAATGATTACCAAAACGTGCACCGCTCATGCTCGTGTACAATAGGAACAACACGCCCCAACAAATCCCATCATTGATGCTATCCTGGATAGGTAAATTCATATTATTGTACTATGCACTACTCTACTATAAGTCTAGCATACAAGTATTTTTTGTTAGATGTTTCGCTATCATACAGTGTATCCCATTGCTTGAACTTTCACTAAAACCCCAACATTGACTTATAGAAGGGACGAACTAAGGAATGAATCCAACACCAATTATGCCAATAATGGCAGCAATGCCAGCGTCAGAAATGCTAACACTGCCCTTACCTTCACTAGAATTGTCTAAAGGCAAGTAATAGGGAGAGCTAAATGCCTGATCATTCTCATCAGCTTTCAATGCCAAATACCAGCTACTTGTATTTTGCTGCTATCTTGAGATCTTCGAACCAGAGTCTGAAGGCCTTGAATCAAACTAGTGGGAAGAAGATGGGCAGCAGATCCATAACCAGGCCCCTTCGAATTGTCCCCCTGTGATCAACATTAATGGGGAAACGAAAAGGAGAACAATGTTTTGAGAATTTACAGGTTTCAAGATATGAACGTTTTATGAATTTCATACAGGACTACTGACTTACCTAAAATTCACTTTTGACTGACCAAAGAAGTGGACTGAAGGAACTGACCTAATGATGCAGCGGGTTACGCGAAAATAACCAAAGAAACAGATAATCAAGAACAAGAACCGATAACAAACCTCAATCCGTTGAGACACGCACGAATACCGGAAGGAAGCTTCTTCTTCGAACCTGTTGATTCAGTAGAATACCAGGGACAAAGGCATCAATAGCCCGTTGATTCACCAAGAATACCAGGCAATTGGAGAAGAAGAGACAATTCTCTCTCTAGGTTTTTTATTAAATCCAGAACTGCCTGAATAAAGAGGCCTCAAAGCCTTTAAATAGTTTAGGGCATCAGACATAACCCTAACCCTAATCCAATGGGCTTTAGGAAATAATTAAAACAATAATCCAATGGCCTTTAGGAAATAATTAAAACAAATTAAAAACACTAACCCTAATCCAATGGGCTTTAGGAAATAGTTTTAGGAAATAATTAGAACAAATTAAAACACGCAGACGGCCTTTTTAGTCTTCCTTGGCCGCAACCGATCCAACCACGCACTAGCTTCTTGGTCTGCATCATCCTCCCCGGGTTGGAGAGAATTCGACTCCGAATTCGCTAACTCTTCATCACTGTCACCATTAAACGGCACGAGGTGCTTGACATTGAACACATCCGTCGTCCGAACATGACTAGGCAGCTTTAGGCGGTAAGCATTCGGGTTAATCTTCTCAATGATCGCTAATGGGCCAATTTTCCTCGCCTTAAGCTTGTTGTATTCGCCCTCGGGAAAGCGATCCTTGGTCAATACTGCATAAACGAAATCACCCACCGCAAACTCCACAAGGCGGCGCTTAGAATCTGCTGCAAGCTTATACTTTGCAACGGCCTTGGTCAAATTCTGCTGGACCTGTTGATGGACATTTTGCAAATTGAGCACAAAGTCTTCCGCCTTCTTAGGGATATGCTTCAAAGTCGGAACAGGAGCCAAATCAATCGGAGCCCGTGGCTGAAATCCATAATTGGCATAGAAGGGGCTAAAATCTGAGCTGCGGTTTACCGACCGATTGTAAGCAAACTCGGCTTTGTAAAGCTGCTGATCCCATGACATAATATAATCACCAACAAGACAACGCAACATATTTCCAAGCGATCGGTTGACCACTTCTGTCTGACCATCCGTTTGTGGGTGATAAGCAGTGTTGAAATCAAGCTTCGTATTAGCGAGCTTCCACAGAGTCCTCCAAAAATAGCTCAGGAATTTAGAATCGCGATCAGAGACAATAGATAGAGGCAGCCCATGAAGACGATAAACCTCGCGAAAATATAACTGCGCAATGTACACAGCATCTGAGGTCTTTTTGCAAGCAATAAAATGAGCCATCTTCGTGAACCGATCCACCACCACAAATATAGAGTCAACGGACCGCTGTGTGCGAGGAAGTCCGAGCACAAAGTCCATACCAACAGCACTCCACGGCTGCGATGAAATAGGAAGCGGCATGTATAAGCCCGCATTAGATGCCGTGCCTTTCGATACTTGGCAAATGTGACAACCCTCCACCAACTTGGTTACCTCTTTACGCAACGTAGGCCAAAAATAAGAATCTGATACCAACTGAAATGTCTTATCACGTCCCACATGACCTTCTTCGTGCAGCTCCTTAATAATCTTAAGGCGCAAACTAGAATCCGGAACACACAATCTAGTGCCCTTAAACAGAAAACCGTCCTGCAGAGTAAAACCCGAGTGCTGCCCTGAAGAAACCTCAATGAGAATAGGACCAAAATAAGGATCTGTGGCCAAGAGCTCCCGAAAAGAATCAAAACCCAACACTTGGGTTCGCATAGTAGTCAGAGCTAGAGCACGCCGGCTCAAGGCATCCGCCACTCTGTTAGTAACTCCGGACTGATGTTTAAGAGCGAAAGTAAATTGTTGCAAAAATGCAGCCCACTTAGCGTGTCGGGCTGATAACTTATCCTGACTATTAATGTACTTCAAAGCATCATGGTCAGAAAATAAGATAAATTCACTCTGAGACAGATAAGAATACCAGTGTCGTAGGGCTTGAACAATCGCATAGAACTCCACATCATAAGTATTGTAGTTGGCCTTGGAACCATTCAGT
Source organism: Arctostaphylos glauca (assembly GCA_019985065.2). Classification (NCBI taxonomy): domain Eukaryota; kingdom Viridiplantae; phylum Streptophyta; class Magnoliopsida; order Ericales; family Ericaceae; genus Arctostaphylos; species Arctostaphylos glauca. Next base: position 10,069,761 of record JAHSPW020000001.1, on the reverse strand, counting down.
TTTTCGCTGAAGTAAGCAATAGGACGCCCCCTTGGCTAAGTACTGCACCAATACCCACCTTCGAGGCATCACAATGCAACTCAAACGGCTGAGAGAAATCTGGTAATGCAAGCACTGGAGCAGTGGTCAACTTCTCCTTGATTAACCGAAAAGCATCAGTTGCTGCTTGCGACCATAGGAACTGCCCCTCTTTCATGCAATCTGTAATCGGGGCCATAATGCTGCTGAAATTGGGAATGAACCGCCTATAAAATTATGCTAACCCATGAAAGCTGCGCACTTCATGAATATTCCTAGGAATAGGCCACTGACGCACCGCATCAACCTTCGCCTCATCAACTGAAATTCCATCCCGAGATACCACATAACCGAGGAATAAGACACTCTCGGTCATAAACTCACACTTAGCCACAGCTGCATAGAACTTCTCCCTTTGCAACAACGATAAAACCTGTCTAATATGCTGCAAGTGCGATTCATGATCATGACTATAAATCAAGATATCATCAAAATAGACAACCACAAACCTCCCAATAAAAGGCCTGAATAACTGGTTCATCACTCGCATGAACGTACTCGGTGCATTAGACAACCCAAACGGCATCACCAACCATTCATATAAGCCTTCACGGATCTTGAAAGCTGTCTTCCACTCATCCCCCTCTCGGATTCGAATTTGGTGATAGCCACTCTTCAAATCCAACTTGCTGAAAATAACTGCTCCATTGAGTTGGTCCAATAAATCATCTAGCCTGGGAATAGGAAATCTGTATCGGATAGTGATCTTATTGATGGCTCTGCTGTCCACACACATACGCCACGACCCATCTTTCTTAGGGGTTAGTAGTGCGGGTACAGCACACGGACTGAGGCTCTCTCGAATGTGTCCCCTAGCCAACAACTCCTCCACTTGGCGCCGCAATTCCTCATGCTCCTGTGGACTCATCCGATAATGAGGCCTATTTGGTAAGGACGCTCCTGGGATAAGGTCTATCTGATGCTGAATGTCTCTTAGCGGTGGTAATCCGGATGGTAGCTGTTCTGGAAAGACATTGCTAAACTCTTCAACTAACTTCTGCACATCACCCGGAAGCTTCCCACTACTCTGAGTTCGCTCTTTGCCCACCAACATATACACAACCCCGGTTTCTGCTGCCTCCCTAATAAACCGATGCATAGATAGCAGATTAGGGTTTTTTTCCACTACCGGCTTCTGAGTCTCGTCCTTAGCTGAATACAGTACGATTTTCTTGCTATTAAAAACAAAGCTGTAAGTATTCTTACGGCCATCGTGCTGAACAGACCTATCATACTGCCACGGTCTTCCCAATAAGATATGACAAGCATCCATGCGAACCACATCACACCAAATATCATCTTTATAATTGGAGCCGATAGACAGTGTAATTAAACAACGTTGAGAAACAGTTATCTCACTGCCTTTCTGCAACCATGATAGCTTGTAAGGGTTAGGGTGTTTCTCCGTGCTGAGCTTCAACTTTTGAACTGCCTGCTCTGCAACTACATTCTCGCAACTACCCGAGTCAATCACAAATTTGCAGACTTTTCCCCCAACAGTGCACGTAGATTGAAAGATATTACTCCTCACCCAATCTTCGTCAGCTCCACGAGGGATTAGGAAAACCCGACGTGCAACCAGCAAAGGGCCATCATCCCCCATGACATGGTCCTCCTCCTCGATCACATCCTCAACCAAAACCTCCTCTGAATCATCTTCAAGTTCAGCACCCACGGTGCCAATAAATAAATTCTTTTTAACTGCGGCCTTGCCGCATTCTGCAAAACGATGCCCTGTCTCCCCACATTTGAAACAACGAATATTGCTATTTGTGAAAGTTTTAACGGTTTGTACTACTGGAGTTTTTCCAGAAGTACTCCCAGTTGCACCACCCTGAACCACCCCTTTACTAAACCCTTGAGGAGTCACACTGCTGCGGTTGTTACCACCAGCCCAATTTGAACCCCCTGTACGCCGTTTCGCTTGTTTCTCAAACTGCAGGGCTTTTTGATGGGCATCTGACACAGAATATAAGTCTAACAAATTCAAAGAATCTTGATACTGAATTTGTAAACCACCAACATACCTTGATACAGTCTGATCCTCTGTCTCCCCGAGGTCATTGCGCGCCAACAACTGATAGAATTCTGTAGTATATTCATCTACAGACCGATTACCCTGACGCAAGTTCTAAAGTTCCTGATACATAATCTGCTCATGATTGTGGGGTAAAAAAGCTGCACGCAATTTCTTCCTCAGTTTGCCCCACGTTTCAATCTTACCCTTTCCCTGCTGGGCCCTTTTCTTTTTTTGTTGATGCCACCATGCCGCGGCTCGCTCCCGGAATCGGGTTGCGACCAACGACACCCGTTTGTTCTCCGGTACGCCTTTAAATTCAAGAACCTCTTCCACCACAATAAGCCAATCAATCAACTCTTCAGCCTGCAAACCCCCACGGAACTCGGGGATTTCAATCCTCAATTCGGCTTCCCATCTGTTAGAATAAGTTTCGTCCGTCCGACCCTCTCTCCTATGACGGGCTCGGGGCTGTTCCTCCTCGCGTTCGTCACCAGAACTCGAGGCTGCCTGCGAACCAGACCGTGAACTTACAGTGCGTGGCGTCCGCTGGTTTCGCAAAATATGTTGTTGAAACTGCTGATTCTGGGCCTGCATCTCCGCCATCTGTGTCAACATCTGTTGACACATCTGCTGATTCTGAATCTGCAGATTTTCCATCGCTTGATGCATCCGCACCATATGATCATTCTCATGTATCTCATCCACACGTCTTTCTCTCCTTGGCGGCATCGCGAATAGGAACGTGAGCCAAGGCTCTGATACCAACTGATGCAGCGGGTTACGCAAAAATAACCAAAGAAACAGATAATCAAGAACAAGAACCGATAACAAACCTCAATCCGTTGAGACACGCACGAATACCGGAAGGAAGCTTCTTCTTCGAACCTGTTGATTCAGTAGAATACCAGGGACAAAGGCATCAATAGCCCGTTGATTCACCAAGAATACCAGGCAATTGGAGAAGAAGAGACAATTCTCTCTCTAGGTTTTTTATTAAATCCAGAACTGCCTGAATAAAGAGGCCTCAAAGCCTTTAAATAGTTTAGGGCATCAGACATAACCCTAACCCTAATCCAATGGGCTTTAGGAAATAATTAAAACAATAATCCAATGGGCTTTAGGAAATAATTAAAACAAATTAAAAACACTAACCCTAATCCAATGGGCTTTAGGAAATAGCTTTAGGAAATAATTAGAACAAATTAAAACACGCAGACAGCCTTTTTAGTCTTCCTTGGCCGCAACCGATCCAACCACGTACTAGCTTCTTGGTCTGCATCACCTAAGCATAGCTCTCTCTCTCAAATACAAATGCCAAGAAAGGGATTCCTTGTCCCATCTTTCTATCTCCCTGGGTTGCTTCGCAACCTTGCTTTGAGGCCGTAGGGACATGGGCATAGTAAGTGTTATATTATCCCTAAATCTCTTCGTGCTTGTGATTCGATACTTTACAATATAGATAGATATTTAACAACAACATTCTAAGAAAATATATTAATATATATCAGTAGTTGTCCGGTCGTACCCAAACAATAATATTCCAGAGGAAAATGCACCTAAGATCAAATTTTTCGAGCCGTCTTCTGTGGAAAATTCAGACTTTCTTTTTGATACTGTGATCACATAAAAACATAAACTTTGAAGACGAGTGAGAAAGAAAGACTCCTCGTTCTCCAAGTGGTTGAACTTAGCTTATCGTGCTAACCACTGTTTCATTTCGTATAGTGAGAACAACCAAGCAAGCATCCCATTCTTCAGATGTGGCAATGTTTGTGTATGCTTACGATGCTGACTCAAGAGAACCTAAATCCACTCTTTTTGCATCTACTAATGAGTATCTTTACCACCTCCTCTTAATCGTGACTCATAATTGTGAATATTCCTCTCTACTTTTTCTTTTTTAAGAGTTGCCCCTGATCCCTTATTACACTCCCCCGAGTCCCCCCTAGAGCGCTTGGGACTAAGACCTTGGTGTTTGAATTCCCCACAGTAGCCAAAGTAGAGAAAGCAGCACAAAAAGTAGCAGTTCATCTCGTTTTTTATTATGCTAATAAACTTGTTGATCCTCCAGCTTCCGAGGAGAGAGAAGCAGAGACAAAGGTAGCTCCAGAAGTCTTACACCGAGCACAATAAAAGCACACTATGTGTAGCTCTACGTGTAAGCCTCATCCTCGTTACCTATATGGTGTCATCAATTAGAACAGCTCTACATTGTACTAACTATTGAATACTCCTTCCTATAGGTCTTACCAAACTAATCTCGTTCTTTTCCTCATTACTGCAACTTGCACTTGACGCCCTTCGATGGCAAGAGTGGTCCTCTCATTACCTGAGTTAACAGGGCTAGGATACCAGACTGCCTTGGCTTCCTCGCCTACAAGAAAGACTGGACTCGCTAGACAGATAAGAGTGGATGTTACCCTCCTGCCCCCTCAGGGGATGAATTGGGACCTCTGGACGAGCTCCCTTGTGACCCACACCTATCAATAGAACAATAAGGCTTTGCTATCAAACAGATAGCTCATTTGGCGGGGCGAGAGCTCCTTGAAAGAAGTAGAGCTACAAAAGGTGGTGAGAGCGTAAGCGCTTTGCTCATAGAATGGGTAGGCCCGAAGGGAGAACTCATCAGCCCTTTGCTACTCGGTCAAATATAAAAACCTCATAAAAATATTAACTTCGTTACATCAGTATCCAATCAAACAATTTAACAATTTAAAACAGCCCACAATTCCCAAACAAAACAAGTTTGACATAACGGAGAAGTAAACCCTATGCTACTCGGTCAACTTGGAGCTCTATCCCGAAGGCTCAATATCAATTTCTATAAGAAGGTTGAACAAAAAACATAAGCCGAAGCTTGTGTATGATGCAAGTTAAACAAAAGATTAAAGGAATTTAGTACATCACATGCCCAAAAATTATAGATTTCAGTTTGTACAAATATATATCTTTCGCAAATAATCGAACCATTGTTAAGCAATAAGGAATCACATGCAAACCATGAGACCTATCGGACTGTGGCAACCAAAGCACCCTCTTCACACTCCAACCTTTTACGGATTTGAACCGAGAGAACCACACAGACACCCAACACATTTTTACGGCTTTTCACCGACGGCTGTCCATGAGAATCATGAGTAGTACTCCCTCCATCCCGGTTTATTTGTCCACTTTTTGACTTTTACACTCCCAAAATGTTTGTCCAATTTTAAAATTGACTTGTAAAAATTATCTTAATGCCCTTCTCCTTTTAAAAACTCACACATTGAAAAATGTGCCATCTTATTTAATGCTAAAAAGTTAAGGGTATTATGGGAAAGTTAAAACTTAAAAGAGCAATCATTGTGTTCCCTTAATAAGTTGAAATTTCGAGAATGGACAAACAAATTGGGATGGAGGGAGTATCTTTTTACAGCCTTTCACCGATGGTTGTCCATGTCGACTAATAAATTTTATAGTCTTTCACGGACAATTGTCCATGGAGCCCATGGAGACCAGTAAGGGAAATCACTACGACGACACACAACTATGCATATGGACTTCAATTCCTCCATGCACATAATGTAATAACAAAGCCAGAATCAACTCCCAACATTTGTTCCAAGATATTCACCTAGTTGTCAAAACCTTTAGATGAAATAGTCCCATGAAGTTTCAAGTTATTTACGGAGTTTTAGAAAATAAAATTTAAAACTTGATTGACCAGTCACAACACTTCCTAACCAGTCACATAATGATTCTAACCGATTAAGATTACCCACTGGGTTGTTTTGAAATATACCCTAACTGGTTACAACATTATCCTGACCAGTCATGAATTGCTACAAGAGAATTTTAGAACATCCCTTGACCAGTTACAACATCACTCTGATCGGTCAAGTTTTGCTTCTAAAATTTTTGGTTATGTAGTTTGACCGGTCACATCATATTACGAGAAAATATCATATTTCAAAAAGACCTTAGAAACGATTAATTGATTATGAATACCACCAAATAACCTATTGAAAAACATCAAAATGCGAAACAAAATATATTAAACAACTCTAAACTAATTTTTAATAAGAATCCTGTGATGAACTACAACTCTAGAACACAACGATTCGCCTGATTCCCTCGTGAACACACGAACACCTAGTTCGATCTACACTTCGGCACCTGTTATGATGCTTTCTTGTTGCGTTCAAATGTACGTACACATCCTCTTGATGAAACTCTCTCGTGAATATAGCGTGGGGAGACTCTCTAGGGTTTCCTATCTAATGTTCAATTTCTAGTGTTAAGCAACCCTAATGAACACAATTATGCTAATCTTATATTAATTAAAAAGTAAAATATACTTCAACCTATGTGGCCTCATTCCTTCTCAAATAAAGTCCCCCAAACTTTCAAAATTATACTTTTGCCCTTAATTAAATAAAAATCTCAATAAATAAAATATTAAAATTATAAAATTGGATACGGTCCTTACAATTAGTGTTTATTGTTATCCTCGACTTTGGATCTCTGTCTCAGGGCTTATGTGGATACTGATTGGACCGGTGATCCTTCAAACCGGAAATCGCCTTGGGATTTTGTATTTTCCTTGGCAATTCTGTTATCTCTTAGGAGAGCAAGAAACAATTTATTGTTGCTTGTTCCACTACTGAAACTGAATATCTCTTATGACTTAAGCTACTACTGAGGTGGTTTAACTTCACTGGTTGCTATTTGATATGGATATTCCTCTTGATTGTGCTACTCCTTTTTATTGTGATAATAAGAGTGCTATTCAGATTATTCAAAATTCCACGTTTCACGAGGACAAAACATATTGATATTGATTGTCATTTTTTTCGACAGCATCTATAGTCCCACACAATTAGTCTCTTGCTTGTTTCCTCTACTTCACAGCTGGTTTATTTTTCCACCAAGATTCACACGACTGCTCGTTTTCAATTTCTCCTTGACAAACTCACTATGTCATCTGCATTGCCCTCCTGAATTTAGCGTAATATTCAATAAGAGTAATTTAATCTTTTTATGTAACTAAAATTCCGTCAATCTTCTATTTAATCATGTACTACACTTTGCAAAATTAAATTATTCAATACATAACTTTAGAATTCTCTTCTCAATATTCTACCAGTGATGTCCCAACATGAATAAATTCTTTCGTGCCGTTAACACTAATTATTCTATTATCTTGAGCATATAATTTTTCCGTATTGTATACATCCCACATAATCTAGAATTTCAAGTTCAGAGCAGATTACCGACGATCCAAAAGAAAGAACATAGAAATATTATTTGAAATTAGACTTTTTCTAATCTTTTATTTATTTCGCAACTTGAAAAATTTATATTGTTTGGAGGTTTTAAAGAAGAAACTAAGTTACTGGGATTTCATTGAGTAGAAACATTATGGCTCCTCGTATTTGCGCGCGCACGGGTGTGTGCGTGAGAGAGAGAAAGAGAGAGATAGTGAGGGAAATACAGGAGGCAAAAAGAACCATCTAAGGAATTTACCTTAAAACAGAAAAAAAAAAAAGAGAGAGAACCAAAACAAGGACAATCCTCCAATTCCTGATTAATTTGCTAGACCAAAGTTCTCAAGCAATTCTGAGACTATAACAAATCCGGCACCTCCAATCACAAGCGAGAGGGTGAACTTTCCTCCAGGAACCAACAGGGGAAGTTTCGGGGAATCCGATGAATCTGAGTATCTATCTGACCAAGACATTGCACCAGGAAGAATTCCAAACAACACTAAGACTGCAAGCAAAAAAGAAGAATATACATACAATAAGTACATTATCAAATGAGACAGAAGGACATGTTGCTTCAAACATGTAACCAATTCATCAAACTTGTACACTTTCGGAATTAAGTGAAGTTTAACCCAAACTATACCTCCATAGGTTCCAGCAAAATCCAATGCTTTGAAGAATATATCTGGGTCCAGCAATGACAATACTAATGGTGGAATCAAAGTGAGTAGATATGGCAGAGGCCTGCTCTGACCTGACGGGAGTTTCAGCACTGCAAGTTTACCCCTTGTTGATTAGAAGGGGAAAAAAAACTAGCCCTTCCCGGAAAAATAAGACATTTAGATGATCAGCTAACAAAGGAATATTGTAATCGAATAACGGTTTTCATCAACCAAGTAAACATTCAGATACTAATTCACAAGACAAGCTTCTATGCAAATGCCCTGTAACAACTTAGACACTTGCTAAAATACCAACTTTTACTTGTTTTGAATTTTGCAGAAAACGCTTGTATAGGATCTATTAAAGAATCAACACAATACTCTTCCAATCTTTGATTCCCAATGCACCAATGCAGGTTTAATTATCATCATCTGTAACGAATTTATTTCCGACTCAACTATCAAGGAAAGTACTCCATTCACAGGAGAGAATAAAGAACATTTGCAGACGTGCATGGACTTTGAGTGCATAAATGCACAAACGAAAGAGCATGTACTGTACTCTGACCCTAAATAGTTGCTATGTTCGATGCTCCAATGCTTCCGATGCCTGGAAACGGATGGTACAACTCATCATTGGTGCCAAACTAGTTCATAATCTATCTAGTAGTCTCTTAGGCTCAAACCATGCAATCACAAAGCGATTAATTTTGACTTCACGCTATATGTTTGCTTGACTTTTTGAAACGCTAAGTATAGGCTTCTCAAATCAGTGGCATCAGAGAAGGTCTAAATGATGGTCCTAAGAACTAGGTGATCCAAAACTGCAAACTTCATATGGTGATATGGCTATCAAGATCATTGACCACTATTAACCTATGAATCAAACCAATTACAGCAAGAATAACACTATGATCGTAAAAGGAAGAAAGAAACCCACTCACAGTCAGCAAGGAAGTCCGCAAGGCCCAGAACAAATCCAATGTAGGAAGTTGCAATTGCAAGAAGTGAGAACACTTGAACTATTGGCTGCACAACATGACAACAATCACAAAGTGGATATAGTTAGTCTTAACCATCAGTGAAATTCTTCACTTTTTCCTAAAAATTCTCGTTGGAATTAATTACCCCAACAACTCCGTTGATAGATTGCAATTGTTGCAAGGGGTCGGCAATCTTGTCAGAGCCTCCATCAAAACTTGTGATCGATCCAAGAATAACAGCATTCCAGACTAAAAACAGAGCAAGGGGGATTGTGGTGCCTAGGATAATTGCACTCCTGCATAGTGAATATGCGGCATCTATCTCAAGCAAGCAGTTGAAAGATCTACTTACAAATAATTGCTGCACGTATAGCAGGAATATCAAATTGACAAATAGAGCAAAAGCCATCAAATCTCATAGAACATGCCAGTGCCTAATTGATTTAGGAATGAGATTTACCAATGACGTATTGTCAACCTCATGGTGGTAAGAGGTACATTACATATGTAGAATTTTTCTATAATGAAGTTGAGCTAAGTCAGACTCAGATTGCAGCCTGTACCTGTTTAAGAATCAGAGCAAATCCTTTAGAGATTGGCTCAAATTCATGCCAGGTAGGGATGTAAACCAGTTTGGTCAATATTTTAGATAATTTTGCAATGAACCTAATATGCCCATTTGTAGTCCTGTGGACAGAAACCAACCGACAATTCTAATTAACTGAACCAAACCGTTGAAGAGGTCCAATCCAGTCGGTGTGGTCAATTTTGGCCTACAAGTTGGTACTAATACAACAGCAAACTCTTCTATGTACAAGGCTGAGAAATAAACATTTAGTCAAATTGAAATGCTTAAGGGGACAGCAAAAAGTAGTAACTCCAGGAAGACATGCAGATAGTGTTATCAAGTGTTAAGAGGAGAACAACAAAAATGATAGAATGTTCCACCTCCAAGCACTCATCAGGTGGATGCGGAGAGTAAATATTAGTATGAACTAGATGTCATAAAAAAAAAAAAAAGTAGGAAAAACAATCAGTCGGTTCGATTATATTCAGTGGACAAAAATCCTTTAAACCAAAACCATACCAAAAATCAATTTATTTAGTGTTTCAAAACCTAACATGCTGACAATAGTTTACAAAACCTACAAATTTAACTGGTACGGGAAGTTTCGGTCAGTCATTTGTGATGCGAATGGCCATTTGTATCAAACATTGAATTAGGATAACCTTAATAAGAAGATAACCGCACCCATATACTGTTCACCTTAGTTTCAAGCAGAAGCATGAATGGAAAGACTTTTCACCTTACTTTTGCCAGGTCTCCTTCAAGATCCGTACACAGAACAGGAACTACATTCTGAAACAACCAGATTCAAAATGATTGCTAAAACCACTGTTTAAACGTAGTGCCCATTGCTTATTGTACTACTGAAGCAACTACTACCTGATAAACAAAAGAAAGTGCTATTATAGGTATACTGAGAGGAACAGCTTGAAAGTTGGCTTTCAAAAGAGCATCCCAGTGCAAATCTCCACTTGCCACAACCTAGTAAGGAAAATAAATTAACAACATAATATGGACAAACTGAGTACAGAGCTATTGCACAAGAATTGCATAAATTTGATGTGTGAAACATTTTTTCCAAAAGATAGTGATCGATGAAATCACTATGACCCTGTGATGAAACAATCGTCTCTATAACCCCATTTTTCTCTTTTTTGTGAACGTAGTAGCATTAAATGGTAATGTTTTTTTGGTTATTTATCTTCTACATTAATGGTAGTCTAGTCCATACTGTGTTTGGCATTGATCCATACTGTGTTTGGCAATGTTCGGACAGCTTCATACTATTTGGGACTATTCCCATGTTGTCTGGACCTCAGATCTACTTGTTTGGGGATTGTGCACTTTTGGGTATTGTTTCGACACTGTCCACTATTTTGCACCGTTTGCCACTATTTCAGCTATTCACAATACATAGGTATAAACAATTGAACACCGATCCCTAACTCCTCAAGTAAACACTGCACCCATACAATTTCACATATAGTGTAAGCCATGGCTCTATACTTGGCTTCTGGACCTTGCAATGACCGTTTGTTTCTTACTTTACCAGATAACAATTAACAAGATTGACACCAATAAAAATACAAAAGGCAGTCGTTGATCATCTATGGTATTGTGATCCTACCCAAACAGCATAAGTCAAGGCCTCATCATGCAGATTACCATTAGACTAGTAAAACAAACCGCGACTAGGATCAATAAGCCAAGGAGTAGGAGAAAAAGAAGACACAATACGAGTAAAGAAAGGACATGTCTGAGCGAGCATAGCAGTAGAAGAAGAACCCAGAGAGAGTCTACATCGACACAAGACGTTGCTACTCCTTCACAGATATAGTTACTCCTTCGCAGATATAGTCATCATTGCATTAGCAGAATGAGGAACCTGCCTGTATCATTGGAGGTTGTATCCTAATGAGCCTGAGAAAAAACATTAAGATCCTAACAATACTCCACCATATGATTGCACATGTGGTGCACAATCTAGAAGCACAACCGCCACCACTACCACTGCCACATCCCCTTAACGTACGACCACCATGACTAGAACCACGACCACGAAACAAATCACGACCAAAATTGTCTTGGCTACCTCCCCCTAACTCCCCGACCATCACGCTAAAAATCACCAGAGGAATAACCACCAGAGGCTGTAGTGGCTAGAGCAAAATGATCGAAGGGCAAACCACTAGTGAAACCAGTATCTAATACAGATATCTAATGAAGGCAACTGAAAACTTCACTAAGAGAAGGCAAGTCTCGAGCACCGAGAAGTTGAAAACAACTAAGATCATACGATGACAGCAAACCAAATAAAAAAAGAACCACATGCATAGACTCGTGTTGAGATTGAATAATAGAATATCAACAGAGATTGGCTGAAAAATATTAAGCTCCTCACAAACACCATGGAACTTAGCATAATAATCCTCCAAAGAATTAGCAAGGCCAAGAGAAAAATAAGTCTGATGAAAGTCATATGTCATACGCAGATTGTTGATACTTGAATACAACTCCTATGCCTATCGCCATACAAATTTGGCAGTTGGTAAAAATAACAAAGTGCCACTAATCTGAGCCCCATTTTGTTCTACAATTGAATACAAATCTGAGCATTCTCAGTCTTCCAATAAGCATATTTTGAATTAGATTTCTTACGAGGATCATCTGTCAAATAAGTATATTGTTTATTGTCCAAAAAATCCACCTCAACCACCTTTGCTTAGGGTGCGTAGTTTTTGTCATTTAAATGCGTGGAAGTGATGGACATTATATCAGGAGAACAAGAGTCAGATAAACAAGCAACGACAATAGAAGCCATAGCAAAAAAAACCTCAAACAACCAGCAAGAAACTAACAAAAAACCACCAACAGAAGCAACCAACCCAATACTAACTACAACCAAGTATTGTGGAATAGTTGCATCAACAACCAGTGACCAAAACTTCAACAAAACTCAACAACCAACACTCACATCAACAATATGAAGAAAGAAAAACTCAACCAAGTACAACGATGGATCATCACCTACATCAGATCGCCGACCAACCAGCAACTATCAACGCCCAACGGGAAGAAAAATGACTGACAAACAACTAGCAGCTATAGGAGGGATGACGATCCGGGGTGACGATGGAGTACAATGATGACGAATAGGGCAACAATGGCTATCGGCCACAGTTGCAAAGACAACAACGATCAACAATGGTAGCAGTAGGAATATAGGTATATTATTGTATTTTAGGGTTAGGGTTTGGTTAGCTCTCATATTATGTTAATCATAGGAAAAGTGTTTAGGGTCGTGTTGATCACACCCTATACACACAATTTACATATAGAGTTAAGTACAAAAGAAAATGGCAAAGCTACTCTCATACTAAACACATCACATGGACTACCGCCGCACAAAGAGTTGTATATCACGATCAAGCTACAATCAGGAACTGCACCAAAATCCATGGCATCATTTCGCATGGCGTCAACAGAAGCTTTGAGAATTGAAGAATCCACATGGGAACATAAAGACGATGTTCAAGCCAACCATCCTTAGTCTTCGAATATGAATCTGAATTCTAATCCAAGAAAAGCATCGGAGAAGACTGCCTCTCCTCTTCCGGACTAGTCTCTGATATCACAAGTCTATATCATCAGATTGTCCGGTCTCTCCCTATGGCTTTATAAGAAGCGTCACCCAATAAGCCGTTAGAGCAACTGTTTAATTTTGAGGACAAAATTCTTTTAAGATGGATAGATTGTAATAACTCGGAATTTTTTTTAATAAAATGATTTGTTTTAAAAAACAACTATTTTCAATTAATATATAACAAAAATAAAACTCCTGTATGACAGATTTACTATGTAGGGTACATACATCTTCTAATTGCTTTTCAAAATATCAAGGAAATCCAAAAGTTATGCAAAGTGTTGGTTAAAATTCAAGTTGACTAGTAGTGGTGAAAGGTCAGGCTTACTAACATTGAAGGCAAAAAATTTAGCTACTCATATATGATGCAAAAAAGTACATCTGGTGGGGGGGAATGTTGACGCCTCTTACTCATAAAACACTTCGGAGTACCAATCAGAACGACACGCTATACTTTATTAGCATCGAAGAAATATATTAGTGTAGTTTCCATGCAAATGAGACTCGAGTCAACACTCAATAGCAATGCAGACCTGATTGCGTTAGTCAGATCAGTTCCATCGGCAAAGCCCATAGTAGTACTAGAGGTGCGGCCCAACATTGGGGTCCATTTAGCAATACTCAGAACTTTGCCTTTACCAAAGGCATTTTTTGGACAAAATGCCTTCGTTTAGGCCTCTGATTAGGGATTTTGCCGTTTAGTAAATGTTCCTTTTGTTTAGTACTTTGTTGATATAGTTCCATTTCGGTTTAAAATTTTCCCAATATTCTTACCTGTCCAGTTTTGATATCTGACTCGACCTCAAATCTATCCTTTTTTTTTATTAACATCCATGATTACTCTATTATAGGATTGATTGGCAAGTAATTGCCTTTCCTTAAGTATATTCTAGGTTCTTGTTGTTTCTGTTATTTTGAATAAGGTTGTAAGCTTTGGGGAAACTTGATTGATTATTGGACAGAGGAAAACAGAGTTTTCTCTGGTGTGCTTGTGAATTTTTTCCTGAGTTTTTCCTCACACCTCATATGCTTACCTGCATCAAATAGTCATAATCAAAAGCACTGGAGTTTTTATGCTACGAAACAACATTAGTAGTTCCTGGAGGAGGAGAATTACCAGAAGAGCTGTGAAGGAAATAAGGATTCCAAGTACGAGAACACCATTTACTGCTCCAATAAACCGCTGGCTACATTATAATTTAAATTTTGAAGTCATTTAACATTTTTTTCAGAAGTTAAAAAGACTGCTACATACAGAGGTTATTAACAAGGAATGCAAGAAGAAAACAAAAACTACTGACTTGCCTACTGCCTTTCTATGTTTATTTCGGCAAGTTATTTTCATTTAGAATATGTCAGGCCATCTGTTTCTGTCAGTGCACCAAATATCTGCTCCAAAAGCAAGCTACAGATGGCATAGATGAAAATGAAAGATTTTATATTTCAGTAAAAAGTGTAAGTTATAATTAGGAGTTTTGCTGGCTTTTTAGACAGGATGCACAAAGCAGCAAATACATGCACCCATAAGTCCATCTCGTAATTAGGGCATTTCTCTATGATTTTCATCCCAAAGTAGCAAGGGGATACTATGTATGGATTAAGAAAGTCCAGTGACACTTATTTAAAGTAGCAATCTTCACAAAGATACATACTATCTGTCTCCTAGTAACCAAGGCAAATTGCTGTATAGTAAGTAATGTGAAAACCCACCAGCCCACCCCCAAAAAAGGGAAGAAAAAAGAAGAAGAAACACCAACCTTCCAGAGTAGCAAATGCCTCCCAAAAGTAACGAGAACAAGGTTGCACTTTCCCATCTGCAATTATAACGCTGCCATCAACACCTAACAAACATGTGCAGATTCTTGGTGATATAACCCATACAAGTGCTACTGATGAAACTAGAGCCCATATTTCTGTACATTATTCAGGCACATCGATGAAGGAAAACAATAAGATCTACCATGGCAGGTGTATAGGCTAAGTCTATGCTGCACGTCTGACAAACTGAAAAGGTAAAATCTAGTTGTCATTTAATTCCTGCAACCAATTTCTGCTAAAGCTGAATGAAGAAAGGAATCAGTTTAAAGCCATTCTAGACATTATACGATGAATTCTATGGGAGTGGCAAGTGACAGAGCTCTTTAAATGGAAAGGGATGCATCACCATGGCAGAAACCAACGACAGAATAGAATGTTGTGTGTTGGTGCTTAAACTTTATGCAGTTGAGATGCTATGCAGGCAAACAATAGGGTGATAAATTGCGTATCTTCTTTTTACCGAAATAGTCACCTTAACTCAGTACCAAGAGAGTGACATATTCAAGATGATTACACTGTTTAAGTGCCTAAATTTGAGTCAATGATAAATTTACTATTGTTGCAACACCAGTCAGGACAAGTACAGTAGTTACAGTTTTCCGAATCGCATTTGATCTTGTCGACAGTAAGATGACTTCTATTGTTAGCTGCAATCCATACAATTGTTTGATTTAGAGGTCCAAGTCAAGATATGGATGTATGCTTCTTGTTGAATGGTGGAATAAAATTGTTATTCTTCTCCCTTTAGGAGGATCAATATATGAACAAATTACAAGCCTAATAAAGGAAATATAAATCAATTACCTATATACAATCCTAAATTAACTTCCTAATCAAATCCCTAAGATTATGTGCAATCAAATCCCTAAGATTACATACAATCAAATCCCAATATAATCAACACTCCCCCTCAAGCTGGAGAGTATATATCATGTACTCCCAGCTACTACAAATAGAATCAATGGAAATCTTTGGGAGAGCTTTGGTGAAGATATCTGCAAGTTGAGAATCAGAAGGAACAAAAGGTGTAGAGATCTCCTTTGACTCCACTTTAGACCGAACAAAGTGACAATCGACCTCAATGTGTTTGGTTCGTTCATGAAAGACTGGATTATTGACTATATGAATAGCAGCTCGATTATCACAATAGAAAGGAGTAGGACCCTCTATTGGAATCCCAAATTCCTGTATGATTGTGCGTAACCAAATTAGCTCACCAAGTAGTATGAGCCATTGCCCAATCCTCTGCCTCAGCACTAGAACGGGCTACAACCGACTGTTTCTTACTTTTCTATGTCACAAGATTACCTCTGATAAAGGTACAATAGCCAGTGGTAGATCGACAATCCGTAGGAGAACCTGCCCAATCAGCATCTGTATACCCTTCAATACGGAGATGTCCTGATGAGCGATAGATAAGGCCACGTCCTAGAGCATTTTTAAGATACTTCAAGATACAAACTGCTGCCTCCATATGGGGAGCGCTAGGATGGGTCATAAATTGGCTGACCACATTAACTCCATAGGAGATATCTGGTCGAGTAATCGTGAGATAAATAAATTTGCCCACAAGTCTACGATATATCTCAGGATCATCAATCAATTCACCATCTTCAAGCATCAATTTTAGATTAGTTTCCATAGGAGTAGCTACAGGTTTAGAACCAAGATAGCCAGTATCTCTTAGGAGGTTAAGAGTGTACTTCCTTTGCGATAAACTGATGCTTGCTTTGGATCGAGCGACCTCAATGCCAAGAAAATATCGAAGTTTCCCCAAATCTTTAGTATGAAAGCTAGAAAAAATATGACAAATCAAAGTTTGAATCCCAATACTATCACTGCCAGTGATGACAATATCATCCACATAGACCACGACAACACAATACCACTGTTGGTCTTCTTAAAGAACAATGAGTGATCAGCCTGACTCCGAATCATGCCATGAGAAATAACGGATTTGCTAAATTTGCTAAACGAAGCTCGGGGAGACTGTTTGAGGCCATATATAGATTTGCGAAGATGGCACACACACTCTTCCTTGGACTCAAAACCGGGCGGTTGAGCCATATAGACAATTTCAGACAAGTCCCCATGTAGAAAAGTATTCTTGACATCAAGTTGGTGAAGCAGACAATCAAGATTTGCCGCGAGAGAGATAATAATCCAAAGCGAAGTCAACTTGGCAACCGGAGAAAAAGTCTCAGTATAATCAAGGCCATAGGTCTGAGTGAAACCTTTAGCCACAAGACGAGCTTTGAGGCGATCGACAGTGCCATCAAGATTTTGTTTGACAGTGAAAACCCAACGACAACCAACAATATGAGCCCCAAAGGGCTTGGGAACAAGATCCCAAGTATGATTCAACGCCAACGCACGCATTTCTTCTTCCATAGCGGACTACCATCTAGGATGAGAGAGGGCATCCTGATAAGACTTGGGAACAACAACAGAGGAGAGAGAGACAGAAAATGCTTGGAACGAATGGGATAAACGATCGTATGAAATAAAGTGAGAAATAGGATGAGAAGTGCAAGTACGCTTACCTTTTCTCACAGCAATAGGGAAATCAAGGGCAGAATCTTGTGAAAGTGGATCCGCAGACGAAAGTGGAGATGGTGAGGATGAATGAGAAGAGTCTGCAAGAGCAATAGTCTGAGGTGCAGCGGAATAACGACGAACATAGACCTGAGTAATCAGGGGGCGAGCTGGAGGAGAGGAGGGGACAATCTCAGGAACACATGGGGGACGGACGAGATCAGAGAACAATGGATCTTGTAGTTGGCCGCCGTTAGCAGAATAATAAGGAACTGTCTCAAAGAACGTCACATCTGCACTAACAAAGTGCTTACGTAACGTAGGGCGATAACACCTGTACCCTTTCTGTGTCCTTGAATAACCGAGAAATATGCATTTATGAGAGCGAGGATCAAGTTTATCACGACCAGGTTGTAAGTTATGAACAAAGGAAACACAACCAAAAATCTTTGGGGAAAGAGGAAAGGGATTTTTGTCAGAAAACATGACCTGAGAGGAGATTTACCCTTCAAAATATGAGATGGCATTCTATTCAAAAGGTAACCAGCAGTAAGGACAGCATCTCCCCAGAAAAATTTTGAAACATGCATTTGGATCATAAGAGCACGAGCAATGGCCAGGACAGGACCATTCTTCCGTTCAGCGATCCCATTTTGCTGGGGGGTAGTAACACAAGAAGTTTGGTGTATAATGCCTTTAGACGCGAGAAATTGTTGAAAAGAATTGGCAGTATATTCTTGAGCATTATCGGTGTGAAAAATGAGTAATTTGCTATTAAATTGATTCAAAATTTCAGCATAAAATGATTGAAAAACCTTAAAAGACTTGAGAACAGTCCTTAAGCACATATATCCAAGTTAGACGGGAAAAATCATTGATGAATGTGACAAAATATCGAGCGCCACATAAACCAATGGTCCGAGATGGCCCCCAAATATCAGAATGAACAAGAGCAAAAGGTTGCGAACTAGGTGCATCAGTACGAGAAGGGAAAGAAACGTGATGATATTTACTAAGTTGACATGTTTCACAGTCAAACCTTGAGAAATCAGATAGATATGGAACTAAGTACCGAAGATTGGCAGATGATGGATGCCCAAGTCGACAGTACCACTGATAGGGAGATGTGGTGGAATGCATAGTAGATGAAACTGAGGGGTAAGGCGGCTGAAGGTAGTAAAGACCATTCTTCTCATATCCCCCACCAATCAGCCTTTTCGTCTTTAGATCCTGAAATTCACAATGAGAGGGATAAAAAGTCACAGAACAATTAAAAGCTTGACTAAGTTTGGGAATTGATAACAAGTTGAAAGGAAATTGTGGTAAATATAAAACAGAAGAAAAGGTAAGACCATGAGTGCAATATGTGCCAATGTCACTGTTAGAATATATGTTTGTATTAGTAGTTGACGTTTGTCCCACATCGCCTATCTTAGTCATGTAATGTGGAACTCATTAATATAAATAATATTGTCTTGTGTTAGGGTTAGTTAACACCCTATACACTTTCTCTCATCTCTGATAACATGGTATCAGAGCCATGGATCGTATTCCACCCTAAACCCTAAAACCTAAACCCTAAACCTAAACCCTAGACCCTAAGCCGCAGCCCACTGATCAGACCCAACCCTACCAGCCGCACTCTGCTTTCGCCATCAATCCTAAACCTTTCCAGCCGCAGCCCTGGCGCCTGCCCACCGTCTCCCTCAGTTCCGTCTGCTGCCCACCGTCTTCGTCTGCTGCCTCAGTTCCGTCTGCCTCAGCTGCAGCCATTGACGTTTGTTCCTCATCCGGAGAGTTCTGCTGTTGCCTCAGCCGTTCAGTCTCCGTCTGTTGCACTTACCGCTGATGTAAACCAGGGTCAGCCTCGCCTGGTTTGATCTCTGGTCTCTGGTCTCCGTTTGTTTCGCATGGCTTGGTCTCTGGTCTCTGTTTTGACCGCTGGACCCTCAGTTTGGTCTCTGTTTTGGCTTGGTTTCTGGTCTCTGTTTTAGCTTGGTCTCTGTTTGATTGGTCGTCTGAACCAAAGCCTCTGTTTTGGCTTGGTCTCTGATCTCTGTTTTAGCTTGGTCTCTGTTTGATTGGTCGTCTGAACCAAAGCCCCCTGGCACTGTTCCAGCTGCCCGCCTGGTCTTGCTATTGGTCGTTGCCTCTGTTTGGTTGTCCGCCTATTGCTCAGCCATCTATCTCTGGTCTGCCGTCTCTGGTCTTGCTTTTGGTTGTTTTGGTTATTTGGTCACGACAGTAGTTGGTGTGCTTTGATCTGTTGGTGATTATTGTGGGTTATTTGTTGGGATTACGGTAATTTGCTGCTGGAAGATCCATGTATCACTTGATGGTTTGTCGATTCCTTATGGATGTTTGATGGTAATTTACGGTAATTTTCCGCTCGGCGCTCAGTTGGTTAAGTTATTTATAGTTGTGGTTGGTGTCTTCTGCTGGAGGTCGTGGTTGGTTGGTTTATTAGTTGTGTTGCTTTCATACGGTGAATAGTAACGAAGTTGATCAGTCTGTTGGTTGTTTGGTTGCTAGTGGATTCCGCGTTGGTGTTTGGGTTTGTTAAAGATGAAGACTACTTCAGTTATTTCTAATGGTTTTGATGGCCGTGGTTCTAAGTCCTGTGGTCGTAGTGGTTCTCGTTATGGTCGCATGACAGGGGGAGGTAGGTCTGGTCATGGTTTTCGTCGTAGTCGTGGTGGTTTTTATTATGGTACTCGACAGTGTACCCATTGTGGGGGTACAAACCATACAGTGGGGTATTGTTATGATCTTCATGGTTTTCCTCAGGCTCATCAGGTTACTATTTCTGAGGACACTAGACAGTTCACTCATCCTTCTGCCGACAGTAGGGTGACTATTTCTGCAGAGGAGTACCAACACCTAGTGTCAGGTTCCTCCATTGCTACGCTATCTCAGACAGGTTCTCCCGTTGCTTGCATTGCATCTTCTCATCCTTGGGTTATTGATTCTGGTGCATCCGATCACATGACTGGTACTTCTAATGTTCTTTTGGATCGTCAGTCTCTCGGTAAACCATCTCGTGTTACCTTAGCTGATGGTTCTACCACTAATGTTACTGGTTTGGGTTCTGTTCATGTTACTCCCTCTCTCACTTTGGACTCCGTACTCCAAGTTCGTCGTTTTCCATTAAATCTAATGTCTGTTAGTAAACTTACCAAATCTTTGAATTGTTCTGTCACATTCTTTCCTAATGGTTGTGTGTTTCAGGATCTCAAGACGGGGAGGAAGATTGGTGGCGGTATTGAACGTGGTGGCCTGTATTATTTTACCGACGATGTTTACCCCAACTCTGTTGCTCTTCAGTCATCAGTGTCACCATATCAACATCATTGTCGTCTTGGTCATCCCTCTCTTCAGAACCTTAAAAGGCTAGTACCTTCATGTAGCCGTGTTGATGCTTTGCCATGTGAAGTATGTGAGTTTAGCAAACATGATAGAGTGTCTTTTTATCCTAGGATTGAGAGTCGTGTGTCACGCCCTTTTGAGCTAGTTCATTCTGATATTTGGGGTCCAATGCAGGTTCCTAACTTGTTTGGCTTTCAATATTATGTTATTTTTGTCGATGATTTCTCTCGTGTCACATACCTTTATCTTATGCAAAAAAGGTCCGACTTATCTTCTATTTTTAAGTCGTTTTATATGGAAATCAAAACCCAGTTTGATACTTGCATTCGCGTATTTCGTTCTGATAATGCCCGTGAATATTTTAAAAATGCTCTTTCTCAGTTTTTTGATGATCACGGTATTATCCACCAGTCCTCTTGTGCTCGCACTCCACAACAAAATGAAGTTGCCGAACGCAAGATTCGACATTTATCAGAAGTTATGCGTGCACTGTTATTTCAAATGCAAGTTCCTAAGTCTTATTGGAGTGACGCGGTTCTTACTGCCTGCTATTTGATTAATCGTATGCCCTCTACTGTTCTTAGAGGTCAGATACCCCATAAGGTCTTGTTTCTCGGTCGTCCCCTCCACTCATTACCCCTTCGAATTTTTGGGTGCACGTGTTATGTTCATGCTCTGGATCCTGACCGGAGCAAACTTGACCCTCGCTCCATTAGGTGTATTTTTCTTGGTTATTCTCGGACTCAGAAAGGGTATAAGTGTTATTCTTCATCTTTACGTCGTCATTTTGTGTGTGCTGATGTCACCTTTAATGAGTCTCTCCCGTTTTATTCGGAGTCTGTCACTACCAATGATCGATTTGCGTCTGAGTCTGTGTTTCCTCTCGCTGTCCCGTCTGGTGTTTGTTCTCCGTCCCCATCTTTGCATGTCCCGTCTGGTGCTGGTTCT
This sequence comes from Arctostaphylos glauca, assembly GCA_019985065.2. Taxonomy (NCBI): domain Eukaryota; kingdom Viridiplantae; phylum Streptophyta; class Magnoliopsida; order Ericales; family Ericaceae; genus Arctostaphylos; species Arctostaphylos glauca. Next base: position 10,047,894 of record JAHSPW020000001.1, on the reverse strand, counting down.
CCGTCCCCACCTTTGCATGTCCTGTCTGGTGCTAGTTCTTCGCCAAAACCTTTGCAGGTGTATGCTCGCCGTCCTAAACTTCCATCAGTGTCATCTCAACCAGCACAATCTTACCCTGAGCCATCTGAGCAACCAGCACCACCTTCGCCCACCGCCGCTCCGTCTTCCCCTCCATTGCGGGATCTTGACGACCTTGATCTTCCTATTGCTCTATGTAAAGGTACTCGCACTTGCACTTCTCATCCCATTTCTCACTATGTGTCGTATGATCACCTGTCTCCTTCCCTTCGTGCCTTTACTTCATCAGTTTCTTCTATATATGTTCCTACAACTGTACAGGAGGCCCTTTCTTTGTCTGAGTGGCGGACAGCAATGGAAACTGAGATGCATGCTCTCCAAGACAATGGCACTTGGGAGTTGGTTCCTCTTCCGTCAGGAAAGTCTACTGTTGGTTGTCGATGGGTCTTTACTGTCAAGTATAATCCGGATGGCACTGTTGAGCGATACAAGGCCCGTCTTGTGGCCAAAGGCTATACACAGACTTATGGGGTTGATTATGCCGAGACCTTCTCTCCTTCAGCAATTCCATACTAAGGATTTGGGAAAACTTCGGTATTTCTTAGGTATCGAAGTGGCCCGATCCAAAGAAGGTATTAGCTTATCACAGAGGAAATATGTGCTGGATATTCTTGAAGATACAGGTTTGTTGGGAGCTAAGCCTGTTGAGACCCCTATGGATCCCAATGTCAAACTTTGTGTGGACCAGGGGGAGCTACTTCACAATCATGATCAGTATCGTCGGTTAGTTGGTAAGTTAAATTATCTCACCATTACACGTCCGGATATCTCGTTTGCAGTTAGTCTGGTGAGTCAGTTTATGTCCACTCCTCGTCATCCACATTGGGAGGCTGTCCTCAGAATTGTGAAGTATCTTAAGTTACATCCAGGACGTGGTCTGTTGTATCGAGCCAGTGGACACTTACGTGTTGAGGCGTTCACTGATTCTGATTGGGCAGGAGGACCATCTGATAGGAGATCTACTACTGGATATTGTGTCTTTCTTGGTGGAAATCTTGTGAATTGGAAGAGTAAGAAGCAGACAGTGGTTGCCCGGTCTAGTGCAGAAGCAGAGTATAGAGCAATGGCGCACACCACATGTGAGGTTGTATGGTTGAGGTCGTTTCTTGAAGAGATTGGGTTCAGTGTTCAATTGCCCATGCAATTGTATTGTGATAATCAAGCAGCTATTCATATTGCTTCCAATCCGGTTTTTCATGAGAGGACTAAACATATTGAGGTTGATTGTCATCTAGTGCGTGAGAAGTTGACTGGTGGTGTGATAGCTACTCCATATGTGTCTACTGGTGCCCAGTTAGCTGACATGTTCACCAAACCATTGTTCAAGCCGCGGTTAGAGTTGTTGTATAACAAGCTGGGACTCTTTGATATTTATTCCCCAGCTTGAGGGGGAGTGTTAGAATATATGTTTGTATTAGTAGTTGACGTTTGTCCCACATCGCCTATCTTAGTCATGTAATGTGGAACTCATTAATATAAATAATATTGTCTTGTGTTAGGGTTAGTTAACACCCTATACACTTTCTCTCATCTCTGATAACAGTCACGAATAGGAGTTTTAGTTCCATTAGCGATTGTAACAAAGGAAGGAGACAAATGATAAGTGTCATTAGAAAGGAGATAAATTACTTGTCATATGGTCAAAGACTCCAGAATCAAGAATCCAAGGGGTATGAGAAGAAGAATAAAGACACGTGTCACCTGATGAGACAAATTGAGTGGTGGAAGAAGAAGATGCATTGGGCTGTTAGGAAATTGAAATCATACTCGGATTTGGAGATAGTAATCTAATTAGATTGCTTTCCCTTAAATGTAGCTTGATTGGCCCAAGATGGCATGCCATGAAGCCTCCAACAAAACTCAACAGAATGATTAGGCTGACCACAATAAGTGCACCACGTGATATTACGGCCACCACGACGGGTATCCTTGAATTCCATGGAGGTATAAAAATAACTAAAAAACCGAGGCGAACACCAAAAAGTCGATCAAAAATACCCAAGAATAGCATCAATAAATAGTACCGAGAACACAGTGCCGAAACAATCAATGAACCCCGTAGCCCAACGAACAGTATCCAGGGTACCGTGAACAGTGCACAACGAACAGTATTGCGGATGAACAATATCATGCAGTGAACAGTGCTGTGATGAACAATATCGCGCAGTGAATAGTGCTGCGATGAACAGTATTGCGCAGTGAAGCGATGAACAGTGATATCGATGAAGAGTATTGCCAAGAGTAATAAACGAGATGCGAGAGAGAGGGAGAGGCGAGAAAGAAAGAGAGAAAAAAGAAGAAGATACGATTAGGTTTTAGAAACCCGCTTTGATACCATGTTGAATGGTGAAATAAAATTGTTATTCTTCTCCCTTTAGGAGGATCAATATATAGAACAAATTACAAGCCTAATACAGGAAATATAAATCAATTACCTATATACAATCCTAAATTAACTTTCTAATCAAATCCCTAAAATTACGTGCAATCAAATCCCTAAGATTACATGCAATCAGATCTCAATACAATCAACACTTCTCAAGCTGTTGTAGTTTGTGACAAGACAATACAAGCTATGATATCCTCTATAGAGTCCAGGTGCATTGTTCTTAATGTCTCTTCTAACATTTCATAAAGTTAAACAGAAAGCATATTGAAACTACATTGCACAAAATTAAGCATAACATTGTTAGAAGAAAAGCAGCTTGGACAAATAATGCTGTGGTACCTTATCCATAGATATAAAAGCATCAAATAATGCTTTCAAAAGATATACATCGAAACTAGCACAGAGTTTATGCCTGCAGATCTATAAAGGTGATGTACCTATGTACACGCTTGAGGAGGAGCACCGCTTTTACTTCCTCCTTTGGTCATAGGTCAACATGGCCGAAAACATGTAAACCATCTATCTACTTTGTCTATTGTTCTTTGCTTCATTTACTCTATGTATTTTTTTAATTTTAACATGTTCTCAAAGTGAGTTGATTGAATGTAATACTATTCAATCCTCCATATATTCAAAAAAGGGTCTCGTACTCATCATTCTCCATCAAATCTGATTTTGTCAACTTACGTTTTTGGCTGCAGAGTTTTTGAGCCCCAGTAAGGCTGTTATGCTAGTTTTGCAACCATAAGCATGCAATACATTTTCCACTCTCGCATATTTCTTATGTTGCACGCCCATAGAGGGAAGTGTATTTAGGCAATAGTAGCTCTATTTGTAGAGTTTAAATGACTAGGATAAATATCAACTAATCATATCTCCACCCATACAGGGCTAAAAATCTAGTTGTATTCATGTATTCATTCAAGGTATGGAGGTATGCTATTAACTTTCAATTTGAGTATATATGAAAACAAATGCTTTTGCACTTCACCACTCTATTCACTCCTCCCTTCTCTCCAAGAAGGCAATCTTCGCCCACTGATGACATTATTGTCCTCACGTCTACCAAATCCCTTGAAAAGTTCATTGTCCAACAAACACGTCAATGAATACAGGACGCCACACCCTATACACCTCCTCCAGCTTTTTCTTGATTTTACCACTATTCCCCATCGCAAGAAGCATCCTCCAAGTTATCTATAATTCCACATAGAACCTTTACCAAGTGTACAATGCTCTTCTCAAAATGATTATATTTGCAGTCTTAGGATCATCGAATGAATTGCATAGCATGGGTAGGTAAAAGAGTCCAGGAGTCCATGACATGAACCAATGAAAGCATAGGATTCATGTACAAATGTGCTTCTTAGATGAATCCTTTAGTCTATTTCTCTAGGTAAAAGAGAAAGATAAACAATTAATTACTCCACTTACTGCATTTGCTAGGTAAAAGAGGGTGTGGTTGGTGTTTTGGGGGGGGGGGGGGGGGGGGGGGGGGGACGGGGGTGGACAACCTGATAACCCTCCTTTTGAGTGACCTGAAGAAGTCACTCTCAACTGCGAGCTAGTAATAAAGGGGCAAAGGCAGGGTCCCTGCAGACAAGCTGAACCATAGCTAGACCTAGAGTAGCTTTCGGAAGTTCACGGGTGTTTCATGTACGACGAAGAGCCGCATGGCGCCGTAAGGCTTGAAACCAAGCCATCAAGCCACTTGGGATTAAGCACCTGACCACTAGACCATTACCCTGGAGTGGTGTTTGTATTCCCCTTAACATATTAGTGAAACAAGCAAAAAACATAATAATTGCTAATTTTGAGACACTTTCTATTCCACTAGAATATTCTAAATAAGTTCGGATAATAGAGAATTTGAATGAAAGAAATCTCAGATGCGAACAGGATAGATGCAGGCATTGCATGTATTTTAATGGCAAACAAGATCGTCATTATGGTGGCAACAAAGAGGAACTAAAGATTCAACGATGTGACATTTCACTACTACCACTCTTTATTATCTTTAAAAAAAGTTGTGTAGTCAAAACATAACAAAAAACAGTATACAACATACGCCAATAAAAACAGTATACAACATACGCCAATATAAGTTTCCATAACAAAATGTGACGGCATCAACAAGCTATTACACGACAGTCACAATGTTATAACCAGAAGTTAAAATCATAGTTCATATAATGGGATGCCAAGGAAATTGGTCAGAATATCTGAAGAACGAGCCACATAGGCAACGAGAAGAGCGTAGTGTATGAAGATGTACGACCAGCTGCAACAAAGAACTGGACTTTTGTCAGGAGATAAAGCCATGTTGAAGTAATAGACTCCACTATAGATCCAGATTCAGTCAAGTTGAATGGAAAGAAGTTGTGGATAAAAGATTCGCCTGCAGTTACAGAATGTGCACAAGCAAGTAACTAGATGTCACTTGAAAAACTGGTCTAACTATAAAATTGCTAATCAATTGTTGGAATCAGAAACAAAACATACTACAATGCCTCAAACCTTTGATCTCTTCCAACCCTAAATGGTGTTATCACCTTCCATTTAACAAAGAAATCTATGGGTTCATCTCTTCGTAGTGTTGCCCATAAATAGGTACCTAGAATCTTCATCACCTGCCTCAACCAACTTAACTTCACCATCTGGACAGTAAAAGGGATGTTGCTACCTAACGCTTGACCAGCAAAAATGGTTGAACCATGTACAGATATCTAAGTATCGAAGGTCTTCTACTGCAAGTTGAGGACTGCAGCAAATGCTCTAGGGGTTGGAGCAAAGCCCTTGATAGCTCAAAATTCCTCTCATGTCCTAATTGTTGACTTGAGAATCATCCATGAAAATAATTGCTCAAGCATGATAGTGAGCAGCTCTCCTATGAACCACTACATATATATCTATACATTTGTACATATCATTGTGGCAATCAAAGGGAGTGTGAGAAACTGCATTGGGGCTGGATGTTGTAAAATCATCCTCCACCGTTAAAATCTGCTACACGTAGATGTAGGCAATTGTCGAACTGCGTAAATAGTCCCCCTATATTTGTTTGTGTGTGTGTGTGTCTGGTGGTTGTGGGGGGGGGGTGGTGGAGGTGTTTCTAGGGACCTTCAAGCACAACAATTGGTATTTGAGCCCAGACAACAAAAACTAAGCTTTCTTTTGATTCTGCAAGAATTTGAAGTGCTAGAATTGCACTTTTTGAGCACATCATAGGCTTCTTCATGGTAGAGAAGAAAAACGGTGCACAGACCGTACTTGAGCTTTGAAACAATGTCCCCGGAAGCAAGGAGTATGCCTGTGCGTTGCAACGAGAACACTGGAAAAAAAAAGTTCAGCTCTACGTGAGATAGCCAGTTGTACCATAAGAAACCAAATTCAGCTCTGCATAATCTCGAATGTTATCAATGCCTGCATGTCGTCACACATTGCCAAAACCTTCTGCACATGGTTATCAAGCGCTACCAACCTTCCAGGCCCCGGCCATGTTTGCTGGTGACAATATCCGACCGAAACCCGGATCCAATCCTTTAGCCACCCACCCTGTCTAGTTGACTCGCCGACCCAGCTCAGACTCGACATTGAGAAGCTTACATGCATTGACCGACCCACTGATGTCATCCAGTTAACTTAGAAAGGTTCAAACCAGTTCGATGCATTAATTGTAGTGGAGCTTATAAGGAGCTGAAATGTTTGAATCTTCGAAAGAGCAGATGGCAAGTCTTCAATCAGCTCTATAAGGAGGACCACAAGTCTGATGCAAGGTTTGAGGTTAAAACGTTTGGTGGAACTAACAACTTCGGTGGGTGGCAGTGCAAAGCGATGGATATTTTGATCCGGTAGGAGTTGGAGAGTTCCATGGAGGACCACCCCAAGGATATGGCAGACAAAGACTAGAGCAAATAGGATGCTTGTGGCACAATTCGATTGTGTCTTGCCAAATATCCTAAATTCTTTGTCATGAAAGAGACAAAGGAAAAGGATCTTTGAAAGAAATTGTAGGAGAAATAAACAATGAAGAGCATAGAGTGCCGCCTCTATTTGAAGAAAAGGCACTTTCTAGTTTCGCAAAAGTATGTCTACATCCAAACATTTGACTACGGTAAAATTCACACCTAATTGCAAAACTTGGATGTCAAGCTCCACTATGAAGAAATTTTTTAATTGTTGCTAAATTCCTTTCTGGATCACATGAGTAACTAAGTGCCATAACGCCCCATACAAGGATAGAGATATATCGAAGGAATGAGAGGAGATTTTTTTCACTATCATGCTTGAGCAATTAACTTAATGCATGATTCTCAAAATCAACAATACCAGTATCTTTGTATAGGGCAATGTGGCAATCAAAGTGTGTGACAAAGGGTTGGGTTTGTACTAGAGTTGGGTGAGTGTTAAAACCGTCCTTGATAGTTGAAATCCAATACCTCTGGTCGTAGGGAATTGCTGTGCATGAGTTTTTAGAGGCATTTCCGAGCACAACACCAAGTTATACCACTATTTCTATTGAGTGCCAAGATCATATTTCATAGCCTTTCCTATTCGTTTGGTTTCGCTGGTCTTGCCCTAGAAGCCTTACTATTCTGAACTTGTAGCTAATTGTCAATCTGGTGGTTATAACTTCTCGAAGCCTTGAACATCAAACAACACCGAAAGTTCATGAGTTTCACAATGATATATGATGCATAATGGTCCATAAATGACCGACCCATTATTTGCTCAAAGAGCATTTTTTTATGCAAGTATCATTATGTGGTCTGCGATAGAACGTGTCCTGAACGCCAGCTATTGAGATAATGGCGCCGTCGCGCTTATATACTGCATGTCACTTTCGTACATATCCTGCATGCCATTTTCGTATATAGGTATGGGTTTCTAACGCATGAATCCAAAGACACAAACACTAACCATCTTTAGGTACTTCGGCTGTAATACCATTATCTACAGCATTGAGTGGAACTCAACGGAAAGCTATTGAGTTGATGGGTCCCTCAACTCCTAGTTTCTTACCTAGGCATTTGGGACTTTCCTTTACATCTACAAGTTAAACCAGTAATCTGTACCCTCCTCACTAATTATGCATGACAAATTGGTGTCGTGAGTTGTTCATGTACTTACTTGGTCCAACTCTAATGAGCTATTAGATAACTCCATTACATGTTCGATTATTGGCGAATGCATATACAGAGTGCTCTTAAGTTACAGGTGAATTAACTTGTTGCTTGGATTTTGACCTCAATTTGTAAATTTGGGCTCAGAGGCATAATTGTATAATAATTTGGGGAGTCAACCTAAGGAATGAAGACAAGCACAATCCCAGAAAGTCTAGAAGGCTTGGCTACTTGGAATCTGTTAAGGAAATCAATATAAAACAAGTGTGAAAGGAAAAAATGGAGAATTTAATTCCTTCCCGACTTAAAATTCAATCTGCAAAACCCTCAACAAAATGGCCATAATTTTCTGCTCAGGTATCCGATTTGAGTTGATTCAAATTGGCGTCAAAAGATAATTCACAATGCTACAACTTTATGTGAAGTACGATTTTTCCACTTACGGTCTTTGCTAGATCAAAACAAGCCCGAAATCCAGGCCTAAAAAGAAGAAAATAATTCCATCCAAACTTTCCCTATTATTGAGCTTGGGATGTAAAAGGAGCCTTTACATCAAAAGTAGAGTTGTTCAAGCTTTGGGTGTAGATGAAACCCTAGTCAAGTAATGTTGGTTTTTGTATTAGTTTTGGGGGTTTTTATAATTGCTTCAATGATTGTATGGCCAAGTCTTCTGATTAATCACTACATTGGAAATCTTATGCAAATATATTTAGTTTCTATGATTACAAATACATGGGTTATGCAATGATTATTTTTGTGTGTAATTGAGCATTCAGACAACATATGCCAAGACAACACGGATTGTGGAAATTCCTGCTTATTGAAGATAGATTATTCATAATTCTCCATAACGTGAATCCTCTTGAATCTTGATGTGTTAGGGCTTACAGCCATAACAATCAATACGGATTGGATTATGGAATCCCTTGAACTAGTACAATGAATGTAGGGTGGAATCAAAACCCTAAATATTTCCCAAACTCTTGACTCATAATGTAGTCATCATTTAGTTCATCTCAGACTTATTTTCGATCAACAAAATTTTCAAACAATCTGTCAACCAAATTAATTTTGAAAACTGATTTCAAAAGTAGCATAACTTTGGCTTCTGATCCCTAGATGGGATATACCCGGGCTTATACAGTTGTTTTACTTGATTTGAGGTTTTAGCACAGTCCTATTATTGTTTTTTGGCATTGAAAATCCACCGTTAATACTCCTATATCTTAAGATGATAGCCCACAAAACTCCTCATACAAGGTCATTTATACAGCTGAGAGGATTGTCTCCCGAACTTTTACTTCATCATTTCATCGGTGTTGATTATTGATGTTCCTTCTCTAGCATGCTACTACTCTAATCTGTACCATCATACGCGTTTATATTCATCTTCATACATTTCCATTTCATTCTTCTTCCATATGTTCCCATAGCTCTATAAGCATGATCCCCAACTACGGAAATCTTTAGGTGCAAAATGAGTGCTTAAATTCAAACCCCTCAGAACATCGAACCTAGCTAACCTTTTTGAAAAAATCAAACTGAAGAATTAGCAGGTGTGTTTTAAGACACACTCCTCTCATTCCCTTCATTGAAGAAAAGGATACTTACCAACTAGATACATAAGTAGTCCAAAGCTTGGAAGTCCATTGTTCACTATCTCCTGAATTTCTTATGCTGAAATAGTCAGAATATACCCTGCCTGGCATGCAACAGTTCCAACTCTATTTTCTAAACCCATGTCTCTTATGAGACTAAAGTATGGCCCACATGCATTATTTAATTTTGTAAAAACATATTTAGCTATTATTATATATTTTGAGTCCTAAAGATAAGGGTAACTTAGTAAGAAAAACTAGCCACTAAGGAAGTGGTTTAATGGATGTCAACTTCTCTGATGGTGGGAAGTCAATAGAAGTTACACATGGATTAAGGGTCTAAGTCTATCTATAAAAAAGCTTGTGATTGCCATCGAAATAGACAGACCTTAAAATAGAGTAGACTCGAAACCCTTCTCCCTTCTCTTTCCTTACGGTTCTCTGTAAAAGTGAATTTCTTCAAGGTTCAAGACTTAAACAACATGGCTAGAGGTACTATTCCCAGCGACAACTTTTTGTTTCTCTCACTCTATGGCTTTCATATTCACACATTGGAACAATCTTTAGAGGACCAGAGTCAAAGGCATCCATCTCAGTACCATCCACATTGTCAATTAAATCAATTTTAAGTTGCAACTCCCTCTTCCCTCAAATCGTTCTTTCGCCTACTTTCTGATTTTTTTTATTTTCAATTTTTCTTCATGTCCTATGGTTGATAATTGATAGGATAAGACCAAACATAAAGCTTTCAATAGTCACAGATTGATCACAGTATCATTTCCGTCCTCATACCCTTGAGTACCATCCAAAGTTTTGTCTGCTCTCCCTCTACAGGTTTTGCGGGTGGGATTAATTAGAGGCTATGAAGCAGTAGTACAATATGGATATGTCTAAACCAGATCCAAATATAAGTTAAATGGCTTAGGTGTTAAGGATTTAACTTGCAAACAAACCACAGTAGCATTCCAAAAGCAAGGTACAAAACAGTATTAATTGTCATTACAGTTAAACAGCTACCTACCAAAGTTTAATTTGTAAAGCATAGAAAAAGCCTTAGCAAGCTAACTCAGTGAGTCCTCGCCGTTTGAGAGGACCAGTGAGGCCTCGCCGTAACATTACCCGGCTCTTTTGTGGAAAGGAAAAACCTATTCCGACTGAGGTTCAACTGGGGAATTTAATTCGCACCTGTGGGGTTCAGAAAAAATATAGGAAGAAATTTTGGTGCGCTTTTCCTCCGTCTGTTACGCAAGCAGATGTCCGACCCAAAATACCATTTACCAATAATACCCTGTGCGCTTACCAATTTTTTCTTGAAGTACCCATGCTTCAAAGATTAGAGGCTTGAGATCTCGATTGCCTTCTTTGAGTGTCGCTGTTGCTTGCTTTATGATTTGTTAATATAATAATTTCACACTTTTTATAGGGATTGTTTTCAGCCAGCCTCTTCCCATTGTCATTCTGTGAATCTGATTACACTCTAATACATCAGCTGTCCTCTCAAAATGCCTACGACTTCGCAAACCTTGATACAGGATTGTCATGTAACCCAAAAGAAAATTACAGTTTGAATGTTTCTTCACTTCAAAATATGGTCTAATTTATAATTCCCCCCAACTATTGATGACTTTGATTATGCTTCAACGGTCAGGATCTAGGCCTATTAGCTATCCGCCTCTACTACAAGTCTCACTTTCCTCCTATTGGTACTTCTTTCTAATCAAAATTAGTCTCACAGTGATAGGAAAAAACTATTAGCAGTACAAAGGATGACAAATCTGCCTACCATGCAATTTGAACTCCAGCTGTCCCAAGAGTTCTCCTAGCCATTGATACCTGAAAATAAAGGGCAGGTGATTAAGACAAAGCCCACGAATACATTTAAAGCTTTCACAAGTAATCACACAAATACGTGGGATATGTCCGGCAAGTGTCTACGAATTTAGGTGTACAACAGTTTCAGAGAAACCTGATTGTTCACATAGTGTTTCCAGAAACCAATAGTGCTCTTACCATAGAAGACGAGTGTATTATTGAAGGACAGCACACGATCATTTACGTTATTACTTATTTTGCGACAAGTGCAGTAAACTAAGTTCCAGGGTATATTCTAACAAAGCATACAGCTATAATCTATACAAGATATCCCGCTGCATGTTCACAACTAAGCAAGGAAAATGAAGCATAAATTACACATCTAATAAACTTCAGCTGCAAAATGCACATACTTTTCTACTCAAAGAATATCGTGAACATTAGTTGCAAATCTAAAGGGAAAGCTCATAATGCACAGGGCTTATAAAAGAAACTACCAACGACACACCACCAGATCCCAGTTCACGCATTGTCTTCACATTTACTTCAGCAACGAGCAGCCCTGTCACAACCTGCATCATTTTAGCATTTCCGCCAAGTTTATTAACATGTAAAGACACCATTGAGAGGGAGAAAACAAAAAGAGAATAAACGAGAATTAATTTGCACAAAATAGTATACAAAGGAGGGTGAGCTATGAAGTAATTTGCTATGGTTGTTTATTTATTATAAGTTTTTTACATAAATTTTGATTCCAACAATTGAAGAAGCAAATGAATAAACTTGAAGACAACATTTTGCAAATAAAACTCCCATACAAGAAGTAAAAGCACACAGAAACAATGTATATCATTTTGTTGTTTGGCATTAAACAAATTTACACTCGAGAGTGAGAGAGAATATTCATAATACCTACTTAAAGTGTAAAACTAAAGCTCCTAAAATTAATGGCTAATTTAAAAGATAATGGTTTCTCACGTTTTCTGTGATTACAGATAATACAGTACAAAAAAACTATAAAAATATTCTTTTATCGGATATATCCCAATCATAACCAAACTCTTAAATTTTTTCTCCTATTGTCGTGTTAACATTGTATCGTACTGTGACCGTATCCAGTATTGGTATCCATGCTTCAAAGAAGGTGAAGTTACTACCATGAATGCCCAACAAAGAATACAGGTAACTGCAGAGGCCAGAAATCCAGATTCTTGAGTCACTGCAGGAATTGCAAGGATCCCTGCACCAACCTGTTCGGTAAACCAATTGACATGTTAATGCTACTTACAGTACTAATAGAAGAAAAACAGGGTTGAGCTACAGTGGACATGTACAAGTTCTAAATTTCTGTTTTGGAAGGTTATCCTAATTTATTGCTTAATTTTTGAAATTAAACGCCCAACCATTGGTGGATCTATATTGGCTCAAGGGGCCCCACCTAAAACATATGAAATTCCATTGGCGATTCTATATACTTCTTCCCAATTATGTAAATGTTGTAATAGATTACACCATATCACCTTGTTTATATGTCCAAAATTAAAAGTCGGTTTCATTTTAGTCACCAACTTTCACTAGGTTGTTGATGTACAATTATTGGTTTATAGATTATGTGTCTAGTTGGGTATTCAATTATCTTTTTTTCCTTCCCACAGTCATCTTGAAATACTTTGGGATAAAGGCATTGATAAAACCATCTCAATTTACATAATTCAGAACTTCAACGATGACGGTTTAAATACTGTGTTCCTTTTAAGGTACATTCCCACATAAAGTATGCATTACACACTTTTTTGGTCAGTCATCAATGTCAGAGTTTTAGTATTATCTCTTTATGGTTGATAAGGAAAACCACTTTTCATGCTAATTGTAGAGGGCCGAATAAGTATGGGAGTTTATCTGAGGACTGGGGCTAGGTGACAGACCAAGCCCAGTAGTAACTGCTCTCGGCAAGTCGAACCGAGTCCTGACCAGGCCCACGACTCACAACGCCCACTGCCCAGCCCTTGGGCACACATCGTTGGGCCAAGCCAAGTCTAAGTACAATTGGCCGACCTGTACCACTTATAGCAGACCAGACATAGTCCATCTGGCTAACAGGCGTATCAGCTACGACACGTGGCATCCAGGCTAGATCGTCATAATAGAATTCTGTTAGGGGTCATTGTCATTGGGGAGTGTGCTCCACATATGCCTTCTTGTCTTGGTGCTCAAGCCAAGTAGTGTATAAAAGGAACAGTACCTCAGAAAATACAGTACACATAATCTTCTAAACCCTAAACTCAGTAATTTCTCTCTTCTCCTTCAAGTACCGACATCGGAGTGTTTTCCGGCCACACTCCGACTGGTGGGCACTAACCTTTAGTTGTGATTACAGAGCTTAGGTACACAGAGTTTAGAGCAGACGGTCAACACGGGTAGAAATGTTACACGAACAAAAGGACTCCACACTAATGATTAAGGGTGTGTTCCGCTATCCGCGAGTTGCTACGTGGAGGCATCGCTACTATGAAGACTACGATGACATTGAAGTCGTCGCCGATGTCTAGCCAAGCAAGCCACGGAGCTAACATCAAAAGTAGGTATTCTCTCTCAGGTAACAAAGAAGGTACCGATTGGACAGTGGAAGTAGAATCATACTTGTAACCAAAGTTATCGATCTCGTACCGGCGAGCATACCGTTTTTGTTAATATTATGATATGTGCCAGTATCGGTGTGTACCGGCGCAATGAACATAAAAGCGATGATTTTAGTCTCAATTTATATATGTAACTATCCAAAAAATATCAATTGAAAATTAAAAAACTGTGGGCCAGTACAGTATCGGCCTCAATCAGCCGAAACAGGCGCCAGAACATACAAGAGCGGATTGGTACCGCTACTAGCCTATAATACAAGACTTAAGTGATAACATTGTTCCTAACCTTCTTTAGAGAGAGGATAGGGGAATAACTTTACTTGCGTGCTTGCTTTTTACTGTAATGCTCCGGATTTTAGATTTATGGGTTCGCAACTGTACCAAATCACTATAAAAATCCCAATTTTAAAAAAGAGTGTTACAATTCCAGAAAAAAATTCAAAAATATTCTCGAATTCAAAATCAGAGGCAGGATTTATTGAGATTTAAAAGCATACAAAGTCAAGTAAATGCAGTTTACACAGCATATAATATATATACATATGTGTGTGTATATATATAATACACACAGAGAGAGAGAGAGAGAGAGAGAGAGAGTACAGTGGTGCCAGAGACGAGGAAAATTGCACTGGTGAGGCTTCCTGGGATCACATAATAACAAAATACCGATCAGTGGCTGCAGCAATCACTATGCCATTCCAACAGACACTTATTAAGAGAGAGACAGAGACAGAGACAGAGAAAGAGAGAGAGAGAGAGAGAGAGAGAGAGAGAGAGCATTGACCAGGTTCCCTCTTCAGAGTAGCTTGATTGAGGTTCGAAAATAGCCTCTCGAATTGAAATTCTTCTTCTGGTTGTAATTGTTGCTGTTCTTCTTCTTCATCGTCGTCTTCCTCCTCCTCTTCCGGTTGCTGTTTGGTGGATTGGCTCTGTGAGACGCATTTGACTGACAAGGAAATTGGTGACGAAGATGGATCGATTAATCGAAATCGGCTAAACGAAAGCATTGGGCGTCGACCACCACTGCTTCTTACTCTTGATATTCTTCTTCTCAGGATCATAATCTCCTGCTGACTACGAATGGGGTTCGAATATTTTGATCTTTCAATCAGTGATGGCACCCTAATTGGCATATCTTTACTCCAAAATGAACTCGTAATAGAAGATGTTGACGGAAAGGCATACGCCATTCCTCTCTCTCTCTCTCTCTCTCTCTCTCTCTCTGTAATTTGCCCAGTGACTGAGCTTAGCCAACATGCAGTAAAGACGTCCGACTAATCCAACCATATCCGCACACGTTTCACACCTATAATAGCTTTTATTTCCTATTTCTTTTTCTATCAAGCAGTGGCTCGGCGTGTGGCAGTCAATTTTTGTAATTTTGTTGAAAGTATAAATAATTTCTGAATTGTGATGTCTTTTGTTTAATTATTTTTTATTTTTTATTTACAATTCTTTTATAATGTTTTATTTTTGTGTCAATTTTTTTATAGTTGTTGGTTTGTTTCAATAAGAGATTTCAAAAAGTATAAAATTATATTCAAAAATTTTAAAAATTTAAAAAAGACAAAAAATAAACTCAAAATAATAATGCAAAAATAACAAATACAAAAAATAATTAATTTAAATAAGTCTGACCAAACAGATACTATTTTTTAAAAGAAAAAATAAAAATACTACATATACAACACAATGCACAATGCAATCTAAAACAATATCGTTTAATTTTTTTTTAAGTCAAACTTAATCTAATTCTCATGCTTCTCTTCCCTCGTCTCTCTAGAGTTTTCGATCTCCAACAGACAATAAGTTCTGTAGCTTCGACCAAGGGAGGCAAAGACAAGTCGAAGGCTTCAAAATTGATCTCTAGATCCCACAAGGTCGGACTCCAATTCCCCATTGTCAGGATCAACGTTTCCTCAAGTATGGAAAGTATGCCAAGCGTGTTGGGCGACGGTGCGCTTGTCTATCTCTTTGTTGTCCTCGAATACCTTGCTGCAGAGGTAACCTCTCTGTGGAACTAAGAATTCCTGCGGTTGTCGATAAATTACAATAGAGGAAGATAAATTCTGATTATCGATCGGAAAGACATGCAGTTTTCATCACGAGGAACCCTAATAATCACAGTGTTGTACATTGAAAAGATTTAATATTCGTATTTGTTTCAGTGTTTTTATGGTTTGGATCTGATTTTTGTGTGTATTTGTTAGTTCATAGGTACTTGAACTTGAGGGGAACACTGTGAGGGATAACAAGAAGAATAGGATTATTCCAAGGCATATACGGCTTGCGACGAGAAACGACGAGAGTTGAGTAATTTAACGCCCCTATTTCTCAGCTTGGGTTGCTCCTCCTTCTGCTTTTCTACACCTAGCATGAAATGTAAGGGGCAAAGAAATTTCTCTATGAGTAATGAAACTCAACGAAAATTCATACCCGAAAAATAAACCCAAGATACGAACAATATGATAGAATAAACGATCAAAATAAATAAAAATAAACAAAGTAATAGACAAAGGAATTAAACACATTTTTGTAGGATTCACCACCTCGAGAATCCATTCCTATCATTCGACACTAGCATATGATACTTAGTTGATATTGATCGGGTCTTACCTACTCAGGGTCCACAACCTATGGTTAGTACCCAATTTGAATACTAACCCAGCAAGAAAAGAACCTCCTACCATTCACTCAGGTCAATAACCATATCACCCTATCTAGATGCCACGAATACAACTTCACCAGATCAATAACCATATTGTTCTTTATAGCTTTCCTCAATCAAGTCTAATGCTTTTCTCTTCCCCGTATGCACTTTCATCCTTGACACATCCACTATCCATTCTCTTCTTCTTTTTTTTTTTTCAATCCTTTCACCTTCAACCCAAGGGCATCGCCAAAATTACTAACATATTTCTTTGCCAACCAAGTAGATGTTGCAGTTCTATTGTTGTATGTCCTACAACATGTATGAGGTCTCTCAAACTCTTAAGTTGAAACGTTGTACTCCTCCGGTGGTATGATGCATGGACTCCAAACCCATAATTTTTTTTCCACACAGTTGTCACCCTATCTTTGTCATTTTTAACATATCGATAGTCATAACCCTCTTTGAGATGGTACTCCCTCACCAAGCTCCTAAACTCATACACAATCTTGAACATCGTCCCTTTTTTCAATTGAGGATTAATCATGTCATTTGCAACATTAAACTAGGGAAATTCTAACTCATCACCATCTGACTCCCCTCTACGAATCCTCAATAAGTCAATGTCACTATCATCTAAATCAGGCTTTACACCACCCAAACTGATAGGCATACTCTGCTCAACATCATTGTGAATAGGAACCTTAACCTCCTCATCAACATTTTCCTCACCACTTGACAACTCAAATCCACTAAAATCACTCCCAACCTCATGACCTTCATCCTCACTACCAGAAGTATCAGAGGCATCACTCTCAACATCTATACTATTTGTTGCCCCAATGGACTCCACATACATTTCTATTATTGATCTACCCCTATTTTTCTCAAGCATGTCAATTACATCAACATCTCCAGAAAAAGTCTCTAAAACCAGACTCTAGATCACCGTTGGGTAGTTTATGGTATATTACTGAGTCCTAGGACATCATATTTCCTCAACAATCTCAATTACCTCAAAATAAGACATTAAATTAGGATCAACTACACTAGTGTCTAGGTCCCCAGCTACGTACCTCAACTGGTGCTACACATCATGTCTATTTCGATAAGCGAATGTTCACCACCTATAATTCAGCAATAACAGAGGAACAACTCTACATGAGCAACTCTTAGACTGCACGAGTTGAAGGACAAGACAAAGTAGTGCTGAAATTGACTTCATGCAAAGAGTTTACGCTTAACAATGTGTTACATGTGCCTAAAATTCGCAAGAATTTAGAGGCAGAATCCTTGTTAAGTAAGAATAGTATTAAGTTAGTGTTTGTTTCCAACACATTTGTAACTTTATAAGGATGGGGTGTATGTACAAAAAGGTTATCTTAGCGACGGCTTTGTTAAGATGAATGTACTCACAGTCATTCCAAAAATTAACAAAATGACATCTTCAACTTACTTGTTTGAATCTTCTTTTATGTGGCATAGTAGATTAAGACCTATAATTTATGATTCTATACGCAAATTAATTAACATGAATTACCTTTCGAACCTTAGTATAGATTCAAAACACAAATGTGAAGTATATGTCACTACAACAAAACAGATTTTTTCCGGCGTTTTATAAACGCCGGCAAACGTCACGCAAACGCCGACAAAAGTATTCCCGGCATTTTTAAAAACGCTGGTGATGCCGCAGTCAGAAAAGCAATATAGCATTTGGTAAACGCCGGCAAAACGTACCGTCGTTTAACAAACACTATTACGACGCCTGTGTTCAACCATCGGCAGCCCCTTTCCCGGGGTTTAGGAAAACGCCGGTAATGGTATGCTGGCGTTTAATAAACGCCATAATATACGCCTTATGCAATCGTCGGCAGGCCCTTTACCGGGGTTTTGTAAAACACCGGGAATAGTCATTTGTTCCACAGCGTTTCATGAAACGCCATAAATACATTATATTCAAACCCAGAAAGTCTTTTCCTGACGTTTTGTAAAACGCCGGGAATATGCTTCCCTCCAATATCGTTTTTCCTGTTTCTGCACAATTTTGACTAACAAAATCTATCTATTCATCGTCAAATTCATTCAACATAGCATCTAAAATGCATTCACCACAATTTCTCAATTTGCCAAATAAATTCGGAGACATCTAATATTATAAGAGAGTCAAACATATATATAATATCTTCAAATATGTCCAATACATCAACTGAAACATATATTAGAATTCATAACAATTCATAACATATCAAGGGTAGATCTTCCAAAATCAAGCCAAAAAAACATAATAGATAAACACGGAACACTACGTCAACGAGCGACTAGTTGCTAATGTGATCTTCAGCGTTGATGAACCTGAAATCAAACAATAGAATTAAATTTAGAGTACGTGGGATCTATTTAGAAGTTCAAAAGTTTTAAGATTTTATGCGTATATACTAGTCAACAACTTACTTTGTATTATCGCACTCAATTTGAATCTTTTTGCAGCCTTCTTTTCTTCTTTTGTATTGACTGAATTGAAAAGAAAACATAAAAAAGATGCACTTGTTTATAATTGGCATGTAAAGTCTAAACATTAACAGACATTGTATATAAGAATTTTGACAAAGGTAGATCTAATGATTATGCCTTGCAGGTTTTTCAAAGACTATTTCTTTAGGAGTGGGCTAGAGGCCTATCAACTAACCAATGGTCACAAGGGCCAAAACTCCATGTAACTTTGTGTTGTACATGAATTTAGTCTTTGGTTATCAATTGGATTTAGTTTTTGGTTATCTAGTGCCTATCAATTATCCTATGACCTAACTTTATTGAAAATATAGTGGATATGATGCAATTACTATGTTAATCAATACTTAAGAAACCATATGGCCCCGATACGTATCCAATACGTATTCGATACATCAATATACAATTGGCTTCATGAGCTAAGAAATAGAAAGTAAACCGAATCGAAACAACAAACTAATCTACTTGAGCAAGAAAATAAGAAGTTTGCACTCCTACGTAATCATACAATGCACAAACAATTCACCTGAGCTTCAATAACATATTTTGGATGTGGTTGCGATGATAGTGCTTGTTCCTCTTGTGACTAGGATTGTGACGGGGGTTGTTGCTCGGGCTGTGGATGTCTCTCTTGTCCATTGAATTGGTACTTGATCGAGAGACCGAGAGAGAGACAGAACAGGAGTGAGAGACGGACGAAATAGGAGAGAGAGAGACTGAGAGATACCTGATTGAGTTCACAATGTAGCAGCAGCAGATCGACGAGGCGGAGCAGTAGATCGACCAGAAGCAGCAGCAAATCGACCAGGAGCGGGAGCAGCAGCAAATCGACCAAGAGCAGCCTTGGCTAGGGTTGATTTTGGGGGAAATAAGGGGGCAACATTGGGGCAAAAAAGTGGGGGACGCGGGAAATGATTTTGGGGGAAACGAGGGTGGGAAAATATAATGGTATTGCTGGGGTTTTTTATAAAACACCGAGAAGGAAATGCAGGGAAAACTCTATTTTGTTGTAGTGTGTAAATGCTAAGTTAACTAAGCCATCTTTTCAATCAGTGCCAACAAGTATAGAGCCTTTAAAGCTAATCCATTCAGATATTTGTGATTTGAAATTTGTTCAAACACGCAAAGGCAAAAAATATTTAATAACTTTATAGATGATTTGCACTAGATATTGCTATGTTTACTTATTGAGAAGTAAAGATGAAGCAATAGAAAAGTTTATTCAATATAAAAGTGAAGTTGAGAATCAACTTGACAGAAAGATTAAAATTATAAAGAGCGATAGGGGTGGTGAATATGAATCACCTTTTGATGAGTTCTGTTTTCAACATGGTATAATTCACCAAACTTCTGCTCCATATACTCCACACCAAAATGGAGTCGCGGGATAGAAAAATAGAACTTTAAAATAAATTATGAACGTTACACTAATAAGTTCTAGGTTACCCCAAAATTTATAGGAGGAAACGATTCTATCTACCAACTACATTCTTAATAGGATACCCCATCGAAACACGACTAAAACTCCTTACGAGTTATGGAAAGGTCGAACACCTTCCTGTAGGTATCTTCGAATGTGGGGGTGCTTAGCAAAGGTGGCTATTTCATATCCTAAAAAAGTTATAAATAGGACCTAAAACTGTTGATCGTATGTTTAATGGATATGCAAATAATGATAGTGCTTACCGGTTTTTAGTTCATAAAAGTGATAATCTAGATGTACATGTGCATACTATCATCAAATTAGTCCTTGCATCATTTTTTGAACTCATATTCCCTTGCAAAGAAATAAATGACGAAAATTTCATAAAACGAATAGTGCTTGAACCTCACATAGAAAATTTAGGAGAATCCTAGTAGGTATATAAAACCCAACTTTAGTTAACGGTTTGGATCCCAAAGGGTACCAAAATTTTATGCATGGGGAAGGATCTAGAGTAAGTGGGATCTGGTCCATTTACCACGTGCGTGCTCGCCACCGCCGCCTACCCGTCTGGTCTGGCCCGGTCTCGATCTCAAATTCTGGTTCGTGGTCCTTCGGCTCGTGGATTTAGGCTTCCTTCTATAATATTTTTGGGCCACATTTATTTTAAGTAATTTTTTTACTTAAATTAAATTTCTTAAACTCAAGGTGCTATAGTTCAGACCCGACTAGACACAATCAATCAATTCGATTCAAATTGAACAATCATGTCCGGTCGGTTTAGACTGGATAGACATAACCAATGATCAACTGTTGTGATTTTGCACATGTTCAGTTGCTCTAAAAAGGCATTCTATGCCTATAAATTCAGAGACTTTCGTCCAGTTTCTCTCACTAAAAAAATTATGTAATCTTGATTGTTGTCATTCTGTCCAATTACGAAATCTCTTTCTTCATCCGTTCTTCCGTTCTAGAAAGTTCAACACCTAGTTGTTCGTTGTGCACACGAATTGTCGTGCTTCTTTCGTGTGCATTGGCCGTTGTATCCTAGAAGACGATCGTCCAGCAATCGCAAGCAATAGGCGAGAGAGAATATCTTCCTAAGGAGACAATGTAAGCATTGGACTTGGCCAAATCAGATTCTTTTTACATAATGATTTCGACAAACCTATAAGTGAGTTATTTTATTTTTATTTCAGACACATTGTTTTATTTTTATTTTCAGTCAGATACATACTGGAGACAAGAGGTTGTTCATCCCTGACCTCAGCGTCCTTATCGAAATCTGTCTCAGCATCGTTGGAGGTCAAGATTTTAGTAAGAGAGGGAAGTTGGTCTATAACTATGTTGAATGGAGCACATAGTGTTCGGCAATTGCGGTTGGACACGAAATGTTTAAGAAAGTTAGAAAAATATTTTTCTCAAAAATCTAAAGGTTGAAGTGAAACAGTAAAAGAGACATTTGGGTCTGGCTCGTGCAAAAGTTGCGTCAATTAACCGAAAAGTTGTTACCAGATGTCATTAGACACTTAATGTGATTGTACGAATCCAATTGATAAAGCATGTTCACTTCATCATAAAATATCTAACCAGAGATTTTGGATAAGTTTTTGCTTACTTTTATAGCCTGGCAAAGGGTAGACAAAGCTAGAGATAATTGAAGGAGGTAGAATCTATTTAAGTCTAATTAGGGTTTTTACAGAACCAATGAGTGAGGGTTTAGCTCGGCAAAGAGGTGCTCTTGTGCACGGACATATTGCCGAACAAATAATAATATTTGTTGACCCGAGAAAGTCGATAAAATAATAAAAAGATTGGATACATAATTTATATTGAACCCGAATATCTAGGGACTAGTTCTAATAAAAAAAGAAAAAGAATGAGAAATCCTGGGCCGAATCGGCTTATAAATAAGTTAATAGTTGAAAGAAATTTTAATTGTAAGAGAAGCAGGTTATCTGATTTGCTAATCATGAGCAAGTCTAACTCATCTCTAATGAGAAATTAGGAGATGTGAAATGATTCGAATTACTAAGGGAGAGACTCTAAAAAAGGTAACACACCAAAGGGTGAAAAGTACGCTTTGATTTGCAATTACAAACATTAGAATGACAATTTTTTTTCTTCGATTAAGTCCTGAATTAGTCACTGGGGAGTGTCTGTCTAGAGGTGGAGGGTCCTCCAATGGTTTATTATTTTGCAGAGATGGGTTTTCAAGCGAGTCAAACAAACAAGCATGTTCGGCCATAACTGGGGTGTTTAACTTTTTTGGTAAAAAATTTTACCCATCCACAAATATTATTGTCTAGTGTGATATGCTTTTATAAGGTTTCTATTTGCAACGTTGATCGAGCTATAGTACACGAAGCTCATGTATTAGCTAGAGGCAAGGATATATCAAGGATCGGTCGACCACTGCTCATCCCATACTCTAATCTAATTAGATGTTCGTGGCTACTATATTGCATTAACCGGACGATTAACAGAAGGGTTGGGTCATGTGCAAAAAAAAACTACAAAGGCGGGGGTAGAACCCGGATTACACGTTTGAGGAGGTCAAGATTTTAGTTGAGATTCACCGGAATGGAACATATTATACTCCGGATATTCCAGTCAATGATTCACCAGAAAGGTTCAGCGGAATATTTCATAATGGTTTACTGAATGATTCACATGAATGGTTCAACAGAATGTTTGACAATGATTCACTGGAATGGATCAACAGAACATTGATAATGATTCACCGGAATGGAACATATAATCCGGGAATATTTGATTTGGTAATCTGTGTTTTGCCATATCATAAAATCTGATAAAATCTTAGTGATTCAGAAAATATTGATCATATCTTTGAATTTTTTGCACGAGATTACACAAAATCATGTTCTTATAATACCTATCTGGTATCATACAAACCTGCCACCTTTATGTTCTTCATCATCGAAAATCGAGTGTTGCGAGTTAGGACGAAGATTTGATCGTCAAACTTAACGAATTTTTTTCGAAGATTATTCAGATTACACGGTGAGTGAATAATATTTTATTGTCGTTTTTATTTTTGTAGTATCCATTTTGAGTATTTGGATTTTACATAATCTACACTTTGAACCTTGACAGTTGTAAAAGAACAAAAAAAATTCTAGATTATTTGTAATTTACCATCTGACAATTTATCATAATTTGCAAAAAGATTTCTGACAATTTACCATAATCTGTAAAAATATTTTAGAATTGTAGGAATTTACCATAATGATGCAAATTTACCATGAAATGTAAATTATGATTCAACAGAATGGTACTCTTCCGAATGGTTCACCGAGACTTTTGATAATGGCTTACTATATGCTACATATTTTTATGCAAAATTGAAATTAAATTACTAGGTAGTTTACCATAATCTGCAAAAAGGTTTCTGACAATTTACCATCATCTGCAAAAAAATTTAGAGTTGTAGAAATTTACCATAATAATACAAATTTATCATGATATGTAAATTCTGATTCACCGGAATAGTACTCTTCCGAATGGTTCACCGAGACTTTTGATAATGGTTTACTATATGCTATATATTTTTATGCAAAATTGAAATTAAATTACCAGGTAGTTTACCATAATCTGCAAAAAGGTTTCTGACAATTTATCATCATCTGCAAAAAGTTTTAGAGTTGTAGGAATTTACCATAATGATGCAAATTTATCATAATATGTAAATTATGATTCACTGGAATGGTACTCTTCTGAATGGTTCACCGAGATTTTTGATAATGGTTTACTGCATGCTTCAAACCATTCCATATTCTTATGCAAAATTGTGATTAAATTTACCATGATATGTAAATTATGATTCGGCGAGAGAAGAATGGACTGGTTTTGAATAATAAGAAATGGTTTAAAGTAAATCCCTTTTTCTTAGGGAAAAAATGCTGAAATTAGGCTAAATGAATTTTGAGGACATTTCAGGTATTTTTAAAAAAATAGGACTAAAAATTAACCTTTAAAAGTGTATAGAGTAAAACACTAGGAGTTTGTTTGGTAACACTTCTTGTTTTCTGTTTTGTGTTTTCTATTTTTGTTTCTTAATTTTTGTTTTTGTTTTTAAAAAAACAAAAATAAAAAACTTGTTTGTGTTAACCTGTTTTTAGTTTGTTACATATAGACTCTATAGTGTGTGTGTATAAAGACTTATATACATATATACATGTATATAAGTATATATCAAAGTTTATATATATTTATATAAGTATAATATACTTATAATATATACAAGTGTATATATGTATATAAGTACATATATATGTACATATAAGTGTGTGTGTATATATATATATATATAATGTATATGTATAATGTATTATAATATATATATATATATAATGTATATGTATAATGTATTATAATATATATACATCTACATATTTAATATATATTATACATATATACATATATATACATACTTGTAATATACTAATGTATAATAGTGTGTTTAGCAAAAAAAATATTAATGTATAATATATATAAGTATGTGTATATATATACATACATACATACATATATATTTATACATATTTATATATATAATATGTATATAATACTATATAATTAT
This sequence comes from Arctostaphylos glauca, assembly GCA_019985065.2. Lineage (NCBI taxonomy): Eukaryota > Viridiplantae > Streptophyta > Magnoliopsida > Ericales > Ericaceae > Arctostaphylos > Arctostaphylos glauca. Next base: position 10,023,068 of record JAHSPW020000001.1, on the reverse strand, counting down.
ACATATGCATATGTATTATAATATACATGTATATACATATAATGTACATGTATAATGTATTATAATGTATACATATTTATAATGTACATGTATAATTTATAATGTATTATAATGTATATACGTAAACATATTTATTATATATTATACATATATATACATACTTGTAATATACTATACAAGTATGTATATATATATGTATACACTTAGATATATTATATAATATATATATGTCATACATATATAGTTATATATATGTATAATTATATAATTATACATATACATTATACATATGCATATGTATTATAATATACATAGACATTATACAAATATATATGTATTATAATGTTCATGTATATACATATAATGTATATGTATAATGTATTATAATGTATATACATAAACATATTTATTGTATATTATACATATATACATATATATACATACTTGTAATATACTAATATATAATATATATAAGTATGTATATATATGTATACACTTATATATGTATGTATGTATGTATGTATGTATATGTATATGTGTGTGTATATACATATACACAAATATGTATAAATATACATACATATATGTATATACATTATATATACATATATGTACATAATATATATATATATACATATATATATATGTATATACATATATATATACATATATATATTATGTATATATATACATAATATATATTATGTATATATGTATATATGTATAATTATATACATATATGTATATGTATATAAGTATGTACTTATAAGTATATATATTATACATATTATATAAATACATCTATTATATGTATAATAAATATATATATCTATATATAAATAAATGTATACTATGCGAATATATAATTATATCTACGTCTAGTGTATATATATACATGCATACATATACATATACACATAGTTGGTTTTTGAAAATAATGAAAACTGTTTTTGAAATAAATGAAAGCTCATTTTTCATACTTTCACTTTTTTTGAAAATAATGAAAACTGTTTTCAATTTTTTGGAAGTAAAACATTAAGCAAACATATTTTTTTCTCAAAAAACAGAAAATTCAGAAAATAAAAACAAAAAACAGAAAACGAAATGATTACCCAACATAGCCTAGGTATCTCATATAGATGGAACTAAATAATAAGTACCCCTTTGTAAAACAGTCAAATCAAAACGATTAGAGAGAGAGAGAGAGAGAGAGAGAGAGAGAGAGAGAGAGAGAGAGAGAGAGAGAGAGAGAGAGAGCCCCTTAGTGCAACAACAAACCCCTCTTTGGCAAAAACAATTGCAAAAATAGGAGGTTTAGTTTGGATACTTATAAATTGCACCAATACTTCTTTTAATGGATTAAAATAGCAGTTAAATTCTCCTTCTAACGGATCTTAGACGGATATTAGTAATTAGACTAAATAAAGTCCAAATTGATAGTTTAGGAACTAAGTAAATGAAATTGATAGTTTATGGACATTTTAAAAATTTTGGGCATAGTTTAGGGACGGAGTAAACATTTTACTCTTTTATTTAATGTGAATTTTTTATAATATTTTATTAATAGGAAAAAATAATATTTTGAATGACAAAAATGATCATGATTTGTTATATTTTATTTTTGGATAACTATTCAACTCCATGAAAGTAAAAAATGAGGAATTTTAATGTTTGCAATGTCCTAATAATTTTATTTTTGTTTTTCTTAAAAGGAGAAATTCTCAAACCATGTCGAAAGTTTATACATTTAAGGTATAAATAGCAAGATTTCGATATTGTACCACCATTGTTCGTACTTACTGGCTATTTTAAAATATCGATCATGTATTATTTTGTTATTGATTTTTTTAAGATTACAATCTTTCGCAAGTTATGAGTGATTTGACCATTTATACATTTTAAGTATATTATTTTTATAATCTCACATACCTACATTTTAAAAAGAAATAAAGATAATATTGTCATTATGAAAATACCACAAATATTTATTACTACCAGTCTTAAAAGGTAATATTTTGTGAATTACCATAAATACAAGTTACCTAAATAAACGTATTGATTGCAGTTTAAGTTGTGCCCAAGAACACAAGTTAGCAAAACTGTATATAGTTAATCACTCTTATATAATTATTTCCCCTTTTACTCTATCCCTTTTCCTATTATATTCATGTGCGATTTTCAAAAATTTATCCCCTAACAAACGGCCCTTAGGTCCAAATGAAAGGCGAAGTACACTTTGCACTCCTGCACTCTTGCACTCTGTACACGGTGTTGCTTTGCACCTTGTGCCTTTAATTGACGCATTTTAACACTCATGCTTTAAGTTGAATATCAATTTTTCCCCTTCCGTAAATAATCGTTAGAATGAGTAACAAAAATTGACCATCTGATTTGCATGTGACCCCAATTTAAACAGCGTTGAAGTCTTTTTTATGTTTAATTCTGCTTACAATTACTTACAAGTTTAAAACTTCAATTTTTTTAATAAAATAATTTTAGTTATTGACAAGAGAATTCGATTAACTAAAAATGTGAGGATTAAAAGGTGCCAATTAAAAATAAGATGATATAAAATGTAAAATACAAAGGTTGCAAAGCATAATTCAACAAAAAAAAAAAAAGGCCAAATGAGTAAGAGACAAGGACAAGAACCCCATGCGGTTGTCTATAAGTGAAGATCAGTGCAAGCCATAAATTTTTGAGGTTGAAATTCGGTGACAACATCTGAAACCACTTAGAGGTTTGTCTGGTTGTTTTCACTCAGGATCCCGGGACTACATATTGGGTCCATTTGAACTGTGATGTTTATTAAAAAAAAAAAATTCGTCCTTATTTGAAATTTTTTTGTAATTTTTTGTTATCATCAATTTTTTTTAATTTATTGGTTCATATCGACAAGAGCTTTAGAAAAGTTATCAATCATCGGCCAAATTTGAAAAAAATTCAGAAAAGACAAAAATAAATAAAAAAACAGAGTTTTTTTTTACTTATTTGTCGTCTTTAATAATTTTTTTTAACTTTTGGACATAATTTTATACTCTTTAGATTTCTTTCATCAAGACGGACCAATAAATTATAAAACATTGAGGTTTAAACAATAAATAAAGACAAAAATAAATAATAAATAAAAACTATATGCCAAAGGGGGCAATTAAATGGGAACTCCCGGAATACTTCAGTTATTAAAAAAAAGGAGAGAGCGAGACAAGGACAAGAAAGAGCACCTAAATCTCTTTCATAGTTTGATTCCTTCTAACGAATTTTATACATTTTTCTTGCTTTGCTCTTAGTTTTTAATTCCCACATATACAGTATCACATACCTACCAGAATTAAAAAAATTGCACATGGAACGCATTCGCTTACGCAGCTGAGCTTTTGATTTTTGGAGTTTTTTTTTTAATCTCTTCTTCTTCCTTTTCTGCCTTCAATTCGAATTTTCCAACACATTTGTCAATGCATTCAAGTCCATAACAGTGTTAACAACTCCAGGAGACAGTCCTCAGCCATGGCTTCTACCCATTTCCTCTGCAGTAACCATCTCTATAGTTGTTCCACCGCCAGGAACCACCAAACTTATCCTTTCAGGAAAATCAGTCTTTCTTTTTCTTCTACTTCCTATAGGCTACATGGGTCATCTTCTTCTTCTCCTAAAACCTCTCAATTACAAAGAACCCGATTTGTCAAAGCCATGTCTGTTGATTCCGGATCTGGGAAAAAGAAAATAGAGGTACTGTTTCCCTCCTTATCTCTATCTCCATCTCTATCTATCTTGTGTTACTGGCAGTTCCATCCTCTTTTTCTTGTGATTAATTTTTATGACGCTTATCACTTAAATACATAATTTTGGGCCTTTTGGTCCTTTTCCTGGGTTCCTAGATAGTGTATGATCCTGATGAAAGGTTAAACAAATTAGCGGATGAGGTGGATAAGAATGCTGGGCTTTCAAGGCTCACTCTATTTTCACCTTGCAAGGTAACATAATAAATATGTATTGCTTTAAGTATTTAGTTATACTTCTAATTTTCCATGTATCACCAGTTTTGTCACCGTTCCACGTCACCCGGCTTCGAGACAAGATATTATTCTCTTTATTAGTATCTCCAAACAGAGTAGTTAAAGAACTAATCACGAATTTATGAGTATTCAAGTACGCTGTAATACAGGATAGGTGACAAAAAGCCGGTGACATGTGGCATTTTCCTCTATAACTTCTGGCTGAGTATAATGTATTATGAGGTGCAGATAAATGTGTTTTTGAGAATAACAAGCAAGAGGGAAGATGGGTTTCATGACTTGGCATCTCTTTTTCATGTAAGTTCTTCCAATTTTTGTTTTCAGCTTCAAACTATGTCAAAACCATAACAACTCTTAAAGTGGTTGCACATATCACTTTTTGTTTTGTATTGCAATTTTATATCTTCGAGTCTTTAAGAAATAATATTGCAGCCCCTTTGAACTTCCAGGTAATAAGCCTAGGCGACAAGATCAAGTTCTCTCTGTCCCCATCAACTAAGGATCGTCTGTCTACCAATGTGCCCGGAGTTCCCTTGGATGATAGAAATTTGGTAAAGTCATTTACTTATTTTGTTGTATTGCTTGTCTATTTGTTTCCTAATGAGGTTTAGAGTTTGGCAATCTACCTTTTGCAGATCATCAAAGCCCTTAATCTTTACAGAAAAAAGACTGGGACTAACAACTTCTTCTGGGTAAAATTTTAGAAGATTACAAATGGATTCTTTTATGTTGAGAGAAATTTGTATCTTGGGCTTGATGTAGTGTTTGTTCTCCATTTACCTCTGTGGACAGATTCATCTAGATAAAAAGGTTCCTACTGGTGCTGGCCTTGGTGGTGGAAGCAGCAACGCAGCAACTGCTCTATGGGCGGCAAATCAATTCAGTGGTTGTCTTGCTTCAGAAAAGGAACTCCAAGAATGGTCAAGTGAGATTGGCTCAGATGTTCCATTCTTTTTCTCTCACGGTGCAGCCTATTGTACCGGCAGAGGTGAGGTGTGTCTTAACTCCTCTTAACTTTTAAGAAGATAAACACAGCTCAAACTTGTCAGGCCTTCACTAACATCTAAGTAGCATTGATACAGACACGCTGACACACCAAAACTCCAAACAATAATTTTCATGTTTGTTTGAGTATGGAAATGTGCATTTTGAAGAGTTTCCAGGTCTAAAATTTCTAGTGTCCAAAGAGTATCCGGTACTTCAAAAAATTGGTAATAAAGACACGCATTGAGTAGTGTCTGCCGCGGTGTCCGAAATTGTTCTTCAGTGACCGACATAACACGCAACCCTCTTAAAAGTGCCCATGTTTCTTAGACTTCCATACTATATCGTTTTCTCTGTCTCCTGGTCTAAATTAGTATGTTAGCCTAAAGCCTTAAGATCTTTCTAAGTGCTTTTTTTTTTTTACTTTTTCTTCAAAAACAATTACTTTGGAATTGAATTCCATTGACTTCATTTGTCCAAGGCTTTCTATTAGTTGTTTATTTAGTTTATCATGAGCGTGACATAGTCCGGGGCATTTTTCTTGAATGTTTTAGATGTAAACCTCTACAGCCTCTCAACTCAAAATCAATTGGCAATGTGTATAGACATTGTCTATCAGTTGTTTATTGGTTAGGAAGTTGAATTATCTTACTATCACGCGACCTGATATTTTATTTCAGTTAATTTGGTAAGTGAGTTTATGTCTCTTCCCTGACTCCCTTATTGGGAGGTTGTCCTTCTTATTCTTAAGTATCTAGCTCATCCAAAGCGGGGTATGTTTTATTGAGCTAGTGGCCACTTACGTATAGAGGCATTTACCGATTCAGATTGGGCATGAGGACCTTCTAACAGAAGATCAACTACTAGGCAATGTGTTCTCTTAGGCGATAATCTTGTGACTTGGAAAAATAATAAGCAAACCGTTGTTGCACGATCTAGTGCAGAATTTGAATATTGTGCCATGGCACACACAACATGTGAGATTATTTGGGTACGATCCTTCCTTGAAGAGATAGGCTTTGGTGTGGAGTTGCCTATAAATATGTATTGTGATAATTAGGTAGTCATCCATATTGCATCCAATCCTGAGTTTCATGAGAGAACCAAATATATTGAAGTCGATTGTCATCTTGTTCGAGAGAAGGTGGATAGTGGTGTGATTATCACTCCTTTCGTATCTACATGTGCTCAACTAGCTGATATTTCACCAGGCCGTTATGCAAGCCACAATTGGAGCTACTATGTAACAAGCTGGGTCTATGTGATATTTATGTTCCAGTTTGAGGGGGAGTGTTAAAAAGTTATTATAATATACTAATAGTATTAGGGTACTTGTGTCTTTTACCTTGTTTTTAGTCTTAATATATTGTAAGTGTGTTAGGGTAAACCATTATAAAACCCTAAACATCTTTTACTCTATCATAAGCATTCAATTCAAAACCAATTGGCAATGAGTGGAGAGGCTACTCATGCTCATATATTGGTTTTTGGAGGTAATAATTTATCAACGTGGGACAAACTCTAGCACTTCCCCGCATCTGTGACCTTGACCTACACGTGGAGAGGTGACAACGGATCTATAACACACAGATCATAACGATACAAGGTCCACTTGAGGCACAAACAATGGGACAATCAACCATGAAAGTCTTGTCCAAAAGCCTCTGAAGCCTCATCACTCATACCGTGTTATAGCCTCCAATTCAAAACCAATTGGTAACGAATGGATAGGTATTCTAGGCTCATGTGAAACTTTTGGATTTAGTAATTAATCGATGTGGGATAGATTCTAACAACTTCCATATTCTATTATTTTCTATGTCTACTAGTCTAAATTATATGCCAGCCTTAAGTCTTAAGATCTTTTTAAGTGCTCCTTTTTCTTTTCTTTTTTTCCTTCAAAACAATTACTTCGGAGTTGATTTCCATTGATTTTCATTTGTTCTAGGCTGTCTATCAATTGTTTGATTAGTTTATCATGAGCGAGACATAGTCGGGGGCATATTTCTTGTTTGTTTCAGATGTGAACCTTTACAGCCTCTGACCATCTTTTATGATTACAACTTTCTTCCTAAGAGCAAAAAGACCATATTTTTTTCTATTTGTTTGATTCTGAAATGGTATAGGATGCTGAACTTGAACTTTTCTATGGTCGGACATGCAATTCTGGTTCCCTATCTCACTAAGAAATCAGATGTTCTCTGTAGGATCGGTGCGGGGAAAAAATGAAAGAAGCATACAGATGCAACCCTCATAAAATACATTTGCTATTAACAACTTTTTTTTTAAGAAATAGTTAATATCTTTTCCTTTTATCTTCATTGGTGAGTGGTGCACTTGTGCGGCAACAATCAAACAGATGCAAAGCCTCATAAAATACAAATATCTTGTAAAAGAAATAGTTATGAACCAAGAAAAAGTACACAGAATTTGGTTCCCTTTTTCCACTATTTCTGCCTTAGCGGTGAGGAGTCTGGAGACTCTTTTCCTCAATGGCAGCAGGGAATCCAAGTCTTCCTATGTATGCACCATAAGGGGTGTTGCGGTGGCCCTCTGGACATACATGTGCCCACTTGTAGAAGGAAAAGTTAAAAAATAAGATCCAAACACTGATATTCGCACTTGGTAAACTTTTATTAGTTTACTAGCTCTAATCTTTCTTAATTGCACCATGGGAAAGGTCTGATAAGCATTGTGCTTTTAATTATCCAGGTTGTAGAAGATATTCCCCCACCAATTCCTTTCCAAATTCCAATGGTACTTATAAAGCCTCAGCAGGCATGCTCCACAGCTGAAGTTTACAAGGTAATACAACCTTGAAGTTAACAAGCATGCCAAGTTGTAGCATTGCCTCAGCTTATTCCCAAACCAGCTTTCTAAGTAAGATTTTTATTTTTCAGCGTCTTCAGTTGGATCAAACTAGTAAGATTGATCCTTTAACGTTGCTAGAGAAGATCTCAAGAAACGGAATATCTCAAGATGTTTGTGTCAATGATTTGGGTATGAATTCCTACAAACACTCAACATGCTTTCTATATGTTTCTTTCATTTCTATTCTGTTCTTTTCTTTTCCGGTGTTTTATTACATTAGGTAGGAAGAGGGCAGGTTGATTAAGTTGGCTGTGTGCTATACATTTATGAATGGATGTCGTTCAGTTTAGAATGGTAATTTGGCTTTGAGCGTGTAATCTGTTTTAGTAACCTCTAATATTTCTGGCCCACACCTCCGAGTCCATAGTCCCCAATTTGTTTGTAAATGCCTTACAAACCTGTTTGGGATTTTCGGTCATGGTTAGAATGATGTCACACACTTATCCTATAGTAGGCAGGATTAGTTCTCTTACTGCTAGAACATGTCAGGAAAATTGATAATGCTATCTTACTCCAATGTTTAGAGTACTGTCATCTCATATGTTTTCATGTGTTTTTGCAGAACCTCCCGCATTTGAAGTGCTTCCATCTCTGAAAAGATTAAAACAGCGTGTGAAAGCTGCTAGTCGCGGACAATATGATGCAGTTTTTATGTCTGGAAGGTAAAAAGCTCACTTTGGAAAACCTGTTTAAAATTGTTAGTCCCGCTCTTTATTTACTACTAGTTCAAGAAAATCGTATGCTTTTGACTTGAAGTGATGATGAATGTGAAAATTCAGGTGGCAACGATGATAAGCAGACGTCTTTTAATGTTTGTTATCTCATTGTTTTTCCTTGTACGTATGGTGAGCTACTTGAGTTAAACTTAGTAGCTTGGGTTTCAAAAAATCATATGTTTTTCCTTCTTTTTTCCTCTTATTTCGCGTTTGATGATAAGTGTTCTGTATCTACGGTGGGCCACTTAGGTTAGATTTAGTAGCTTAGGTATCAAGCCAGTAAACCTCTAGTTTTGCATATGATAATATCCTTGTTATCTTAAAAGTTGATTTTATGATCATTAGTTGTCACCGGAAACAACTGACAGACAAGGAAAATAACGTGTTAAAATCTGATGTGGTTGTCATGGCACCTTAGAAGAAGGTGCAGCTGTTAGTATCCAAACCAATTTTTTTTTAACCCAACCTTCTGAAAGTTTTGAACTCAAGAAATGGTAGTACTTTTATATTGGTCATGCAGGCTCTTCTTTTGACCTGCCGGTGTTCAGTGTTGGAACAAGCGAGATGACTTCAGAAAGTCTTTTTTTTTTTTTTTTCAAAGCCAAGGTTGATAGCTTCTGTTTAGCTTTTGGAACCCAAAGGGTTTGGAATCCCTTTCAAGTGTTGTTATCCTAGGCCATGCGACTTACCAAGTTGATTTTTTCTGTTTGGTATTCTTTTTTTACTGTGGCAGAACTTGGTCTACAAATGAGTCCATTTAGCAACATGGCTTTAAGTTACATTTCGTTTTTGTCCTTCTTTTTCAATATCTTTTGAGGCAAGTGGTGGGCTTTGAAAATTAAATGCTGGTTTAGTGCTTATCCACATAGGTGGATCTGGTTTACCTTGAACGCAAACATGTAATAAAAACCACAATCTTTAGTCATTGAAACTTGGAGCGTTTCTTTGGCCAAGCCGAGTTAAATATATGGTTTTAGACTTAGTGAAACGAGCAATGTAATGTCATGGCAGATATCTTCAACCTGTCATCCATGTGGAAGTAGGGTCTCTGCAGTGTTTTATGATTACAGGATACTTGTAAGTTTATAGAACAAATTGTTATACTGATGTCAGGCTATATGTAGAATATAGAAAACATCTGACTACTTACTGTTTTGTTTTTGCTTAATGAAAATATTGACATTGATTTTAGTTGTTATGATGTAATGCTAAAAGACTATTGTAGCCATGTAGGACATGCAATGATGTAAAGAAAAGCAATGTATAAAAGACAGTTTAAGCAACATGAATGTGTCCATGCACAGCGGTCACAGGTTGTGAGCTGGTGATGTATAAAAGACAGTTTAAGCAACATGAATGTATCCATGCACAGCGGTCACAGGTTGTGAGCTGGTGATGTTGGCAGGTGGGGGCTATGTAAACAAGACAAGGAAAAGCTGTCTAAAGGATTTCCTTGTGCGGAAATACATCACTGGTATTACCCATATGGAGGAGAGATTCAGTTCAACTTGAAGTTCTGGAGAGGACTTGGGCCAATCCAACAAAGATTATGCTTTGAGGATGTGAAAAGACGCACGCTATAATGCTGAATGAAGAACATAATTTATGTAGTTGCTGAATCTATGTTGTTGCGGTTAAGGTTTGTTGATTTAAGGACCTAATAAATGTTTTATTACCCTAGAAGTTGGACTTATTGTGAACCTAGGTTGTTGGGATCGAGGCTTTGCAGCAGATTTAAGGACCTAAGTGATGAGTCAAGAAGTTGGACTTGCCCAAGTATATTATTGTTTATCAAAGTGGATGAATTGAAGTAATTCTTTCATAGTTCATGCAATTGGGTGTTCTAGATAATTGACGAGATATTATTTTAAGACATCTGTAAGACCAAGGATGTTTTATAGAACTGAGACGTTGGGAATAATAGGCCGTTGCTAAGCTGTAATCTGCATATGTTGCAGGTGAGAGATCAGTAGCATTAAAAGAGAGTAGATTGGAAATAAAATCATTTGTGTATATATCATTTCGAAAGAAGATAACGGAGCTGCTTAAGATGGTTTTCCCTTGGGAAAAGATCCTATCCGACGCGAAGGAGTAGTTATGTAATGCGGGTTGAATGTGCTGCAGGGGTCAGAGGATCAGTTATTTTTTTGTGCAACTCGGAAAGAATATGAACTACATAGACTGGAATGGAAAACAGAGATTCATGCCTTCCACCTGAAATTGTTGGATGAAAACTTATTGGCTAAGTTGGATTCTTGGGGAAATTTATAGCTTTATATGGAGTCAGACTTCTCCATGACCTCCAGTTTATAAAACTGGTCACCATGCGGAAGACAAGTAAATAAGCTTTCAGCAGATGTTTGAGTCTCTTCTTCAAGTTGCAACCGCAATCCCTGATGCACGCCCGCAAAATGGTGTTCGTTTTTGTCTCATAATGTCGTACAGTCAATTGCTCATACTCACTCCTGATTTTATTCCAATTCTGCACAGAGAAACTGATCAGTTTACTCTACTCCCTCCACCGTCACTCTGTAAAGAAGAAATTATTTAAAAGAGCTACGACTGCTACCAGAATACCAATCCTTGCATTTGAGAAACTATTTGAACCTTAAGATATTAAGTTTGTAGGGTAACCTGGACCCCAAACAACTTACAGAAGTCAACCTTACTGTGAGAATGGTTTTGGTCCTTTGAAAATGCTTAAGTTAGCATGTTCAGTAGAGTGCCAGAGTTCCAAATTTATGAGTCTGCAGTAAAATCTGAAGTTGGAATTTCTGCGCCTACTCCATCTCTCCTACCCACCCCAAAAAAAAGAAGATAAAAGGAGTAAAAATGATTGAGATAAGATGGCTTGAATCCTTGATATGTGTTGCCTAAATTCCATTGCACATTGTATTGCTTCTCACATTAGTGGTGCAACAACTGGGAATTTGGGTACTTAGTAATTCTTCTTTGAGCTAACCAAGAGTCACTGTATTGATCATGATTCATGAACAAAATATATATTATTATGATTTATGAACAAAATAGAAATTGTCCTCATTTGTGGTCTTCGAGAATTTTTTCTTTTTCTCTTATCTATATAAATGCGGCAACATGTATCCATTTGAGAGTGTATATGCACACATATATGCGTTATACGTGGTCCTTTTTTATAGGCAGTAATATACAAGTTTATATAATTTATGACTACTTGTTTCTCCATGTCCACCATTCATATACCACAAATACTTTTCAATCTATGTCAATGGAGCAGTTGTACGACAACTTTTTCAAGTTACTTCCATTTCATGACTCTTTCTCCACAATATCTTTGATGCAGTGGAAGCACTATAGTTGGGGTTGGATCTCCAGATCCCCCACAGTTTGTTTATGAGGATGACGAATACAAAGATGTGTTTTTGTCAGGTAAGCTTCTAGCTAATGGCCGTTTTAATATCTAATTTTCCTGTTGCTTATAACTAGTTCTGGATTGCATTATGCCACATCCATGTACAACCAGAGACGATCATAACATCCTTGATCTAGTTACTAGTTTAAGCAAGGAAATATCTAGAGATTAATCATTCTGGTAGATTCGTCATAGGACATTTTCTTAAAGTTTGATGTTGTCTTTTTATTAGAACAGAATGTATACGTCATAAGCTGTTGTTTAAATCTCATAGATTATGTGTACACCTTTATTTTTGTGTAAAATGCATACCTTGATGGACCTAGGTGCATGTTAGTGTGTTAACCTCAAGTTAATGGTTATATTCCCTCCATCCTCTATTATTTGTCCATTTTCGAGAGTTGTGCTTTTGAGCAGATCAATAAATTTATTTTTTAATTTAGTTTATCAAACAAATGAAATAAACTAATTGAAATCTTTCAATTTATATAAAATAGATTACAAAATTGTTCACGAATAGACATTATTTGTTGACATGATTAATGGCATCATTGCTGAAAATAGACAAACAAAGGAATAGAGGGAGTAATATTTTTGATATATGTTATGATCATCACACAACACCCCATAGAAGCCGCAATTGCAGAATGTGCATGTCTTTCAATTGCTTGTTGGTGGGTGTCAAAGTAAGGTGGCAATGAAAGGATTGTACGTGTATTTATGCTAAAAGGGCCTTTGATAAATGCTTTGCATGGTTTTAAATAGTCTAAGGCTCCAAGCCTCAACCTCATGTTTGGCAACCTATGAATAAAAAATCCATTTTTTTTGTTCGTAACTCGAAGTTCTACAAAAGATAAATGCAAAAGCATTCGTATAAATGCTATGAGATATACTTGAATTCAGCCATTGAACTCTTTGCAAGTCTTTTTGCACTGCCCGGTTCAAAAATACGAAAATTTAATAGCTTGGTTTTAGGGACTCGGGTGCAAGTATTGAGTACAGATATGTGTCTAAGTGTCGGACTTGTCTAAAAATGCTACACACGTATGCTGTAGCTACACTAAAATGTCTAGTGCAGGATCTGGGTACTTTATACACACCAGAGAGTCCATTTGACAACAGTTTCACTGTTGCTTTTCTCCTTTTATGCAAGACTCTCGTCAGGGGCAAATGCGGATGCTCTAGCACCCCCTCATTTGCTAACATACCTGAGGACTGAGGTTATGGTAAAGCACCCCCATTCTAGTTTTTAGGTGATAACTAACCATTATGGGACCCGCTCTAAAGCTACCCTTCACATGTGACTCCCGACTCACACGTGCACGTGGAAAGGTTACAATGTATTCATAGTTTAGGGATCACAACGAGACAGGTGCTCACAAATAAAGGGGCATTCCCTCAAGGAATGTCTTGTCCAAATGTCTCTAAAACCTAGCTCTGACGTCATTTGAATTGTCCAATTCAGAGCCAATTGACAATGAATGGAGAGGCAGTCTAGGCTCATCTACTAGTCTGGAGGTGATAATTAACCATATGAGATAAATTCTAACATTGTATGTACATATCATAACAGCAAAGTTGTAGTATATTGGCACCCCCTTTATAATTCAAACCCAGTATAATCTATACTTATTTTAAAGGACCAAAGAGTTTGTCTACTTTTAATTGTGAAAAATATCCTTGTATGTAAATATTCTAAAAAATGCATATCTATTTGCTGATAGACATGACTGCTGAAGAAAAAAGAGAAAATACATACTAAAGGGAAATTGAAATCCACTGGCAGAAACACTACAAACACAGAAATAGTAATGGAAAATATTTTATTCTTACTATTTCAGTGCTAGGTTGCATGTGAATAACAGCATATGCATTTATGGTTTTATTTGTGCCTCAGCTTAAAATGTTTATGTTCATCTTTCTATTTATTTTATTTTTTTCAACAGTAGTGCTATACAAAAAAATAGTTGAGGGCATATGTCACGTAAAGAGCTATATTAAATTCGGCTGTAAGATTACAAAGAGGGGAGACAATTAAGAGTGAAAAAACAATCTATTGAGACAATAAGAAAGAAATGGCTGGTAATACTAGCTAATTTTTTATATAGAGGAGAATTGTTGCTTCTCAAAATCTGAATGGTTAGAAGTTAAAACTTCAATAGCATGATCTATATATTTCCTACAATGCAATTGTAACTACAAAAAGGAATGCAGATCAACCCAAACACTTTGTTATATCAGTAGTGGTATGCTAGTAAAGATTAGGGAACTTTTACTTTGACTCCCTGGACTTTGACCAAAAATTATATAGAACCCCCTCAACTGTCGAATGCCCTGTTTACACGCCTCGTACTTTAAACTAAATTACAAAAGTGGATGGCATTAGCAGATGACGAATTTACCTACAAAACCACTATAAATTAACTCCACTGCCCCTCTTGTTCCTTTCCTGCTTGTTTACATTTATATGAATTTCCTCTCGGTATACTTGCTGCATACATGAGAGCACTACAAATCAGCCATTAAGAGTAATCCAACTTTACTACATATATGTATAAATATTTACATGTGTACACCTATACACATGCATTTACAGATAAACACACTCCTATATACTCCACATATACCTCAAGAAACATTGATTACCAGATTAAGGCTTCTCATGTGCAATAACACCCTAGTGACCCTCCTTCTACTACAAAGAAAAATAGATAAACCCCCAAATCAAGCAGCAAACCTCCCTCCCCCTAAAAATTTCCAGCAACCACCCACCGAGAGGAGAATCCCTAGAAGCAAAAACAGAGCGAAACGGGTCTCTATTGAGCAAACAGAATAGTAAAAGCAACTTAGGTTTCATATTTGGGAAAAATATTGGAGAGAGATGGAGTGTTCAGACACTTGTACCCAAATTCATCATCACGCTTTATCATCATCGCATCAACTTCATCAAATTCCACCCATTTTTCCATCACCACCAGTTTAAAACCGGTAGTTTTCATCTCCATTTTCTATCACCTTCCAAGAATTCTCATCGCTTTCGATCTTCATCCCCACCATTAATAATTATAAAATCATGATCACCAACAGCTTAACTACGCACTACACCACACCATCATCTACACTCTAATGTCTAACAAGAGCACCCAATTCCAATACTCACCAGCCACCACCCCGAACACCACCTTTCACCACTGAAGTCCACCCCTCACCACCCAGTAAACCAGCCCTCATCCCACTTAAGAACACCTACCAATCGAGCCTAAACAAACAGCAAACACACAAGAAAGAAAGGAGAAAGCTAGGCAAAAAAAGGCCGCCTCACCCCCACCACAACCGGAAAACCAAACATTCAAAGCCCCTAGCCCAGTAAATAACCACCAACCAGCCCCTACCTCTGTCAAAAACACTCCACAAGACCATTAGACCTCATCACCTGTAACCCCCTACCGAGAAACCATCAATTGCCAAACTCGTGACAAAATTCACTCCCATTGTAAAACCAGCCCCAAACATCTAAAAACAGTCCACAAACGAAGCCTCAAAACAGCATTGTAGGCGGAAGATGGTGGTTCAAGACTAAGAGAAAAGCAAGGTGTAGATTTAAAATTTTGGGCAATGTTTACAGATAAACAGGACACATTTCAGTGTATAGGCTATGCTTTTGGTTAGTATGAATAGAACAAAAAACATTTGCTCATTTAAAGTTCAAGGCGCGTATGTATCTAGCAATAAAGTAGAAGGAATGTAAAATTCGCCCCAAAATTATATTTAGCCGAGGCTTCTTATTAATCTTTCTAGATTTTAACCACCAATAGACTTTGAGTAAGTTTTGGAAGGGTGGCCCGGGCACAGACGGTAATGTTGGCCCAATATGATCTATGGGTCATGGCTTTGATCTGCAGAAACAGCCTCTCCACGCGTAGGGTTGAGACATCCAGCCATTTTCCAAACCCTGCAATAGTAGTGAGAGTCTTGTGGATTCAATAGCATTTATTTGTTTGGAATTGAGAGTATTTGGGCTTTTAGTCCGTATGATTTTAGGAAATGGGTTTTAGCGACCAAATAAAAGTAGCTGAAATAGCCCAAAAAATATTTTTGCAGAAAACCTTCAAATTTGGCACCCCGTGAAGGAAAATAGTGGTTCCGCCTTCGACACTTAGCAGTATGTTTTGTGTAATACACGAAATGGAAATCCTCATTCAAAATAAATAAACACAAGGGAAACTCAAATTGCTCTAAAAATGAGATTTTTGCCAAGATAAAGAAGTTTCTGATGTTTAACGAAAAGCGTTACTCGAATATGTCATGCTAGTGGAAATACTTATTATTTTAATTGCTTTAAATTAGGGAATGGTTATCACCCGAAGTAAAGAGGTTTTGAGTGGTTATCTGATGTCTGTGGTTATCTGATGTCTGTTTTTGGATTTGAACCCTATGGAATAGAATGTATCTTTGTCGGCATATACTTGAATTCATTGTATTCCTTGCATTTATTGATATTTGAATGGCTCCGAGTATCTTCAGACTTCGGTGTTTAGTAGAGAGAAATGAAATAACATGGGATATGGAACATGGTTGAAACCTATTCCATTTGCTGATTCTGTTCTCTTTGCCATGGTAGTTGGTGTAACTACCTTTGATTCGGTTCTTAGAGAAGTTTGGATCTAGTCTGGCTTATCAAATCTGATGTCCCCATCTTTCCAATCCCTCCATGATTTCCACTTAGGCATACTGCATGTCAATGGAAGGCTACACTCGTAGAAGCTATAAACCTATTTCTTTTCACGATGCATCACGTGGAGGTAAAAGGCAATCTCACTTGCTCCCTATCCCATCCATTGGAGGTTGAAGACAATTCAAATGGAATGAAATGGTGAACCTATGAAACCAGTTTGGTTGTTACTACGTGTTGCAATAGTTTTGAGGCTGTGACATTTGACATGCTAAGGGGGCATATGATTGGTAACTATTAGTAGGCTATCCATGAAAATAATCATAATCTTGCACCTATATATATATTGCTGTCAAGTACTTTCATTTGGAGGACTTCAGGGTCTATTATAATGCCTCAGACCCTCAGCGGTACATGCATCCTCAGTATGTAGCTCTTCAGCTCATTCATGTTCATGCGTGGTTTTTAGGGGCAAATATTTATGATATTCTGATACAAATAGCCTAATAAGTGACTGCTAAGCTTAACTTTTCCCCTTCCCCGTGATGGATCCGAGTTATTTGTGGCTTTTGTTCGTATGACTACGTGTTGAACACTTTATTGTTTATGCAGAAGCCAGCTTCATCACTCGTGCAGCTAATCATTGGTACACCGAACCCATTTCAACAAGTGATGACACGGCTTTGGATAATTCGCTGTCAGCAGCGAATTAGTCCATCGCCTCATTATAAGAAGGAAAGCAGAAGATACTGCTTGTCCCATTCATTGAGGGCCGACTTCAGTTCACAGGGCGTCCTCAGTACTTTGGCTTCAAAAGTTTCGCTACGCACCTCAGTCCTTACTCTTTCGAGTAAATGTGCTCCATTTTGATCACAAGGGAGTGCTCCGAATTTAACACACAGAGGGGGTACCGAGTGCAAGGATAATGTATTTTAAGCTGAAAATGCAGCTAGAATTTCTTATCCTCCATTTGCTTTCATTTAGGCTAGAAAGGCAAGGTTTTCTTGGGAGGAGTGCTTTTGGATTTTGGCCCTATTTGGGCTGTGGTTTATATTTATTCAAATTTTTTGTCTTTATTCATTTTTTTTTTGCATTTGTTGTTTAAATCTCAATGTTTTGTAGTTTATTGGTCCGTCTTGATGAAAGGAATCTAATGAGTATAAAATTGTGTCCAAAAGTTAAAAAAAAGTCACTAAAGACGACGAATAAGTACAAAAAACTCTGTTTTTTTATTTATTTTTGTCTTTTCTGAACTTTTTTCAAATGTAGCCGATGATTGATAACTTTTCTGAAAGCTCTTGTCGAGATGAACCAATAAATCAAAAAAAATTGATGAAAAACAAAAAATTGCAAAAAAATTTCAAATAAGGACGAAAAAATTTTCAATAAATAAACACATAAAAACCACAGCCCAAATAGGGCCTTTGTTTTAAAAGGAACGATGGGACTGTTAATATGTACCTTGTGCAGGGACTTCAGAAAAAGATGGTGTCACCCCGGCATCCATTGCTGGAGAGGAGTCTAACCGGATGAATTTTCACATGAAATTAGTATCTGGTTGGTTCCACATTCTCAGTCCAAAAACAGGTTATCATGATCTTTTCAACAGTTGGCTCCACTTTCATGATCCAAATAGACTCTCTACTGATCTAAACACAGCTAAAGAAGTAACCTTTGTCGGAGCATGAGCCCATAACATAGCTCCTCTATCCCAATTAATGGTCAAACTATCATAAGTTAAAAACAAGAAAACCTCAAAAAATGAGCAGCAGAAATGAATGGGATCGCATATGCATTTTCCCACTAATAAAGATTGACCATAACAATCATCAAAGCATCAACGTCAGAAGAACCAACACCAACAAGAAATTCAAACACAACTTCTGGTCTCACTTTCATTTTATTCTCTTTTCATTTCCTCTTCGCTCATCCTACAGGGAAGGTGAAGAAACAAACTGTCTGGGTAAGCTAAAGAGGTCTTTCTCCTCAAAAGGGGAAGACCACTCTCGAGAAGAACCACCACCAGCAGACGTTTCAGCAGCAGAAGCTACTCCAACTTGAAATCCCACAAGCGGACCAGCACCCCTGTTGGCCAAAGCTACTGGTCTCATAGAAATCCTAGTACTTGGTCCAGACGCATACGAGTCATACACATGACTGTTGTTCTGCATAACAGAATCAGTCATACCATGCCACATTCTGCTTGACCTTAATCCAGATGAATTCAGATCCAAAGTCCAGTCTATGTTTGCATAATCAAATTGCCCCATTGAGCCACCAGCATTCCATTCTATGGGTGACGATGACCCAGATGACCCAGGGAAAAGCCCAAGAGACGAAGCAGCAGCAATCGTCGGAGGAGATGTACCCATCATTCTATTCCACAAACCGTTTCCCCGGCTGCTTGCTCCAGGGGAATCTGCAGGCCCACTGCTTGTGGAAACAGATTGAGGATGTTGATAATGAGGCCCACTGCTTGTAGAAACAGATTGAGGATGTTGATAACTGCTTGTAGAAACAGATTGAGGATGTTGATAATGAGGCCCAGTGCTCGTGGAAACAGATTGAGGATGTTGATAATGAACATGGTTGAACTGATTCGAACTTAAGTTGTTAGGTGCAAGGCTTCTCGTACTGGGAACATAGGGTGACAATCCATTATTAGGCTTCACTACTTCTACATTGTTTACGTTGCTGGATCTGGGTCGCTGCATCACTACTACTGGTTCCTTAACTGATCCCAGCTGAAGATTCTTCATTTCGCTTCCTACTGCTACATGCTTGGTTTCTGTCTTGTTTGGCAGAGCCGTTGCCAAAGGTGGCGATGCCAAAGAATACGACACTGAAGGACTTGATCCCGCAATTGGCCACCTTTTATCTACAGATATTGCAATCTGTTGCGGTTTTACCCAATCCGATTTAGGCTCAACTTTCCTCGAAGCCTGCAAACTCCTCCTCCCCGTTTCCAAAGCTACTCCTACTGTAGCTGCTTTTGTGTAATTAAAATCTTTCTCATCCCTCCCGTGTTGCACGGTAGTACATATATCAATAGGTTTTGGTTGACCCCTCGACAAATTCTGACTAGCAGATACTGAAAGCTTGCTGCTGCTGACAACTGGTGGACTGCTAGTTTCGTCTGGCTTTGGTGAGGCAAACAGTGGGTCCTGCTTCTGCAGTCTCAGTGCTTCTGCCGCTTTATCAAGATCCCCTTCACAGGCAACAATAGCTCTTTCAGCATCCTGCTTCGAGCATGTGTACTGAATCTCCAAGTCCGCAATACGAGCTAGCTCATCCGATATGTCGAGTTTAAGGTTACCCCCATCAAGGTTATAATGTTCCTTATTGTTATCTGCTGCTTCACCCTCCTCAAATAGCCACGACACTGATTGCTCTATTTTGCCTTCATTCAAAATAAGAGCCCTTGTAGCCTGTTCTGAAGAAAATCCCATCGCAACAAGTTGTTGGGTTAGTGCTTCCAGCTTTCGTGACATGAGAAAGCCACGACACCGCTCATGCAGCTCCTGGGCCCGTCTCTCTTTTTGACGCTGATGCTTCTTTTCGTTCTTTTGACGAATTCTTTCTCGCTTTTCATTATCAGCTTCTGATGGTGATGCCTCTTGACGGAGAGGTTGATGAGATGTTTTCTCTTTATGGTCCTCCGACTCACCAGACCAGCTATCATTGTTGGAAACGGTATCATACTCGATCCCAGTTCCAAGCGAATTCCCAGAATGTTCGTCCATCTCGTCCATATTCCGGAAGCGGCTGTTTATCTGAAGCGGTGAAGTAGAAGATAAAGGGGCTACCTCGATTGTGTGGAATTTTCCCAGAAGGGGGTTGTATCCACTGACTGGATTTCCACTAGCAGCATTATCTGGTCCTAAAGGCTTGGATGAAGTTTTCTGGTGTTCCTTCCCTGCCTTTTTGTCCTTAGACTTTGATGTTGATGCTGGAGACATCTCCTTGATATCAAACTGCTATCTGCAATTCCCAAATTTGCAATTTATTTCTCAGTTATTTGACAAACAGGAAAATCAGAGGAGCCCATCTAATCCAAGTTCAGGACAATTAATTCATTGCCTAAAATAGGTAATTAATTCAATGCCCAAGCATAATCCACAATCACATTTACAATTTATTGCCCAAGCATTCTTCTCTTTCTAGCCAAGCACAACAAGGCCGGGCCAAGCAATTAAAACCCGTTGAAGATAACAAAATTCTTTCCAGAAGGCAATTGAAACCCAATTGTGAAGCAATCATTTCACAGAATAAGCCATCTAATGAAAAGCAACAGGTCCCCAACCCAATTTTCACAACGAAAGAATCAATAAATTTAATAGGAAAATAGGGAAAACAAAACAATCATAGTTGCAAATAATTCATTAACGGGTCCAAACAAAATATGCTAAGAAAGGTTAAAATATATGGAAATGTGAGATATGAGAGTGCATTACAAACGAAGGATTCTATCTGAAAAAAAGGAAGAATAAAAATCAACAAAATGTATATTGAGAATGGTTAGCAGATGTATAACCTTAGGTTCAAGGCCATCAAAACTCACCATTATTGCAAGTAAAACCTTTTGAGACTGCGGACTGTAACATAACATGAAGGGAAGACCAAATAGAATTGAATGACTGAATAAAGTATGAACCCCGATCCACCCACTTCACCTCAACCAAATACCATCTACTCAATAGTTTTTAGGAAAGCAAGCTATGTTATACATAGAAACGACGAGGGAGGATATTAAGTCAAATGCACAAACATCAAGTCATTCTCAAAGAGCTATAGTTCACTTAACACTTTCAGAACTTAAGATACCTTTGAACCTGTCAATGCCTATCTTGGTTTTTAAGATAAGATCTAGAAAATTAAACAAAAGGATGGGAGGTGGGTGGTGTCGTGATATTTCGTCCCTTAATATCCTTCAAGAGAAGTGTACAAGTAAATTGAATAGAAATCTATTGCCCGTACGAATCTCTATTACCTGTAAAGTTGCCACACTTTTGATTAAAAAAAATAAAAAAGTAAAATAAAAACCCTCCAGACTACATGGAAAACCTAAGACCATCGCAATACTAGGGACAAATGAAAGAAAAAGAGGAACTTGAAACCATAATATCCCTTTGCTTTTCCTTTCAATCTGTTTTAACTCCTCTTATAAAGCACTATACACTGATATTTGCTATTTCTGTGGTAAACTGCACACTAGATCAGCTTATAACCTTTATTATGGAAGGTAGTAAAAATCCATTTTAGAAAAAAGCAGTGACTGCTGCACTTGATCTGTCATTTTCCAGTCATAACTTGGACACTAAATCGCTTATAACCCTATACGTGGAAACTAATAACTTCAGATGTAAGCTTCCATTTTAAGAAAAGCTATTGTCTGCTGCACATGAGATGCGAGTGATGCAATATCACCAGTTGCCCGACAGGCATTCAAGCGAAAGTCTACATAAAACAATGATAGGAGTCCCAAGAGACATACAAATCTTGTACATGTAGATGTATGGATAGCACATCTATCATATTTGCAGATAGTTTAGAAAAGGTAGTTAAAACATGGTAGACACGAAACCAAACCCAAATCTCCCGTTGCTCGCAGATCCAAGAGTGGATGCCCTCTATGCATTATATGTACAGAGGAAATGTGGTTCCATGCATCTCTGCATCTAAAGCAGTTGTCTGGGTACTTTGGATAAGGGAAATAGTAATAGAGCTTCACTTTCTGGGAACTTAACTAAATTAATTTTTTTGTCTTTATTCAAAAAAAAATTGTATCTGTTATTTTTCATCCATTGCTTGTCTCGACGAAAGAAATCTACAAAGTATAAAATTATGTCCAAAAGCTAAAAAAAAAGTTCACTAAAGACAAAAATAAGTTAAAACGGGTGTCTAGAACAGAGTAAGTGGAGTGGGATTACGAATAGTGAGAAACATAAAAGATTTGCAAGGCATGCAAGCATAGAAATTATGCTCACACAGATGCACAAGGAGCAGCAAAGTTGAATGGGGGGAAAAAAGCCAGCATAAGTAAAGAGAAAATATCCATTTATCACACAGAGAAACAAAAGCTATAACTTCCAATGTGAAATAAGAACATTTACATATGAACCGAATTGACATGTACTCTAGAAATTTAGAAAACTAAGGAAATTGGCTTGCCTGAGGGGCAAAGGATCCTTAGCCAAAAAGGGCAACCCACTTAGTAAAAACTCGAAGACCATGAGGATGCACTTGATGAACCAGACCAAAAAAGATGAAGGAAATGTGCAATATTCTCTATGACTCAGTAAGCAGTAGATCACTGTCAAAATATACTCCAGATAAGCACCTCAAGGTTCAAGAAAGCCTCACCATTGCACGGTCACTACTACCAACTCAATCAGTAGAAAATTCACGAGCCACTGATTAGATGCAGCAATAAATGTATATTAGACTATTATGACTGCAAAACCATCCTTCATGCTTCACTAAATATAACAGACTTCATCCCAATTTCATCCATTTTATTCATTTAAGACCAACGTTTGGTTTGGTGGTGGATGAGGTCCCTTACAAGCATGAAGCCTGAATTCAAAACTTAACACTGCGAGCTGCAACTTCCGCTTCTCCCTGTACCGATTGCAAGGGAAAAAAATAAAGGATACATTATACATATGTACTAATATGTAGGTCCAAGCGCTTTCACTCTGTTGAAACTTCTAGCATGCGCTTCTACTCAATTTGTTGCCTAGCACTAAGGAAGGGAAAATTACAGGAATGCTAATACCACCAATATAAATGGACAAGGAAACATCCCCAACATAGATTTGATATGGCTGTCTGTTTCATACACAACATTCCAATGCTACATGTGCTTGAGTCTCTTCGTTCTACTCAATTGGTTGCTTAAAAGTTATCCCGATGGGTAATTGGTTGCTCAGCACTAGGGAAAGTAAACAACTCAACAGATACTAATCTCTTTACAAATTATACGGTTGTGGATGTCCCCATTGTAACGGCTCCTACACAAGATTTTTCTAATAACATTGTCATTGTTTCATATACAAAACAATTCATAATGACCATTTGTTATCTTCAAAAGAGCCGTCAAAAAGAATGCGACATATCATAGACGGTAATGAAAACTAAAAGAGTAAATTGTGTGATTTAAAGATGTGATAGCCAACAAGTCATGACAAGCAATAGCGATTACAACACCACATTTCTTCCCTTTTCTACCATCATCAACAAAGGTATCAAATATCTTCCTACCCTCATTCACACTGAAGCATTAAATTTTTGTAAACGAATTGAAAATAAAAATAACGAATCTTATAACCAATCCATAACACCCCGCTCACAACCCCACCCTCTCTCTCTCTCAACAAAAGGTATCAAATATCTTCCTACTCCTCATTCACAATGAAGCATTAATTGAAAATAAAAATAACGAATCTTGTAACAAATCCGTAACAAAACCTCTCCTTATATATGTACTTATGTACATATGTATACATATATATGGGGCTGAATTTGGGACACATAAAAAAACACACAATCTCAGTCGTTAAAACCAATGGATGAGATTAAAAAAAACATCTCTCTTCCCTCAATCCCTATATTCATCCCCTAAATCAACCCCAACGACAGCAACTCTTTCCCTTCTCATCTCCAGCGACTCCAACGACAACTCCAACAACGACTCCAGCGAACCCAATTCTACTTTTCTACTCAATTTTTTTAATCTCCAACTTTGAATCTTCATCTTAGCTTCAGCAATTCTTACTTTTTCTTTTGCTTAAGAAATAAGCATGGACGAAATGGGCGATCGCTGTCACAATAAGAACTCCAAATTCGTGTGGATTTTCTGAAGGAATTGGCCATCTATACATTCTTGAAGTCCACTATTTTGGTAACTTGTTTACCGTCAAGGCAATTCTAAAAGCAACTGATCTACAACTCCACCGATTGATCCATGCATTCTTCAACTCAATCAAGGAATTAGCCATCTATACATTCTTATATTTTGAGTTTCATATAAAAACAATTTCAGTTAGCAATCTAAAAACAACCAAAGCCCGATGTATTACCCAAAACCAAGAGTGTTCAAAGTGGAAGTCCGATGTGGATGAGATAAAGATTCAAAGTTAGAGATTAAAAAAATTGAGTAGAAAAATAAAATTGGGTTCGCCAAAGAAGAGCTGCCGTCGTTGGGGTTGGGTTCGCCAGTGATGAGAAGGAAAAGAGTTGTCGTCGTGGGGGTTGATTTAGGAGATGAATATAGGGGTTGAGGGAGGAAAGAGATTTTTTTTTAATCTCAACCGTTGACTTTGACGACTGAGATTGTGTGTTTTTATGTGTCTACGGATCCGGCCGCTATATATGTACAGACATAACTATCGATATGGATCCTTATTCCTCCGTATTGTAGTTCTATTCAGGGCAGCGTGAGTCTTGCTCTATCCAAATTTCAATTTTTTATTCAATGTATTTAATTTAATGAAAAATTGAAACACGATAATTTCCTAAGAATT
The DNA here is from genome assembly GCA_019985065.2 of Arctostaphylos glauca. NCBI lineage: Eukaryota > Viridiplantae > Streptophyta > Magnoliopsida > Ericales > Ericaceae > Arctostaphylos > Arctostaphylos glauca. Next base: position 9,997,893 of record JAHSPW020000001.1, on the reverse strand, counting down.
CTCGATAGACAGACAACATATAGAAACGAGATCCCCCATTAGATATTTGTGCAACAATTTCTAGAAAGGAACTGTTCATACGTTATTGAATAGAAATAAGAAAATGCCAATCTTCGATAATTTTGTCATTATCCAATTGTTCTCGAATGGGTCCATCCAATGATGGAAAATCATCCAATGTGATAAAATAATCAATTCCAAAAAATCCACTAATACCGAATTCGTTAAACCCTTTAGGAATAGCTTTTAAAATTGTGAATTTGATTTACTTAAATATTTAATAACCTATAATCAGATCTCGGTAACTAACTATTTACAACTTGCCAATTTCAAACAGAATTTTCAAGTACTTAAGGAGCCGATTGGATGAAGGATTATTTTCAGTGGAGTAAGTTATTGAGGGAGATAAGATAAGATGAGGAGGGTTCGCCCATATTGATGTGATACTTATAAAGGGGGAATAAAAAAGTAGATGATTTAGATGGGATATTAAAAAAGGGGATAAATAGTACTTGATTTGGATAAAAGATAAAATGAGGGATAAGGTTGTTTTGTAGTTAAAATAAGGAAGACAGGATATTATTCTTGGCCATGGGAGGGGGCCCAAAATAATACCCCTCTACGAAGATTATTTTTGAAGGTGCAAAAAGTTATCCCCTTACATTTTTGTCCTCTCAAACCATGCTAAATATGTGACATCAACCCTTGTACCCCCTTTCTTATACCCCATCCAAACGGGTCCTAAGTATTATATGATGGAAGAAAAGGAGAAAATGTATAATGCCAATGCCTACAGTAACATCGTTTTGAATCCATTTAATTTGAATTGGTATTTTCTCCATCACAATTATTGTGAAGAGACATCAATAAAAATGAGTCTTGGACAGTTCATTGTGAAAATGTATGGGTCCTTTGTTTGTCTCTGCATGCATCTTTCTTGCAAGCATTCCCTAATGGTCTATCTGTCTTCACTCTTGTAGGCACTATTGCCTCAACGAGTAAACTTGGGAAGATCTTATCAGAAAGTTATCTACTGAAGCAAGCCTCAATACACTTGTCATGTCATCGTTTGCAAGATGGAGGTCATTTCCCTTTTCGCCCACATCTTTGAGACGATTTGCGGAGTGCATGTCCGGAAAAGAAACTCTTGCTTTCCGGTATGAGTATGAGACCATTTTGTCAATGTTAAGTATCAGGGTACACTACACTTTGTTGATCAAAGCTTTGATCCACTTTTGGGATAAGAATACCAAATGTATTTGTTGAGGTAATTTCGAGCTCACACCTAGCTTAGAGTTCTCCGACTCTTGGACCTCCCACATGACATTTATTCTCTGAATTTCGAAAAAACAGCTTGAAATCCATGCGATTGTCGATGATATAACTAGTAAAATACGTTCCTCCTCGTGTCAACATATTTTATTGTCTAGAAGGAATTACGCTTATTTGTTTTTAGCACAAGTAGCTACAGAGTTTGCCATGAATTTTTACTATCTTCCTACCGCTACGAAGGCTTACTTATGTTCAATATATAGTGACTAAAGCTAACTTTGGTTGATTAATTCATCGATAGCAGCAAGTAGATGATTCTAATGATGATCTTGCATGCAGTTCATGTGTATCTCACCGGTGGATTTAACAAACCACGCGGATTGACTTAGGTTACAGGTGTGGTTCTGGGCGTCTTGACCTCATCTTTTGACGTAACTGGTTAATTCTCACCTTGGGACCAAATTGGTTATTGGGTAGTCAAAATTGTAAAAGAAGCTCAAAGACTAAAGGAAGGACTTCCAAAATGAATTAAAAGAATACCATTGAAAAGTCGAGATGTAGCATATACGGAGCAAGCCGGAACGGGCTAAGATGAAGAAAATGTTGACACCAATGAAATTAGTTTCAAAACGTAGAAATCGGAAGAATCTGTGATGATTAATGAACAAGATCAGAAAGGCTGGCTAGGAGAAGATTTGATTCAATAGCCTACTCTGAGCATGAATATGTAGCTACTTTGATTTTGCTTATTCTACTATAAAAACCACCAACCCTTTGAAAGTTGGCCAATCGATTAAACATGTACAAATATAGGTATCGATATAGATCCTTATTCCTCCGTATTGTTGTTCTATTAGGGGCAGCAGGAGTCGTGCCCTATCCAAGTTTCAATTTTTTATTCAATGTATTTAATTTAGTGAGAAATTTTGAAACACGATAATTTCACGAGAATTCTCGATAGATAGACAACATAGGGGAATGAAATCCCCATTAGATATTTGTGTAACACTTTCTATCAAGGCACTATTAATATGTTATTGTATAGAAATCCCATCTTTGATAATTTTGTCATCATCCAATTGTTCTCGAATGGGTCCATTCAAGGATGGAAATCATACAATTTAATAAAATAATCAATTTTGAAAAAACCGCTAATGCCAATTGGGAATCCATTGTGCCCTTTAGGAAAAGCTTTTAAAATTGCGAATTTTGATTCATTTTACTATTTAATAACCTACAATCAGATCTTTGGTAACTAACTGTTGACAACTTGCAATTTCAAACAAAATTTCAAATGCTTAAATATTATTTAATGGATAAAAAGGGGAAATCTATAATGACGATCCATGCAGTAACATTGTTTTGAGTCCATGCAATTTGAATTGATATTTTCTCCATCACAATTACTGTGAAAAGACGTCAATATAAATGAGCCTTGGATAGTTCATTTGTGAAAGTGTATGGGTCATTTGTTTGTCTCTGCATGGATCTTTCTTGTCAAGCATTTGCTAATAGTCTATTTGTCCTTACTCTTGTAGGCACCATGGCCTCAACGAGTACACTTGGGAGGATCTTATTAGACTATCTACTGAGGCAAGCCCCGATACTCTCATCATGTCACCGTTTGTTAGGATTGAAGTCATTTTCCTTTTTGCCTACACTTTTGAGACGATGGACAGAGTGTGTGTCTGCAGAAGAAACTCTTGCTTTCCGGCGTCAATATGAGAACATTATGCCATTGTTAAGTATCAAGGTACACTACATTATTTGTTGATCGAAGCCTTGATCTGCTTTTGGACAGTAATTTCGAGCTTACAACTATCTTAGGAATTCTCCGACTCATGGACCTGTCGCATGACATTTATTCTTTGAATTTCAAAAAACAACTCAAAATTCAGGCGATTACCGGTGATATAACTAGTAAATGCTTTCCTCCTCAACCCCAACATATTTTATTGTCTAGGAGGAATTCTACTTACTTGTTTTTTAGTACAAGTAGCTACAGAGTTTGCTATGACTTTTTACTATCATCCTACCATTACAAAGGCATTTTCTTATGTTCAATATATAATGACTAAAGCTGACTTCGGTTGGTTAATTCGATCAATTCATCAATAGTCAGCAAGTATGAAGGTTTTAATGATGATCTTGCATGTATTTCGTGTGTATCTCATCGGTGGATTTAAAAAACCTCTCAAATTGACTTGGGATATAGGTGTGATTCTCAACATCTTGACCAGATCTTTTGGCGTAACTAGTTATTCCTTACCTTGGAACCAAATTGGTGATTGGGCAGTCAAAATTGCAAAAAAAATTCAAAGACCGAAGGAATTGCTTCCAAAATGAAATAAAATAATATCAATGAAAGGCTGAGATGTAGCCTGTGCGAAGCAAACCGGAACGTTGAGATGAAGAAAACGTCGACACAGAGGAAATTAATTGAAAATGTAGACAACGGAAGAATCTGGGGTGATTAATGAACAAGACCAAAAAGACTGATTAGGAGAGGAAATTAATTCAATAGTTGCCTACGCTGTGCATGAATGTGCTGCTACTTTGATTTTTCTTATTCTACGACAAAGACCACCGACCCTTTGAAAGTTGGCCACTCTCTCTCTCTCTCTCTCTCTCTCTCTCTCTCTCTCTCTCTCACAAATCATACACATCTCGCTTCATATAACTTTGAAATCTGGAATTTATTCTGCCACAACACTAACTTTACCATTTTAGAATAATTGGGATTATAGTTGTGAAAAGCGTGCGTAGGCGAGAGGTGCAAGTCATGCGCTTCGAACATAGCTAGGCAAGGCGCCTTCAATGAAGCTTGCGCTTTGTGGGCCTAGGCGCTTGAGGCACAAAAAGCGTGAGGCGCTAGAGGCGCACGCTTTGTTAATACTAAACGAAAATGGGGTTTGAACCTAATTTTTTGTCTATCTATCTTGGGTCAACAGTAGCTGCTACCACCTCTCTCTCTCTCTCTCTCTCTCTCTCTCTCTCATATTGACCACCACCAGCGATCTTTGCCATCGCATGTATGTTTTTTAGTATAATATATCTACATATTCTGTACTGATGCACACTAATACTGATACAGTGCATATCGATATATGAAGTGAAATAAATATACCCATTACCTAGTATATCGAGTATATATGTATATATAAAAACAATATATCTATAATTCTATATATATATGGTGATACACTTGGAATGTAGTGGTAAACTATGTAATTTCACTCTATATTGTATATAAACAGTATATCTTTATTAATTTGCTTAAAATTTTAAATATCACTGATCCCTCTATATTGTTTATAACACAATGTACGATATTGTGCCTCGCTTCAATAAAGCTCTCACCTCACCTTGCGCCTCGCGCCTTAAGTAACTATATTTGGGATCTAACCCCAAACAGTGTGCATCATTACTATGGTGAATGCCAGACATTATTCAATCACTGTAAAGTAGAACTACAGAAGTTCTTAATAAACTCAAGGACATTTATCCAGTCAGGAAAGTAAAACATGCACAATCTAGTACGAGGCCTCTAATTTCTGCTGTTTGTCCATTCAGATTTCACATGATAATTTTTGTTACACAATTTCAGTCTTCCTGAAATTCCACAAGCCATAAACAATTACTAATACGGCCCATATGCCATTCATAAAAAGAACCAACTGGTTGGAAGTCTATATGCACAAGCACCATGAGGCCATAACCATTCTGAAGCATCAGTTTTTGTGAAGTCAGATGGCAAAAAGGTTTTCTAAATGAACTCCTGATTCAGCTCTTATTGTCCATAGCAATTGTATTCAAACAAAGCCATAAGGCGAGACAAGAATTCCCAAGTAACATCAAAACGATTGAACGAACACCATCTGCCCCGCCCCCTCCCTCCAAATGGGGTCGCCAAAACATCACCTCGCAGAAGATACATCAAGAAATTTGTTCGCACAAATATAAAATCGCCCGGGCCAATTCCATTCCCCAAAAGACAAACCCTTTCTAACCAATTCGATGCCTCATCTTCATCACGTATAACGAAGCACGAACATCAAACACATAGGGAAAATCAAACAAAATCCAGTAAAGACTTTCGTCAGGTGACGACTAAACAATACAACAAGAGAGGAGCATGCTAGATCGACATATGTAAATATATATGTATATATATATGTATGCATGTATATATATATATATATATATATAGAGAGAGAGAGAGAGAGACGCTTTACCTGTTGCGGAAGAGAGAGAAGACAGACCAGTTGAGGGCGATCGTGAGCCGATTGGAAAGGTGTGAGAGAGAAGAGAAAGGGGCAGACAAAGAGAGATAGGTATTGCGAGGCCACAACTGAATCGACGAAATTAGGGTTTTAGCAAATGTCGATTTCGACTGATGAATGGTTAACTGTGACGGAAGGTTAACGTCATCGTCTCTCTTTTTTTTCTTTTTCTTTTCATTTTATTTTCTGTGCTGCGTGGTTCAATCCGCCTGACGTGTCACGGAGTTTCGTCCCCGTAAGCAAAACAAAAGTGACGTTTGTCCGAAACAAAAGAAGGGAAAATTACCAAAACAGTGGCATTAGAGTTTCATTTGGCCTGTCGTTATTATTGGATTATTCACTGTTTAGTTTTTTATCCTTATTTGAATTTTTTTTTTAATTTTTTATTTTTTATCAATTTTTTGATTATTATTGGTTCGTCTCGACAAGAGCTTTCAGAAAAATTATCAATCATCGGCTAAATTTGAAAAAAATTCAGAAAAGACAAAAAATAAGTCAAAAACAGCGTGCGTGTTGGCTTATTTTCGTCTTTAGTGACTTTTTTTTAACTTTTGGATATAATTTTATACTTTTTAGATTCCTTTCGTCGATACAAACCAATAATCCACGAAAAAACGACATAAAAATAACAAATACCAAAAACAATTGAATAAAGACAAAAAACTAGCCAAAAAAAAAATTTTGGCCAAATAGGGCCGAATCAAAGTAATTCTATTTTGATGGTTCTCAGTTTTGAAATCATGAATATCATGATAATTGCACAAAAGAATTACGGACACACGGTAACCATTGTTGGGTTTACCGTTCTACCCTTGAGCAATTTTCTTCCTCTAAAACATTGCACCCTTTGTAAGCAATCTCTTATGGTGTTCCTACACAAACGCATTTAGTCGTTGTGCAAAGTAAGTTCATTTTTGAATAACAAGTACCATCTCTCTCTCTCTCCTCTCTCTCTCTCTCTATGCTTCTGTTCGTGAGTTGTGTTGAGGTCTTATTGTGAAGATGCGGCACAATGACCTATTTTTATTGGGTCTCAACAAGTTATGACTCACCTTCGAAAGTAAGAGGAAAATATTAGTCCTGCCCATATATATATATATATATATATATATATATATATATATATATGAAGCATTACAAGGCACAAAAGAATGAATGTCATTTTTTCTCTTATAATACTGATGCCTAATGGTAGTTTGCAAAGTGTTCACTAGTAGGCCCCAAACCCACATTGATTGGTCAAGTCATGCATTTTCTCTACGAGTTGGTCATTGGATTGTACTGACTTGCACTTTAGAACAAACTTACTCGCTCCCTGAAGGTGCATGAATTGCACCATAGTAGTCCAAGGTCAAGTCGTGCACTTTTTGAAGGACTTGCTTTTGGAAGTGCATGACTTGTACCCTGGGGCAAATTGACTTGCTCCATAGACCTATACAGTCTTCCATGGGTGTGATGTTAACTTTTTTTTGTAATTTTGCATTATATAAGGTCCATTTATGATAATAATAGTGGGTGTGCTACAAGTTTTTGAGTTATAAATACCAGTCATTGAAAGTTGATTTTCTTTTGTTACAACGGTGGTGAGAGCACAATAGGTGAAAATGGGAACATGTGTTCATATGTTGGCAGTGTCTTTGAAGCAATGATCATCGCTGAGGGCATTTCGTTTGAGAAAATTGCATTGAAAATATGTGCTCAAATGAGTATTAGTGTAACGCCCCGGATTTCGGAGACGTTAATTTAAAATAATTTATTAAAAGTCAACCACATTTCCATTACTTAGTCAAAATAAAGTTTGATTACAACATTCGAATTTAAAGAAATTACATTAAAGATTTAAAATTAAGAGCTCGAAATAAATCTAGGTGAACCACGGGACTGCGACATCCTCCTCGAAAGTACCGCCGTTGGTATCTGAATAACTGGGCTCAGCAACGTCATCTTCGACACCTGGCATGAAAGGCCAGGGGCAGAGAAGTTGCACAAGATGAGCGATTAACGCTCAGTAAATAAAACTACCCTAAATCTCAAATCTATGCAATGGATCAAATGATGCATGATCATGAAGATAGTATGAGCAATTAATCAAGTATTATGAACAGAATAAAATAATCAGAGTTGACATAATCAGATTAAACAATAAGCGGAAGCATTAAACAAGTACGTACATTAAATGAATGAAATGTCGACAATGTAACCCTAAGTCAAATCCTATGACTTGTTTCTAAATTTCTGACACGTGCAACCGACCCATATACACAAGTGTCCACTATTGTTGACAAGTGTCCAAAATTTCTTTCAAGATACAAAGTTTGGGTCGACACAAGCATTGCCCGTCATCAAACTTTCATTTATCAAAGTGGTGTTATGATGTTCCTGACCAATATGGTTCCGACCCATACGCTGACCTCGTATCCGGTGCTAGTGTACCCAAACATCGGCTCCCGTATTCCATGCTCCCAACCGTTATGCTCCTAGCATTATGTCTCTCATATGTCGTGCCTTGACTCGGAAAATATCTAACTCCTCCCCTTCAACTATGTTTTATTTTTTGAAAAGACACGACACGGCTTACGAACATAACCGGCTCACGACATAACTTGGCTAAATACATGAGACGTGACCGACTCGGCCCCAAGACACAGCCCGGTGGTAACAGACGTAGTTCGGCTAAAATCCATATCCCGGCTAAAGACATCCTAACACGTCTCCCCAAGGAGTAAGTCAAATCTCGAGTCACCAAATATAAGAGTTTATCAAGTTCTCAATTTTCGTTACAAAGCTCGTGACCTTTTTATGACTCGTGTCAAAATCTCGAGTGTCATTTTCACTAAACTCAAACGTTCCTCATTGACTCCATCTAGATTTTGTTTAAACGACTAGACTCATGATAACATGATGATGTGTTGGAGATGCAAGATTAATCAAGCGAACAAGATAATACAAATAAGCAAGCTATGGCACATAAACAATAATCGCATGCTTTCATTTCGTAAGGAAGCTTCTAACACGCTAATTTTTGAATAAGAGGTCATCTCATAATGATATAGGATTCCTAAAGTTTCAAAATGATAATCTAAGTTTGATTATAGATATATTAGTCATTATATAAGAATTGAGGCAAAATTCTAATTTTCTAAAAAATGTTGCTGTCTGAAAATTTTTCTAAGTATAGAAAAAGTTGAAATTTTCAAGTTTCGATTTAGGGGATAAAAAGTCCCGGAAATGATTCCTTGATTTTTTCTAAGCACAATGGTATATTCATACGCCTCAAACGCCTAAGTTTAGAGTGAGTTCAGGCCAAAGAATAGGAAGAAAACGAGTGATTTTTCGATTTTGTAGGGCGACATTTTGATTCGAATCGAATTTCAATTTTCTGTAAATGCCATTGTTTCCAAATGGCGGGTACTTCCTTATTTTCATTAAATAAATAATGTATTTACTTAAATTTATTTATAGAAAATAAGTATATTTTCATAGAACAAGCCATGCCTTAACAAAGCCTAAGTCAGAAACTAAGTGTCAAAATTTCATAACAGAGGCACCGGTGTAAGGTTTCAGAGGCACCGGTGTAAGGTCTGTTCTGTAGTGTATTAATAAGGTACAGGGAGTAAAGGCACCGGTGTAACTAAACTGAGGCACCGGTGTAAGGTCTGTTCTGTAGTGTAATACTAAGATACAGAGAGTAAAGGCACCGTTGTAACTAAACTGAGGCACCGGTGTAAGGTATGTTCTGTAGTGTAATACTAAGATACAGAGAGTAAAGGCACCGGTGTAACCAAACTGAACCACCGGTGTAACCATGAAAACATAGAACAATGTAAACTACAGAAAGCAAAGACACCGGTGTGTCAAAACTATGACACCGGTGTAACCATCATCTTCTACGAAAGTACAGAACTGGGTTTCGTTTTCTCCGAGCTCCGTGGAGCTCAATATCGATCAATGGCATAAATTAAAGGTTAGGATAGATTCATTTACCTTAGTATTGAAGAATCAAGGCTTGAATTCGAAGATTTAGACTTGGATTTGGATGATCAAGGTTCTCCCTCTTCTCTCTCCCTCTACTCTTTTTTTCTAATTTCTCTCCTCTAAACCACAACCATGGCACTCTCTCCACTCCTCTAAACACTAAAATTTGTAGGTAGAATTGTGAGGATGATAGAGTACAAATAGAGAGAGGTTGAGTGTAAAGGAAAGCTTTGCATGGAGCTCCATTGGAGGGGGTAAAATTTCTGCAGAATTTGATGAAGTGAAGTTATAGTATTGCTCAGCCATGATGGAAATGAGAGAGTGGTTTGTGACCAAAACCATGGGTGGAAGGGGTTTGGCTGGAGAAAAGAAGGGTAGCCTCCAAGGATTGGATGTTCAATGGAGGAAGAGGTTTCTAACATCTGTTTTTGGAGAAGGAGGTGATCATCACTAAAGGAAAATGATCCTATGTGATAAGTTCCATGGGAATTGGCTGATGTAAAGGGTTTTGGGTCAAGTCAAAAGGGGTTTGGATCATGGACCGGGTTAAACCAAGTTGGGCTTGGGTCAAGGCTTAGTCCATGGGTTGAGTCTAAACACACACATACACAAATCCATGAGTATAATGTACGGCTAAAGATAAAAACGCGCAAACTTAATAAATCAATAAATAATTTCATACATTAAAATTAAATTTTTTTTTATTTTCATTTAAAATTTAGGGTCTTTACAATTAGACGCGAGGGCAAGTCAATTTTCTATAACACGTCAAGGAACAAGTCGAAGCATTTATGTATGAAGGACGATGATGGGGTGCATCAGATGTTTCAATTGAACAAGGACGAAGTCCATGTATTTGTTGAGGATGGGTCATCTCATGCTATTCCAGCATTAAACATTAGCAAACATGTTACCATTATATTGTTAGTAATTGCATATGGTCCTGGCTAGAGTGATAAGGGATAGCAATATATTTTAGTGTTCGTGTTTTGTTTGTTCTTTATGGCCTTAGGGAATCAAACCTGTTAGAGAGTAACCCGTCAAAAGTTGCAGGTGAAGTAAGTTTATTTAGCCAAGCTTGTATTACTGTGTGTCGTAAGTTCGGTTTGGATCCATCTTGTTCCAAACATGCCGATGACATCCTAATAGGGGATGGATAGTTATTTGACAATCAAGGCATGTTTAAGCAAGCAGTTACACTATTTTCTGAAATGAACAAGTATTTATTCAAGTACCTGGAAAATAGTCAGATCACATATTATCGGTTGGCTTGCACTGTCAAAGGTTGTCTATGGAAACTAATCACAAGATACCATGGTTGTATGGACTATGTTAGAGTAATAAAGCTAACGAATCAACATTGCCCAAGGCACAATGAATTGCACGGGGAGAAATTGGGCTAAACAGCTGGTTTAATATTCAAGGACAAGATTTTTTTTAAACCAGGTCCCTTCTTAGGGACATATGTCATGACTTCAGGTTAGTGTTTCAAATTCCTATGACTTACTCACAAGGTTGGAGGGCGAAGGAACGTGCATGTGACCTAATTACAAGGCCAATAGGGATGACATATCATCTAGTTTGCAACTGTTTAATGGAGAGTTGATTCCGAACACAAAGGCAGTATGGACTTCCAATTATGAAGGGAAATTCAACAATGATTGTTCCATTAATGGATTCTTGACTAGATGTAGGCTATGTTCGCAGATGCATGTTTCTTGAGCGGCCCTTACGAAGGCCATTGCTTATCCATCGTTTTGTACGACGTTGACGACAGATTGGTTATGGTTCATGCTTAATTTGAAAGAAATTCTTATTTATAGACATGTTGTATTCGTATTTGTTATCCCAAAGGTAACCAAAATGGGGGAGGGTGAATTGGGTTGCTAAGTAAAAATACCAATTAAAAATTAAGCTAATATTTTTATCAAAAATTTGGTGTGAAATAAGTAAAAGAGATAAAAAAGACAAGAAAATGTATAGTGCTTAAGCAATTCGTAGATGCGAATTCTTAGTCCACTTCTTCAAGATAATCCTTTAAGTTCTACTAGTTGCAATGCTTATTACAACATCAAGATGTTGACACGTATGCGGCGCATTGGTGTAAGAAAGTGACTTCTATGTCTAGCTATGAGCCACTCATTTATCCAATCAATGACTTTAAAAACATTGGCTAAGATAGGTTTGGTTAATCCATATGGTAGCCAATGAAGATAAAATGCAACAAATTTAAAGAGAAAAACCCAATGACCACATGTTCAATTTTTGTAAACCTAGCTACAAAGGCCAACCGCCACCAAAGAATATAATCAGGGCACAACTCCTTGTAAGTGTCACTTATGTATGGTGATTTTCGATATCTTATGTAACTTCTAATGACATCACAATTGTTTTGGTTGGCGAGGAATAACTAAGAGCTTATCTCATCCAAGTATGGGCATAATCATGTCAATGTAAAAAGATACAAGCTCAACTCAACTAAGACAAAAAGAAAGGTCAAACTAATCTCAACCAAGCAAGACAACTAACATGCCAAGGCTAGGAAAGGTAATTGGATGTTCACCTCAACAACCAATGGGAAGAGGAGTGTAAAAGAGAAACACACAGTATTCAGACCATCCAAAAGAAAAAAAAAAAAGTTAAATATCTTAAGCCTACAATATGTAGTTAAGAACAACTATATCTTTTCTGTGAAACCCTTCATGTGATGCTATTTAGCCATATATGGGGCAGCTTTGGATATCATTTTGATTCTAGAAGGCGTATATGACAATTCTAGTTTTCAGTTGTTATTTTAATAACCTTTTAAGCATATGTGTTTATTGTTTCATTCTGATGAACTATTCTACATTTTATTGTTGGTACTTGGGTTACAAAGCTTTGTTTGACTTCTAATGTCTGAACTTGGTGAGCTGATGTTCGTAATTATTGCATGATCCTAACTTGACCTTATTATTGTGTGGTTGTTGCACCATTCAAGAATTAACAATAGGCTTTCTCCATGTAAAGCTCCGACCATAGTCAAAACCTCTTTAGAACTCTTGTTAATCATCAATTCCCCCAGCTTCAATCTCAAACAAGGATTGCATATATAATCTTATATATAATGAAATATAAGTTAAACGTGGTAGCACCATACGCCACTTCATCTCCCCCCATGCAGTATTGTAACAACATAAGCAAACACCGTTCTTACTACCACTTAACCCTAAAATAGATGCCCACTTACATCCACATTCCCCAAATCAACAACATAGCTTAAACCTTTAAATCCCATCTCATTTGCCACTATTTTTAGGGATGTCATAACTATTTGAAAGTCTGCTAAATCTTAGCATCCAATAGAAATAAAAGATCCAAGACACTAGCAAGATTGCTAACAACTTCTTCTTTGTCTTTGTGAATTTGAATTTGGTCTTCAAGTACAGTGGCCCTTCTCAGTAACCCATGATGATTTTCCTAGCACGATTCAACAATGGGGGGTCTAGCCATGTAATAACCCAAGGATTTTTAAATAATAAAAATTTAATTTAATTTTTAATCCACGTCTATTGTTAGTATAATCTTTAATGTCTTTATTTCCCAATGGACAATCGAGATCGGGTGTAGTGTGGAGTGAGATGCATGGGATCATTTTTTTTCTTTTCTTTCTCTTCAATTGTTTCATGCCATTGGTATCCTTTGGGTTTAGATTCTTTTGGCAGAGTAATATAAGCTGGAGGGTTAAAATTGGAACAGTAATCATAGGAACTAACTTGAGACATCAGTCAAACTATAGGGACTAATTCTGTAATTTACCCGAAAAGAAAAAATCAGTTTATAAACTCTCACGATGCCCGGGGCACCGCTTAACTCCGTAGATGACGCTACAGGCAAAGGAGCATCGAAAAAATCGGGGGCCTTGGAATTCCACGCAAAAAAACTCGGTCAAGTCAAACCTCCTTCGAGGAGGAAACGTGCTAGGTATTTTCTCATTTTTAAATTTTTTTTTATATTATCTACGCTTCGTGCGAGTCTATACAAAAATTCTACGATTTTTCAGTTGTTGATGATATATATATTCTATACGTACGTAGGGAAGAATCGATTCGTCTTGCTCAAACTCCGTTCGGATCTGAAATTGGTTATGAGGAGAAGCATGTATTCCATTTTCTAGGGTTTTGTTTGGTTGACGTTCTTCATATTCCAGCACTATGAGGAAGAAGCTCGACACCCGTTTTCCCGCCGTGAGTGAACCCTCTCTCTCTCTCTCTGGGGTTTAGTTTGAATTGTTGTTGTTCTTGTTCTTGTTCTTCATCATATAGATAGATAAGGCCACTTGAAGCTGTTTTCTAGTAGATTCCCGGTGTTCAATTTTCTTTTTTACTGAGAAAATGCTACTGTTGCTTTGTTCAGTTTATCCATTTGTGCCCTGTCGATTCATGCCCAAGTGCGTTCCACTTTCTCATAAGGAATGCTTAGCCTCTGGTTACCGGGAAAACAAATGCAGAGGAGAATTTAATGGTTCTCTCCCCCTTCACGAAAAAAAGTATGTAAAAATGAACGAAATGAAATTGGGAGAGAGATAAATTCTGCATACGTCAAGGATATTTAGATAATCAGAGTCTTAAGATTTACCAGAAGAGAAAAAATCAGTCTTATCCAAAAAGACAAGAAGCATGGCAGATTGACATGGAAACTCTCATATCCGGACAACTTCATAGAATTACACTTGTGAAATAAATTCATGAAATTTCCCTTCGCAAGGAACATATGTCATATGATGGACAAGTTTATTTCCGTGACGGAGCAAATTTTTCTTTCCCTATTTTTACATGGATTCAGAGGCATGGGTGGGTGTTGGGTTCATTTAATTCTCATGCGTAAGGACAAACACAGTGGGAGGAATTAGGTGAAAAAATATCTTCTTTTACTTTCTAGGATTAATGGTGTTTACAAGCCGACATGGTATGCCACCCTTTGCATGGAAATTACGCGAGGAAATAAACTCGAACTGCTTGACTTGTTTGATTTCTTCTTGCGTAAATGTTGACCCAATTGTGTTGGACACATAAATTGTACTCTTATCATAGTGTGCAAATTTTTGGACGTGGATACTCCACAAATTAGCAGTGTTTATGTTATATAGCCTTTCATATTTGACAAATGGTGAATGTCATAATTATTATTATTTTGCCTTGTATTAGCTGAGCTCGTAATAGCTCATGTAGCTTTAATCGTACTTTGCAAAGGGGAGAACTTTATTCTTGCAGTACATTTCTTTTGAAGAGAAACATAAATTGCTAAACATAATTGTTTACGTGCATCGACTGTCTAGTGATGCATTTTTCCTCATAAGTTTCAGATGTAGTTTATTGTAGGTTTTCAAATTATGGAATATTATCATATTTTTTCTATTTATAGTTACTTCTTATTTATACTAGTAGTGTCACTTTCAATTCTCCATTCATGTCAGACACGCACCTCATGCTATTCGTTTTGTAATGACTTGTAAACATGGTTCAACATTAAAGGCAAAGTTATCAATCTCATACCGGCAAGCATACGTTTTTATTACTGGTATGATACGTACCAGTACAACATAATGTATACTTTTCAAATAACATTCACCACAAAATTATATTAGACAAAAAATAGACAAAATACATACCAAGTCATAGCAAAAATGAGCAATTATAGAACTTTATTACCTTTTTGAGGTTGAAAACATAATCACTGGTACTGAAAATAACTATTTTTATTAAAAACGACATTCTATAGCTAATGCTGAGACTAATTATAACAAAATTGATTTAAAATTAAGAAAAAAATAAAAAATAATCCATACCGGCCAAGATCCGGGAAATGCTGGGTATGGCACGAAACGTCCGGTAGAGGCCGATACACCCGTTATTTTGGAATGGTACAACACACAATGGTGAGTGTCCAGTTTTGTGTTCGGTGCAGAAAGCACAATACGAGATTCATAACCATGAGTAAAGGTTAAAATTGTTTTTTTTAAATTACTCGCTAGTGCTAGTCAAGCGGAAGAGGGGCATCTAGCGCCTAATCTTCCTTGTTGACACGTA
This sequence comes from Arctostaphylos glauca, assembly GCA_019985065.2. Taxonomy (NCBI): domain Eukaryota; kingdom Viridiplantae; phylum Streptophyta; class Magnoliopsida; order Ericales; family Ericaceae; genus Arctostaphylos; species Arctostaphylos glauca. The sequence continues at coordinate 9,982,295 of JAHSPW020000001.1, read as the reverse complement.
GAGATTATTTTTGAAAATATTTCTCCCTTCCCCCATAGTTTGAGTAAAAAATGGCACAAGTCTAGGAAGAAATGAATTAAGGCTAAAGTGAGAACTAAAACTTAAAAATGTAAGTAGTAACAAGTAACTTGTTAAAACAACGTTTAGTGTTCAAAGTTTAAAGTTCTAAAACTAAATGAAATTGAGAAATTAACACATAAAATTTTGAAATTGATAAATTAGAACATAAAATCTTGAAAATTATCTAACATAATACTAATCTATCCCCGATTTTTTTGTAAGATTTATTGAGTCTACCCGCTGATTAGTTTGGGTAGCCGATTAGTCGCCACCCAATTTTTGACTAATGCCAACACGCCTAATGTATGCCTAAAAAATAAAGTCGTAGCGTCAGACAGCCTATGCTTCAACTGCCGACTTTTGGAACACCGATTATCAATGCCTACTTATAAAAAGTATCTTCAAAATATGGATTCCTCAACATGAACACTTCCAAGAAGTTAGCATGTCTCTTTTAGGTAAGCCAAACACCAATACTCCTCGATATGTGTCCTTCGCTTGTCTAAGCATGTTCATCACTTAGGCATTAGCGCTCATCACATCACGGTTTAGAAGTGTAACTGGTAATCAGAAATTAAAAGCACTATATAAATATTCCTATTAATCCCCTTGCTCATTTCCTTTATTAACTGTTTCTAATTAGTGTCTCATATTCGATATCCATCAGCATTTCCTATATTAGATGTTTTTTATACGGTTTTGTTCACAACTCTTTTCTAGTAGGTAAAATGTGAGAATAATTTCTTTTCATTATGGTATGATAAAATACATATGCATATTTTTTACTTCCACCTCTCGATGTAAGAAATTTGAATGGAATATAATATGGTAGGTGGAAAGGTAATTGCATAATGTTCCGAAAAGAAGTATTCATGGCATAGAACCACTCACACGTGTTTCCCATTGAGCTCGAGGATGCTAGTATTAAGGATACAATATATGGATATGTAATTTTATGTATGGTTAGTCATCTAAGTATCAAAAGAAAATTGCGGGGCTTGTTCACCTTATTCCTTATGTTTCTTATTATTTCCTCCCTTGGGGGTATATACCATATAGGTTCTGAATGTTACCTGGAACGTGGACCCCTTCGATATGTCGAGAGGGAATAGCAATGCGATACACCTCATGCTCTAACATTAGTATGCTAGGGATAAACTTTTATAGATTGCATCATTCAAGTAACTTCTAGAGAAACTTTCTTATAACATTTAGATCTCCACTAGGATAGGGTCGACTTATTTTGCAAATATAATGATACATACATTCTTAGAAGCATTATATGCCCCATTTTTTCACATTTTGTCATGTCAAACTCCAATCTCCCTCCCTAGATTTAACTACTTTCCTTCAAAGGAAACATTTGAAGAAACAAATGCAGGTGACTCCGGATCCCTCTGGGACACTAGTTTTATTTTGTTGTTGTCTTGGAATGTTGCTTGGCTATTCACATTTTTGTGGCTCCAATTGAGAGATTGTACATCACGGGAGAAAAACCTGTCAAAGTCTTTGGAAGAGGTTAACTAGTGGAGAGAGGAGACAGAGCAGCCGCCATGTATGTGGAAAATTTGTGAGCGGTTATGAATGGCCTCAATGTATCATAAGTGGGGTTTTTTATGTAAATATTCACCGTCACATTTACCTTTGGCTGATTGAATGGTGGACCTTGATGATGTTAGTAGAGATATGATATCCTGCATTGTCTTTGTCATCTGCCCTCAAGGTATAAACCCACTATCTAAAACTTGACACTCAATTGGTCCGACAATAGATGGCTCACCGTGATGCCTCCCACTAGCTTCATACGGCAAGGCAACTATCTCCTTGAAGCACCATACTGATGCCTCGCAATGACGTGGCAATGGCTGCCACGTGGCCTCTAAATGGTGAAGGGCCATGTCCCCTGCTTGCACAGTTATAAAATGGTTAGTTTTGTGGGTCCATTTAATTTCTTAGACAAATGGACATTGCATGCCTGGTTGGCCATCTGTTGGCTATACTAAATCCTGTTTTAAATGGTTGTCTTGCAAGCAGTAATGCGCTTTTTATTTTTAGCTCTGTCAGGTGGTAGTTTAGTATGAGCAGAAATGGTGGTACATGCATTAGCATATTGCTTGTGTGTTGGGCGTTCTTGCTGGTTCTTCTACCCTTTCTTAAATACGACAGATCTTGAAGGGCCCTTTGGATTTTCTTTTTCCCCTGGGTTTATGCTACGTTTCTAGTGCATGGATGACAGTTTTCGGTGTAGCATTTCTTTGTTTAGAAAATGTGATTACTCGACTCTTGTTTCTGGTTGGTTGTTGAGTTTATTAAAATATGAATTCACTATTATTCCTTTCCAGGCTCGAATAAAGAAGATAATGCAAGCTGATGAAGAAGTCGGGAAGATTGCTATGGCTGTACCACTTTTAGTTTGTAAGTAATATTGTCTTAATCTGTTGCTATCTTGTCTTTTTGGTTCAATATCACCAATTTTATCTCCTTCACATGTAGCTAAAGCATTGGAACTGTTTCTGCAAGATCTTTGTGATCGGACATATGAGATCACCCTCCGCAGGGGAGCAAAGACTGTGAATTCTTTTCATTTGTAAGTAGTTTATTTTTCTTATTTTAAATATTTCCTTCCATAATATTTTGGATCGTAAAGCCAACGAATGCGCATGTACTCAAGTCTGTAATTGATCGGGGCCTACTACTGGGTTTTCTTTCTTGGTAGTTGGGGCACAATCCAATTTGTGAGGAGTGAGGACTGTGTTGTTTCTCCTGTCTTTCTGGTCATGGAAGCATATAATGTCTAGCTGCTATTATTGGATAAGATATGCATAATTTTGCTTCCAAAACTATGTTTCATGGAGCTGGGTCCGGGTGTTGGTTAAGGGTATGTATCCAAGTGTAGGGTTGATTTAATTTACATGCCAAAAGGACTCAGTGACACAGTCATATTTTTTTATCCCATTTGTTTTATCTTCTCTAGGTTGAAATGATGTTTTATCTTCTCTTCTACGTACGTCACAGACATTCTGTTCCTTTAACCAAGTGTCATTTGTCGAATGAGGGTACATAATACATTTGAAGAGCGCATGTAACAAGTCTGAAACTAAGAACTGTCTCTCTCTCTCTCTCTCACTCCCACACACGCATGCGGGCACGTGCAAACATCCACACCCATCCACAAGTACTTAAACATTCATACATACTAGCCTATCATCCACAATTAGAGGAATCATGCCTATTTTTTTTGTGCTTGAAAAATCATACTGCTGTCTTCATTTTCATGTACTATTTTAATGTTCGGACTTGATTATTAATTTTGCAGAAAACAGTGTGTACAAAGCTTTAACGTGTTTGATTTTCTGAGAGATATTGTGAGCAAGGTCCCTGATTTAGGGTCTTCCGATCCTTCAGTTTCTGGTGAGGACAGATCTGCTGCCAAAAGAAGGTGTGGAAACTTGTGATTTTCTAATACTTGCGGAGAGTGGTATATGAGATATTGTATGCAGTAATGTATTAACAGTCCTTTTTAATCAGGAAAGTTGCTGATAATGAAGAGCATGACAGTGATGATGAATTGAAGAGGGGGAGGATAGTAAGTCATTTTGTCTGGTGTACTTTTCGATTGAACTGGTTTTGTAGTGCATCAGCCCACGCTCACAAACTTGTTGAAGATCACATAGTTCTCAGCCTCTTCACCCTGGGTTAATTGCGGGTTTCTTTGCACCGCATTTAAAGCTTGAGCTTTTAGGAAATACGCCCAACAATGTTTATTAAACGAGGCAACACACTCTTTTATGTGCAACCGTTTCTTTGCTACTGAAGATTGGAAACATCTATATATATTCCAATGCAGAATGCAAATGGTCAACGAATGCTGCAGAGTCTTGTACCCAAAATCTTTTGAGTGACGAAAGCTGTAAAACTGTGTTAGTTCAACAAAGGTCTCAACGACTTAAGCTATCAAAAAAGGGCTGTCGGAAATCTACATCTGATATCCAACAGTTGGTTCTAGTACAAATTTACAATTGTTTGCCTTGCAGTATGGCAAGATTCTCAACAATTGAATAAGCTTTCGTGGATTTCCAAGCTCAATGGCTAGATGATTTTTGCTTTATGCATTATTTACTGACTAAGATGCAACTGTTTTGTGTTTCTTAAACTACTACCTTGTTGGAAGTCATGGTATATAAAATCGCTCCAGAATGCATTTTATTTTTAATCCTCGTGTTAAAAAATTACGTTTAGCATGTTTTGCTAGTAACAAAAGTTGGTGATCAGGGACAAGCATTAATTTTGTTTGTGGGATGGGGGAAGAAAGCTATGTATTATAAAGATTGTGGCAATTACCTAATGTAGCTTTTTTGTTCTAATCTAAAGTTTTTTTCTTTAGATTTTAATGGTGGTTGTTTATGCACTTGCAGCCTGAGACAGGCCACACCAGTAGTAGTGGAAGAGTAAGGGGTAGGGGTAGGGGTAGAGGTCGGGGTAGAGGTGGTCGAACAGTTGACAGGGATCCGACTGCTCGTGAAAAATTTGAAGGTGGTCCAGACATTTCTCAGGGCAATGAAGATGACAAGCAAAATGTTGAAAGACTGGATAATGGTGAAGTTCATGAAGGATCAAAGCAGAGCATTGCATTTTCTGAGAATGGAGGAGCAACAACTCGAAATTTTGACCTCAATGTTGACTTGGACGAGAATGGGGATTCAGCAACTATGTTAGCTGCTACCCCTGCAGCTACCTCATTAGCAAAGCCACCTATTGAAATGAAGCACGAAGAATATCCTGGCTGGTCCCTTGCTGACATGGAAAATATGGCCATTGATCCCGTTCAACTGGCCAATTTAAATGGAAGGGTGGATGAGGAGGAGGAAGATTACGATGAAGAAGCTTAACTCAATGAAGATTCTCCTGGTGTTTGCGGGTATTTGTGGTACACATGTTGGTAGTTCCTTAACCTTTTGTATACACAGGAATAGGTGTTAGTGGATAGTTTTCAGACGTTAGGCATCTTAGGGTAACGAGGAAGGAAATTGAACGAATTACTTTCGATGATAGTTAATGACTGTAGGTTCTTCCTTTTGGCATTTCTAGAAGCTTGTATAATATGTTCTACACTGTTTTCTAATGGCTAGGGTCTCAAAATATAATTATTTTCCTGAAAATATGATCGGATGTATAATATGCCTATCGGTCTGTGTCTTTCTTTCGAGGTTGCATTCTAACTTCTTTTACCATTTCTCTTCTTGTTACCTCTAATCTGGGTTTTGGGTGCCAAGTTCCAGCACTTGAAATGGAGTGAGCATTTCACGGCAGGCAATGACCGATGCATCACATGTATGTGTAAGTTGCCTCTTCAGTTTATTTGTGTTCATCGTTATGCTTGACCGATGATTTGCTCTACAAATTGGTTTCTATTTTTTAGTTGCTCTGATGTTGCAATGGCTGTTTTGTTGTCAACCGAGTGTTTTCTGAACGATTGGCCTCATAAATAGTCTCCTGCATGTTAAATCTTCTACTTGCAAACATGTATAATTATGTTAAATCTCTCTCTCTCTCTCTCTCTCTCTCTCTCTCTCTCTCTCTATACATACATATATATATATATACATACATACATATACATACATGGGGAAGGCTCAAGGAACCAACACTTTTTTAGACCAATATTAGACCAACGCCTAAACTCTTCGTTCCCGATTAAATTTTGATAATCCGAACCGTTCAATGTGTTTAAATCATGTTTTTAAGAGTACCCGCAAGAAATCAGCTCAAAATATTACCGGAAATGACTTGATCCAAACAGTGGTTCAAAATGCTGACATGAACTGTTTTATGAACCAATGATTGGATCAAGTCCTTTCCGGTAATATTTTGAGTTGATTTCTCGTGGGTACCCTTAAAAACATATTTTAAACACATTGAACGGTTCGGATTATCAAAATTTAATCAGGAACGAAGAGTTTAGACGTTGGTCTAATATTTGTCTAAAAAAGTGTTGGTTCATATAGTTTTTCCCTACATATATATATGTATGTATATATGTATATGTATTATATGGGAATGGCTCAAGAGAAGTATTTTTAAACCAATATTAGACCAAACATAATAGCCCTTGAATTGACTCAAACCGAAAAGCTCAAGATTAAAGCCCTTAAATCTGTAAATTTGATTTAGAAAAAATTTTAATTTTATTGATGATGAGTAACCCTGGTATGACAAATAGGGCATAATTTTTTTTGTTTATTCAAACTATTTCATTATCTTCAGTTTTTTGTATTGTGCCAAGATTCGTGGAACTTTGCCTGGGGAGTTTTGAAATGTTTCAGAAATCAGCACAGACCTCCTACTACTGATTCAACCGCTAGGAGTTTCAACTAGTCTCTTTTCCATTGCTGGAGAAATTCCAAAGTTGTAAGAAGCAAGCTTATTTTTTAGATTTGCTTAGAGATTAGGATTAGGTCTTAGATTTGTTATTGAGTTCTTTTCAGTCCTTCAGATATATCCTTGTCCCGGATTTTGAGTTCTCCTGCAGGGTGTCTTTATTCATTGTGTTTGATTTGTTTTTTTGGTTTTTCCCCTTAACTGCCCAACTTGGTTAATCACTCACCAGATCATCAAAGCCATTCATTCATGCCTTGGTTTCTTTACAAAATAGATAGAGGGTGCGCGATGACGATGTTGGGCAGCGATGATCTGAAACTGTGGGCAGCGACGGTAGACGGCGATGGTGGGCGGCGAATGATCTGCGAAGGTGGGCGGCGAACGATCTGCGACTGGGCAGAGTCGGGGGAGGCTGGGAATGAAATGCAAAGTTCAGGCATATTAGGGATTTTGGATTTTTAAAGGGATTTGAGAATTTTAGTCTAGGCTCTTCGATTCGAGTGAATCTAAGAGCTATTATGTTTGGTCTAGTATTGGTTTAAAAATGCTCGGTGACTTGGTCTGTTGAGGCATTTCATATATATATATATTGATGATGTTCTGTTTTCCCGAAAAATAAAATAAAAAAGTATTTATATTTAGTTAATGGCAGAAATTTTTTTTTGGTTTTCCAACATGGGTTTTGATTGTCAAGTACTCGGGGGAATCCAATTTTATTTATCCGCGGGTGAATAAACTTTGTTCATTTTTGGCTACGTGAGATCATTTTGAGATTGCACGTTGATTATTTGAATCGTCTATTTTATTCAGATTATTTTTTATTAGGATTTTACAAAAAAATTCAGTTCATTCAAATATTAATACGTTCTTGATTTAAAATTCTAATTTTTTACTTCAAATTTTTTAATTTCATGTTAGAAAATAAGATTTTTAGGTCAACTACTTGTTAATACTGATTGAGATAATTTTTTTGTGATAATTTAAAAAATTAATTTGAACAAAATAGACGATTTCGATTATCAAAATAGAATCTCAAAGTGGCCCAACGCATTTGAGAATGAACAAAATTTAACTATGAGTGAGGTGTTTCGAAACACTTTATCTATATTTTCTCTTATAATTTTGCAGTAATTATGTTGTGAACAACAAAAATTATTGTTCGGAAGAGTCCGGATCCTTTTATTTGTCGTGTGACATGGTAGGACACAACACGTGGTCCATTTAACTAATCAACGGCTGAGATCAGATCTTCATTAAGATGCCACCAAATGGCGTCGTTTTGGGCCTAGAGGAGAAGAAAAAAAATCCTCAAATTTTATCACCCAAATCCCCCGTTAAAACTCATAGTTTAATAAACTCAATTAAATAGCCCCACTTATTTTATTGAATCATAGCATAAAAAAATAGCATTCAAATTGTTGAGTTGGCCCCAAATATTCCCACTTCCAGGCAGCGTACTCTCAACTTTACACATTCGTTCCTTCATCTCTTCGGGCGAACTCTTGAGATTTCCTTCCAAACCACGAAAGGCGTTGAAGGACAAGAGCTCTACTTTCTTGATTCATCGATCTCCACGCGGAGTATTAGACTTGATCTACTAGGATAGAGGCCGAAGGAAGAAACAAATATATAAATTATTCGCCCATTGTTTATCCTTCTTTCGCTTCAGATGGCAGAGCTATCTACTTCAACTATCGACCATATACGATTCATACTAGATTTGACCAACTACCCATCCTATCTCCTTTACGTTTTTTACAGTCTATCTTTGTCTCAGTAAAAATTTTCACTTTTTGATTTGTCTATAAGTGAAATAAATTCATTTTCTTTATTACAAATGGTAAGAGATTACAAGTATTTGAATTACATCAAACTTGACATAAACCTTAGAATCACACTAAGCTCAACCAATTGGTCCATTAAAAATTAATAGCCCCATTAGAGTACGAATAACAATTAAACAAATATTCTCATTCTGGAAAAAGAAATTATCAATTTCGGATTTAATTAGTAACGATTGACCATTATTTTTCTTTTACAAGTGTACGAAGGTGATCAACTCAGCTAAAACCCTCACGAATAATTCAAACACACCTTTAAGTAAGTTATAGGTTATTTTCGGTTGCCGCCGAACCAAGTCAAAAGAACAAAAAGGCTATAACTAGAATCCTAGCGGGGCAACTCCAAATCATGGGCCCCCGAGAGAATCATAAGAAAGCTCTTTTCACAATGAAAATGATTATAAAGAATCGATGTTTGATATTAAATTGAAAAGTTAAATATAATTTTTTTAATTATGTTACAATTTTAAAATTTTGTTAATAGACAACAATCCATACCTTTTTGATATTTTATTTATTTATTATGATAAGTAATATGAATTATATAAATTCCACGCGTTATGTTATCAAATATGTGTAAAGTATATGCATGTTACTATATTTTTTTTATTGCTTCCCTGCATAGCACGGGATCATCGCAAGTTTGATTTATGACCATTCTATCATAACCGTTGTTGTAATAAATTATGTCATAATTTCTGTATTAACTAGATTTTGTATAAATTTTAATATCTTTACTATTAAACTCATGTATGATTTCTTGTGGACTTATTAATTTATGATTTAATATTTGTTTCAAGATTTTAGAGCAAAGAAGATTGGAAATAGAATATTAAAAGAGAAAAAGAATTGGAATATTAAAGAGAGAAATGATAGTAATGGGTTTTAAGAACAAGAGAACTAAATGATAAATAACTAAACCAAATAAGACTAAAACTGCGTAATAAGACTAATAATTAAAATATGAATAAATTACATAAAAACCTCTTCAAATTGCCCCAATACCCCCTTGATCTTTTCCAAATGTAACAATCAATCCCTTTTAAATGAAAGACGTTAGAAGAGGAAACGAGAAGTGGAACTTTGTATAGAGTGAGAGATAGTGAGAGAGAGGGGCAAAAAACCGGTAAGAGAGAGAACATGGGAGGAGATGAATGGGAGGTAATTATGGGGTCATTTACGTAATATCATTGGTTCCATTGACGTCGTTAGCATAATGTAACATTTGAAAATATTAAGGAGGATATTGAGATAATTAAAAGATTAAGAGTATTAAGTAAAATCGAGTGATAGACAAGAGGGTTTATGTAATTTATCCTTAAAATATAGATAAAATATATTGACCTCCCCAATAATTCTAAAAACTACTCTAACCTTCCTTATTTTCTAAACTGTTACGTAATTACTTCTCATATTGCAAAATTAATTAAACGTCGTTAGTCAAAATTATTAAAACTTTAAGTTTGAGATTTTTTTGGCAAAATAAAATGCAATATAATTTTTATCACGTTCAAAATAATATATGTTGAATTTTTTAATTTTTTCTAAAATCGAAACTCGAATGGAATTTCATTGGGATTTGTTCGAGTTATGGTTTTAGAAAAATCTAAACAAGTTAACATAAGTTACTTCGAACGTGATAGCTATTATATTGCAATCCGTTTTGTCAAAGAAAAATCTCAAACTTAAAGTTTTAATAATTTTAACTAATAATATTTAACTGATTTTAATAATAAGAATAAGCTTTTATACTATGGAGGTCAGAATATCTATTCAAAACCTTAATGGAGGTTGGTATATGATTTACTTTTAAAAATTGGGATTATTAAATTTGGGATCCTAAATTCAAAGACCTTGCAGGTTTTCTTCTTGTAAAAAAGCATGGGTTACGTTTCAATCTTAACTTTATATATTTAATCATCGTAAAATTTATTATCACTTCATAATTTAATCATCAATAAATTCCTCATGATATTAATTTATAATTATAAGAAAATTTATCATCGTATCACATTCTACCTTTAGCAAATTTATCATAATAATTATTCTAACTACAGCAATATTTACCATCGTATTATATTCTAACCATTAAACAAATTTATCATGATGTCAGTTTATAATCATCATCAAATCAAATGTATTGGAAATCCTAAATGGAGTCCCCACACGTGGCAGTGGTAAGGAGAGGGATATATAGGGTCCATTTAGCGTAACTAGATTATGAGATTATTGGATTATGTTGGGTTCCGTAGGGAATAATCTAGCTCAAAGTGTTTGGACTAAATTATTTGTGGATATGTTGGATATGTTGTGTTTGGACTAGATTAATCCAGATTGTTTGGGTGAATAATTTAGGCCAAATGTGGCTAAATTATTTCCCTAATAATCTAGACAATCTCCATAATCTAGTTTAGCCAAATAGGGCCATATTCCCCCGGAATTCCTTCTCCTCCTTACAAATTTGAAAACTTTTCAAATTATTTTGGGTGCCTTATTGTGTATTGCGCATAATATGACATATTGCGTGTCAAAACGATATTATTTTAGCATGTAAAATACTGTCAGAACAATCGAGTACTGACCAAATAATTTTTGGACAGTGTTTTACATGATAAATATCATTTTAGCGCGCGATACGTTTTGTTGTGAATAATGCACGATGGGCTTCCCAAATAGCTTATTTGGAAAGAAAACTACAATTCAGACATGGCGACAGGGGATCTGAACCCGGATTTGTTTAGAAGGATGAACAGGATTGCATAATCGACGACGGGTCCGAAACTTTGTGATTGCGGAGGATAGCTTCCGGCTGGTTTTGGTCAAAGGGAAGGAAAAAACGCACACGGAAAGAGAAGAGAGAGAAAGAGAGAGAGAGAGAGAGAGAGAGCTGAAGTAGTTGTGAGGCTCTAACTCATCACTACTGAAAGCCCTCGCCGATTCATCTATTCGTCGTTTCCAAACACCCTCATATCTGCCCCCCTCCCTAGGCTTCCTCAATCCAATCACCATCGTGTATACATGCAACCTTGACTCAATGTTTGTATTTTGTGTTGATTGATGAATTTTGATACTTAACTGGAATTCGTTTAATTGGGTTTTGTGTTTGATCATCTCGGTTAGATCGGCCGTGTTATTTATACCAAGCATGGGATGCATGAATGGCTCTGCTTGTTGATTTTACAGCGTTTGAACAGTGGAAACACCAAATAATTTGAAGCTTATATTTTGGCGTGTCAGATGGATTTGGTATCTAGTTGCAAGGTACTTTCAGTTCTTAACTAAGTTTTCACTGCTTTTTTGGTTCTAAATTACGCATGAGAGTATTTTAATTCATCCCAGAGAGGCTACTGTTAATGGTCTGCAGGACAAAAGTAGAACGGTTTACTTCGTGTTTTGACTGCTGAAAGATCACTCCTTTTGTAGCATAAGGTTCAAGACATGTTGAACGTGCAGAAAATTGAACTTTTTCGGGAATGCAAAAGTTCACATTTCCATCAAACTAAAACTGTTCATGGATCAGGATGGGACGTCCCATTTTTTTTCATAGCAAGTAGTTCCCCCTATATTACTTGGACATGCTGGTGGAATGTGTTTTGATTATGTGTATATTTAAATTCTATTAGCCGAAATTAGCTCAATGTGGTATTTTTTTTTGGTATTGACAGATCTTTACGATTTCTGTAAGTGAAAAAGGTCATTTTAATTCACAAGTTGATTCTTTGTTTCACAATTATGTTCCCTACTGTTACTGGTAAAACCTCCTGACAAGGAGAAACAAGGCTCCAAGACACATTTGCACCTGGAAATGCAAAATGAAGGTGTTTTGTGTTCTTCCGTTGACACTTGCACATACAACACCCTTTGGTACGCATTGCTCCCTCAGTTGTAGGTTCTCCAACGTCAAAGTGGATTCCGTCACATGTCTCCAGTTAAAGAAGGCCACTTTTCGGGTTGGGTTTTGGATTAGCTTCTTGCCCTTGAAATCTGCTGTATAGCGATCTTACTTAGGCCAACCATTTGTTTCAAGGGTCATGGAAAATTGTCCTCTGGCCAACCCTGGACTTTGTAGCCTTGGACCATCCGAAGAGTTGCTATGATTAACTCTGTTTCTCTTCACATGGGTCCATGAACAAAGCATCCAAGTACCATGACCATTTTCTATCAGACATATTGAAGAACTATGTCAAAAGATTTTGTGTTATTTGTAACATTTTTTAATCAACAGGCAATAGGAAGGAATAAAAACTAAGAAGATATCCAGGAGAACAATTATTCCTTGAACCATATTTGACAACTTATTTTCAATCTCTTGTAAAGTGGAGAAATAATAAATCTTATCCATAACTCCCCTATTCCGTAAGAGTTATGTCCACACGTCTTTTCATTTTTTAAACCAAACAACGGAAAAGCACTCCAATAGAATACAGTTCCAAAGGACCTGGGTCTTCTCGTTGGACCCAAAACCTCGATAATCAATAAAGAGCATGCAAACAGGTGAACTTCAGACTACTTGTCAATCTTCGCCAATTGTCACAATCAATATTTTGACACCATGAAAGCCATTAGAATGGTTTTGATTCCTCAACGGTTCTTACGTTATGTTAGTACACATATATAAGAGAGTGGTAGTTATACTCGTGACTGAAAGCAATAGAGTAGTTATAATCCATGAAAGCTTCATTAGGGAATGTAAGGCACTTAGGATGCTTGAAGGCTAAAAGCATGGTTTCAATTTTTAAGTAGATGGAAATGGTAAAAATGTTACATGGTTGGAATTTATAAGTCTGAACTCCAAAGAAGAAGCCTATGAATTTTTTTATTGGCAAGGAGAAAAAGAGAAGGTTTTACGATGTCAATTGTGACGAGATTATGTTTACGATTAACAAACATATTAACGAAGGGTCTCAACTGCGGCATGATGAACTTGTGATGCATTTGTTTTGTTGAAGTTGGGGGGGGGGGGGGGGGGGGGGTGTTTGTTAAGAAAGGTTGTGAGGCCACCTTGGCGTGTTATGCTCATCCTCAACAGTTATCATGTCTAGATTGTTCTTTTGTCCAATTTGGTTAAGTAGAAGGTTTATAATATGATTGTGGAAAGGAAAGAGATAGATTTTCTTTACGATGGAGGCAATGTAGAGTGGTGTGCTGGGATCTAGCGGATATAGAGTTGATGGTGCAGGTCACAACGACATCAAGGGATTGTGGTGTGCTTATTTATTGCTTTTGCCAGATTATTTTCCGAGGGCTATCTTCTGCTGGTTGTAGTTAACCCTTTCTTGTTGATTCTTATATGCAGAAGATCTGTTGTTAGAATACTGGGACCATTTGGTGTTAGTACGTGCTGGTCCTTTGAGTTCTTGATTCATTGTCCTTTGTCGGTCAAGTACCCCATCGGCATGACGAAATCACTATTTTTTGAGTATTGCCAAAAAATCGTATCGTCCCGTGGTAAACAATCGAGCAATTGCAAGCAATACCCGACCTACTATTCCTTAGCGTCATTGTGAGTTGCACAATCAACTACTAGTCTAACTTCCATCATCTTTTCCATCATTCCATGGTTTGTTTCTTTCCACGCTCATACTGTGCTCAAGGTAAGGGTTTATATTACTCTCTTCTATCTTATTACTAAGATTCTAAGAGTAGTAGAGAGAACAACATGGTTGTAGCCGTTGTTAAGGATGAGCTGAACCTCCAAGGGTGTTTCAAGGACTATCTTTGTTACTTGTCTGGTTTTGTGGTTTCTTGTTTGTAGTGGTGTTGCAGCCTTTCTCCGGCGGTGCTCCTAGACCCTAGTATATCCAAGTAGTTCATGTAGAAAATGGACAGATCAAATGTCTCAACAGGCTGCAGTGGAGACCCATACTAATATGTTCGTTAGATCATAAACCTAGTATGTAAACGTATTTGTCATATAAGAAATACTTTTTGGACCAGTGTCAATCTAATTGTTGAAATGTTTACAGCCATTGGAGATTGATATAACTGCAAACTATTCTTTTGTATAGTAGAAATATATACTGTTTAAGTATGAGTACTACAAAACAATTGAGTTCGCGGAATCCTCAGAAAGAAAGTCAAGGCAAAGGTCATTGGGTGTTGTACTAAAGAAGGCGTAGGGGAAATAACACTCGCCTTTTGACGCAGCCCCACAATGTGGCAGTGAGTATTCCCTCGTCCATATCCAGTATTTGGGAGGAGAATCGCAGCTGGATTAACCTGGATCCAAAGGGGTTCGTATCTATGCCGTCAGCGCTAGCTTCCAGGGAAGCGACACCTATTTTTTTCTGGAAAATGGCTAATGCAGATTTAGCTTTTTCTTGTTGCTTTTGTATTGGTATGCATGACTTGCTCATTGCAAGCGAGGTTCTAAATAGATTGTGTCTCGGATTTGCGGAACTGAGGCTGTAGAGAAGAAATCCCTTGTAGGAGTTTCTTGCGACTAAGGATCAAAGGTTGTAGTGGGGGTAAATGTGGAGTAGTTGAAAGGTTGCTTATGGCATTATCTGTGTTTTCTAAGAAGAGAGGAGGAAAAGAATGGAAACATAGTAACTAATCATGCTTTGTGGAAGTATAGCTAAAGTAAAATGCATACACTCAGGTCATTTCATTTGCCTTTTCCCTGCATTCTTAGGGTTGGTTATGTAGATCCATTTATACCATTCGATCACTTGAGCTCACAAATTGAAGAATTTTTAGGATTCATGGTAATAAAGGCATGACTGTGGTTGTAAAAATTGCGATCCATATTTTAGGCACATGAATCGCTAATATTAGAATTCGATATCAATTTTTATCACGTTGAATGTAGTAGCAAACCACGATCGTAGTTGGATCGTATAAAGATCGTGATGGCTGTTGGTGAGTTGTTGGGGAATTGTATGATGATGATCCTACAGTCCAAACTAATTTTTTTAATTTCTTAGGATCTTTCCAATACATACCCTTTCTAGGTCAAATACCTTGAGTAAATAAAGCTTAGAATCCATTGAACTTTACTCAATCAACTAGGATTGTGTTTTTATTTGTATTTTTGCAAAAAGCGTTGCTCAGTTTAGGTGGCTGTTAAGGGTAATTTTGTGTTCAGTGCATTGAGTTCTCCTCTAATTTCTTTTTTTGAAACACACAATGTTGTTAACACAAGCCGTGTTGTATCTTTATTTTTGCTTTTATTTAGTTGGTATGATCAATTGACTTGTGCAAACAATTAGCGACACCTTTACTCCATGTTTTGCTATTACAATGTCTGTGTGAGTGAAGGTTCAGACCTTTATAGTTAATATTCCTTCTCTAAATTTTCTAATTAACAAATTGCAAAATTGATATGACAACTCTACCATTTGAGTGACATTATCAATTTTATTTGGGTCAATATGCAAATGTATATAGGCTTTCTGTTACAATCCTTGGCCCGATTTATGTTGCAGGATCTTGATTATGACGACCCTGGGTGTGACTATAATTTATGGCCACCCACACCCTTCTTTCTTTCTCCAGGCTTTGGACTGACTGTGAAAGATAAAATACTTACCACAAAGACATGCGGAGACTTGATTTAAAAGAAAGTTAGTGTATTGGCTGTTTGTTGCTGAATATTGCCTATACTGATTTTTCTATAAGGCATTTCCTAATGTGCTGGACAATAAGTAACTTCAAACAAGTGAAGGATTGAGAAATAAACCATAGGATAGTTCTAAACTAGTCACCAAAAAATAAAATACACCGAACAACCGCAATCTGCAATTTACAAGAATATTGCTGGGTATGATCTATGATATCGAGACTCATAAAATTTGGTGAAGCACCCATGTTAACCCGTTAGGACACAACACGGATGTGGGTGCGAGATCTGGACGGGACACGTCGATGAACAATCGGATGTGGCTGAAGAAGAAGAACAGGCCTTGTCCATAGATTTCTTCTGCCTGGATCTCAGACGTAAGCTGATATGCGCTTGATTAGCTGCTTGGGTTTCAATTGATTGCTTCATGACGTGGTTGGAGGGTCTTAATGGTGATGCTAGTCGGGATCCTAGTTTGACTGGTTGTAGTTGCTGATTTGAGATAGCTGCTTGGGTTGTAGTGTGATTTTGGCATCCTAACTACGAAGACGATAGGTAGGACATTTGCATGGGGATAGAGAGGGAGAGATGATTAGGGGCCTGTATGGGCTTGTCTCATAGGATGAAGATGAAAGGGCTTTATGTGCATACTTAAACTTATTTATGTGCATACTTAAATTTTTCGTTGTTTGGGTCCAAATGTTTTAATGTTAATATCAAAATAATAAGGTGGCCACATGTGACTCCTGATTATTAGATTATATATACGTACTCTTTTTTACGTCTCTCCGTATCTGTATCCTAATTTTAGATTCTTTTTTGTGGAGCCTTCGGAAAATAAAATTTTAAGTTTCTCAAGTCCAACCCTTAGATATATACCCACACTCGATACTTGCACTCGAGTTTGTGTACGATAGGTTATTGGGACGCATGGTTTCTTACTTGAAAGGGGTCACAGTTCGTACTTCCAATCGAATAACCAAGATATTCTCTTGATTATGCCCGAGGTACATGTCGTTATAAGTCCTCCCATTTGAATGAAGCACGTGGATTCTTCTCCTTTCACACCTTGTCTATGCATAAGTTTGATAGACTCATTTGATGGAATGATTGCTTGCTCGATTAGATCTAGGTTTGTTTCAATTTTAGGGAATTACATTTTCCAAGTCCAACTCAATAACTAACTAAATCCAAATAAGTTACCCTGAGATTAAGAAACGTGTGTATGTGTATGAGTACGGATATTGGTACCATATGGACATCAATAAGACAAAACCCAAAGAATGTAGGGTTTGGGTATGGCTGAGTTATGACTATAACAAATATACTTATAGAATTTAGAGTAACGCATTGCACGTAATAAGTACACTTAAAAATAAAGGAAACAGCTAAATCACTTGGGCATTTAAGAATGCAACATTGAACAACAATTTAATGCCAAATTTAAGGTACAAATCAAGAGTTCAATACCATTGTACTGAAGAACCTGTATCCCGGAATCTTTATTCTACAATCATACTAAGCATAGAAAAAAAAGTCTTATTAACTTAGCTTCATCTTTGTGGTGTGTACGGCTTGATATATGTTGGAGCACTTCTAGGGTATGACAAAAGCTGTAGAGAAAAAATTGCGGGTACTGTGTTTCGTGTACCCGGTACGTATTTGGAAGTATCATGCAAACTACCAGTACATTATGGGTACGGGTACAACAGGGTTCTAGAAGTACCCATGCTTCATAGTCATGCTACAACTACTCTTATTGCGTTTCATTTATATGTATAACTGTCGCTCTCTTATACTTGTGTAGTAAAATAACGCAAGAACAGTTGAGGAATCAAAACTATTCTAGCACTATTGTTTTTCTTGTAGTAATTACTTGATTATGTTATTGGTGGAGCCTGTCCTAGTTGGGCTCAGTTTTGGTGATTCATAGGGCCAATTGTTTGATATTAGATGAATGAAATAACCATCTAGTTGAACTCGGTACTTCTTAAGTTCGTTTCCTTCAAAATTGTAAGAGATAGTGAAACAAATACGAGATACTTGCGATTTTTGTTCTGATAGTCTGAGCTTGGCACAAGACTCTGCTGGGCTTAGGCTGCTTCAAGGACAATCCAAATTCATCTCTGGTTTGAGAAGCTTTCTATATAGATTTCAATTAAATCTGACTTCTATCAGATGAAACATAGTGACTTAGTTGATCTAGTGCAGAAGATGGTAGCATGCCTTCCTCATTGATTCTTCTTCGGGTCATAGTATGGTTTCTCAGTTGTCTCTTTATTTTCCATTGCTTTCATGGTGGCTTTTTTTTTTTGCATTATTGCCATGTATGATGATCATTACATTCTCTTTGGTTGGAATGTGTTTGTGATACATTCCTTCTGTTGCACAGGACAAATTGGCATATTTTAGAATAAAGGAGCTCAAGGATCTTCTCACTCAACTGGGTCTTTCGAAGCAGGGAAAGAAGCAGGTTCGATACCTGGCATATTGCTTAGTTGCTTATGAGTTATTTACTTGTGTGAATGGCCAAATTTGAGTTTGTGATATCTTGTGAACTTGAAGAGTTAAAGATGGAGCCCATTGATTGCTACTGTTTTAAGCCCTACTTTGTCAAAGGGCCCCATGTTTTATGCCCGTCTTCTGTTCTGACTCTTTAATTTATGATGAAGTCTCATTTGCTTAATTGTGAAGTAGGATTTTTTTGGGCGTTATTCTCCCTTCAATTTTGTAAAGCAACTCCGCGGTGCCTCTAACTATGTTTACATCAGCAATAAAATGCTTATTCCACTGCCCACATCACTAATTATATAAGAAATGTAGCCTTACTTTTCTGTAACTTCTGACGGGTGCTATGGAGTATTAGTTCATAGCCCAAGAAACCCATCCGTGCAATGTTTGATTGGAAGATCATAATGACACAGGACTTGTCCAAAAAACTATTAGATCGTACTATAGATTTCTTGGTATTCTTCTTGCCTGGGATTTGAGAATTTTGTGACTTGCTTGCATGGAGTTTAGTAAAAGTGACCATATCTTTGGAGCGTGCATTAGGCAAGCCCATGGAAAATAGTGGATTATCTGGGTTAAAATATTATCTTTTGGCTGATTTGGATTTTCTATAAATTAATGTTCTAACCAATACTGTATTAAACTTTTGTGTTTTTGGGATCGAGTATCTCTTTGTCATTTGTTATTTTAACTTCCATCACTTTATAATGAAATTTTGGTTATTTTATCATTTAGGTTATTCAATTGGATTATGAGGAAAGAACATTTGGTCTGATTTATGTATAACCATGATGTAGGACCTTGTAGACAGGATATTAGCCATTCTTTCTGAGGAACGAGGTAACTGTTTTTATTTATTTCTTTTCTGTTTCTCCCTCTGTGCAAATATGATTAATAAATTTTGTTACAAGATGGTTTTGCCACAGCTAGTTCTTGAAATTGAGAAATTAAGAACTTCTAGTCAATCCAGTGTTGCTTCTCGGCGCCAGATTTAAGTGAAGACGAGATGACAATGTGTCACAAGAAGCTTTTTGTTATTGTTGCCAGTTTTCCCTATATCTTTGATGTCTAATTTGGCATTCTGCTAACGTTTTGTATTGGGAGTTATATTTCATGATTTCACTGTGAATTTTGAAAGTTGTATTCGGAGTTATGTTTCATGATTTCACTTCTAGAGTTTGTAATTAATTATCTTTTGCCCCATAAAGTGCGAGTGTTAACCTTAATGGAATAACTTACAATACCTGGTGAGGAAAGCGGAGCAATTTAGTTCAGATATTAGTGATGCAGATTAGATTGATTTTTTGTTTAACCTTTTGGTGGAACATATGTGTGTATGACGCTCATCCCTTTCCAAATTGAAACTTTAAACCCTCAAGGTTTTGCAGTTCTGCTTGGACTCTTGTTGTAGTGCGAGCATTGAAAGTACCTGAAGGTAGGCAATCTGCACAAATTCGTTTAAAAGGATCCCTTCATCTTAATGACTCTTCTTAGGGGGTAGGAACTGTTACCTTGGAGCTCAAAGAAAGGTAGTGAAGTCGGTCTACATGATCGATCCCTTATGCCAGTGCTAAACACGGTTTTGCTTGGTTTTGTATTTTGTTGCTTTGGGTTGTGTTATTCAGGGGCTTGACTATATGTTTCTAGTGCTCAACATTGTTTGGGTGGTATCTAAAGGTTCATTTGGATGCGATGGCTTTTTTCAAATTGCCTGTCATTTTGAGCAGTTTCTGGAATATTGGCGAAGAGAAATGTTGTTGGGAAGCAAGAAGTAGCAAAACTAGTGGATGATATCTACAGGTGTTGTTTGTATTTAATCGCATTCTTACATTTACCTCGCATCATAACTTGGTGCTAATTATCTCACTTTCGGTGGGTTTGTAGGATGTTATTTTCATGTAGTTTTGGTGGTCACCTCTTTGACTTGTATATCATATTTGCCTTCCCAGAAAAATGCAGGTTTCTGGAGCTACTGATTTAGCATCAAAAGGACAGGATTTATCAGACATTAGTAATGTGAGGCTCAAGGAGGAAATTGAGGATTCTTATCATATGGATAAAATTCGTTGTCCATGTGGGAGCTCATTGCAAGCCGACTCCATGATTGAGGTCTTATGAATATCTTACTTTCTTCCCGTATGTGTATGAATTTCTACTTGCACGGCCTCCAACTAGCTTGGAGCTTTGTATCTGTTGTGAAACTAGAGAAAGGAGAATTGTATTATTGAGTGATAATGTTACAAGGGGCCAATACATCAATATATAGAGAAAACCTAGAAACCCTAGGTAACCCTAATTACATGAAAGGACAATAATACCCTTGCAACTAAACATTAATAACAATTTAACCATTACTATTTTAACACTCCCCCTCAAACACATGATGCGAGCATGGAGAGCATTATGGGTTTGCCAACATGAAAAAGAGATGCTCCAACTGATGTCTTTGACAACTTCGATTCCTCGACAACTTCGATCTCATTAAAGAGTCACTAATTTTGGTACCCAAACAAATGCAGTAGAATATAACTAACAAAGAAATATGGGACAAGTTCTCCCCCTCACATGCGAACCCCGAATCGCACGGGAAGAGAGAAACAAAGGACCCAACAAGGATCACAACAAGGTGCCACACGGCACAACTTGGGGCCACTTGGCACACCAAACGGGGATTTAACAACCAACCAACAAAAGAAAGACTTGTCCATAAATTCACCAAAAGTCTAAACTGCAGGGACCAAAATCAAATATTGCAAAGTTTGGGAATCAAACTATAATCAAAACAAACTTGAGGGGCAGAAGTAATTTCTCTTCGAAACCCTAGTTTCCGCTACCAGAGATTTCCATCTCACTGGAAGAGAGGGCGAAACAGCAAACACCAAACCAGAGAGGGCAAGAACAGATAAGGGAACCAGAGGCGGAAGAAACAGAATTAGAGACCAGCGGGTGAGAAACCAGAGGCGCTGCAGATGGAGGCGGACAGCATCAGAGGTGGAACAACATCAGAGAGTGCGGCACATCAGGGGGGTTCATGAAAATAGAGACCAGACGATGACAAGGGTTCGTGAAAACAGAGACCAGACGATGGCAACCTGGGGCAAAGTCTTTTAATAGACTTCCGGAAAGCAAAATTGAACCACTTATCAATGTGACGACAAAAGGTTTTGCGAGTAAAACAGACGTGAAGCTTGAACTCGTTGACAACAGGACCCTGATGCAGCCGGCGGCAACCGGCGGACGGCGGCAAGGCATAAGCCGCCCGCCGGAAAGCGAGTATTCCACAGGCCTAGATCTTATGCTCTGATACCATGTTGTGAAACTAGAGAAAGGAGAATTGTATTATTGAGTGATAATGTTACAAGGGGCCAATACATCAATATATAGAGAAAACCTAGAAACCCTAGGTAACCCTAATTACATGAAAGGACAATAATACCCTTGCAACTAAACATTAATAACAATTTAACCATTACTATTCTAACAGTATCTTTTGGCTGTTTGGTGTTTTCTGAAGTTACTTTGTGCAAGAAATGTTAATAACATGCTTTTTGTCATCATGGAAATTACTTTCTATTGTCTAGTCGGAGGACTTGTAATTGCTCTCTATTGTGATTGGATTATCCCGGATGCATTGCGACGTCTCTTACTAGCTCACTCACGCATCACAATGGCCACCTTTCTTCTATTCTCCACATTTTGTAGCTCTTTGCTGTGTCGTGGCACAAGCACACTGAGTGAATGTGCCTCTCTCTCCTTCCACATTTTGTACAAGAAGATAATTTTTTAATAAACAATCTGATTTCCAACTACCTTAGGTCAAACCAAACCGAACAGAGCCTTAAGTCCAATCAGCTGGGTCGGCTACATGAACCGTTTTCTTCATTGAGCCTTGGTGAGTGCATCGTTTTACGTGAGATCCAAAAATCCTATGTTTTTTTTGAATTGACACCTCTAAAGTTAATTTTAGTTTCCCCTCCACACAGTGCTACCATTTACCATGACCATAGCACTCCTACAAACTACCGCATCGATCAACCTCGGATGGACACGTCCAAGCCGCCTTAATCTATTGTCTCATTTTATCTTATATTGGTGCTACCCGTATCATTCTGGAAATCTTCTTGTTTCTAATTCTATGCAAAGTCTTATCACATATCCTTCTCAGCATTCTCATTGCAGCTACACTCGCCTTATTGGTATGCTGTTTTGTAGTAGCCTAAAGCTCCGTACAGTATAACATGGTTGGCCTTATAGCACTGTAAAACTTTTTGTTCAACTTTGCAAGTGTCGTAAGGTCGCGTACAACACTCCCGAAGTACTCCACCAGTTGATCTATCCAATTTGTATTCTTTGTGCTACCTTAGGTTCACCTGTCAATTTTTTCACTGCAGTAATGTTTTAGCTTGGCTGAAATGTAGTGCTATATTCTTTGCTTCTCGTTCTACGTATTAAAAATCTTTTGGCCTTTCTATTGGTTTTGATTCTTTTGAAATGGTATTACATTTTTCCCCTCATGGAAAAGGAAATACATGTCTGCTGCTTATAATCTGCAATTTCCCATGCTAAGGCTATGCCATAGCCAAATCCTAATCATGAACTAGGCAAAACTTCACAACCCTGATTTTCTTTGTCAGTAGTTGATAGGAAGTTGTGGAAATGATGACGAAACACTTTATATTTGTAATGCCGTAGTTGTAAAACATAACGCAACATTGATCCAAATTGACATCAACTAACCAGGAAGTTGTTTATTTGTTTTGAACTCCCATTGATTGGGAGTATTGGAGGTTATATTTGGTGATTGCAATGCTATTTTCCTTAGTTTGGTTACATTTTGCTCGTATGATGTTGGATACATCTATGTGAATATGTGACAATATCATATAGTATATTTTATGTATTGCCCAGTACTTAGACCTAAGATCTTGTCATTATCTACAAGTGTGCTGAAAAGTAGATTAGATTTAGGGGAAAAGAATGAATAAATATCTTCCTCTATGTGAAAGGCTCGAGATTCTTCTTGTCTATCAAATGGGAGCTTCTTTTCCTAAACAATTCTTAAAGTTCAAAGGATCCAAGTGTCTAGTCAGGTTGCGAGTGTTGGACATAGAAACCATTTCCTTATGCTTGTTATGTCAGGTGGGCATTGGTACTCTGGACTGTAAGGTCCATGTACCAGTATTTGGATATGTTGCATGCAATGTAAGTTATTTTTTTGGTTGGAAGAAGTGAAAGCAGGAGTGGAAATCGGAACAGGTGCAGGGGAGTGAGAGGATATAGAAGCAGTTGAGGTTGGGAGTGTAATAAAAATAAATGTATGAACACTTGACAATTTCTTTTTCACGGTGAGGATGTTCCAGAATTCAACCGCAGCTATACGTCGAGAATGGGGAACAAATAAGAACTACAAGTAGTATAAAATGTTAAACTTTAGTACATTGCTGAAGTTAAAGAGCAAGCCAGCGTTATATAACAATATCCATCCTTCAAATACCCACACAGAGATTCCAAAACCTGCTTCCTCGTGCAAATCGGCAATAGCACAGGATGCGGTTAGACCATTGACTTAACAAATTAAGGCATACATGATGAGGTTTTACTGCCTACAAATAGAATAGCATAAGACTTCCAAAAAAACGGTGGATTGGACCCTAAAGTTCCAATAACCAATCCTTCACGGGAGGTTGGTTACCTGATCACTTTACACAATCAACATTAGAAGCACAATCAATAGACTTTTAGGGCCTGTTTGGTAACTTTCCAGTTTTGTGTTTCTTGCTTGTAAAAAACTGAAATAGAGATTTTTAACAAGAAGACAAGCAAAAACATGTTTGATGACAAGATAAAAACATTGTTTTTGTAAAGAATACAAGACAAACAACGTAAAACATGTTTGGTAATATCATTTTATTTTTTCCTTGCATTATTATTAAAATAAAGCCTTTATGACAAACCATATGTTGCAAAGAAAATGAAACCATCAATGATTTACAATAACAAGATGAAAGTTACAACCCAACATGATGTGAAACTAGTGGTCATACTATCAACAAGGATTCATAGTAGTCCATATTTGCTCTTCAATGTGAGAGAGAGAGAGACTGTAGTGGGTGGTTGGGAGAATGGGGGGGGGGGGGGGGAGGATGGTTGTGAGTGAGATAGAGAGAGGGGTGGGGGGAGAGACGAGCCATGGCAATTTTAAGAAACTTTGTACACACACAGTGTCTGTTTGGTAACGTTTTCAGTTTCCAATTTCTTGTTTATAAAAAGTAAGAACATGTTTGGGAACATATTTTCGTAAACAATAAAAAACGAAATTATATGAAAATGATGGGTTGGGGGGGGGGGAGAGAGAGAGAGAGAGAGAGAGAGAGAGAGAGAGAGAGAGAGAGAGAGATGAGTTATATGGCTGTGGAGGGTAGTTGGGTATCGAGAGAGAAATAAAGAAGAGAGAGAGAGAGAGAGAGAGAGAGAGAGAGAGAGAGAGAGAGAGATGATTTATGGCTATAGTGGGTGGCCGTGAGATAGATAGCGTGATAAGAGAGAGGCGAGGCATGGCTATGGTTTGTGTTTTGGAAGAGGGGGGGGGGGGGGGGGAGGACGAGCTATAACTATGGTGGGTGATAAGAGAGATATGTTAATTTATATGTGTAATGTATAATTAGTTTAGATTAGTTCTCTTATGTAAATAGATCAGTAGATAAGGGTCCTAATGTATTTCTTTCTTCTTTCTTTTCTCTTGTATAACTACAACGTAGCCCTAACTTTGGTCTCAATATTATTGTCTAATTTAACATAATGTCAGAGCGGAAAGAAAAACCCTAGCCGTCACCCACCACTGCTGCCGCACAATAAACCCTAGCCCACCGCTACTGCCCACAATCGTAGCTGTCGTCGCTTGTCTCAGATCTTGTTTGCGGCGCAGCTTTCATCGCCGTTGGCTGTTGGAACCACTACTCTGCTTCGTTCAGTCTCGACGCTAATCTCGTTCATGTACTTCTTCACCCGCCATCGCTCGAATAATAGCTCGTCTTCTTCGCCGCTACATGAGTTTGTCGCGTCATGATCAACTATTGAAATTCGTACAACTCTGGGCATACTTGGTATTTTTTTGCTGTCGGAGGGAATTTTGGGTTTCGATATTGTTGATGACTTTATAAATTTTTGAGTAAAGCTTTCGTGCTCGTTATATTTGATTGGGCATAGCATACTTATACTGTCGTCCATCTCTCAAGTTTTGCATCAGATTCTTGCTATACTCGTTGAAATCCGAAAAAGTCATTCCTATAGAGAGAGAGAGAGAGAGTGCAACTTTCATAACAGTCGGCTACTGGTACTGCCGTTTGCCTTTTTTTATTGCTTGGGTGGATGTTCTCGATCTGTTTTTTTTTTTGGTTTTGCGATCTGCTGTTTTCTGAGAGCTATTATTCTTCGCTTGAGCTCTCGGTTTGTTTCTTTGCTTTTTTTTTTTTTAGTCTTTTGTTGGGTGTTTGCTTTTTTGCAATTGCTATACGTCTGAGGATCCAAACATGTTTCCACTGGTTCGTCTGGTACTAAAGATGCCTTGAGCCAATTTGATCGGCCTTTTTTGAAAATGCTCCATTGGATATTTGTCCTATCAAGGTTGATGGTACTAATTATTTGATTCGGTCTCACATTTTCACTTTAGCCATTGAAACTAGAGGGATGTTAGAGTTCATTGAGGGCCCTGTTACTCCACCTGATGAGAGTGTTGCACTTAAGAGATTTAAATCTAAAAAATCTTTAGTCATGACCTGGTTATTTACCTCAATGCGGGCTGATATTCGCCGTACTCTTCTGCTCCTTGATACACCGCATAAGATTTGGACTACTGTAGCCCAAATCTGTTCTCAACAAGGTAATGATGTTCAGTGTTTTGAGTTGAGAAATTGAGTCTATACGTTGGATCAACACCATTGATCTGTAGATGTGTATTATGCGGAGTTGAGTGGAGTGTGGCAGAACTTTGATTATTATCAGAGTTTTCAGGCTGTTTGTTTTGTTGATGCTGCTAATTGTTAAAGAGGTTGGAGAAAGAGCGAGGTTATGACTTTCTTGTTGGTCTTGATATGGAATATGATTAGATTAGAGTGCAGTGTTCCGTTTTCGATCTTGGGAGAGGCCTGTGCCATTGTTTAGCAAGAGGAGAGTAGGAGGGATGCTACGATGCGCACTTCTCCTTCTGATTGTGCTAGCAACGGGCCTGTTGATCAAGAGTCACTCCGGTGTGATTATTGTAACAACACCGACCATACCAGGATTTTTGTTGTAAGTTACATGCCCCCCTTCGTGGGCGAGGGGGTTGATGCGGTGGTCGTGGTCCCATGCGTTCTCCGGCCCAGGCCTATGTTTCCGAGTCTGCAGTTGCCACCTTGCCTTATTCTAGGCTCAGACATCTTCTGATCATGTTGGTGATTTTTCTTTAGGGGAAATACAAACTCTCGGATGCCTTATGGCTCGGGTTGATTCTCCATCTATTTTAGCTTCAGCTTCCACAACAGCCTTCACTTCATCTAATTTTGCTCAAACAGGTATCCCAGGCCATGCATTTATTGCCTTTTTTGCTGTTCCTTGGATTATAGATTCTGGTGCTTCAGATCATATGACAGGTTGTTTCTTCGTGTTTGATTCTCACTCTACCTATTCTGGTAAGGATAAGGTTAGAATAGCAGATAGGTCATTCTCTGCTATTTCAGGAAAATGTTCCGTTCACTATTCGTCCTTTGTTTCTGTATTCAGTTCTATATATTCCAAATTTTGCCACTAATCTTCTGTCTGTTAATAGTCTTACTCGTTTAACAAATTGTTCTGTAATATTTTTTTCTACTCATTGTGTTTTTTAGGAACTGGATATGAGAAAGGTGATTGACTGTGTTAAGGCACATGGTAGTCTCTATTTTTTGGAATATGCACCTCGTCCATCTCATTCACCCATGTCACGTGATCTAGCTTTGCAAGCATATGCGAGTTAGCTCTTTCTATGTTGCATAAGTAGCACCGTAGATTGGGTCATCCCTCTTTTGGGATATTTGGAATTTTTTTCCCTAGTTTAGTTAAACATTTTTCTTGGAGTCGGTTTTTTTGTGAAGTTTGTGAGTTTGGGAAACATAGATGTTCTTTTTATACACCTATTAATAAAATGAGTGGTTCTCCGTTTGTGGTTATCGATTATGATATTTGGGGTTCTTCCTCTATTCTATCTCTCAAAAGTTATCGGTGATTTGTCACTTTTATTGACCGTTATTCTCGTGTTACTTGGGTGCATTTACTTAAGTCCAAAGGTAAGGTCTTTTCTTGTTTTAAGTCCTTTCATGTGGTGGTCCACACTCAGTTTGATAAGCAGCTCCAAATTTTCTGTAGTGACAATGACACTGAGTATATAGGCAAGAGTTTTAGGATCTTCCCAGATGAAAATGGTATTTTTTTTCAGATAACTTGTGTTGACACTCCACAACAAAATGGAGTTGTTGAACGCAAAAATTGCCATCTTGCATAGCTTGCTCTCTTTTGTTCACTATGGATGTTCCCAAATATTTATGGGGAGAAGTGCTTTTAACTACAACTTATCTTATCAACCGGATATCATCCAGTGTTCTCCATTTCAAAACTTCTCTTGCGTGTCTAGCAATTTTCGTGTCACGACTCTTCGTCAACGAGTTTTTGGTTGTGTGATTTGTTTATGCCCCTCACTCCTTTGTAGGTAAGTTAGGTTCTAAAGCCCATAGATATGTTTTCATTGGGTACTCTCTTACCCAGAAGGGCTACATAAATGTTATGATCCTCCCTCTAGGAATTTTTTTGTCTCTATGGGTGTCACTATTTGGAAAACAGTTTTTTTACTCCCCCTCCACTCCATTTCTTCAGGGGGAGCATAGGCAAGAGGAAGATATGTCTACCGATTACAATCATGATGAGGGGGAGAAATTGTTTTATAACCATGGTGGGGGGAGAAGGAAAAATCTGGAGGGGAACCAATATTTGCTGAAGGAGCCACATATCACATTGGTGGTGATAAGAGAAAGTATATAACAGCTACAAGGGGCTAACTTAAAGGCCTACACTAGCCGAACAAATGAAAAGTCCTCTTGTGTTATCACTTTCTCCATCACAATCGCCTGTTCTAGTTTTAGACTTCTCGGGTGACTCATCTAGTAATGACTCTTCTCTAATTGAACCTCCCTTTATTGATTATGATAATCTTCCTATTGCTTTTCAGAAAGGTGTTAGGGCATGTTCTCAACATCTCATCTCCTAGTTTGTCTCTTATGATTGTTTATCTCTTTCGTAAAATGCTTTTATTTTGTCTCTCTCTTTTATATCTATTCCACAGAATTGGCAGGATGCAGCCATGATACTTAAGTGGAAAGGCGCTATGGTAGAGGAGATAACGACTTTGAAAAAGAATGGCACTTGAAAGCTAGTATCACTTTCGGGAGGAAAGAAATCAGTGGGATGCAAGTGAGTTTTCACTGTTAAGCAGAATGTTGATGGTATAATTAAAAGATACAAGCCGAGATTTGTTGCTAAGGGTTTTACTCAAACCTACGATATTGACTACGAGGAGACTTTTGCTTCAGTAGCGAAGATGAACTCTGTGTGAGTTTTACACTCTTGTGCTGCCAATTTGAATTGGTCTTTTCAATAGTTTGATGTGAAGAATGCATTCCTTCATGGTGAATTAGAGGAGAGATATATATGGATATACCACCAGGTTTTTCTTCCTCTGAGATAGAAGGAAAGGTGTGTAGATTGAAAAAGACTCTTTATGGGTTGAAGTAGTCACCTAGAGCTTGGTTTGATAGATTTTCAAAGGCTATGTTGAGGTTTGGATACAAAAAGAGCCATGTAGATTATACTATGTTCATCAAGGGAGGTATTTGGTAAGTCGCTGTTCTTATTGTTTATGTTGATGATATAATAATGACAGACAATGACGTAGATGAGATTCTTAATCTTAAATTCAGTCTGGCTCTAGAATTTGAGATTAAAGATTTGGAGTCACTGAGATACTTTCTTGGAATGGAAGTGTCAAGGTCTGATAGAAATATTTTTATCTCCCAACAGAATTATATACTTGATCTCTTTGAAAAAACATGTATGTTGTGTTATAGACCTGCAAATTTTCCTATTGAGGTGAATTATTATCTTAGTGGGGACTTGGGGAAGTGAACTAGTAAGGAGAGATATTAGCGCTTCGTTGGTCGACTAATATACTTAGCTCACACTCAACCAAATGTTACTTATGTAGTGGGCATTATTAGTCAGTTTATGCATGATCCTCGTACTTCACATCTGGATACAATCTATCGTATTTTGAGGTATCTCAAATCAACTCTAGGAAAAGTAATTATGTTCTCTAATCACTGTCACCTGAGGTTGGAGGCATTTACTGATGCCGACTAGGCTGGTTTTGTGGATGATAGATGCTTTACTTCTGGCTACTGTACTCTCTTTGGGGGAAATTTGGTTACTTGGTGAAATAAAAAGCAATCAGTGGTCGCCAAGTCTAGCGCAAAAGCTGAGTATAGAGCTATGGCTTATAGTGTTTGTGAGCTCTTGTGGCTCCAAACCTTGTTACATGATTTGAGAATTTTTGATAATGGTCCTATAAAACTCTACTGTGATAGCAAAGTTCCATAAATATTGCTCATAATCCTGTTCAACGTAACAGGACGAAGCATATAGTGATTGACATGCATTTTATTAAAGAAAAGTTGAGCGAGGGTTTAATATGTCTGCCTTTTGTGAGATTTGAAGATTAACTAGTTGACATTTTCACCAAAGGTTTTGGTAGCAAGAGTTTTCACCTCATTATGTTCAAGTTGAGTTTGGTTGACATCTTCGCACCAACTTGAGGGGAGTGTTATGGGTGTAATGTATAAGTAGTTTAGATTAGTTCCCTTATGTAAATAGATTTGTAGATAAGGGTCATAATGTAATTACTTACTTTCTTTTCTCTTGTATTACAAAGCAATGAGAAGGAAAACATAGCTTTTGGTCTCAATCTTATTGTCTAATTTAACAGAGAGACACAACAAGAGGAAAGAAAGGGGAGAGAGAGAATGAGTGAGAAGAGAGCAACGAGGAGAGAGAGGAGAGAGAAAGGAGATAGAGATGAGCTATGACCATGGTGGGTTATCACATACTGGTTTTTAAAAAAGTGAAAACACCATTTTGTTGTTTTTACAATTTAAATATACTATGAAAATTTTTATAGAAAACAAGAGACAAAAACATATTTATCAAACGTGTATTTTAAGATTTTTACAAAAAATTTTAGGAACAAAATAGGAAATAGAAAACAAAAAACAAAATCGTTACCAAATAGACTCTTATAGTGAAGAATAAACAAAAACATATTTAGCAAATGTGCATCTTAAGATGTTTGTAAAAAATTTAAGAAACAGAAACATAACTAAAAAAAGAACGTGTTAAATAGACCCTTAGTAGCAGGATTCTCTTATCAGTGGCACATCCACCTCATAACCTCGCCTCTATGCTCTCAAGTCAAAATTTCCTAGGAATGTCAATCACATCGAGAAAAGAGCACGCTCCCAACTAGGATACACCCTCTCAAGCATATAAATCTCATAAGAAACACAAGAAAAATTACCAAGCAAAAGAAGATAGGAAGTAATGATAGGACCATAAGGATAGAAATGTTCCTTTCTCTACTCCATCTCACGGTGGTTAGTAGCCCTTCATTAGTTTCATTTGATGCGTATTCTAGATATACCTAAGGCAGGTTCACTATCTTCAAAATAGTCTAAACTA
Organism: Arctostaphylos glauca; assembly: GCA_019985065.2. Classification (NCBI taxonomy): domain Eukaryota; kingdom Viridiplantae; phylum Streptophyta; class Magnoliopsida; order Ericales; family Ericaceae; genus Arctostaphylos; species Arctostaphylos glauca. Next base: position 9,951,149 of record JAHSPW020000001.1, on the reverse strand, counting down.
TTGCGGCTTTCTTGCTATGTGATCTAGCGGTGCCATTTTGCTATCAATTTCTCCAGCACTTTGATAATGCTAGCACTACGCGCTTGGCGGCCAATCTTGTTTAACTAAGTACGACCAATTGAAGCCTTCTAGAATCCATAAAGGGCTGATAGCCCCCCGACCTTCACCTAACTACTTATGAGTGGAAGCTCTCCTCAAGTAGCCTGTAGTAAGCATCTGTCTTGATTAGTTTGTTCAAGTACATAATATAAATGTTATGATTACTTCTTTTTTTTCACATTAGAAATATTTGCAGTTGACATCATGAATTGGTTTATTTGCCGGCCTCACCCCCGCTAACAGTAACAAATCACCAATTGAATAGAAATGGCCTTTTAGTATTTCACTCTACATCAATTGAGGGTTTATGTCACCTGAGCTTATGGATGTTGTTAACATGATAAATCCTCTCTCCGCTGCACTAGGCAGCGTATTGGTACAAGCACACCGTGCTGTTGGGTAGTGATATATGAATCTTATATTGTGATTGGAGCTTGCATAGCATCAGCCTGTTTGCAGTCAGTCATATGGTTTATGAATTGTTACGAAAGCATTTCGAGAAAACACACCAAGAATAACAAATCTTCATTTCCTTCTTTGGGCAACTGATTGGATGAAGATGACTTTGTTTAGTTCACCAAGAAGGGTACTTCAACTCCTTGGATTCTTCCATAAAGTATATGACGATCCATGGACAACATGTAGAGATATGACCCTTTCAATAGGCTATGTTGACACTAAAATATACAAATACACTATCCATTCTTTTGGCTCTTCTCTGCTTTTGTGCAGAGTGTCACTTATATATTTTGTCGTGCAGTGTGAGGATTCGAGGTGCCATGTCTGGCAGCACATTGGTTGTGTTATTATTGCAGAGAAGCCTATGGATGGTGTTCTACCAGCTCCTCCTGCAATTTTTTATTGTGAACTCTGTAGACTCAGTCGTGCAGACCCGTATGTAATCCCAGTCTTTTTTTCCTTTAATATGTTTTGATTGTAGCTGCACATATGTTTTATGTTTCTTCGCAGAAGTTCTGTGATTTTTGACTTGTTGGTAAGAGTATAATGGGGTTGATGTGATTGTTGTCTTAGTGGGGTACTACTGTTGAGGTTTTACTTCCTATTTAGATAGGTATAGTTGTCTTGTTACTATGTACTTTTTCTTCTAAAAAAATTGACCCAATTGATGGATCTCTTTTTTATCAGCAGGCTAATGATGTAGTTAGTCTCTGAAAAGTTCCATATTCTGCTTCTCCTTAAATTAGTTTGCTGTGAGATAAAAAAGGGGATTTGGTCGGTACGATGTTTTAGTAGATTTGTTTTATTTGGTGATTTAGGTTGCATGTGAGTCCTCGGTTCAATTTTTTTGTCATTGTCATAACGAATCTTGACTGGTTAACAATTCCAAATATCACTAAGTTTTCATCTATATCATTTCCACTTTTGATACTGCACATTTACAAATTTAAGTTTTTTCATCTATAAGTGACCTGAGGTTTCCACCCCAGATATTAAATGCGATAGTGGTTATCCGAACTTCTATTTGATGGGATTGGTGAAAAATGAAAAATATCAGTATTTTTAATGCGAGAGAAATAGAAGTTGAGAAAGTCAGTCTTGGTATTGTACACGGTCCAACCTGTCTTTTTTAATTGCTTTGAGCCTTGTCAAGCAGGGTGAGAATGTTTTTAAAGGTTACTATTGCAACTTAAGTATTTGTGTGGTTGATTATAATCAACTTGTCTCCAATTTGGCTGTTTTTCTTTCCCACTCTCCTGGAGTCAACCTAATAGAAGTTGGAATTTTATGAATCTTCTATTTCTTATATGATATGCAGCTTTTGGGTGACCGTGGCGCATCCTTTGTATCCTGTTAAGTTGATCACCACAAGTGTTCCTACAGATGGGTAAGTGCATGATTTACATTATAAATTTACAGATTTGTAGTTCAAAAATCTCTCTTAGTTGTATGATTCAACCAGAAGTCTTATAGTATCTTGGTGCTATATGCCTGAGTGAGCATGCATATTTTTCATCACCTCTTCAATTGTATCTTGATTCTCAAGTTGCGACCTGTTCCTTTTTTCACCCGTTGACCTATCTAACAAGATTTTCCTACAAGTTAATAGTCACTCCCGATATTTTAAGGATTTGAACTTCAGTATGCACTCATATTCTGGTGGATATATAATAACGCCACTTGGTGCCTTCACGCATCTTCTCATCCTTGTTAATGTTTTCATTTCTTATTTTTTCTCTGTGTTTTTTCTCAAGGCCATAGCTTTCCTGATTTTGATGTATTTTCTTATAGGATAAGGTTGTTTCTGTAGTCAGGGATTTTGTACTATCATCAACTTTTCCCATTCTTGATGGTAATGGAACTCAAAAAGATAATGTTGTATCTTGCTTTATCATTTACGCAGGTGGTTCTATCCAATTTTGTGGTCTTAACGAGAAAAGATGCTATGAGGGTCCTATGTTTTGGATTATATATTTTTTCCAAGTGTGGTGAAAAGGTCAATATGCATTCATTATTGAAAACATGCTTCTAGGGTCCTGTGTTTTGGAATATAATTTTTTTAAAGTATGGTGAAAAAGTTGATAGGAATTCATCATTCCTTAGAATAGAACGTTTAGTTGGAGGATTGAATATTGTTTGGATTATAAATTGCATGAAAGTCTTAATCAGGCGGATTGAATTTTGTTTGACTATTAAATTTGCATTTGTTAGAAAAGCTTCCGATTACATCAAGTTTGAAGAGTATTTTAGGGATGCTACTGTGTTGTATCTAATTTGAGCTGTACGGATGCAACAGTTAATCATTTATCATGATTTATAGCTTCTAGCTGCAATTTTGGCTATTGGGCTAATGTTAGTGTTGAACAAAGTTGTTTTAGAATCTCAGAGTGCCTTTGTTGCGGGTGGACAAATTTTAGATGCTTTGTTGGTAGCTAATCAATGGGTGGACTCTGGGTTGTGGAGTGGGGAGCCGGGGCTTGTGGTCAAATTGGTTATAGAAAAAGCTTAGGATTATGTTAATCGGGATTTTTCCATATACATATATTTTTTGGTAAGGATGGGACTCAGGGTGCAATGGTTGAGCTGGATTAGATTTTGCATTTCTACAGCTATATTATCAGTTTTGCTGAATGGTTCTTCGGCTGGATTTTCCTATTCTACAAGAGGGCTAAGGCAAGGGAATCCTTTAATTGCCTGTACTGTTTATTTTGGTAATCGAATCTTGAGTAAGATGAGTCAGAGAGTTGTGCAAGGGTTTCTTTTGGATGGTTTCAGGATAGGTAGTTCTAACAAGGTTGAGGTTGTTTTTCATTCTTTGTATGCAGATGATACCCCTGTCTTTTGTGGTGCGGATGCCACTAAGTTGGTCTATCTTAGAGGGATTTGACGTGCTTTGAGGCAGTGTCTGGTCTCAATGTTAATATTGGAAAGTTTGAGACTATTCCAGTAGGGGAGGTTGACAGTATAAATTCATTAGCAGATGTTTTAGGTTGCAAGGTTGGTTTTTTCCCTTCGTTGTATTTGGTTCTTCCTTTGGGTGCTCCATTTTAAGTCCATAGTGGCTTGGGATTTAGTGGTAGTAGGATTTCAGAAGCAATTTGGGGGATCGAAGAGGCAATATGTGTTAAAAGGGGCGAGGATGATTCTTAGTAAGAGCATTTTGTCAAGTTTGCCCACGTACTTTATGTTATTTTCTTACTATCCTAATCTCAGTGGAAAAAGTTAGAAAAAATACAGCAGGATTTTCTTTGGGTGGTCCAAGGGAGAAGTTCAAGTACCATCTAGTAGATTGGGATACAGTCTGTTTACCAATCAAGAAAGGGGGTTTAGGGGTGGAGTCTTGTTATTTTCAATCAAGGTTTACTGGTGAAGTGGTTATGTGATTTGCCTATAGTGTGTGTAAGGCATGGGGAAGAGTGGGGTGAGTGGTCCTTGCTAGAGGTTCGGTTGCTGTATGGAGTTGGGCTTTAGAAGGGTATCAAGAAGGGTGGGGTGAATTTTCTAGGCACATTCGCGTGAAGGTGGGGATAGGAAGGATGGTGAAATTTTGGGAGCATGTTTGGTGTGGTGGTGAGCGGTTGAGAGCGGTTGAGGGATGCTTATCCTTCTATATTTCAGTTGGCGGCAGATAGGGAGGCGGTGGTGGCAGATTTTTAAGATGGATGGGGAGACGGTGGTGGATATTTCTCTTTGTAGGGAGGTGCATGATTGGAAGATGGATGAATTGTTAGCCCTTTGGGGTAAATTATATGATATGAGGGGTTAGGGGGTGGGGGAGGATTCTTTACGATGGATTCGGGTGCAAATAGATCTTTTCAGGTGAAACCAATTTACCAAGTCTTGGTTGGTGAAATGTATGCTTTCCTTGGAAAGTTACATGGTCTAGTCGGGCTCTTGCCAAGGTTTCTTTCTTCGCATGGTGTTTGGCTAAGGACAGGATTCTTACCATTGATAACCTTATTCATCGTCGTCGTCGTCATAGTATTGTTAATGGGTGTTGTATGTGCTTGAGTGAAGGAGAATCAATGGCATACTTGTTTATTCATTGTCCAGTTCGTAGGGAGGTTTGGGTTAGTATGGTGGAATGTGCCAAGGGTTTTCCCAGTTTCGTGATTGTGTTAATCTAAGAATTGTAAGGACCTAGAGTAGGTGATCTAAGACAAAAGTTTTGGGTTTTGATTCCGCCTTGTTTGGTGTGGCTTATTTGGAGAGCGGATATTTAGGGGAAGAGGGGGGTGAGTGGTCCTCGCTAGAAGTTCGGTGGCCATATGGAGTGGGGTTTTTTGGATGGGTATCAACAAGGGTTGGGGTGAGTTTTCTAGGTACACTCGTATTGGAAGGAGGGTGAAATTATAGGAGCATGTTTGGTGTGGTGTTGATGAGCGGTTGAGAGGGGTTGAGGGATGTTCATCCTTCTGTAATCTAGTTGGCGGCAGATGGGGGCGGTGGTAATAGGTATTTTAAGATGGACGGGGAGACGGTGGTGTGGGATATTTTCTTTGTAGGGAGGTGCATGATAGGGAGATGGACTAATTGTTCTTTTGGGTAAAATATATGATAGGAGGGGTTTTGGGTGAGAGGATTTATTGCGATGGATTCCGGATGCAAATGGATTTTTGCAGGTGAAATAATTTTACCAAATCTTTGTTGGTGGTACTAATGTATGCTTTCCTTGGAAAGCTATATGGTGTAGTCGGGCTCCAACGAATACTTCCTTCTTTCCATTGCATGTGGCTAAGAATAGGATTCTTACATTTGATAACCTTATTCGGTGTTGTCATATTATTGTTAATTGGTGTTGCATGTGGTTGAGTGAAGGAGAATCAGTGGTGCACGGTTTATTCATTGTTTGCTTACTAGGGAGCTTTGGGCTATGATGGTTGTATGGTGGGAATGTCATTGGTTTTCCCAGTTTCGATGGTTGGGCTGATTCAAGAATGGTATAGAGCTAGAGTGGGTAATTGAAGGCAAAAGTTTTGGATTTTGATTCCGCTTTGTTTGATGTGGCTTATTTAGAGAGAGTAGAATAATAGATTTTTTTCATGAGGTGGAAAGGCCAATGCATAGACTTATCCTTTCTAGTTTGCACAGTTGGGATTCAAGGGAATCCAATTCTACCCTTGATTAATTTCTTAATATGATTAATATACTTTTGGAGCATAGAGTGGAGTATACTGGGTACATGGGTTTTTGTTAAGATTGGTCTTTTAGGCTTCTTGATGTATAGGACCTTTTTGTCCTTGGCCCGCTTTTTATATGGGTGGCATCCCCTTGATGCTTCAATTTATATATTATGGATTATAAAAAAAATTAATCATGGTTTATCTTTATCTATTTCACTTATTCATTTGGCATTGTACGACTACTTTGTCTTGTGGGAATAAGTGGAATGGTCACGAATGAGATGGGGAGATAGGATAAACCTTCTGCCCAAAGACGAGCCTTGACGTTCCCTGTCTTAGCCCAGAAGATCAAATCCTTTGCTCATCTTACTAACCCAACGATGTTAGTGAAAGAGTAGTCTTACAGAAATGAAACAATTATATTGAAAACTTTGAAAAACTGTTCATACTTTGATCATTGTATGATGGGAGTTGGGCAAGTTTGTTTCATTTTCTTCGTACGTAAATTGTAGACATTTTGTGGAACCCGGGAGCTATAAATAGGACAGGGGATCTCTTCATCTAATCGGCACGACTGGGGCCGGGGAGTTCGCAAGTAGCTATGTACGATGAACAAACTTACCGTAAAGACAACTATGATTGAATTGGTCACTTGTTATGTACAGGTTAAAAATAGAAACAGTTACTTGCTTTGTCCTTTGTACCTCTCCACACAGACATATACAGGCAACATAAGGTTTTGATGGAATAACATGAAGTGAGGATTAACTTTTGCTTCTATTTTGTTTTGTTGCAGTCGACTTTTTTTTTTTACCTCTGAGGTTTTTATTGGTGACAAGGGATGCAGTCAACCTTTCCTCATTATCTTAATATTTGAAGTGGTTATTTTTGGGCACTGTTCTCTTCATGGATTTCCTTCATTCCTCAAAAGTTAGCCATCCCTATTGTGTATTCTTTCTCATGAATCTTTCTGGTAGAGTGACTGCTTTTGGTGCTCTCGATTTTTCCGTGTATGTATTTGTGGTTCTCAACTGAAGACAGTCCTTGCAAGTCTGCATTTAAGTATTTACACAGATTCTATAATTTGTTTTTGCATTTGAATTTCAGAACAAACCCCGTGCAAAGCATTGAGAAAACATTTCAACTTACAAGGGCAGATAAGGACTTGTTGTCGAAACAAGACTATGACGTTCAGGTAAGTTGATTTTATATGTGGCTTATGGACAAACGGATTGTCACGGATTTCTAAATCTATCAATATTAACGATTTACATATTATTGTGGTCTAGGCCTGGTGTATGCTTCTTAATGACAAGGTTCTGTTTCGGATGCAGTGGCCACAGTATGCAGACCTACAGGTCAATGGTATGCTGCCTAATTTTTCTTCATGATGCTCTCATATAGTTTCAGTTATTCCCTCTGTCCCATTATAGTCCACCATTGGGAATTCCCCATTTTTAGGGGACATCATCTTATCTTTTAAAAAGTTAGATTTCCGAAAGTACCCTCCAATCATTACTCTTCAATAGTCTTCTTTGACTTTAATTATCAAAAGGAGGGTAAAATCGGAATCATACCAGATTTTACCCATGCACTTTTGACAGCGTTGACTAAATAACTGTCTTTTTAAGTTGTTGTTTGGCAAGAGATGGGTTTCACTAGGGATTATGTTTTGTTTCCCCACGTTTTTTTACGTAGTTTTGCCTGATCTAGAGTCGTCTTGTATTAGTACTCAGTAGCTTCCTATTGAATGTTGACATGGAGAACAAGGGAAATTATGAGTCTTGAAAGCATATATGATGTTATTGTTCAGCATAGTTTATGAGAATGAGTTTGTGATGTTCTTTTATCCTTTGCTATGACAAGATCCTCTTTCTCCTTTTCTCAAAGCTGCAAAATACTGTTCTTTGGTGCTATTTGTAGCCTGAAACCTTTCTTCGAGTCTCATATTCATGTCCAATCTCTACTCCTCCCTAATCCCTTTCTCTATCTATGGCCTTTCCATTGGGCTCCATTTGTTTATGTTAAACGTCCTTGATATATGTGCTCTATGTTTTACGGTTTGGTTGGGGAAGTAAAAATTCTTGTAGCAAAATAATTCCCATCAACGCTGAAAAGCTAGTTAAGTTTTAAATTCAAAATGTAAAGCATCATGATTCTGCCTTTTTTGTCACGAAATGAGAGAGAAAGAGAATATTGACCTTGGGACTCAGGAGGAGGGCCATTGGAAGACACAATGTCCTAAAAATCAGCCTAGGCGGGGGGCCTAGGTGCCAGGTGGCGTGGTGCTGCCTCAACTCTAGGTTTAGGCATTTTGTAAGGATTAGTCAGAAACTAGTTTGGGATTCGTTGGCTTAGTCGGTTAGTCGGAAATTAGTCGGGGATTAGTCGGCTTCATAGGGGACTAGTCGTTTTAGGATTGGTTGGCCTAGTCAGCCTAGTTGTTTTATAAAACAATTGGGACTAATTGAAATTTGGAAAAAAAATTGGGATAAATTAGCATCATTTTTAATGTAAATTATGAGTCTATGATGTTTGACTATTTTGGATTTTACTTTTTAATTCTTAGTTTTATTTGTTTTTGAACTTTGAATGCTGAAGAATTGACTAGTCTCTGGTCCCTGACAAGTTGGCCTAGGTGCTAGGTGCCCATCTTTCGCCCGACTTGTGCCTAGCAACTTTTAGAACATTAGAGGACAATGATCAATAGAGTGATGGTGTACTTCATGTTACATGGACTCGGTGTGAGGGTGTATGTTTAGAAGTTGGGCACATGGAACTCTAAATTTTAGGTTATGTGGATGCTGTGAAAATTAAGGATCCATTGTATAAACATAGGAAAGGAAATATGTGGTCTTCTTGGAAAAGTATTATTTATACATCCATGTTCCTGATAGAGGATGACCTTAGAACCGGGGAACCACAAGTCGACACCATTGGAGGACAATGAGCAAGAGAGCAATGATGTGTTCTTTGTTTACTTGGATTTGGGTGCCGGTGCAGGCATATATCTAGATGCCGGACACATAAAACTCGAAATTTTTAGATACGATGTCTCTGCTAGAAAAGATCCAAAATATAGGTACGGATGTCACTTTCGTCTTCTTGAAAGTAGAACACATTCAAGACGTGTACATTTTATACAAGAATTTGTGGGTAGTCTTAATATATCGGCAATGTCAAACGTCGAATAGAGTTGTTTAAAATAAGATATATTGGAAATGATTGGCCTTTTCAGATAGAAGGATTAGATTTGAGTCAATAGGATACTTCAATAATAGCGAAGAGTCAGTGACTCCGTGTAACGTATGTTCTCAGAGTTGTCGTTCATGAGGGCTTGGCATATATGTCACCAATGACGGACATGACACGAGTGTGGGTGTGGGATAGTTGTCTAACTCCCGTTATTAATTTGGACACTTGGATTCTCTGGATTGATATGACATTCGAAGAAAAAGAAGCTCACATTTGCTAAAGAAGATACATTTCTGGCTTTTCACAGAAATGGGTTGTAGAAACAAATCTGAATTTTCAAGTATATTTCTAGATATTTGATTACTACTGTGTTATGACGGGCAACACAAACAAGTGTTTAGGATGTGTCCCTCTACCCATAATCAACTTTGGGTGAATCCCAATTTCCTGAGATTTAAGTTTAGGAAGGTCATTCTTGGAAATGTGCACACATTTGATTCTCATAACTGAGTCCATGTAACATAGTTTGACTGGTAAGGTTAGAAATACATCCAGATTATGCTGGATTTGCCCCCTATAAGAATATTCCAAAAAACTTTGGTACCTCCTTATCGTCTTAAGCTTTAATAGCCCGTTGTAGTGCAAAATTTAGTGATTGCAGTTTTAAGTACCGAGTGTTGTGACCCATCGATTGTGGTACAAATTACTACATTCCTGAAAATTGGATCAAGGAAAATAGTTCGATATATTAAACTAGTGACTAAACTTAATGTAAGCAAAATAAATTTGGGTTTCAATGAAAAAGAGGAGATCCAGCGTTATTGCTCAAAGAAGTAATAGGTAGAGATGACAGCGTTTGAACCCGTGACTTTTTGTACCCAAAACAATTGCACAGCACTCACCAATACACGACGTACGAAGTTGTTATGAAAGCTTGTAGCTGTAATACATCATCCCATGCAAATAAACTAGATATCGAGCATCAACCATCTTTGATTAGAACAGATTGTCTTCTCTAAACTAATTCATTGGCACAAGCCGTCTTGTCTTGGTATGGCTCATCCTAAGGCTGGGCCAGACCATTGAAGGGTCTTGGCTTGATGTTGGAGCTGCCCATGGATTGGGCTAGGTAGCATTGACTGGGCCAAAAGTTGGTCTTTTCCATGTGGTGGTGTTGTTTTGGGCTTGGCCTTCACTGGTAATTTGAAGGGTTTTATTGAGGAGGAGGAGGAGTATCTCTTTGAATTTTAAGGGTTTTATTGAGTGTGTCCCAACTTATTGCGCCACATGTATCAATGGAACAGATGATCTTGAACAGCTCTGAAAAAAGTCTTCGCGGTTTGCTCCACATAAGCCTCTTCCTTGGAATGGGGTGCCCCTCAGGTCTGCTCAAGAGCAGCACCACGCCTCAAAGTGTTCCAGTCACTGTGGCTGCACCTTGCCTCGGTGTTGCCTCATGTGTCTTTTAAAATGTTGCGTTGGCTGTTACTTTATGCCTTCACAGTTCACAACTTCACATAAACACACACACACTCTCTCTCTCTGGTTTGTTCTACAATTTAATTTAATGTTCTTTGCTTTATATGTCAATGCCTTACAGGTGTGCCGGTGCGGGCAATTAACAGACCTGGCTCGCAGTTGCTAGGGGCTAATGGTCGCGATGATGGGCCCATTGTGAGTTACTCCACTTTTCATAATGAGTTTCTTGAATCTTTTAATCATTATTTTGCCGTATTTTGTGCGTAGCTATTTCTTAAGCAATAAAACTGGGACATTTTTTTGCTACCATGATGTCTCTTTACTCTGATTGGATGAACGCATTAATTTTAACAACATTCCGTGCTTGCTGGTCTTAGTATAATTCTTGTTGTTTTGTCAGATTACACAGTGCACCAGAGACGGAATTAATAAAATTTCCTTAACAGGATGCGATTCTCGAGTGTTTTGTTTGGGGGTCAGAATTGTAAAGCGGCGTACTGTCCAGCAGGTAGTTTTGCAATCTGACTTCATTATTTTTCTTCTGACAGACTGACATGAACTTGCATTCACAAATTTCCCACTGGCAGAATGTCAGATGATCGCAGTTACTGTTACGCTTGGCCATGTCTCAAGTAACGGCCCGTTTGGATGGGGTCTTACAGGGTGTCTTCACTAAGAAAGGTCTTAGTTAAGACACTTGCCTTACATATTCAGTGTTTGTTGGCTTTGTTTCTGACGTGGTGCAAGAGGTTATTGTTAATGGATGAAACCAGGAGGCAAAAACCTTCTCTATGCTCATGTACCATTTACGTATTGCAAAAGTTACAATGCACTCAAGCAAAGATAAACAAAACTAATGAAAGGCAAGGAAAGGAAAGACTTAACTATCCTCATGCCTAAGATCAAAATGCAAATAAAACTATGCAAACTCAAGATGCTACAGAAGGAAGCATCGAGAGTTTATCAAGTAGGAAGCAAAAATGCACGAGGGAACATTTATGTTTGGTGATGGTTCAGAGAAAGACAACTCATCGCTATATATCTGGTGCACTCGTGGAAGATGGAACTATGGGCAATCTAAATGGCTCTCTTGTTATAATAATACATAGTAGTAGGACTGGAGATTAACACTGAGCTTAGTAACTAACACAACCTAACTATTTCTGCGACCTTAGTGGCTAACGGCCATAGCATGGTATTTAGTGTCAACAGAAGAACAAACAAGAACATTCTGCTCCAATAGACGAATGACCCAACAAAACACAAAAAGCTTTCATGATGGAAAACAAATGATAAAACCCAAGAAATTGGAGAATGACATCCCTATTTATAATCGTTAAAATAAATATGTACTACCATAGCAGTTGTGTTTATCTTTGTCTTATTTTTCTGCGACGTAGGGTGGGATTCACTTTAATACCATTTATTTGTTTCCCAGGTTATCACTGCGCTTTTTGTATTGGTGTGGTTCACTACAACTTTTTTGTCTAGAGCTTAGTAGTAGGAACCTCCTTTGGGGTAGCGAATTCACTTCAAAACCGATTCTAAGCTCCTAAGTCACTCTCTCTTAGAAAACTCACTCCCATCGCGAAAGGAGCTCGCTTTGCTTATATTTGCTAAAACAATGTTATCAGTCAACACAAAGTTATATTTGTTAAGTTACCAATTGTCCCAAAAGTTTAAGCTGTTAGGAAATGGGCCCAGTAATGTATGTGAAGCTATTCAACATCTTCTCTCACGTTCAATACCCTCTTGCAAGTGGGGATGCAAATATTCGTATACATAGAGTGAAACATAGTACGAATGGAAGAAACAGAATGCAAACGGGGACTAAATGCAAATGGAGAGACTTGAATCCAAGACCTTTCCCAACCTGAGCTCTGATACCTTGTTAAGTTACCAATTGTCCTAAAAGTTTAAGCTGTTAGGAAATGGGCTCAACAATGTCTATCAAGTTATTCAATAATACTGTATATTTATATTTTGATAATTACACCTAAACGCTCCCCCGACGCTTGAGCTTCTATGATCCTCTGCTACCCGCCCTGTCCCCATCCCACTTTGTTCAACTAAGGTCTAAAGGGATGGTACTTGGCAGAGTTAAAGTTGCTCGGTTTCAACCTGTGCATCATAGGTTCAAAACATTACTCCGTGCACATGACGGGAAGGCTGGTAAGTCTGACCTTACCTGGACCCTGTAGTGGGGAAGCCTCGTGTATAGGAAGTTTTGGGACGGTACTGTCATGTTCTGGGGGTTAATATGGTTCTGGCTGCTGTAGCCTGAGAGTCATATTAGATAGGACAATTATGCAGTTATTATATGTTGTTACTCATGTTGGATTTATTTTCTTCATCCATGTGTTTATATTATTGATGATAACACGTACTTTGCTAATTGTAGTTTGGGAGGCAACATTTAGGGAATCTTTTTGGAAGCACAGACTCAAATCTTTATAATATTTTAATCTTTTTCCCTTCTTGTTTCATGAATAGTTTTGACACTTCAGCACACAGCATATGTGCAGTTAATGGGTACCGAAAATTCCTTTATGACCTCCCAAGTTGAAGCACCAGATAGAATGGTCATATTAGTTATAATTAATGGCCTTTGTAGTGGTACCGTAGTAGAGGCATTAGTAACAGTAGGTACGGGTTGAGTCTCATTCGTGCATAGAATAGCTGGCTTACCTTCACTTAGCTGCTGATTATTTTGGTAACGTTGTTTCTATTTCATTTCTAGATTCTCAACTCGATACCCAAAGAGTCAGAAGGTGAGCAATTTGAAGATGCTGTCGCTCGTGTCCGCCGTTGTGTTGGTGGTGGAACGGAAATGGAGAATGCAGATAGTGACAGTGATCTGGAAATTGTAGCTGATGCTATTACTGTCAATTTACGCTGCCCTGTAAGTAATTTTCTTTTCTCTATTTTTGTTGACTAAATGGAGCAAATTGACGGAGTTTGTTTATATTTTTTTTTTCTATTTTGCTGTACTTCCAGCAGATCTTCATGTCTCTTATCTATTTCATTTTTATTTCTAAAAGGGATCAAGGGAATGCTGCGCTCCCAATACACATTAACAGAATCAGTATGAAGGTCCAAGTGAACCTTAGAATTTGTGCTACTTATGGCTCTAAATAATCAACAAAAATAAATTGTTCGAGGTGGGTCTAACCCCCTGACAAACAACTACACAGAAAAGCAAGAAAGCAACTCTTTTTACCCTATAAAATCTTTCTTCATAGATGCGTATGCCCTATTACATTCCTGAGATGCTATCGAGAGATAAAATTGAGCCTTTCATGAATGGATTATTCGTTTTTAATGAACATTGTAACGACCACTGTCATAATGATATCATCAACTCCATCTCATGCGAGATAACCTCGGTCAATGGGAGATCAATCAATTCCAGGTCCTCAAAGTTGTGCTGAGAAACCCTCAGGGATCTAGTCATTACAGGGCATGTCAATAAGTGGTGAGTGATTTGAGGCTAACTTAGTGCTAGGATGCTCTCTCTCTGTATAATTTATCCCCGATCAATCATCCAGATGCACTCCCCTCATGCTTTTGCTCTGCAGAATCCTCTTATATTAGATGATAGGGATGCCCCTTCGTATGCCTTCTGCTGTCTAAAACACCACGTTCACTAAGCCAATGCCCTGTCCGCCTCTCCCTCCCAAAGATGCCCAAGTACATTACGGATAGGGATGCAAACGATATTGGCAAACAAAATCAGGACAAGTGTAGGAGACATTAATATGTAAAATTTTACTTGTATAAACTAAGTCATAAGCACTTTCCACGTGACAAATATATTCACGTTTAGTAGTTTCAACTTGTGAGAGAATTTTCCATGTTCTACAGAAGTAAAAAATCTGCGTGAATAACAAGACCAAATATGAACTTGGGAGCATTAGTGAAGGGGGTAATAAGCTTAAGCTAGTGGTCTCTTTGATTTGACTTCCGATAGAGTATAAAATCAAAAAAAAAATCTAGAAAGAAAAGGATTAAAAGGTCTAAAAGTATATCGTTCTCATTTTATCACTAGATGACAACTTATTTTTATCTCAAACTTGTAATGTGATTCGTGTGTATCTAAGTGATGGACGCTTGTGTCTCCCAATGTGAATGGTAAGAGCAACATGTTTGGACAAATGACTTACCATGTCGGGGACTTTCCAAAGTCTTTTATCCTACATGAACATGCTATCATCACAGACATGCCACCTTTGTTTCATGAAGGCACACCAACTATGTCCCACAAATTTGAGATGTACAAGTAACATTTCAGTGTGAGTGGGGCAGTTGAGTCCTGTGTTATTAACGTCCCTCTGCGCATGACAGACCCCAATTTTGATTTCCCCTCGGGATTGTAGTCTCTAGAACCTCATTGACACAGGGATAGTTAGACCACCTAGGTACCAATACCCTCCCTCCCCGCCTCCTCCCTGGTAGGAACCAGCCTTCTATTCATGTCCAAGTCCTCAGTTCATCATCCTACTTGGCTTCAGCTTCTTCCCTCCCCTGTGCATGCAGCCAGAACCTCATACTAAGTTTAGAACACGCATCTCAAATGCCCACCCACGCCAATCGGCTTCTGTGGAAAGGTTGTCTTTCTGTACTCACCAATGCTTTCACCTTTCAGTCCAGTTTTCCACCTAGAGAGGTACCACAAACACCCAGGCGCAAATACCAATCCTGATTGCGGCCACATCAAAAACCCTATCACTGTCTGTCCTCAGTCCTCACACATCAACTGCAATATCAACAGCAGGCTTCTCTGGTTGTATCAACCACTGCATCAGTCCACAGTGCAAAAGAACCTAGGAGCATTGTCTGCTTCACGGTAAGGGATGCAAAAAGTTTGTACACCATCACGGTAAGAGATTACATGATACCCTGTGTGTACAAAAATCTTAGGATGTGATAACAAGCCCTGTGCAAACATCTTACTGTAGGATAAAATTCCATCAATATATCGGCATAAGAGATTCTACTCCTGCGGCAGTTATTGTTTGGTTTTGATATGTTGTACATATTGCAGCAAGCATGCACAGCATAGATATCCCCACAACCCTATGTTGGCATTATATCAGATGATAAGAACATCCCCGTACCTGCCTATTTACTAAATGTCGGTGCCATGAAAGAGAGACATTGCGATTCAATGGTAAAGTGAGAGCTTCTTCCTAGCAGAAGCACTATTATATCAAGCTGTGACAAGCAGTCATCATCTATCTTCCTAGACGGTCCACCCTTGAGTTTTTGGTTTCATGCATAAAATGATGAGAGTGCCTAAACGATGCTAGTGTTTCTGACTTTCCAGTCAACCGTGTGACCAGGACAAGCCATGAAGGCCCCGTACTAGCTTGGGATTATTTTCTTTCACACCTCTAGAAGTTGTTTGGTTAATATTTATATATTGTCACGAGTATTTTAGTAAATGGATGGGTATAAATTTGTTGATCATATTTTTATGCGAATCTCTTATCTGTGCCCCTCTTTCTGTCACCAAAAGATTAAGTTCACAATTTGTAGGGTCCTTAGTGCTGACCAGTTAGTATATAAAAGGTTATGAAGCATGGGTTTAGGAAACAACCTGGGTACTGGTACTTTGCAGGGCACTTTCAAATATGTACTGGATACACGAAACACGTACCAAGTTTTTTCTCTACTGCTTTTGTCTTACCCCAACCCCAATATATATCAAACTATATGCACCACAGTGGTGGAGTTAAGTTAACAAGACTTGTTCTATGCTTAGCATGATTGTAGAATAAAGATTTTGGTCTATGGGTTCTTCAGTATAATGGCATCGAACTCTGATTTTCACCTTAATTTTGGCATTAAATTATTATTTGATGTTGGACTCTTAATCGCCCAAGTTAGCTATTTCCTTGATTTCAAGTGTATTTATTATGTAACACGTTAATCTAACCAAACCAAACCAAACTGAGCCTTATGTCCCAAATCAATTGGGGTCGGCTACATGAATCCTTTTCCTCCAAAGAGTTCTGTCAAGTGCTGCTTGCTCACTTAGCCCTAGTAGACTTAAATCCTTGCGCACTACCGCATCTAATGTCAATTTGGGTCTTCCCCACCCCGGAGCATTGTTATGCAAAGCTATCCTATCCGCTCTCTTAACTATTGCATCCGTAGGTCTACGATAGACATGCCCAAACCACCTAAGCCTATTTTCCCTCAACTTCTCGTCTATAGGTGCTACGTCTACCATCTCGCGGACTGTTTCATTTCTAATCCTATCTCGTCTAGTCTTACCCCACATCCACCTCAACATTTTCATTTCCGCTACACTCATCTTGGTCACCTGTTGTTTCTTCATAGGCCAGCATTCTGTCCCGTAAAGCATCGCTGGTCTTATAGCAGTTCTATAGAATTTTCCCTTCAACTTTGTGGGTACTCTCTTGTCGCACAGTACGCCAGTAGCACTTCTCCACTTGAGCCACCCCACTTGGATCCTATGGGTCACATCATCCGTAATCTCTCCATCTTGACTAATAATAGAGCCTAAATACTTACAACAATCACTCTTTGGTATCTCCTGGTCTTGAATCATCACTTTTTCTTCGTATGCACTTCTGGTATCACTAAACTTGCAAATTATATACTCAGTTTTACTCCTACTTATCCGAAAGCCCTTAGACTCTAGTGCATCCCGCCAAATTTCTAATTTAGTATTAACACCGCTAGCAGTATCATCTACAAGGACGATATCATCTGCAAACAACATACACCATGGAATATCCTCTTGAATCTGACTAGTCAATTCATCCATAACTAAAGCGAAAAGGTAAGGGCTCAAGGCTGACCCTTGGTGCAATCCTACTGTGATGGGAAATTCACTCGTCTCCCCTGCTGGTGATCTAATGGCAGTGACAGCACCTTCATACATGTCTCGAACAACATCGATATACCCTTTGGTTACTTCCTTTCTCTCCAGAACCCCCCATATAATGTCTCTGGGCACCCTATCATAAGCCTTTTCTAGGTCTATGAAGACCATATGAAGATCCTTCTTCAATGACCTGTGTTTCTCTACCACTCTTCTTAGTAGGTAAATAGCTTCCATGGTCGATCTCCCAGGCATGAACCCAAATTGTTTCTCCGACACCATAGTCACCATCCTCAAACGATGCTCCATAACTCTTTCCCACAGCTTCATCGTATGACTCATCAACTTAATACCTCTATAGTTGTTGCAATTTTGAATGTCCCCTTTGTTCTTGTAGATAGGTACTAAGGTACTTCTCCTCCATTCGTCTGGCATCCTTCTAGATAAAAAAATTTTGTTGAACAGCTTTGTCAACCAATTCACCCCCAAATCACCTAGGCTTTTCCACACTTCAATAGGAATGTCATCTGGTCCTAAGGCCCTACCCGGTTTCATCTTCTTCAAAGCCTTGGCCACTTCGGACTTTTGTATCCTCCGATAAAACTCGTATTTCATTTTCTCGCTAGGAACATCAACTTCCTCCTCACCAAAACCTCCTTCATGTTTCTCGTTTAACAACTTTTCGAAATATGTCCTCCACCTATCCTTGATATCCTCATCTTTCACCAACACTACTGAATCGCTACCTTTTATACGCTTAACTTGAGAGAAGTCTCTAGCTTTCCTTTCTCTCAGCTTGGCGAGTTTATAGATATTCCTCTCCCCATCTTTACTATCAAGTCTAGCGTAAAAATCCTCATAGGCTTTCAACTTAGCCTCTCTAACGGCTTTCTTAGCTTCCTTGTTAGCCTGCTTGTACTGCTGAAAATTTTCCACCTTCCAGTCCTTTTGCCACTTCTTAAAACATTCCTTCTTGGCTTTTACCATGGTTTGAACCTCGTCATTCCACCACCATGTCTCCTTAGAAATTGGACATTTCCCCTTTGACTCTCCGAGAACTTCTTTCGATATCCTTCTAATACCATCGGCCATTGTCCTCCACATACTATCACTATCGCCTTCCATTCCCCACTCCATTTCTTGGGATGTTCGTTCCTTGAACACCTTTAGTTTCTCCCCTCTTAGGAACCACCATTTAGTCCGTGGGCATCTAGTTTCCTTTCTCGGTCTATTATTTCCCTTGAGGCCAATATCTAACACCAAAAGTTTATGTTGTGCCACTAGACACTCTCCGGGAATGACCTTACAATCCTTACATAGCAACCGATCGGCGCCTCTTGCAAGAAAGTAGTCTATTTGGCTTCTATTGACTCCACTCTTAAAGGTAATTAAATGTTCCTCACGCTTTCTAAAGAAAGTATTCCCCACTATAAGGTCAAGGGCTACCGCGAAATCCAAAATCCTCCTACCACCTTCATTTTGGTCTCCAAATCCAAATCCACCATGTACCCTCTCATACCCCTGCTTCTGCACTCCCACATGACCATTGAAATCACCTCCTATAAAAAGCTTCTCCCCCAAAGGTATCCCTTGAGCCACGTCATCCATCTGTTCCCAAAATTTCTCTTTAGTAAGATCATCCAAGCCTACTTGGGGCGCGTAGGCACTAATAACATTAATTATACTCTCTCCAATCACAAGCTTAACTAAAATAATCCGATCTCCTTTCCTCGTGACTGTGACTACCGAATCCTTAAGGTGCTTATCTACTACGATGCCAACCCCATTTCTATGTCTATCTACACCCGTATAATAGAGCTTATACCCTGTATCCTCTATCTCTCTAGCCTTCTCCCCTACCCACTTAGTCTCCTGCAGGCAAGCTATACTAATCCTCCTCCTAATCATAGTATCAACTAGCTCCCTAGACTTACCCGTTAAAGTCCCTATATTCCAAGTTGCTAAGCGGATCCTATAGTTCTGGGCTAGCTTCTTTACCCGCGCTCGTCCAGGCACACGCGGGAACCCTTGCTCACTTATCACCACACCCGGGCGCCGATGTGGCGCCCCTTGCTCATTTTTCGAAGTACCCGAAGGCAGGCACAACGCGTCGCTTAAAGGGAACGCCCTAGCATTTCTCGTTGTAAGTTTAGGATTCATGTCATAGGGATCTAACGGGTCTTTTTATGTGCTGGCTGTCAGCTACCTAATGCATAATCCTCCTCCTTTATCCGGGCTTGGGACCGGCTGAGATCTAAAGATAAGGCTTTAAGAACGTCTCAGGCGGAGTTATGTAACACGTTAATCTAAAGTTTAAAAATACGATCGTCACAACTGTATCCCAGCCGTATCCATACCCTACATTTTTAGGTTTTGCCGTGCCGATTTACTACCCCCCGTATCGTACCATTTGTCACATACCCATACACGCGCTTCGTAGATAAAAGGTGATAAGTGCTACCGCTTTTTTAAGAATTTTGTGTCATGCATCTGCATGGTCCTTGGTACTTCTTAGGATGTTATAGAGTTGGAAACAAAATGTTCCAAATCATTGCGGTAGGTTCTTATGTTGTGACATCTTGTTATGATATCGATGTAGATTTAGTACTTTTATGCTGGGAAAATGACGTTGAATCAGTCATTTGTCCATCTTAAATAAAATTCCTCGTGTTCCTTGGGGATGACTTCCTTTCGTAGTACAAACTTGGCAGGCTCTTAACGTTTTTCCTATGCATTGTGTAGTGGAGGTAATAGGTGGTTAGGCATGAATGTTTTTCTTTGAGGAAATTTAATTGATTACCTACCCCAGTAGTCCTGGGGATTAGGGTGAAGTTTAAGATTTTTGTTGATTTTCTAATTGCACTTTCAAGTTATTATTCTGAGAGATGGGTATATCTTCTCTCTACACAGAAGTGAAACCTGGTTTCTGTTTGGCAAGTCTCATTTATTTGACATGACTAGCACCCTTTTTATTATGTTTTTGGTGCGTGTCAATCTTCTTAGTATATATTATTTCCCATCCCCCTTCTCTCTCTCTCTCTCTCTCTCTCTCTCTCTCTCTCTCTCTCTCTCTCTCTCTCTGCAATAGTGCAAAGATTACAAATTTTAGTGGAGTGTGCTTCTTTGGATACTAATTAGCATGCTGTTCGTGGATCAGATATTTTTAACTTTTGTTCATCAGATCATGTACTTATAATTGTGCCTTCTTATTTTACATCCAAAAATAGAGATCTCATTCCATGCCCATCCAAATGTCCAACTAAAGTTTTGCATTAGTTTCTGTTTATAATATTATTCTGAGAAAAGTGACAGTGCTACCATTCCGATATTATGTCATTATATCTGTGCTTTGTTGTCAATGTATTTCATGGCTTATACATTAGGTGGAAGACGCTTCTAGTCGTGTTAAATGTTTTAGCAGTACCTGCTTGTGATAGGGAGGCATGTGATTTTTTGTACTGATTTTTTCCCCTATTCCATATATTTGCGGTAGATGAGTGGGTCAAGAATGAAGGTTGCTGGGAGATTCAAACCTTGTCTCCACATGGGCTGTTTTGATCTTGATGTTTTTGTTGAAATGAACCAACGATCTAGAAAGGTGAGCATCTCAAACCACTCTTCTTAGTTCTCATGTTTTTCATGTCCTATGCTTTGGATGCTTTTTTGTCTCTTAAAGCCTGATTCTTTTTGTTTTTTTGGGTGTGGCTGCAGTGGCAATGCCCCATCTGTCTCAAGAATTATTCTCTAGAGAATATCATCATTGACCCATACTTCAATCGTATCACATCTAAGGTATCACCTTCCATGGACCTCTAAATTGTCTAGTCCATCTGTGATTTTCTCATGCATGGGCTTATGCTTCCCTAACTTTGTGATACAGATGAGGAATTGTGGAGAAGACATGACAGAGATTGAGGTAAAGCCTGATGGTTCTTGGCGCGCAAAGGCAGAAAGTTATCTAGGGGATCTTGGGCTGTGGCACTACCCTGATGGCACTCTCTGTGTCCATACGGATGGAGAAGTTAAACCTAAATCAGAAGCTTTGAAGCAAATCAAACAAGAAGGTGTTTCTGAAGGTTATGCCGCTTTAAAACTTGGAATCAAGAAGAACCGGAATGGTATCTGGGAAGTCAGTAAACCTGAAGATATGCGTGCACTTTCTTCCAGCAATAGATTAGAGAACATAGGTCAGCATGTTATCCCAATGAGCAGTAGCGATGGTGACGATCCTAGTGTCAATCAGGACGGTGGTGGAAATCTTGATTTCTCTCCCAACAATGGGAATGAACTTGATTCCTTCTCTCTCAACATCGACCAAACATATGGATTTAACAACGAAAATTCTGCACCGTTAGGGGGTGCAGAAGTTATTGTTCTCAGTGATTCAGAAGAAGAGAATGACGTCATGATTTCTCCTGGACCTGTCTACAAGAACAGCGGAACTGATATTGGTGGGTCGACATTTCCACTTCCCCCACATGATTCATATCCTGAAGATCCGGCTCTTGGTACGGCTGGGTCGTCATGCCTGGGCCTTTTCAATTCTAATGAGGTTGACTATGGGATGCCCATCTGGTCTCTGCCTCCGGGTACTCGAGCAGGTCCCAGTTTCCAGTTATTTGGATCAGATGCAGATGTATGTGACGCCATGGGTGATTTGCAGCATGGTTCTGTTATCTGTCCTACATCAGTGAATGGCTATCCTTTGACTGCAGAGACTGCCGTGGGGACTGATGGTCTTGTCCCCCAGCCTTCTGTTGACCATTTGAATGCTGATGTGAATGACGGTTTAGTTGATAATCCATTGGCATTTGGTGGGGATGATCCTTCTCTTCAAATCTTTCTTCCTACAAGGCCTTCTGATGCATCTGTGCAGCCTAACTTGAGAGAGCAACCTGACACGTCAAACTCCATACGCTCGGAGGATTGGATCTCTCTGAGACTTGGGGGTGGTGGCCCTGGTGGTCTTGTTGAATCTGCTGCTGCAAATGGATTAATTCCACCGCCGCAATTACAATCCAAGGAAGAGGCCATAGATTCTTTGGCAGACACTGGTGTGTGCCTATTTTTCTGGCTTATGCTTTTTCTACTCCTTTCATCTTTCTACATTCTTTTAGTCCTTTGAAATAGTAGATCTTGATTGCATCTTAAGAAAAATAGCTTTGAAAAATAGCTTTTTACCGTTTACAATCTTCCTGTCAGATAAGGATTTTCCATTCTTGTGTTTCTTTTCATGTTTTTTGTCAGTTAATGGCATCTTTTCAGCCATCTCCTAATTACAATCGGGGGGCTAATATAACATTAAATTCTCTCTCTTGATGCAGCTTCTTTGCTTCTTAGTATGAATGACAACAGATCTGGCAAGCCAAGTAGAGAACGATCAGAGAGCCCTTTCTCTTTTCCTCGGCCACGACGTTCTGCAAGACGATTATATCTTTCTATCAACACCGACTCCGACTCCGACTAGATTATGTATTTATTTATCGGTAATTCGGTATTAGTATTTGCTGCTATAGGTTAACTCCAGAATGCTGCAGGACACCCCATCTTGAAGAGTTCAGTTCCTGGAATGATTTGGTGACCGATCCTGTTGTGCTACCAAGTTGGTTTGTATTTGTAAATTTAAGAAAGCTGAGAAACAATTTTGTGTACCTGTGAATAGTCTCTGTTCGTGCAACGCAACCACAGCAGAATTATTTTAAGCAATGAAGTGTTCTGCTTAAGTGGTGTTCCGTGCTGGCACTACAGGAATTTCTTTCGAGTGGTAAGCTGTAGAATTTGTTTGCTGGCAGCTTTGAGCTCTCATTTTTTCTTGTTTCTAATGCCTCCACTTTTTGCCTAACCAGGGTTGGAACTAATCTCCCTGTCTCGCTCTCTTCACATGACGGTTCTGTGCTGGTAAATTGTACATTACAGTTGTGTAGTTGGGATCTTTGTACAATTCTGTTTGTATTCGCCTTTGTATGCCCCGGAAGAAACAAACTCACATTTTTTTGGTCCTCTTCGAAATATAAAGAGAAAATAGCGTGGAATGTCTTCACGTTCGATTAATTTATGAAAATCTGTTGTTACCTTTTAGATAATATCATGTTGCAAGTTTCCCTTGTGTATTTGTTGTGCTAATTTGTTCAAACATTTAGCTGACTTTTATCGAGGCTTAGTTAGGTTAGGTGTGATTTATGTTGTGTACGGCGTGCTATGAGAAGGGTCTTGGAACTGTTCTTCCAATTCAGAGTTATCAAACTTGTCCTGTTTCGGTGCAAAAATTGAATCCTTAGCTCGATGTTGCGTTCCTGCTAAAATACTGGTCTGTTCAGGCTATTCCAGGTTATTTTGGACATGTTTCGAACGTCATCAGGTACAAAACACTCTAGGCTTTTTTTCCATTCAAATTACTCCAAGAAGATATAGGAGAGAGGAGATTAATGATGAATGGTTGCCGGAATGGAAGCAAATCTGAGATCCACTGGGCCCTTCCTTCGTTTTTGTGCCATGGAACTTCGTTTTCTTTCTTCTTTTGTAGATGAGGGTTTTACAATAGGAAAGCAAGAACTCTGTATCTTTCATTATTGTGTGCTAAACCTACATTTTACAATAGGAACGAAAGGATGTATATCCCAGCTTAGTCGGTTAAGCTCACTAAAACTGACTGACTATTGACAAACTAACATGCGATTAATGAATGCGTTAACAAACTAACGCGTGATCAATATTGCATTACTGATTATCTATCTAACTGATTATTCAATACTCCCCCGCAAGATGGATGGTGAAGATTGTAAACATGGAAGATGGTAAAGCCTTGGTGAGAAGATCAGCAAGTTGATTGTTGGTACGAACGGGCATAAGACGAATAACACCCTCAGTGACTTCATCGCGAATAAAATGACAAAAAGCTCGATATGCTTAGTCCGTTCGTGAAAGATAGGATTAGATGCAATATGTATGGTCGCCTGACAGAATAAGAGGGCCGGAGAGAAAACATCAATGTGAAAATCATGTAACAATTGGCAGAGCTAGACTAATTCACTAGCAGTGGAAGCAAATGAGTGATATTCGGCTTCCGAAGAATGGGAGATAGTCTGTTGTCGTTTAGATTTCCAGGAGATTAAAGAAGAACCAAGAAACACACAGAAGCCAATAACGGGTCATTTGGTGTCCATTCAAGCTGC
Source organism: Arctostaphylos glauca (assembly GCA_019985065.2). Classification (NCBI taxonomy): domain Eukaryota; kingdom Viridiplantae; phylum Streptophyta; class Magnoliopsida; order Ericales; family Ericaceae; genus Arctostaphylos; species Arctostaphylos glauca. The sequence goes on along the minus strand of JAHSPW020000001.1, from coordinate 9,926,769 downwards.
GCAATTAGAATCCGAGAAAGCCTGGAGCTGGAGAGATGAAGCAGCATAGAAAAAAAGGCCTTAACTTGGGGTAGATTTAAGATAGAGCAACAAGTTCTGAGTTGCTTGCAAATGTGGAAGACGGAGATGAGCCAAGAATTGATTGAGTTTGTGGACAACAAAAGTAATAGTAGGTCATGAAATAGTGAGATAGAGCAATTTCCCAATGAGTCGGCGGTAATGGGAAGCATCAGGATGAAGTTTACTATCACCACTATGTAATTTGAGCTTGGGATCTAAAGGAACAGAGACAGGTTTGCAAGTCAAGTAGCCTATGTTTTCAAGTAATTAAAGAGCATAATGGCGTTAAGAGAGAATTAAACCACGAGAAGAACGCGCAATTTCAAGACCAAGAAAATACTTCAAATTGCCCAAATCCTTAAGATTAAAGCGGCTACGAAGAAATAGCTTGAAGGAATCAAGAATTTGACAATTTGGTATAGCAAGAACAATGTCATCAAAGTAGATAAGTAAGGCAATAAAAGAAGAACCGGAACCTTTGGTAGATAAGGAATAATCGGCCTTCGATTGAATGAAGCCAAACTCGACAAGGGAATGAAAGAACTTAGAATTCCATTGACGGGAAGCTTGCTTAAGACCATTGATGGATTTATGTAATTGATAAGGTGTGTGACGTAGATGGGTGGATTGAGTGTGGAAATACGAAGAAATAAAAGAAGAACAATGAGAAAATGAGATAATTATATTGAATCAGAGAAACGGTTACAGCTTGAGAACGATTTCCTACAGTTACTTCATTATTCTTTTCCTCCCCCTCATCTTCTCTTCTCTCTCTCTTTATACCAGTCCCTCATTGTAACAAACCAGTCCTCCATCCTAACAAACGTAACAAACATCTAACTAATCCAGTTGAGGCCTGTATAGGCCCAATGGGCTCACTAAATACTTAGTGGTTTGCCCCTTTGTGTGGCTCAAGTACAACTCATGCATAGTAGATGCTCTATCATTCCCTTTCCCTTAAATTGAGCCCTGTCCAAAAGGCTAAAATGTTGGGAACGTGATTTGCAACTCCTGTATAGCTCCAAAGTTGCATCCTCTAGATATGAATTGGACCATTGCACTAGCAATTGTATAGCAGGTTTGTATTTGTATTTCACTAGCCGTCGGTCTAAGACGGCCACTGATTGAGGCTCAATGATCCCATCATTGCTCACAGGAGGAAGGGTAGGTTGGGGTATGATGTGATTCCCGAGGTTCTTCTTGAGGAGGGACACATGGAACATTGGATGTAGCTTGGAGTGAGCCGGTAGGTCCAAATGATATGCCACTTGCCCAACCTTTTTTAATACTTTGAATGGCCAATAAAATCTTGGTGAAAGTTTCATGTTGGATTTGCTTTGCAAGGTGTTTTGTTTGTATGGTTGGAGCCAAAGGAAAACCCAATCCCAATCCCCAACTTCAAATCGTCTCTCAGACCGGTGTTGATCAGCTTGTTGCTTCATACGATTTTGGGAGTGAGTAAGATGCTCTTTAAGCAACCTAAGTGTGGCTTCCCTGTCAAATCCCCACTAGTCCATAGCTGCCACATTTGATGCTCCTGGAATGTAGTGAATATGAGATGGTGGCACTTGGCCATACGCCACTCGGTAAGGGGTTAGTTTTGGTGACTAAATGGTAGTTAGTGTTGAACCACCATTCTGCTAGAGCTAGCCAATGCACCCATGCTTTAGGTCGCTCCCCTGTCATACATTTTAGGTAAACTAGACACCTATTTACTACTTCTGTTTGGCCATCCGTTTGAAGGTGGTAAGAAGTGCTGAGATTTAATCTAGTACCCTACAACCTAAAAAGCTCTTGCCAAAACCCACTAGTAAACACTGGATCCCTATCAGGGACGATAGACTTGGGCATGACATGCAATTTAAATACTATATCCATAAAGGCTTGTGCCACATCCACTGCTGTATAGGGGTGAGATAAAGCAAGAAAGTGTGCATACTTTGATAATCGATCCACGATCACAAAAATGATTGTTTTACCTTGGGAGTTGGGCAACTCTTCCACGAAGTCCATGGCGATGTCCGACATCTGTTAAGTATTGGAAGTGGTTGTAACAGTCCAGGCAAAGCTATTGTTTCTGTCTTGTTCCTCTGGCATGTGTCATAGTTGGCCACAAATGCATATATTTCCTTCCTCGTGCCCTTCCAGTAAAAATACCTTTTTGCTCGTCTATATGTCTTTTCGGTACCAGAGTGGCCTCCCAAATGTGAAGCATGGATTTCCTGCATGATAAGTGTTCTGAGTTGGACATCAGAACTAATTACCACTAAACGTCCTTTATAAGTGAGCATCCCTTGAAACCAAGAATAACCTACATTTGAAGTTGGATCAGTGGTCAACCTTTCAATGATGTCTTTTTAAGCTATGTTAGTTTGCCATCCTTGCCTGAGGGTGTTAAGCCAATCTGTTTGAACTACTGAGAAAGCTGAGAGACTACTCCCCTAGTCCATTCCTTGCCTGGACAAGGCATCAGCCACCTTGTTCTCTTGTCCTGCCTTAAAGACGATTTCATAATCATATCCTAGCAACTTAATTAGCCATTTTTGCTGCATAGTAGTTGAGATTTTTTGATCTAACAAGTATTTGAAACTGAAATGGTCAGTTTTGATAATGAAATATCTTCAAAGTAGGTAGTGCCCCCACTTGTGTACAACACACACTACTGCCATTAGTTCTTTCTCATAAGTGGACAGCCCTAAGTGCTTGGGAGCCAATGCCTTGCTGATGCATAAGTACTGCACCTATCCCCTTGCCAAATGCATCACATTCCAAAATGAAATCCTTGCTATAGTTTGGCAAGGCCAACACTGGGGTAGTGACCATAGCTGTCATTAAAGTATTGAAAGCCTCTTCAGCTTCCGCATTCCACCCAAACGCATCCTTCTTCAGTAGTTGAGTTCAAGGAGCACATATTTTCCTATAATTCAGTACAAATCTTCTATAATAACCTGTCAAACCTAGAAATCCCCTCAACAATCTGATGGATGTGGGTCTAGGTCATCATTGCTCCTATTTTGACGGCATTTGCTGACACACCTTGCCCAAAAATTATATAACCCAAATACTCCAAAGACTGTTGCCCAAAAGCACACTTGGATTTTTTAACATAAAATTGATGAGATCTTAGGAGTTGTAAGGTGATGTGAAGATGAGAGAGGTGTTCCTCCCAAGTTTTGCTATAAATTAGAATGTCATCAAAGAAGGCTAGCACAAATTTTCTAAGATATTGCTTTGAAAACAGAGTTCATCAGGCTTTGAAAAGTTGAAGGTGGCATTGGTTAGCCCAAACGGCATGACCCAAAACTCATAGTGGCCCTCATGGGTTTTAATGCAGTTTTATGTATGTCCTTAGGTTGCACTCTAATTTGGTGGTACCCAGCTCTGAGGTCTAGTTTGGAAAACACTTTAGCTCCATGAAGTTCATCTAGCAGTTCATCAATTATGGGAATAGGATATTTGTCTTTGATGGTTAAATTGTTCAACTCTCTATAATCTACACATATTCTCCAAGCGTGGTCTTTTTTTTTAACCAAGAGTACAGGAGAGGAGAAAGGACTAATACTTGGTCTTATAATCCAGCATTTCCTTAACCAATCTCTCAATTTCATTCTTCTATATGTAGGGGTACCGATAAGGTCGAACATGCACCAGCTCACTTCCTTGCTTGAGAGGAATGTAGTGGTCAATGTCTCTTTGTGTAGGTAGGCTCTTTGGTTCAGTAGACACATCAGTAAAGTCATGTAGAATAACATCTATGTCAGGTGATACTTTAGGTTCTGTGTCCACTGCTGTGAGGTTGTACAACTGGATTACATAGCCTTGGTTTATTTGTTTCAATGTCTTACCCACTTGTTTGGAGGATACTTGTTCCACTTTGCAGCCAGTGTTACCTTCGAGTAGGACTGACTGGTCATTGAGTTGGAAATGCATTTGAAGGTTCTTGAAATCCCAAAGAACAGCCACTGCACACCAACACCATATCGCACCCTCCAATAGCCAAAATTCTCACATTCGTAGTGAATGTTTTCCCTTGCATCTCACATATGAAAGCTTTACAAACTCCTTAGCTACACAATTTTGTTCCATCCGCTATAGTGGCAGGCAATTCTGAGGTTGGCTCCACTATTTGGCCAGAATTTTTGGCTACCCCTGGCTCCACAGAGTTATGGGTACTGCCCAAGTCTATTAAGATGGTGATGTTTCTCCCCAATCACCCTTCTGAAAGAGAGACTCCCAGAAAGTGCATGCATAGAGATTTGCATTTCATCCCCAAGCGGTGAACCATCCTCAGTCTGCCAGTCAGGCCCAATTTCAACTGGTTGTTCATCTTCCCCCATCATCAGGTAGAGTTGCTTCCTTTGGCACCTATGGCCTCTAACAAATTTCTCATCACAATTATAGCACAATCATTTTTCCCGCCGAGCCTCCATCTCTTTTGGGGTTAACCTTTTTATGGTAATTGGCGTGTTATTGTGGGAAACAGAGTGTGGGTTATTTGTGAAATAAGTTGGCTGATATGTAGATTCCCTCACAACTGAAGGTTGGGTTTTGAGTTCAACCTTCGTTCCCCCAGAGTAAGTAGGTTTTTGTATAGTAAGACCTGGGGTAGGTTGAGTCCAACTGCTAGCTGGTTTTGGGAGAAATCTAGAGCGTTTATCCATCGCTTCAAGGCTCTCCTCTTGTAATCTAGCCAAACCAATAGCCTGGGTGATGTTTATGGGCTGAAACATCTGCACACCTGCCTTAATTTCGTCTTTCAAACCACTCACAAAGCAGCTTAAAAAGAATTCCTCAGTTAATCCCTCAGTTCGATTAGCTAACTCCTCAAATTTTGCCTGATAAACTTTGACAAAAGTAGTTTGTTTTAACTTAGATAACTCTCCCATTGGGTCCTCAAAAGCATTCAATTCAAAACGCATTTGTAAACTACACGTAAACATCTTCCATGTCAATGATTTATGTCTTCTCTCAAACCACTGAAATCACTGGATAGCCTTATCATCTAGATGCATGGCAGCTAGTTTAACCTTGCTATCCTCCTCAATATTGTTGAATTCAAAGAAACGTTCGCACTTATAAATCCAACCAGTTGGGTCATCACCTGAAAAATGGAGAAAATCGATTCTCGCATACCGTGTCTGAAAGGAGGGGGTAGATTTTGGTAGGACGTTCGATGATTCAACCAATTCGACTTTAGGAGAGCGTGGGGCTCCGTTCGGAACCTGATCGAACCTCATCGTTAGGGTTGTGATCATATCCTTGAGTTGATTCATGGAGCTTAACAATCATTTGTCGTTCTCCTTCAGTTGACGGAGTGCTTTTTCTGTCTTTTTCTGCTCCTGTGCGCGGGTCTAAGCCATGATTGAGCCAAGGAACTGTAAGCTATGATACCAGTGATAAGATGTGTGACGTAGATGGGTGGATTGAGCTTGGAAATATGAAGAAATGAAAGAAGAACAATAAGAAAATGAGATAATTGTATTGAATCAGAGAAACGGTTACAGCTTAAGAACGATTTCCTACAGTTACTTCATTATTTTTTTCCTCCCATAATCTTCTCTCCTCTCTCTCTCTCTCTTTATACCAGTCCTCCATCCTGAAAAATGTAACAAACAACTAATTAATCCAACTGAGGCCTGTATAGGCCTAGTGGGCTCATTGAATACTTAGTGGTTTGCCCATTTGTGTGGCCCAAGTACAACCCATGCATAGTAGATGCTCTATCAGTAATTGGCAAACCAGTCGGGTACCATCCTGGAAAGGCTCCCCCGTATGGTGATAACCGAGAGGAAGAGGATCCATAAGGAGCAATTGACCACGGATGTGAGAAAAGGAATCATGCAGCCCCATGAGAAAGGAAGTGATATATTCCATTTGATAGTGTGAATTCAAGTTCTTGACTCCTCTACATGTACATTTGGCACAAGAACAAATTGGTCTATGGTTATTTAATTCCTCCCAAACAGTTATCAATTTAGTAAAGTAAATGTTGATAGAATTCTGATCTTGAGTTAGATTCATTAACTCTCGCCTTAATTGAAAAATCCTAGGTCCATTTTGTTGCTGAAATTGATCCTTGAGATCTACCCAAATTTCATGAGTAGTTTCAGCATAAATCACACTCGTTGAGATATCTTTTGAAACAGAATTCAGGATCCAAGATATGACGACATTATTGTTCATAGTCCAAGAATGGAGAAGATGTGTGTCATTACCTTGAGGTCTGGGAATAGATCCATTAATGAAGATGTGTGTCATTACCTCTCATAACGGTATCGGACCATCGGAGTTCCGTCCCGGCCACTGTTCCAGGCTGTTCCGGCCAATGCTGGCCGGTACCGTACTGTACCGGTCTGTATTTAAAAAAAATCAAAAATTCAATTAATATTTTTTTGGGTAACTAGACATAAGTTGAGGCTAAAACCTTTTTTTTTTTTTTATGTTTGGTGATTTGTTTTTAAATTGTGATACTTTATTTTATATGTTCAATATGATTTTTTGTTAAAAAATATTATTTAAAATATGTATATTAATTTTAGCGATAAATCCAAAACGGTACGCCGATACACACCGGTACCGGTATGTACCGTACCAGTAGCAAAACCAATACGCTTGCTGGTACGAGATTGATAACTTTGATCGTGACCCTTTGATTATCACTAACCTAACATTGTTTTCACCGATAAGTAGCCAACACGAAGCTGAGCTGCAAGACTAAAGCTTTATCACGAGACAAAGCTGAGATGCTAGGAGATAAGTAGAGATAAACCATTTTCGCGTGATTTTTTCTCGAGACATGGGAGACTAGGTGACATATCAGTGATGAATTTTGTTGCGGTATTTTGATGGATCAGATGAGATGAAGAAGATATACTGATTTTTGTGCGAGAAATTGTCAGATCTCACGGTATATGAAATTTTCAGGCGAGATAATCAAACTGATTACGACCGCCTTTATAATGGTTGAGATCAGCTTAGAAATTGTTTAATCTAATGGTTGAGATTCCCTCTAAAAACAATTACACAATAAACAAGTTAATAGCTTGATAGTGTATTAGACACGAGTTATACGCTAATTTTACACTGGCTTTCCAATTTTGACTACATGAAGATTGATGAAGAATCTTGGTCTGATCAACAATATAGAGGTTGGGCAGATTTTGTGATGGTCCAAAAATTAAAGGCCCTCAAAATCAATTTGAAGGTTTAGAATAGAGATAATTTGGGGGATGCAAACTTTAATTTGAAGCAAACTGAACCTGATATTTATTAGCTTGATATATTTTAGGAGCAAAGACTATTACCAATGTTAGGAAATTGAACGAACAACATTTAATCTCACAACGTCCTTCACATATCTTGAGAACAATGAATTATCAAACGAAAAACAAAATAATTACGTGTGCGTAATAGAAACAGAAATGGAAAAAGAAACAAGACACAAGATATACGTGGAAAACCTCAATGCGAGGAAAAATCACGGGAGCTACACCAGTCCATTATGAATCGAATCAGAAAATACAAATCTTCTCACAATCTTTGAGATATGTGTTTTCTCTTGCCCCTCTCTCTCTCTCTCTTGAAAGCTTATTGATCTCTTAATAGATCTCTTCTTGGCATATATCTCTTAGGAAACCTCCCAAAAGATATATATATATATATATATCAAATCCCAAAAGAATAGGAAAAGATAGCATTCTAAATAGATTAGGAAACCAAATCTTACAGATCTTGCAATAAGATTCGCGCGTATCCCCTTACTACTGGTAATACCAGTCACTACTGGTAGTTCTAAGCGCTCCTTGCACTTACTACCGGTAGTTCGAGGCATTGCTCAAAAATATCCACTTTTAAATTCAAGGCACTAACTCCACCCGAACGGGCATTCCACTGGGGGGTCTTCACCTCCTAACAACCAGAAGCTCAAACGATAAGCAGAAGTAATCTAAAAGCTAAATTGTGGAAGGTTTCTAAAAGGGTGGAATGCTTTTGGAAACAAGAATCTAGAGTCAACAGGCCAAGTTGGGAGATAAAAATACTAGGTTCTTCCATATCATTGCAAACAATAGAGCTACAAAGAATATGTTGAGCTCAATAGTTATTGCTGGAAATACAGTAAAAGATCCAACACTGATGAAACAGGATGCAGTAGACTACTTTATGAATATTTTCAAGGAGGTGGATACTAATAGGCCTACTTTGGTTGGCCTTTTTCCTAGGATGATTTCTGTCGATTCCTCTAGTGTATTGGAAAACCAATTTGACGTTGAAGAAATCATGCAGGCGTTAAATGATTGCAATAACCAGAAAGCTCCTAAGCATGGGGTGATGCTATTCTTTACTGAGTTTCACACCAATGGAAAGCTTGCAAAAGGTTTCCACTCTACTTTTGCTGCCTTAATTCTTAAAGTTGATTGTCCTAAGTTGTTTAATGAATTTAGGCCCATAAGTATAGTTAGGTGGATCAACAAAATACTTTCCAAAATTCTAGCAAATATGCTAAATCCATTTTGCCATCAATTATTGGAGAATTACAATCAACCTTTGTTAGGGGTATGCAAATCCTAGATGGGGTATTAATAGCTAATGAAATCACACTTGAGAAAATAACAACCGTGGTGGAAGTTGTTGCAATGATAAGGAAGTTGTTACAAGAGGATCTTGTTTTGGAAATCAATTTTTCTAAGACAATGCTTAAACGGTATTAAAGTCAAGGATCACCTAAAGCAGGAAATATTTATGACCTTTCACCGAGATAGTCAGATTCTCAGACTAGCACCGACGGGATTACCAAAATCCGATAATATTTTATGAATTAACACTAATGGAATCACACATACATCAAATTAGGAAATCACCAACCGATCATAACCATGCATGTGTACTCTAACCACTATCACATGACCATGGAAGCGCCATAATGCTAATTTAGAATCAACACATTCGAGTAATTTCAAAATATCCACTCAATAGCCTTAGTTTAGAAAAAATTACCCTCATGACCGGTTAAATAGGATCCTAACTGGTCAAAGTTTAACATTAAACTCAGTTGAAAACAGGCCTGACCAGTTAAGGTATCACCCTAACCTGTTAAGAATCAACACTGAATTTGTTTTTTGATAAAAGCATGATCGGTTAGGACGCGCTGGCCAGTTACCATTTGTCTCTAGAAATTAAATAATGTTTCAGCAATCCTGGTCAGTTACAGACACTCTCTGACCGATTAGGGTTTGCTACTAGAATAATTTGGAACTCCTTCTAACCGGTTAGGTTGACCCCATGACCGGTCATCCTTTGATTGTAAGGACCCAGAAGATTTGAGTTTTTAAAAATAATTAATTTGAAATTTATTTAGGGTAAACAATTTGATTTATTATGACAGGTATCGAGTTTTGGTCATAGGACCCGAGCCCGGAGTCCCTTGTTTTATTTCGCGCGCGTATCCTTACTCGGCATTTACGTGGATGCCCTTGGGGGTTTAGAAAATCAGATTTTTAGGGGTTTAGGAGAGAAGAACTCTCATTTCCCCAACCCCTCTCTCTCTCTCTCAAACCCTTGCTCCACCTTCTCTCTACAAATTCCACCTATCCAAGCCACCATTTTCGAATTGCTCGGAGATATAGGAGCCTTATATCGTGTCTAGCAAGGAATCGAAGCCGGTTCGTGGTTGGAAGCTCGGGAGGCGCGGTTTCAAGCTTGGAAGGACAACCGAAGCTAGGGCTTCACCCTTTGGACCAAATCTTCCACTTTGAAGCTTGAGGTAGGGATTTCTACCTTGTATTATGTGTATGTGATGTGTTTTGGTGTCTAGTTCGTGGTTGATTTGTTGTTTTGGTGTGAGTTGGACCGAGTGCGAAATCTGAAAATCGCGCTGATTTCTGCACAGGTAGCGCTACCTTTTTTTTGGTGTAGCGCTCCTGGAGCTTCTGGAACGTAGTGGTAGCGCTCCCTTGTTTTAGGTGTAGCGCTACCGAGGCCTTGAGGGTAGCGCTACCTTGTTTTCGGTGTAGCGCTCCTGGGGCTTCTGGAATGAAGACCGTGCGCTTTTGGTGTTCTGATTTTATTTCCGTTGTGTATTATACTGTGGAACATCGTTGATTGATAGTTTGACATGAATTTAGACTATTGGGATTGGTTGTGTATGGATGAATTATTGAATGTGGTATGGGTCGAATTGACTTGACATAAGTTGTTGTGAACGATAAGTGTGATACTAGCCTCCGTCGGGAGTGGTACTAGGCAAACTACGAGACTAGCTCCCGGTTGAGAATGTGCTAGGGAGCCATGAATTGGTATTGGCTAGCCTCCGTTGGGAGAAGTGCTAGGGTATATGAATGACAATTGTTTGGCACGACTTGGTGCATTGTCTAGCCTCCGTTGAGAGAAGTGCTAGGGTATAAACTATCTTGAACGCCATGAATCGGCATTGGCTAGCCTCCATTGGGAGAAGTGCTAGGATATATGTACGACCATTGTTTTGGGCACGATATGTGCATTATCTAGCCTCCGTTGGGAGAAGTGCTAGGGTATGAACTATCTTGACTTGTGTGTCTGTATTCGAGTGGCATTGGATATGAGCAATGGACAAATTGCGAGACATGGTTGTTGTATGTGTATTGGCGAACGGTTGAGTGTTGTTCGTATGGTTGTGTATGATATGTGAAAGTGATGCATTGTTATACCATGATCATTGTGCATACCAGGTATTTCACATGCATATATTCTTGGCATAGATTTTCCCACCGGGCTCGTAGCACAATCACTTGTACATTACGTCGAGTTTATGAGTTTGGGCTAGTTGTGCGTGATTAGAGAGTGTCGAAGGACATTTGTTTGGTATGACTTTTGATTGGAAGAAATTATACAATGGACCATGAGGGATTGGAGGAATTCAATGACATCTTGAGAATGGTTGGGGTTGAGTCGGGAATCGGGTAAGGACAATGTTTTGACCTACGAGATGAAAGTTATGTTAGAGTTTTAAGCCAGTAGCAATGATGTTTTATTGAGAGGGAATCTTATATTTTGTGAAGTTATCGGGTAATGCTAGAATTGGATGTGAATCACATTTTGACGGGTTACAAGCATGCCCTTGTATTGAGGTGAACCTGCATCGAGATTACTATCACCCTTGTGCCCCTCATAGGAGAGTTGTCTACCTACCCTTAGGCTTAGACTTGCTTGCGAGGTACCGTACCATTGACTGAGGGTTGAATCCGGTTGTGAGATATTCGTGGGAGAGAATCTTCTTCCTTGAGCTTATGCCCCTTGTTATCATGTCTAGAGGTGATCTACTATGTCTTAGTGTTGTGAAGGGTTCTTTGGTTCCGTGAAAGAATGAGAAACCTTGGAGTGCCTTGAGACTTTAGAATGATTGGGGTTCGGAGTAGAGTACGGTTGACAGGCCAGTATGTTGATGTGCCTTGTCTGTCGAGATTGACACGCTTGTGTGAGTTGATAATGAGTTCTAACGGAACGACTTGATTGTGAAACGTGTGATGAGGATTCGGCTTGAAAGTGATGTTAGTTTGTCGGCGAATGACGTGTGGTGCACGGTTGCTATTACGTGCTTTGACGTTCATTTTCTTTATTGCTAGAACGGATAATCGTGTGGATATCGTAGAGTGTTGTCTCCTTTGACTTGTTGAACCGCATGGGATTGATAGACCGTTCTTGTGTGACCTTGGACATTGGATGGTAAAGTATGAATGAAGGAAATTAAATGGGAAATGTGTACTAGCTTTGACTAGCCTCCGGATGGAAATGTGCTAGGTGAATCTTAACATGATTAGCCCCTGGTGGGAGATGTGTTTGCTAAATCCTAATATTGTTTGGCTTCCATTCGGATACGTGCCAGTTATCTTTCGATGTTTTCTAGCCACCGTGGGGTGATGTGCTGGTTGGAGAGAAAATCTTTGAATCGATGCGAGTGGTGAGAATTGAGCAATGTGAAATACTTAGCACGAGAACGTCCTGAGTTTGTGAAAGGAATGGATGATAAGGTTTTTAATGACGAGATCTGAAAGTCTTGGGTGGACACTGAGTGGAGCACTGGTTGGGTTGATGAGGAGATGTGTGGATAGGGTGTACACGCACAATTTAAGATATAATGTGTAAGTTCATACTTATATGATTATTGAGTATTGGGTGGCATGCCATTTCATTTCATATGTTCATAATATTTGTGTAGATTTTCCTACTGGGCTGTGTAGCTCAATCCCTCCATTTCAGGTACCGTAGCAGAAGAGTAGCATGGAGTGCTTGGCATGGCATCCTTTGAGTAGACTAGTGGAAGAAGTCATTACTCATCTGCATGGACTTATATTTTGGGTAGATGTAATATAACTTCCATATGTATTTTGTTAACACAAGTGAGACTTCTAATCTTTCGGAAATCATGATTTTGTACTTGGGCCGGTAGTGCCCCTTGTCCTTTAATGATAATTGATGGAAATATGAATATTATTTTGTGATTTAATTTTATGAAAAAATTCGGGGCGTGACATTGATTCCGGAAATGTTATAGAACACACCTGACTAATTACAAGTATAGCCTGACTGGTCAAGCTTATGTTTTCATGAAAATTGCTGCATACGAATGTGATACTAACCAAACCCTAATTCAATAGAACAAACACCACGTATTGCATAGGTCAACACCCAAAATACGATACAAAACGTAATAAACTACCCTAAACTCAAGTTTACCACTAATCCTACCTCAAATCTGAAGATCCTCCAAGTCCTAGCACACCACAATCCGCTCAATTCGTCAGTGAACACATGAACACCTAACTCGATCTCAGCTTTCAACACCATTTTGATGCTTCCTTGTTGCATTCTTCAAGAATATAGAAGTTAGACACACGATCCTTCGACCAAATTCTCACGAATAAAATGGGGTGGCTTTCTAGGGTTTTATTTCTCTTTAAATGTTCAGTCTCTGAAGTCAAGCAACCTAATGGAAGTAAATTTGCTGAATATTTATTAATTTAAGGGTAAATTGGACATTAACTCCTGAGGTCTCATTCATTATCACATAAAGTTTCTAAATTTCTCAAAAATATAGTTTTATCTCAATTTTACAAAATCTCAATTAAATCAAATATTTAATTACAAAATTGGGTGCGGTCCCCACATTGTTTGGATTCAAACAAGATGAGTACAAAAAATAATAATAAATAAAAGCAATTGAAGAATAAGAGACAGTTATTCTTGCAGTTTGCTTACTTTAAATTTAAACTTGAAGGAGAGAAACAAGAGTAGTTGTCCTTCCATAATATAAATACATAAATATAGAGCCAAAAAAAGGACATTGGCACACTGATCAACTTTCTACTTATTTCTCTTTTTGTAAGGACCCGAATTTTGATATTTATTAATTGTTACTTTTAGTTTATTTTAGAACCTCGTGGTTTCGAGTTTAATGTTAAATTATGGTTCGGTGTTATGGTTTAAAATATTGGGGCTCGATGTGTGGGTGTTAGTAGCTCGAGGGGGTTTAATGTAATTAACCTAAAACTAACTATAAAAGAGTTAGGAAAACCTAAAAGTCAATTTTTATATTTGTTAGATAGATTTTCTAAACCTACGAAAAACCTAGTTTTGGTTAAGGGAGAAGAATGGGCTAATAGACGAAAGATTCGGACGAGGTCATCAACTAGGAGTCATAGAGGGCATTGAGAGTTTCGCATAGAGCCTCTAGATCAGCTGAGTACGTGGGGTGTTCAGGGAATTTTCAATCATAACAACGTTTTCTGCATTTTTATCGAAAAATATAGGATTTCATGTTGATTTACATTGAGATATTACGTAGATCGTGTTTTATTCAATAGTATGTATGTTATTTTTGGCGTGTGATTGAGTCATGCATGTTCTATGGTCTTTTCGAGCATATGGACAGTTAGGTTGTAGAAATGAAGGTAAAAAAATGAGGTCTGTTTGATAGAACAAAATCTAAAAATTTACCTAGACCGCTTGAGTTACTTACTTAAATTTTCGCAGTTTGTTTTGGATAGTAAACTAATTTTGGCCGCTCAAGCGATTTGTTGAAAAGCAGAATATTCTCTTTTTAATATTCGGGCTTTTTTTTTTAACCTTCCAGTCCATTTGGGGTTACTGTTTAAGTCTAGAATTGATCATTGATGGTACATATGAGCATACATGGATGTTGGATATTGGGTAAGAGATGACCTGTCGATTTGATAGCCTGAGAACTCTACTTGGAGTCTTTATGATTCTTCTAATGAAAGATCATAAAACAACCGGGTAAAAGGGTGGCCCAACGGTCGGAGCAAACCACGAACTCTATGATAGGGTCTCCGATGTGGGTAGTTCGCGATGGTACATATGAGTATGCATGGATGTTGGACATTGGGTAGGGATGACCTGTCGATTTGATAGCCCAAGAACTCTACTTGGAGTCTTTGTGATTCTTCTAATGAAATATCATAAAACAACCGGGTAAAAAGGTGGCCCAACGGTCGGAACAAACCATGAACTCTATAATAGGGTCCCCGATGTGGGCAGTTCGCGATGCAAGACCTTCGAAATATACATGAGTCACACGTCAAGCATGATAGCATTGAGGATATTTAGTGGTTGTTTACTTGTCGTTTATGCATATTATATTGTTGATGTAAGCATGTTTTATTCATTATGTCAATATTTTAGTATGGTTTCCTACTCGAGATCCGACTTATGTTTTTTTGTAAACTAACAATTTACATGTGATAATATGGACCCAAGGATTAGGCCTCAAGTTTGAAGATGACACAACGTGCTAATGATTTACTTTGGAGATAGTAATTTTTTGTTTTAGATGTTTCGGACATGTTTTATTTATTTGAGGATTGTGGGCCAATTTTTGTTATTTCATGTTCAGTTTAGGAGAGGTTTCATATTTGAGTATTATAGCTGTTGATTAGTGGATTTTGAAACTTTAGTAGTTAATTCAAGATAAGTAGAGTCTAAGGGCTTTCGGATAAGTAGGAGTAAAACTGAGTATATGGTTTACAAGTTTAGTGATACCCGAAGTGCGTACGAAGAAAAAGTGATGATTCAAGATCAGGAGATACCAAAGAGTGACCGTTTTAAGTATTTAGGCTCTATTATTAGTCAAGATGGAGAGATTACGGATGATGTGACACATAGGATCCAAGTGGGGTGGCTCAAGTGGAGAAGTGCTACTGGTGTACTGTGCGACAAGAGGGTACCCACAAAGTTGAAGGGAAAATTCTATAGAACTGCTATAAGACCAGCGATGCTTTACGGGACAGAATGCTGGCCTATGAAGAAACAACAGGTGACCAAGATGAGTGTAGCAGAAATGAGAATGTTGAGGTGGATGTGTGGTAAGACTAGACGAGATAGGATTAGAAACGAAACAGTCCGCGAGATGGTAGGCGTAGCACCTATAGACGAGAAGTTGAGGGAAAATAGGCTTAGGTGATTTGGACATGTCTATCGTAGACCTACGGAGGCAATAGTTAAGAGAGCGGATAGGATAGCTTTGCATAGTAATGCTCCGGGGAGGGGAAGACCCAAATTGACATTAGATGCGGTAGTGCGCAAGGATTTAAGTCTACTAGGGCTAAGTGAGGAAACAGCACTTGACAGAACTCTTTGGAGGAAAAGGATTCATGTAGCCGACCCCAATTGATTTGGGACACAAGGCTCAGTTTGGTTTGGTTTGGTTTAGTAGTTAATTCAAGATACATTATGTTAAGTTTTATTATGTTGTTCCATTGCTTATTTCATAACCTAAAAGTTTAGGGTGTGGCACTTTTGCTTGTAGGAGTAGTTCTATAATTTGGATAAATTTCTCCCTATCCAAGTCTTTGTTGAGATTTACAAATTCATTTCTATTACTTCTTTCATTTCATTTCGATACAATCGTGCTTCTGGTAAAGTCTTGAAAGATGACATTGACCTATACATCCATCTTTTCAACAATCTATATTTTCAGCACCCATCATTTGTTGTTGTTGTCACTATTTCCTCTTTCCTTGTCGATAGAGCAAAAATCTTAGTAACACCATCTTCTCTACTGTGTAGATCGGTGGGAAAACTTTGATTCTTCACCATCTATCACATAGATCATGAGTAGAGGAGAACATTTCTTTTGATGGTGGTGGTCGGATAGGGAGAGATAGTGGTGGTTATGGTAAGGAAGGCATGGTAGATGTTATGGGTATTGAGAAAGGGGAAAGAAATAATACATCAAAATATTAGGATCAAGTACTGAGAAAAAAAGAGGCCAAAACATAATTTGTATGTGGTATGACTTATGGTGGTTTGAAAATGGATTTTGCTCACCCTTGGGTGAACATTACTTCACTCTTATCAGTTAAGATGGTCACATCATTACAAAAAAAATGTATTACAAAGGCGGGACCTATACTATATCAACTAATGAGAGTGAGGGTAATGTTCGCCCTATTTAAAAAATAGTGAACAAAATTGCACTCGGTAGTTTGTGGTAAAAGGTCTATTTTCCATTTATTTTGGAAGTGGTGGTGGACAACGTGTGCTCTCTTTTGTCCCTGACTTTGATGGGCTGCCGATAACTCAACTTTCGACTAAATAAACTCTGAGTGGATAGTTGAGGAGAGAAACAATTACAATTGATACTTACGCTTCATTTGGATTTAAATTTTTGAAGAAAAATGAGAGATTTAAAGGTGATTTTTTTTATGTTTCGATTGCATTTAAAAAAAAAAAAAAGAAGAGTGGGGAGTGAAACGGAGAAAAAAAATACAATAATTGTAGCACACGACTCCCCCTCAAATGAGAGGAAATGGAAGAAGTAAAATAGTAACACATTATAACTTTTACTTCTTTTCCTAATTAATGATAATCAAACATGAAAAATTATAAAAAAAAAAAAAATTACTTTTTAATAAACCAAACAAGTAGAAATCTCTCTCTTCCTTACCCTTAATTAAGACTTTCCCTCATCCCTCATCCCTCATCCCTCAGATAATAATTTGGCCAAAAATGGATAGTTTAGGGGGGAAGATGTGGAATTAACACCTGTCCGCAAACTCTTTCAATCTCTCTACTTCAGAAAAAGGAAAAGAAGAAGATGAGATCAATAGGTAGAATACCAGAGTGGAAATTATAATTTTTTTTCCCTCTCCCCTTCCATTTCCTTCTTTATTTCCTTTCTCCCTTTCCAATTTGTGAACAGATACTTGTCTATTTTATCAGGACTACCAAAGGAAGATAGAAATTTGGGACTTGGGGTTGCATCCGCTTAATGGGGTTGCATTCCTTCATTCCTTTTTCACTTCCAATTGTTTCCTTTGATTCAGTGGTTTGATTACTCCGAGTTCGTTGAGATGTGGGAACAACAGAACTAATTTGTGGGTCTGATGGTTTTGGTTCGGATATGAATTTTCTTCTTTGAACATTGGGAACTTTATACTCGAGAGCAATAGACAGGCTCGATGGAGGTCAAGGAGTTGAAAGTAGCACAGAAGCCTCTATCGATGGAGGTCAAGGAGTTGAAAGTAGCACAGAAGCCTCTAATGACCAATTGGGTACTCCCAAAACGCCAATCGCTGCTTGTGATCAACATGTCTAGGTAAAACTCTGAAGGATACCTCAACCTCTCAAGCTTTATGTAGATCCTCTGTCTTTACGCATGTCATTTTTTGTGTGTGTCAATGCGTATTGAGAACGAGAGAGGAGTGTCCTAGTGAAGGATTATGTGACCAAGGTGTTTATGCACATCGATATATGGTTGTCTAGTGTTCAAGAGCATTTTAGCGTTTAAAAACTTTGACGAAAGGGTTGGATGTATAGCGTGTGAGACTGTGACATGGGTTGCAGAGGGCGATAGGTGATATGAATGGGCATTTTGTAAATGACTTACTAATAGAGCTGCATGCATTTTTTGGCTTCTGGATATAACTTACAGATTTGAGCTGCTAGGTGAGTTCTTCAGCAAACTATGTACTTAGTATTTTTGCCTGTGACGAGCACTACTGGTGGCCGTAATCTCTCAATAAACACAGACGATTCACTGAAAGTTGACTCGACAAAAGATAAATACCCCAAACGCTTGAATGATACCACCCTTTGTATTGCTTACAACTGTTTGCAAGTGCAGAGACTAGTTTCGTATGTTTCTTTAAAGGACAAGAATATGCTACAACGCCTTGCATGATGAGTCTCGTTATAGGAAATTACTTTTGTGTGGTGTCAATTTGGTTGAAATATCCTTTCAACACCAACCCAATTTATCCAACTAAAGGCTTTAATTTTAGGACCCTCGTGATGTAGACTCCAGATGATGCGTTCTTGTACTGGACATAGCATTAAGGCAACAATTTCTCTTTCTGTAAGCTTTGGAAATTGATGCTGATTGCTAACAAGTTTTTGGATCCTTCAGTTCTTTTGGAAATATCGGGTCAGAAGCTTGATTTTTCTGACAGTTGTGATGATAGCATACTTTGTTTTTTCCTCACTGATGCCAAGTTTGGCTGAGCAAATATGATGAAGCTTGACTGGACAAATTGCACCTGGCTGCGTTGTAGCCAACATATTGTTGTGGAGTCTCTAAGTCTTGCTAAACGTAAGCTAACTATAGACGATGTCAAACTAAGGCATAAATTGAATTAATACATGCATAGGCAAGGTACAAAGCATACTCTTCGATCATCAATCTTCTCCCCTTTTTTTATCACCATCATTGGCATTAGAATGCAGAAAGGTCATGGTTATATGTCTGATGTTAAATTTCTGAGGTTATTGCTGTGACCAGAGTAACAAAAGAGGCCAAGATCGTGAAGTTGACTGTAAAAATTCCAATAAATGAATAAATGATGGTTTTGCTTTTGTGTATGTGCTAGCATTTATTCTTAGATGAGGTTCACAATGTGGAGTTAAGTCATGTCGAGCTTATTTCCCAACAGAATGAGATCAATATTGATTGGAAGTACTTTGTAGTTTTAAGTGCACATCCGTACGAAAATAATTTCATTTCCTTCACCCCACCTAAATAGTCTCATATTACAAATCATTCCAGGGAGGCCTTTCCTGTTTCACATTCGAAGTGGAAAACTCTTGATGTCCATTGTGATAGTAGCCAAAGTATCTGGCAGTCAGCTGTTTCTAGGAATGATAGCTCAAAGCCGCCCGAACTCTCTTTCAACCGACTACAACTCAGTGACCAGGAATGTGGTGGATTGCAAAGGCGGAATTTTGGCATGTTTGTCGCCCGTGAAGCTGTGCTTGACGAAGAATATTGGGTTGGTATTGCCCTTTCTTGTGCAGTTTCTATTGGAGATTTATGATTTCTGGTTCATTTAGTTTTTGGTAGTACTTCTGTTTATCTTAGTTCTATGTTCAATCCATATCGCAGACAGCAGCATGGCTGCGAGCAGAAGCTCATTGGGAATCTTTGTCATATATGAGGTCAATTCCTTTCTTCTGTTATGAATTGTTTGTTTCTGATGTTTCCTGGAAGGTTTACTATATTGCACCTGATGCTTTGAGCTGACAAGCGCCTGCACGCACAAAACATGCAGTTGTTTATGCGAGGTTCTAGATATTATTTGTACATGTAAACATTGCGGCCAGTCCAGACTTCTAATTTTGATATGTTCTATTTGAACTATTTTTCAGGCATGTTGATAGTTACAAAAGAAAGTATGCTGAACAGGTGAGTTGTTATTGAGCACATATTGTTATATTTTTCCAAATGTCCTCCATAACTTCTACTCTTTTGTCCTTTACTTATTTGAGTTGGTAAATCACTAACCAACCAAAGACCAAAATTACGAGATTTATTGAGTGAGAGGAGTGAAGAATCAGGAAATATTGATAAATCATAAGCTCCTGCATGGATGATTGTTTATGGATCTTCAGATTTGATGCAGGATCTTTTAGTTCCCACAGGGTCGGGATTGGCATTATAGAGGAAAAGTGATAATGGAGATTTGGAACTGTTTACGCAAGTGTTTTGGGGTCCTGCTTAAGATTATTAGGGGCTCAATGGTTTACTTGAATAAGATGGTAAAAGAGAGTGAGACAATGGAAGAGATTGAGGGAAGAAAGGAGATGGGAAGCTTCACACATTCTTTAAGTAATCACACCTGTTGGATGAAGCATAACACATCAAGAATGCAGGTGGCACTGCCTGGGTTTGTTTTTGGTTGCCCAGAGTCATTCGTGACTTTGCAGACCTGGACCCATGTTGTTTTGCATCATGAAGACATTTTAAATAACGTTGTCCAACGATTCGAGAATGATTTGATGTGTTGATATGGTTTTGATTCTATTTTACAATATCTATGACTTCTTTTTTCATGCTTCTTGGGAACAAATTCTCACTTTTGTGAAGTTCAATTGTCCTAAAAGTAAGTGACAAGTTCCAAGCCGAAGTCACCAGTATTCATATTTCAACAAAGATATAGATTACATCTCATGCTGGTGATTATTTTATGGAAAACCACAGTTGGGTGAAATTGCTCTTTCTTCAAGATTTTTGGCTGACTACACGTTTGCAAATATCTTTTTGAGCTATAAAGTATTTGTTACCAAACCTGTCACTTGCCCTCCGCTTCCCCAAAAATGAAAAATGAAAAATGAAAGAAATTGGACGACCAGCGTGCACATGCTTGAATGAAAAGGAAAGAAGAAGAAAAGATTATCAAACTACCTTCACATTTTGCTAAATGTTGGTTATTTATAACTGGTGCAATTCATCTCTATCTCTATATCTTTTTTGTGCATATGGCAGGAGTTCTATGCTTTGAAGCGAAGATGTACTGGGCAGGATGGAAATTCATTGAAGTGCTTTTGTTTTGTTGCAGTATGAGTAGAACCCTTGCTCTAGTCTCTTCTTTTTCAAGCGCTCGCATTGTAATATACATACCTGGACATTTATAGCTACGATCATGACTCTGATTGTGGTTTTGACTTCTGAGTTTTGTCATTGACACTTATCTTCTTCCCCACTCAGGTTAAGAAGGAAGACAAAAACAGAAGAAGAACTGTCCTAAACAGTGTTGTGGGAACTCTGGACCTTAGCATGCGGCAGTTCTTGCAAGGGGAAACATACCCTGGGGTACATGACCACTTGTCTTGACTTGAGATATACGTTCAATGTTCTAGAGTGTTCAACTGCCTTTGGTTCTTTACCATGTGGTGAAAATGCCATTTAGAGTTTGGATCATGGACTTGCAGAGAGACTTAGGGAGAGAAAGGAAAATGTACGAAAGAAACAATATGATGAAGTGAAAGCTGACAATTTTTCTTTGGTTTCCTGATGATTTGTTTTCTTGGTTAATCCCTCTAATCTTAACACAGCCTACGAAAGGTTTCAAAACCCCAGAAGCCTCCATCTGATTTCCACAATTTTGACATTGCACAGTAGTTTTTGATTATTTTCTCATTACAACATGTTTTCAGAATTTTTTGTTGCTCGCTCGCACTCTCTCAGAGCATGCGTAGTACTTGCAACCTTACATGATTACCTTGCCGTCTTGCCTAAATTTTATGATCTATGGTTCAACTTTATCGGTAATGCTAAGAACTGTGATGGATCCTGGTGCTTTATTACATTGAACCCTTTGTATAACTTCTCCTCAGGAGGTAAAAAGACTGTCTACTGTCTTCGCAAGTCAAGAGCCCTATGACGCACATAAGTATGCATATATTGCAAATGTTTGTATTTCAAAGTTTGCGCGACGTCAGGGAATAGCTTCAAATATGTTATATTTGGCCACTGATGTTGCTTCTTTATCAGGTACTGGGTTTTTACTTTCAAAATTGTGAAGGATGGTTTTGTGTTCTCTAATTCTTTATTGCTTTCTTTTTGTAACATATTGTCAATCTTCCTTTCTCTTCTTTTGCATATGCCAACAGGTATGAAGCAAATATTTGTTCATGTAAATGCAGACAACAAGCCTGCCCAAGAATTGTACAAAAAATCTGGCTTTAAGGTTTGGCACCTGTTCAGCACATATTTTCATTGGAGCTCCTCAAATGTTTCATAAATCTTCCATATCTGAGTTTTATTTTGTTGGACTCGATGTGCATCACCGAACATTCTTGTTCATGTGCCGTTTTTGCTTAGCATTATTACGGATCCCTTTAATCATCTAGTGCAATAGAACTATACAGGAGGTTTCTCCATATATTTTTCATTCCATATGTTCGTACTGGTTGTATTATGGACTTCTACCTTTCTTTGACCCAGTGGGTCAGTTGGGCTGCTGGCGATGCTTTTGATTATTTTTTTTTAAGCTCTTTGTTTTATCTTTTTATTTACTTTTCATTTATTGCTTCTAGTTGGCTGTCTTGACAGTTTCTTCTTGTCCCTTGGGTTGACATTTCTCCAATTTGCATGAAGAAACATACAAAAAATGCTTAGGAAGAAATTAGGCCAGGTTTGATGCAATTTAGGCCTTGAAGGGAACCTAGGGCATCATATCTTGATGATGTGTTTCATGAAGTCATTACTATGGGATTGGGATATCAAACATTCATTCACTTCTCTTATGGGACCCCAGTTCTATTTGGTTCGGATTCCCCATGTTTTTTACAAGTGCACTTCCCCTGGAACAATGATCTGGGCCACCTCTGGCCTTTCCTTTGCTTTCTGCTTTTCCTTTTGCTGTGGCTTGAGGGAGTTGGGATTTGTGTCTATCTTCTACTTGGTTTGAATTTTAGTGTATTCTATCTCAAGTTCTGAACCATGTTTCAGGAAGTGATTATAAGGCTAACTGTACTGCACTTGTGCTCGCTATTTGCCAGCTTAGTACCAGTGTGATCACTGTAACTGCTATTGGGCTAGATGGTTGTTCTTGTGAAAACTGAAAACGTTAACTCCTTTGTTCGCCCAACAGATGGATATTGTAAGGGCAACAAGCATTCTATTGGTGACTTCTATTTAACCCATTCTAAAGCTTGTTAAGTGTTCTCTATTTTTCAAGAAAGTGTCAGTTACTAAAAGGTCAAAAGCTACTGCTAAAAAATCTACTACAAAATCTTCTACTACACCTCTCGACCTCATTTTGATCTCCAGTTTGAAGTACACCATGGACCCTCCTCTGGACCTTTCCGTATTATTTCTGGGTATGGTCATCAAATCCTAATTGTGGTGCGTAAGCACTGATCAGGTTACTTAGATTTTCTCAGATGATGATTTAACATAAGTATTATGCACTTGACATTCCTACATTCCAGAATATCTTATTATAGTGTTAATGTTGAGGCTCCATCTTCATGGTTGATTCACTTTTGCAGATTGTTGAAGCTGCTTCATCTCCTCTGTCAAAGGATCAGATGGTTCTAATGAATATGGAACTGTAAGCTATGACATAGTGCTAACTCACTTCCAACACGAAGAGTGCATTAACTTATGCAGTTTTTTGTAAGAACTTTACTGGTTATATATCCGTGATTTATACAAATATATACGTGTGTGTATATAATTATATCTGGTGATAGGTTGTGTGTTGCTTGATTTGAGTTGTCAAAATTGTAAGGGAGTAAATTTGTTGTATATTAACTATGATATCTAATGTATACTTTTCAATACTATTGTTAACTTGAACTGCTTTCTGGATCTTAGCAAACCTGGTATGGCATTGACATTTTCCCCTCTTCCCCTTACCAAAGGAGAGAATTTACAAGTTGCAAGATTATGGTTGATAATGCTCACAGGATCTCTTGTACGCGTTTTTGGTGAACTCTACGAGTAATTTTAGCGGCTGATGTTATTCTTGTCTTTTTGAACTCCTGTACCCTCTTCCGTTCAGATTTTCGTAAGCCAGACAATAAGATCAGAGGTGACCCTTTTTTTGCTAAATCAGAGGTGACCCTTAACTGATACTTATTTGGTCTTGGAGGGAAAGTTGATGCCTATGGATGGAAAACAATCCTTCTGCAGTCTTTGCCCCATCAATTCAGCCAAAAACACAGCCATCATCTCCATTATATTTGCTGAAAACTGAGCATCCTTCCAATTCGTAAGTTTCAGCAGAAGAGCTTTTGAGAGAGGAAGAACCAGTACTTTGGCAAGGTTTGAAAGTAGAACTCTGCATTTAATGTGGACAGAAGCACTCAACTCAGATGGGCAGATAGATGCCAACCTGGTTGCAGGTTTTTGTATGCCCCAACAATGAATGCCAAAAGCACTGTATTTTGGAGCTGATACACCATTATCGACAGCATCGTCCTTGTTCTTCCATCACAGAACCTGCACAACATCTCTCAGAGTCCAAAAGTAGGGAATCCCAATCTTTTTACACGCCATTTAGTAAGTCCCGCACTAGCTCTTCATACTCATCTAGATTGAGTTGGGGAGGCAGAATGTAGGACTGAGGCCTAGACCTAGGAAAACATCCCAGTCTTGGTATGGAACACTTTGGTCCAGAACTACTATTGGAATGTCTAGTAGTGGGGATGGGAGAATCCCTTGCATTCAGATGGCTTCTCCAAACGTAAATGGCATACCCATAACTCAAGGAATGGGGTGGAATAGAACTACGCAAAAAACCCTATTCTACGCAAAAAAACCTATTCGAGCCAATACCCAGGGGGTTGGAGCAGGATATTAGGCCAAACACTCAATAAAAAGGGTTGATACAAATTATGGAATGTTCACTGAAACACTACCCAGTGTACCACCATATACCACCCCCGCAAACATATTTTGTAGTGCCACCTCCAGGACCTTATCTGCATTTTCAAAGAGTTCCTAGGATACCAAATCTCAAGGAACCACAACATACGGCTGTCCTCATCGCTCCGTCCCACATTATACATGCTCTCGCGATACCCCTAAAAGATTCAATAGATTCGGTCTTCCGTGGACACGTTATCGTCTGGCATTGGACAAGCGTCATCCTTCAATTTGTTAGCCTATTTTATAAATATCAAAAATATTGATTTGCTGTCTCAGCGTGTTGATCCGTTGACTGTAATGTTGACAGGAACAAAGGTGTAATTGCATCAGGAAAGTTTTCGGTAGTCATAGAATCCCAATCGGTGTTCCAAAACTAGTTCGAAAGGTTCAAGGTAAAATTATCGATTTACTCTCACATTTATCTCCTCGAGTAGACAAAAATAATATCTGAAAAATGATTAATCGAGTCTTCATTTTGGAGATCTCAAACTTCTTGTCCGCTCCTGCCAGTAAGCTACATTTTATGGGGAAACTTGAAAATTTCTCCATAGCACACATTAATTCAATGGCTGTCATCACAGAAAGTAAAATTATTTATGGTCTTAATTTACAAATTACGAAA
This sequence comes from Arctostaphylos glauca, assembly GCA_019985065.2. Taxonomy (NCBI): domain Eukaryota; kingdom Viridiplantae; phylum Streptophyta; class Magnoliopsida; order Ericales; family Ericaceae; genus Arctostaphylos; species Arctostaphylos glauca. The sequence goes on along the minus strand of JAHSPW020000001.1, from coordinate 9,901,444 downwards.
ATTAACATTATGAAGCACAAATGGGCACTTAAAAATTTCAAATGTCTTATTGTTCAAACATTCACGAATTCATTTCACTTTTCTTTTTGAAACCAAACATTCACTGATTCCAAACTACAAGTTTTTTTTTTTTTTACTTTTTTTTTTCTTTTTTTTCTTTTTTTTCTTTTTTTCTTTTTTTCATTTCAAACATCCATATATACAGGTTACAATCTGGAGCAAAATAGAAATGATGCCTCCCCAAGCAGACAACTCCGGAAAACCAAGCCAAAAAGAAGAAAAAATTCCAAAAGCCAGCAGCCCTAATGGAGATCGACCAAACTGCCCATGCTTACACATTAGACAAAACTATTCTTAGCGTCCACACAAAAATTAGGCCGCTAACTTGAGGTCACTCTATAAGTTGGTTAGACCTGTTTTGTTTCCAAAATTGGGGCATCATCCCCGAATAGCAGCAAGCGAAGAGAAGCATCAATGCTGGGTAATGGTCAATCGTCTTTCACTGCATTAGTATTCCCTTTGGCACGGTGGAAGTCGTCCAAGCTCCTATATTCCTCTCTCAGCAACCTATCCAATTCTGGATGTTTCTTCAAAGGTGCTTTTTGACCACGAACTGCTCGATAATGGTGGAATGCCCTGCCACAAAATATACTCACTTAAAATCCAACCGCAATGCCAAAACAATGTGCACAAATGCCAGTATCAGAACTCATTAAGATTATAATCCTGAGTGATGGGCAGATGGCACGACGCGGCGAAGAAAATCACAAAACTAGAGTTCTTTGCACCCAAATTATGAAGTCCAAGGGAAACGTATGGAGGGAACTAAACGATAAACCACCACCACCTTCCATCTATCTGATGTGAATAATATCCCATCCTCTATTACTTGGTCAACATTTCCAAACTAAATGATTGCATGTGCAAATAAATTTTAAAATTTTGAGATTCGAGGCAAATCTATTTAACCAAGGCATCATAACTCATAAGCCACCAGTCACAATCATGGGCCAGAAGATAAGATCAGCTTTAAGAAACTTGGAGTAAGACTGCCTCCTACAAGCGGATTTATGGAGTACCATGTAGTTTAAAGTGCCTAGGAGGAAACTAAAAGGTAAAAGAGGAGTTTCAGGGGTTTAAAATACAAAAAAGTGAGTGTTAGGGTTGATTTGTGCAAGTTGCCATCACATGATTTCAAAGTCAGAACAGACATAAGAAAACCCTTCTGTTCTTCACCTGATATTTGCTACAGGCCTTTATGAAGGTCAAGTTCTTTCACAAGCCATAAGAGATGGCTATGAATATTAAATATACAGAGTGAATGAAAAGTTGCTGCAGGGAAAAAATAAATAAACAAAGAAAGAAAAGCTTTCTCAACTACCACCAGATTATCTAGACCTTCTTCAATGTCTTTCTTGGGGATTGGTTAATCGCTTCTTGGGTCACATTGGCTTCCAACCAAGATTTATGTGGCTTTACCTTTCACAATACTAATAAGCTTAATTCACCAAAGAAAAACAAAAACCAAGGAGACTTGGCCACAGATTTTCTTTCCCATATTGGTCCAACAGATTCCACTATTACGTGAAGGGGGCCAAGTCTGAATGGCAACCAAAAGTTTAGGAGCTATTTAGAAAAAAAAAAAAGCACGGGCACTCCAAAACTGTCATCGTACGAGTACAGGTACAGCTCCGGTACATCAAAATACATACCGGTACTGCAAACGCATAACCGGTACATTGGTATGTGTTAATATTTGTATGGCATCCATACACCATGAGTACAGCGACAGGAACTTCTATGGGTACGGCTTCGGTACCTTGTTTTTTAAAGTTATTGGTGTACTAGATGCTTCATATTTACTACTAATGTCACATTTTCATTCCCTTCAATCCTAAGTTCTTATTTTGTCTATCTATTTTTACTATATTTCTAAAAAAAATCAAAGGACAAGTGGGACGTATACGACTGAAGAACGTCATGCTTCTCTTAGAAATCAGCGAATCACGTTGTGAAACTAAAAGTCGGAAAAAGAAAAAGAGGAGTAATACCAATATAGCTTCAATGCTTATTTAGCACCTCTCTGAAATTGTAATATGAAATAAAAAAGAAAGCCTAGAACAACCGAATTTGAATTGAGCACATGAATTCCAGTATGTAGTGAAGGCATATTTGTTCACTTAAGAGAAATGGATTAGATCATGCCAAACGAGGGTAGATGAACACTAGATTTCATATTGTCCAGAATCCTAGACCAAGATGTACTCTTGCCTTTGTTGCTAAAGTTATTTTCTCTTCGAATTATATATAGATACAATATCAACGATCATTTTCAAAACAAAACTTAGATGTACCTGGCCCTACCCGATGTGTTTTTTTAAGTTTTTTCCATATCACCGTACTTGTAACAGACCACAACCGTATGCGATACATGTTCCCTGGCTTCATAGTGTAGGAGTGACCATTTATCACTGGCCCAAATTAGATGGTTATACTTATGGCCCATGTTTTGGAAGGCATTTCTGGGGCACGCCTTGAGGCTCCCCTTGAGGCGAGGCGAGGCAAAGCAAAAACACCATTGAGCATTGATTTTTGAGCAGAGAACTACAAAGGCATTTTCTCAGACACGGAGATGCAAGAAGGTGTAAAGAGGTCTACACTTTTCACGCCTTTTTCGCCCAGATGATGGGGCAAATGCCTCAGAAGAGTCGGTTTTCTGTTTTTGTTTGTTGTCGTTAATTGAGGAGTATGCTTCTTATACATGGTTTGAGCGAAGACGAAGGGTTGTCACGTATTTACAAGACTGACTTGAGAGAGAAGTGTCAGTTCTTTTTTTTTTTTTTTTTTTGCAACTCGAGTTATTCTGTGGATTTAAATTGTTTGTTGCTTAGTTTTTATTTATAGGCTTGAAGTGCTTTTAAGGTTTGATCAATTAATGTACTATATTTTCATGCCTTTAACATGTTTTTTATTTTGCAAATTTCGTTTACTATTTTCTTATATTTCAGGCCTTATTACGGCATTCTTAATTGATTATATCTTTTATAAATTAAAAACCACAAAATCCAAAGGCTTAGTCTCGATGCCTTGTTACGCCTCGCCTTATGAGAGGTCAAACGACTCGTCTTGCGCTTTCACCTTTGAAAACTTTGGTTATGGCACGATAAATGTTTTTTAGTACACTTTGTATATACATAGACAACTTCTACTTTTATTTCATAGTTAGAAGAATCTATACAACCCTAACCCCAACACAATCCAACCCATCAACAAAGGGTATCAACTCTCTCCAGAGGAATTGGACCCACAACCTTACTGCAACTAAGTGCAACTACACAACCACTGGGCCAACTTTTAACTTTCAGTGCTGAGTTATATTCACTTCCTCCAATCTGCGGAACATATTATTTGTCAACTCATTTGTATAATCATATCAAAAAGTAATTTTTTTTCTGACCTATTACAATGTTAGTGTTAATCATCCAGTGCGAATCCTAAATGTATTTATAATCCACCATTAAACAACGGTACGTCCTGCTCAGACTAAGAGCAGCCAACTTAAATTTGGAATCCCTAATAAAAGGATTTGGAATCCATAATAAAAGGAATTGAAAAGAGGGAAAAAAAAAAGGTTAGTTACCAGTATTTTTCAAGGCCATAAAGATTTCCTTTACTGTAGAAGTCAAGGGTCATCTGTTCAAAATCCTCATAGACCTCCTCTCTGAATTCGTTCTCCAATCCATAACTGAAATCATAAGCAAAGTGCCTTAGCAATACTGTGTGCATATTTTCATTCAACTACAATATCAAAAGCTTAACTCATATTTCCACAGTTTCAACTTAAAATGTGATAGTTTCAAGCAACTATGAAAACATCAAAGCCAACCTCCAGAATAATTGACAAAATTAAACTTAAAAAAGAATGGAACCAGAATGATACCTATAAAACCTGAATAAGCATTCTATTCCATAGATATAACTTGCAGCTGCATCTTCCAGTGCCAATTTTCGAAATTCATCATACATAGAAGGGACAAACAAGTCTCTAAGGAAGTACGACCAAAACCGGTACAGTGTGTTCATTTCCTGCTTGTCAGAGGAGAGAATGACTTTCAGAGAATCAACGCGCTTCATAAGTATTTATAAATTTCAAGAGCAATATATTTCAGACAAGGTTGGGCACATAACGATGACAAATACACGCACAACAAGGAAGACAGATTCACATCATGCAACTTTACTTAATATACACTCAGGTTATTTCTTATTTCTTTCACCAAAGGAAAAAAAAGAGGTTAAAACTTCATGAATTTATCAATAGGGACAACTTCTTGGATTGCATGAATCACAGAATGGTGAATCGAATAGTAAACGGGACCATGAATACTAAGATTGTCAACAATTCTATCCCAACATAGATTCAACTACAAATTCGTACAGATTCGCCTCAATGGCGTATGCAACAGTGAACCTTATGTTTATAAAAACTAAGCTTTGGGGACGTGTGTCTGCGCTTAGACGCACATGAAATGCATTACAAGGTTAAAAATAAAATTGTGCGCAATCATAAAATGTGAACAACATACATTTACTCTTGTCCATCCCTACACCTGTATCTTCTTCGTTGAATTCTAGGAATCTAAATATCAAACACTCAATTGGTTTATTGAGAAAATTCTATAAGTTTATAATAGGTCATTTGTTACAACTCTTTTCTAGATGTTGAATTTCAAATGATTTCTTAAGTTTATAATAGGTCATTTGTAACAACTCTTTTCTAGATGTTGAATTTCAAATGATTTCTTAGTTCTTAACTCTTACAAAGTCGATATGCTGAAGTATCAATGTAAATGTAAAGGAAAACGTCAATCAGTTAATATCATTAGCTAATTCAATTATGTGTTGATATGTCCCTGACATGTTATTTTCCTGGTTTTTTAGAAAAAGTCATGTCGGCACCTGTGTCTCCAACCTTTTTTATAACCTATCTTACTGAAAATTAATGCCACCAACAACGCTCGTAGTCACCTTAAGGACTGAAACATTCTCAAAACATTCAAAAACCAAAAGCAAATTAACCACTCCAAACTCCTCTTCAGAAAAAAGAAATATAGTGTCCTCGACAAAACATAAACGACAAGAGATGCACTCCCTACCGAAACCAATGCCGTCAATTAAGAGAAATATTGCAACTTTCCAGCTTTACCAGTAACAATGGTATAAATTGTAAGAGACCGCAAGCACACACATGTCTATCACTTTCATATATCACCAAATCTTGTCTCTGCGAAAGGTGATCTTTATTGATGACCGAGATTAAAAGCTTCAGTTAATCAAAAGGTAATCTCTCACTCTTTGCTGTGAGGAAATTCGAAAAAACGACAAACATATATGTCAACAATACCCAATCCATTCGCAAAACAAAACCCTCCTTATCAAACCCTAAATTAATGTTGATTGCCTCATCTGCAACCTAAACCACATCCAAAACGACCTTACCTAAAGAGAATATTCCCGAACAACCCCTAACATTTTTTAAAAACACTAACCAAATATTTTGTATAATGAGGTGATCAAACTTGTTAATGAATTCTCGTTTTTAGGTATCAAGCAAACAAATGAGGCCCTGAGCTCAATAGTCTTGAGATCCAACTATAGACAACCTTTCACGACCGAGGTCTACACAATCAAAAACCGTCTCACTATTTTTATTTTATCAAGAGGCTTCCCAGCAATCCACTTTTGTGCACCCATTAGTGACCGAGTCATGACCATGAATACCAAGTCTAAATACTCCCCTCCCCAATCTAAGTACGAAGACAACTAAAATAATCACTCCCAATTTCATCTTCTCGTCCACATACAAACAACCTCAAATCCTCATGATGCAAACCCAAACCCCCCCCCCCCCCCCCCCCCCAACCCAAACCCCCTCAAAACCCACACAACCCATATGCAAGCACAAAAAACAAAAGAAAACAAATAAACTCAGATGCATAATCATCCACATCCTAAAAGACTTCGCATTCATATAATTGCACCTTTGTTTGACTATCGACTCAATGATCTGAACTCAACTGGTTCCCTTCCCAAAATCTCTTCTCCTTCATCTCACTGTCCATTAGCAGTCAAGTTTACGAACTCATCTACAACAATAACCCAAATTGGCAATGCCAATATCCTCATATTGAACACTGACACATGTCTTCATACTAACTTCAAATTAATAATCAGAGTTCTAATCTTCTTAATTGAAAACCATACGGTCAATCCAAATCTTCTTAGATCTAAGGTCGGCATGTAAGCAGCACAAATACGCCTACCGGCCTCAAGTATTCGTGTCTGACAAGTGTCTGGCACAAACACGACACAATACGAAGCTCTCCTAGCACGTGTCAAACACGCCAAAACTTAATTTCTTAATTCTATACTTTTACAAGGACGCATGGACAATCTAGGAAGTGTTGGGGACACGTAGTGACCTGGATTTTTATTTTCATAATGTTTTACCATTTGTATTCTTTCAACTTAATTTGATAGAATAATGTTTTTGACTTTTATATGTAATCCTAAGATACAACTATAACATAAATGTGTTTTATTTTCAACATATCCCTATATCCTAGTTTTTTGAAGAATGGCGTATCCACGTGCCCTTGTCGTGTCGCGTCCGTGTCCCGAATCTATATCTATGCTTCATAGATTGGCACAAACGTTTTCAACCAATCCCTCCTTCCAATAATCAAAATAGAGCCGAATCCCAACCTGCAAACACGTAGTTTCAGTGGATCATTTAATAGACTAGAAATATCCCTGAGTGACCTAAACCCTCCATGCTATCGTACTGGACTCACCAATAAACCCAAATGAGGGCTCCGTGAGTGGAGTTGAGCCAAACCTTTGTGCCTACTCACTAAAATAGGGAGGAAAACCTCTCAAAAGTACGACACACTATGGGCTTCTACCAATTTGGCCCAAGCCAAAATTTAGCCACCACACGTGAAATGGCTTGATTCAAATTTGTAGTTATGACAAATATCCTTAATCCCAATCTCCAATGGTCTAATGTCTTCAACCATTTTCTCCTTTGAATAATCAAAATTGAGCAATACAATTGATAACATATCCCAATTTGCAAACATCCCTCAATGCCGATATTGGGCTCGATAACCAAGACTTGACCACCCCATTAGCACATGATGTGTTTTTTTCTAAATCAAAATTAGAACTAATCAAGATTAATTTGGCTATGGGATTCAATGATAAATCTCACGAGAGAGGACTCTATTCACAAAAGAAAGCAAGTAAAATATCATACCGGGCCATTATTGGGACTAACCACTTTAGTTAAAATTGTGCAGAATGTGTAATGTCATAAACACCATCACACACTCCACCATAGTTGTCAAATCGAGAATCGAAAAAGTCCATTTAAAAATCGTGAATCCAATCGAAAAGGTCCATTCTAATGGTCCTTGTCTTGTATTAGTCTTGCGAACCCTTACTGGAGACAATTATGCTTCATGGAGTAGGGCAATGTTGATAGCATTATCAATAAAAAACAAACTAGGTTTTATCGACGGTACTATTCACAAACCAGAAGGTAATGATACTACTATTATCAATGCTTGGACTAGGAACAAAAACAATGTTATATCCTGGATCTTGACTTCTGTTTCGAAGGAAATTTCGGCTAGCATTATATTTTCTGAGCCGTCATATAAAATTTGGGTAGATTTGCGAGAAAGGTTTTTACAGAGTAATGGACCCAGAATATTTCAATCGCGTTCTGAATTGATGAATTTAGCTTAGAATCAAGAATTTGTGAGCATCTACTTCACTAAATTGAAGACAATTTGGGACGAACTTAGTAATTTTTAGCCTATATGTGCTTGTGGCAAATGCACTTGTGGGGGAGTTAGAAGTTTATCTTCACATTATCAAATGGAATATATCACGTCTTTTCTTATGGGATTGTATGATTCTTTTGCCCAAGTTAGAGGCCGGCTTCTCCTTATGGATCCTTTACCACCAATCAATAAAGTCTTTGCTCTTGTTTCTCAAGAAAAAAAAGCAAAAGACAATTGGTAATTCAAGTTCAAATGCAGAATCTTCAAATACCATGGCCTTTGCTATAAGAATGAAAAAGTCAAGAAGTTTGGGAACCAAACTTATGGCAATTATAAGAAGAAAGAACGTCCTTATTGCACACAATGTAATAATCATGGACATACCGTTGAAAAATGCTACAAATATAAGATAGCAATCAATAAAAATATTGTATCCAAAGATATATTGATGATCACGTGGTCTGAATAGGTAATACACTTGCTTTTAAAGAACTCAAACAAGAGTTGTGAAGATTTAGTCTTCAAAGAGACCAAGAGATCTGTCGATGTACCAGCTCTGAGCTCTCTCACGAATCAAGATTTCGAGCAAGGGAGACTAAGGTCGATGGCAAAGAAATCGATCGAGATGATCAGCTCTCTCAAGTCTCAAGGTTAAAAAGTAAGGAAAGCCAACAATTAAAAAGTGAAAACCTAATTTTTCAATCTGCAAACCTTTTTATCCCCAATTGATTTACAAAAGACCCTTCGTAAACCCCAACGATGGCTGTATTACAATTTTTTTCTGAAAAAGAATTCGGAAATTTCTTTTTTTTTTTGTTCTATCGGGTTACTAACCCAACTCAGACCCGCGAAAACTTGAATCGAAAGTGAATCAACGATTCAGGCGATTCGGAATTGATTCACTAATTCTCTTACAGATTCAGTGCAAGTTGCGATTCGTCATATAGGTTCGAATCAATTATATAGTGTATCAAATCGAATCCTGCAATTCGTATCATGAATCGTACAATTTCAATAACTATGCACTCCACCACATCCTACCTAACCTTTTCATCACCTCCTAAGCCAAAGGCAGATTGTCTTCTTTCTTCAAGCTTCGACTGGTTGTATGAAGTTCTTGTGCTAGTGCCTTTGAAACTCGTGTTCTTTAAACAATTTTCTATCCTGATTAACCTCGAAACTTCCCTCTACTGAATTGAAATTACTCTCCAACAAGTACATCAACCACAATAGGGAAAAAACCGGAATTCAAGGGCCTATTTGGTATTCAACTTGTTTTCGATTTTATATACTCACGAGTAGAAAAACTTGCTAGTGTATGTGTTTCTAAACCTGGTCTCAAAAATGATGGAGATGGTGAAGGAGAAAAATTGAGCTCAATTATTGAAACGTGTTTTATCACTTCATTTTGGTATTAAATTACCCAACAAATCCCTTCCAATTCAACATCAACGTGCAAAACATTCAACATAGTCAAGCTTCAATGAACTCCAAACTGAATAAGGATTAACATTTCGATAAAATAAGGAATATCCCCACGACACGCATACTTCATAAGCATGAGATAATTAGCAAACTAGGGAACCATGTATTTTCCTTTAATGTTAAACAGAGTTTAGTAGTCACTAAGAAATGATATATGATTTTTAATAGGGCGAGGGCCATAAAGTATACACTGGTCCCCGTAAGTTGAAGTGTTTGGAGAGTAAGGATTGGAGTCAGACCCAACATCCAGCACTAACAGCACAAAAGGGTTGCTCTCAAACTCAAACTGACACTCTCATGCAAGGCAGCCTAACTCTTACCATTCCACCAAGCTATACAATTATATATGTGGGGCTACAACTAAATAAATGGAAAATGACAAGCGGATGTCTTCGAAGCTAAACTATCGAAGGCCATAAAACAATAGTATGATCGTTGGAAGTACCAAAATACCTAACATCTACATGTTTGTTCATGGAACCATCATTCATTTGGTGCACAAGGAACCGTACTTTTTGGCTTCTACACACGCAAAGAAAAAAATATAAAGGAGCAATAAAGGAGAGCCAGATTAAAAATCCTCGAAAGCATACTACTGAGAGAAACAAATACAAATGAAAATGCATTTCGCAAAATGGAACCCTGTATTCAGAAGGAGAACAAGCAGATGAGACATCGAAGGGCAGAAAACAATAATGAGAGGATCATCTCAAGAAGCAGAATCCTCCCTTCCACCAAACAATCAGAAGTAGATAGCTCGCACACATTAAGAGCTTAAAAAAAATTAATTTTATGCACGCAAGGTGAAAGAGAATTTAGATAAGTAACCTCGCTGCAACCAATTCCCAGTTTCTTTCGGTCGTTGAGGCACCGCTTGTGAAATTTCAGGTACCTACATGCAAGATCAAGCATATAAACAAACTGGAAGAAAATCTCACAGAGATGCATTACACTGTTTAGAAACAGTTAATAGCCCGGAGAACCAGGGTCACGGTGATTACTAATAAAGGTCAACGTGTAACAAGAACTTGTAACAGTCTCTACACAGAATCACACAAAAATCAGCAAATTTTCCAAAACAATATGAATAAATATAGGAAAAACACAAAACACTAAAACAAAACCAAATAAGATACATAAATTCCTAAAATAAAACCAAATAAGAAACATAAATTCCTCACTTTTGCTGTTTGAAACCATTTTCTTCCAACAGCTGATGACTTGGATGCTGAAATGGCGGAAATGGCTTCGGCATGGAACCAACAGGTGGACTGTTGCTAGTGAGATTTCCATGAGGAGAAGCGCTCAACTTTGAAGACCTCAGGCTGTAAAATTGTGATTCAGCTATGAATTACCGAGGTAGGAGAAGAATAAATTAGTCAAGCAACTTAAGATATATACTTTTAGTACTTCGGATACTCCATTGCCTTTTGAACCCGAAAGCTTAAATTTTTGCGCTCATACCAAAATGAGAACTTGGAAATACTGTGGTTTAGCTGAACAAACCTATCTACAATGCAGAAAATATAAACTACTTCTTTCAACTTACCCATGGCTTTCAGGGGGTGTAGAACCAAAGAAATACCCAACTGAAGAACTAGGTGGACTCTCTGATATTAAGCCAAGAGAATTGCGGCAAGTTCCCTGATTTCTAAAGTTGCCGGAGAATAACCGTTGCTGCAGCTTGGAAAAGCCTTTATTTTGCTTCCTTCTGGTAGTAGCACTGTCAGGCCCTTCACAACCACTTGAATGGTCACTAGCCCGTGAATTTATAGGTGCCGAAGCAGTGCTGGGGAATCTGGAGTTCCCATCTCTACTCTCACTGCTTGATTTGTTTTTCCTACGGTTAGATCGCTTAGCTTTCAATTCCTGGCAATATCACACAAACAAGGGACATTTTTAAATGAGTTTTTTCAAGAATTTTCAGGAAGGTACCCAAAACAGAAAAATGAGGCTGACAGTTAAGAAATGGGGCAAAAGGCCCTCAACCTGCTCATAGAAGTAAAGGCCATCATTTATAGCAGAAGCAAGCTCATTGGATATTGACTTTGACTTATTAAAACCATTTTCATATCCTTCACCAGTCTCAGTATTGTTCTGCATAGCAAAGAAGGGCCATTAGGCATCAAATCCACAAAGCAAGAGACATAATAAGAGAATTGCTAGTAGGATGGAAACTAAGTACTTATTGCAAGCAATACAGAAAGAAAGGGAAACAGAAAACCTAACGGGAAAAAATTCTCCAGAAAGTCATTTGAATTTAGAACAACTCACTCGGGAGATGCAAGGTACCTGATCAGCTGCTAAGCCTAAGCATAAGTTCATAACCGACAACATGAAGCTGTTTTCAACCTTTGCGGGAAATGCTCCTTCTCTGCTTCTGGAAAAATAAAAAATAAAACTTCCCCAGTATGTGCGGTAAGGATCTCCTGTAGACGGCGAGAGGATGATAGGATGGCTGGATGCAAGTTACTTACACATCGCCTCCCGAAAAAGCTGGTCTCTCTCTCTCTCTCCCTCCGTCCCTCCCTCCCACTCCTCTCACCCTCTATTTCTCCAAAATTTTCAAATATAAATCCCCTAGAATCTTATAGTTACATGAGATGGCTGAAATTGTTTTTGTTCTTTCCAACAAGAAGATAGGTATCTCATATATCAAGTATCCATCCCACGTTGTATTTGAGAGCTTTAGGTAAGCAATAGCTAAGATCCTCCACCTCCCTGAATGCCAAACTAATCCAAAGTACAGCCACCCCTTTCCACTCACTCGAAAGAGAAAAAATGTACAAGTCTTCTATTCCTCCCACCTTGGGTGAGAGCACTTAAAGTGTGTAGATACAGTGCTTACTGGTTAGACTAGAACATGAATCTGTGTTTTCGGTTTGGCCCTTCAAAATTCCAGTTAAGTATCCACCCATTGAGCAGAGACTCTAGACCTTATGGACTGTGTGGTGGGTTTGCCCCTTTCAAAATTCCAGTTGATTATTCAACCATTGTTATGTACACCCCTTTACGTGAATGTATACTGTGTACCCCATTCGTCTTGCCCGAGACTCCTAAAAAAGTTAATACTGTGGTAGTTTAATTATCTTTTAATCAAACTAATGAATAAAAGCCAGATTACAGTTTTGTTCTATTATTCCTACAATCTGCTGGAATCCAGACTTTTAGTAATCGCAACCCATGCCTTATCATCTAGCCCAAACCATAAACCCATAACAAGGAAGCCGGGGCTCCACCCCTAGTTGCTGACTTGTATTATTTGCTGTGAAAAAGTAACAAATTACAAATTGTAGATGCATGAAGAGCATAAAAAAACTATATCCTCAAGAATAGAGAAATCAAATCAAGTCAAGCAGCAAAGATTACACCAGTTTAAGGATATCCTATAGCAAGAAGATATCAAGATCACACAAAAACGGAAAAAACAGCCTCACCTGGGTGACAATCATAAGCCTTTCAACAGCCTGATCGCTGACAATCATCTCGTCATCATCGTCATCAATCCTTTAGGCAGTAATATGATCCAGATATGAAGAAACAGTAACTACAAATTAGTAAATCGTCAAGATGAAAAAAACAATCATTCAAGGTAGCATATAATTTCTACTGCAACTCTAACAACTGACCCAAGTTGTTAATGCTAAAGTATTTTTTTTTTCCAAACAAATATGCCATTTCTGTCTGGAGTCATCCAGTATCAAGGCATAACGAGAAACATCATGATGCTATGAAGTAAACTTCTGGCTACAGCCTAAAAAGAACCTTAGTAGGTAATCATATTTGATGAGTCATCGACCATTGTCCATCAGTCATCCCATAACCACACCTCCTTAGCCAGGCCACATATTTTATCAATTTTTAATTTCAACTTCATTGCATCTCCAGTGACTCATTACAACTTTGCATTGTCGACCCACAATTTACTGCCTAGGAATGGCAGCCGGGCAGCTTTGGTGCCGGATTGCACTCTCCCACCAGTTTATATAAGCTATATCTGACCCAAAACCCATACCAATCCAAACTGAAATGGGCCGGGGCAAGGATGGTTAATACAAACATAAATTGTAACATTTAATGGTTCCCGTCAGGTTTCCAATGGCAACTATCGTTCGTGTTAGATGCTCTAATAACTTTACCACCGTCACAACTCTAGGCATGTGACAAAGACCAGGCTCCAAGAAATTTACAGTTAAAGCTCAATATATCAAAGAAAAGAACAAGTGGACAAGGATGGCCTATATAGAAGCATGGATACACTAGTTCTTTTTTATTTGTTTATCTGGAACTAGTGCAAAATAAAGATAACAAAGATATGTCATTGAGGCCGGCTCAAGGTAGGAAACCCTAAAAGCGAACCCGGCCCACACCCTAACACTGCGCCATATAACGTCAGCCTAATTACCCTCATAAAAGATGGGGCCGGTAAACTGAACACCCCACCACGCTGCCATTCCTATGACTATTTCGGTGCGCCACAACCGATCTACTGTTGCGTCATCAGATGCCTGCACCACCCCTGCTATTTCTTCAAGCAATGCTGCCTCCTTGCTCTCAAGACATTATAGTCACACTGTTAGCTACTACAGTTAGATGGGGGTTCAATAGTTTCAGTCAAAAGTACCGTATGATGTGGCAACTTTTAGGCCCACATTGGACAACATTTTCTTTTTCCAGTTTTTTCTTTTTGTTTCAAAATAAATGAGAACAGGAAACAAGCAGCCATGACAACTGTTTCCATTTCCAAAAAAATGGTAGCACGAAACAAAAACAGCATCCACCCCCTCACCCGAGAACCACTATTCCCAACTGCAGGCCACCTCCAAAAACACTCCCTTGTCAAGTAAATAACTATACATGTCTTCTTGTATTTCATTTTCTTCTGTCTCAAGAACATGCAAGTGAAGCAAACATGTTATGTAGTTTTGTTTTCTGCAAGAAATTGCAGAAACACGTTCCATATATGCAACTAAAATCCTTACCAGACGAGACCTTACTTTTTCCTAATTAGAGGCATTTGAGAACGTCAGATTCCCCATACCCAGTGAAATATCCACAATTTTAAAAGTCGTAGGCATTTTATCTGTTATGAGAACTTTTTTTATGTTCAGATCAATAGGTGTTTGTTTAGTCTTCATAAACTGTATGTTTCTTTTTCATACTTAGTTTGTTCAGAATTAGTTGATTGATTAAGACTAGGTTAAAAGCTTATTCCACTAAGGAAAGTTTCAATCTTCTATATAGTCTAACATTGTTAAGACAATTGCACAAGCTTTTCAGTTCTGGGATCAACAAATAAATAAGTGTACAAGAGAACATGGCAACGGCACAAACCATGTGCTTTTTCATTATCTGACAATGATTTCCACTTGTCTCCCCAGCCACACAAATAGGAGCAGTCGATATAACTGTGAATGTCATGTTTTAGTTTCACATTATTCCTCTTTTATGTTAAAGGCAGTCTAGTCTTTTTTCTTTATTAGGGTATGTCTAAGGTTGTTAAATGTAAATCCTCTATTCATCTTGTAGTATTAAGATGCAATACAACTATCATTTTCCTCACTCTCTCTCCATGTTTTGACATGGTATCAGAGCCTCAATTGGCATTGGAAGCTGCAGGAATAGCAGTCATAGATCTTCTTCTTCTCCTCCCCAATGCATGGTTGACATCTCTTCCCTCAAAGCAACTGTAGTTCTACCAGTAGCAGCATAAGCAGCTGTAGATCAATCTTTGTGACTCTCCTTCACAGGATCTCTGTTGATCAATCTCAGTTCATGCGTGGTGGACTCTCTGGTCTCCAACAGCCCTCACTGGAGACTTGCTAGATGCCACGACCTTTTCCGGTCACTCAGAGCTCCGTAGACCAGTTTTGAGGGCCCTAGGACTCCGAAATACCTCCAATCTGCAATTCAAGGCCCTATTCTGAAGTTTTAGGCTGCAATCTGCAATGTCCAGTCACTCAAAACCCTTACAAACCCTTCTCCCACCATCTACGACCCTTGTCGGACCTCTGGAAACAAATTTTACTGTGTCTCAACCTAATGAGATTCTGATGATTTTTTTGTAGTCATCTGATGAGAGGTATACCTATCTTGAAATATTTTCAGAACTTTCATGGCTTATTTTTGCAATCTGTATTTTAGGCTTCACCCAACATAATTTATTCTTCGAAATGGGGCTTTGGGTGCCGATAATCTCACCAGAATACTTGGATGATGTTTACTTGTTGGTTTGATGAGATTTGTAGTAGTATTTGTATTCTTCCTTGTTGGGAATCACTGTAGCAATCCTGAAATTTCAGATTTTTGTGTTTATTGTTGCTCTGGCAGCCCCATTTGGTATACTTGGTATCCAATCACTTTTCGAGCTTCTTTACTGACTTGATCTGAAGTTGGGGCTCTATTTGGTGCGATTTGGTTCTTGTTTTGGTGCATATCCTGGGTTAGCCTTATTGTTCCAAGTTCTTGGCTATGTTCAATGCAGTCCTTAGACCACTTAAGCCTTGTTTGGCTTACTTTGTTTATCTTGACACCACCTTGTTAGTTTATGTTTCAGCAGTTCCAATCTTTCATGGCTACGACTTGAGGAATCCAATTACAAGCTTCTTTCACAATAACTGATTAGTCAGGCTTGCACGGTTCTCATACATCAGATATCTTACCCACTACATGAACTTTTTAGTATGGTTCCTCTTATCCTAAAAATTTGTCATTTCATAGTCATTGCCCTCCCTCCTCCCTTATAACCATTGCCACAGCTAATGGATCTCCGATGCATGTTGTTTCCTTGGGTTCTATTCTCCCAACTTCGTCCTCCTTGCTATCCATTCCCCGTGTGTTCTTAGTCCCCCAGTTGTCTCTTATTCTTCTTCTATCAATCAGTTTTTAGATTCTGGTTTTGATGTTTAGTTTTCCTCATTTTGTTGAGTTATTGATCTATATATACGGGAATCTGGAGACCATTTATATTTCTATAGATTACTTCTATTACCTTGTATTTCTTTTCTTTAAATGAGAACGCTTCTCCTTTTAATTTTTAACACTCTAGATTTGGTTATTTGTCTAGTGACTACCTCAAGTGCTTATCTCAATAAGGTGTGCTGGGTAAAATGTATTTCACTGACATCTCTAAAGCAGAGTATGTACAAATGTAAATTTGTTTGTCTGGCCTTCTCCAATAGTCACTCTATTTCAACTTCTCCTTTTCCCCTTGTCTATACCATCCTTTAGGACCTTCTCCCATTGCCATTAAGGGTGGATCCCTGTACTAACAGTCTTTTATTGATGATTACAATCACTTCAGTTGGAAGTCTTATAAATCTGACTTCTTTCTCATTTATCGTACATTTCACTCCATGATTCAAATACAATTTTCTACTATCATAAAAATTGTTCGTTCTGATTTGAGTGGGTAATTTTTTTGAACGATTTGATCAATTTCTTACATGTGTTTAGCACCATTCATCATTTCTCTTGCTCAGATACTCTTGCAAAGATTGGTAAAGTTGAAAGAAAACATGGGAACTTTCTTCATACTACTAGATCACTTAGTTCTTTATACATTCCCCGGATTTCTTTTGGGGTGAGGCTGTTCTTTCAATGGTGATATCCCGTATGCCTAAGCCTGTCCTTTCCGGAATCTCATAGTATAAAAAGTTGTTTGGCCAAGTTTCCAACTACTCTCAGTTATGAGTTTTCAGTTCAGCATGCTTTTTCCGTCTTCCATGGAGGGAGCGTAATAAACTTAGAGCATACTCCGTTCTCTTGTTTTCTTGGCATACAACTTAGAAACGGTATATGTGGTATGATCTAGCCACTAAAAGTAGTGTGTCTTGTCATGTTACCTTTCTTCAGTGCCTCCCTTATTTTACTCTTTCTCCCGCAACAGCACATGTCCAAAGAGGACTTTATTCATATTGATTCTCTTCTTGCGATGTGCCTTTTGAAGAGTACACCTCTCGCCTTGAGATATATAATGTTCGTATTGCTCATTCTGCTTTCTCTAGGTCTACTCCTCACTGGTAATGCCTTAATTTACCCACTATTGTGAAGCTTCTCTACCCCAGCCTCTTGGCTCGACTCCCAGCCTGCTGCTTTGGACCTTAATTCATCTGACCACCAGTATCCTTCTCGTGATAGTCATCCACCGGTAAGTTTTGGCTTTACTAATACTTATTTCTCTTTGTTCAATCGTTCTTTTCTTTCTCATTAACAACTTACCTTGAATCTAGGCCACATAGAGAAGCTAGTGATGATCGTCACTGATAAATGCCATGAATGACGAGTTAACTGCTCGAGCAAAAACTCATACTTGGGTTGCTTTATGACTCACCATGATATTGTCTACGCAATCCACATTGTTAGTCAATTTGTTTTGACTCCTCATTCTACCTATTGGGATGCTTTACAATGCATCTCGCGTTCCGTTTGTACGACTATATACAAGTGTTTGCTGCTCTATTCTTCTTCGACTGTGTGTCTTTAGACCTATGTTGATTCTGATTGGGCAGAAGATATTTTTTATAAGTCCACGTTAAGTTTGTTGTATTTTTCTAGGTGATCCTCTTATTTCTTGGAAAAGCAACTAACAATCTGTCATTGCTCGCTTCAGTGTTGAAGCTGAATACCATGCTATCGCAACTGCTACTTCTAAAATAGTTTTGCTCTGACAGCTTCCAATCGATATGGGTGTTTCCCTCGCATCGTCCTTGTCTTTTTATTGTGCTAATAAGAGTGTCATTCAGATTGTACACTATTCTCCCATGAGTGTATGACGCATATTGAGATTAATTGTCACCTTGATTGCCAATGTCTTTGGTCAGACACTAATGAATTCCCATTTGTTCCATCCTCATTACAAAGCAATTGTTCACCAAGATTCAACTTGTTGCTTGATTGGCTCTTAACTTGGCAAACTCACGACGTTCTCTCCACTCGCATCTTGAGTTTGAAGGGGGTTGCGGGGGTGTGAATGTCATATTTTGGTTTCTTGTTATCTAACTTCTATGTTAAAGGTAGTCTAGTCTATTTGTTTTATTAGGGCTTGTCTAAGGTCTTTTAAATATAACTCCATTATTCATCTTGTCGCACTAATGTCATGCAACAGCAGCAACACAACTATAATTTTTCCTGTCCCTCTATGTTCTAACAACAATATCTCCATGATTATCCTTGGATTGCCTCTTTGAACTCGTCAAAGGGAGAAAAGAAAAAATGAAGAATGCATTTGAGGAATCTCTACATCCTCCACCACCATGCGGCCCACCTCAGTGCATTGTCCCTCTGTCTTTTGGACCATCATAATTAACTGTGCTACGAAGTCTTTGGTTAATAACGAACTTTTGCACATTTTGCTCTCTTTCAGTAGCGAGACTCCACTACATTCTTGTAAGTGCGACTACTGCAGGACCTTGAATTTCAGTTGGCAACTCTCTTTCTTCTTCGTCTCTTTCTTTTTCACTTTCCAACAGCTGTAAGAACCACAACCAGCCCTTCTGAAACCCTCCATCTAACCCAAGCCAAACAGCCAGTTCAGATATTTCATTTCTTAATTTCCTGCCTTTTAATGACCAAAAAGGCTAACCTTAGCATTAGTCACCCCATGTTCTAGCCCTAAACCAGCTTGAAAATTTAGCATCTTACATTTCTCCTCTGATAGGAGGTCTAACTATCTGAGATGTGCAAAAAGTATTAGGTGGTGTAAGGGTATTCAACAGGTGGAACTATCCTCCATACAAAAATCCACCCCCCCCCCCCCCCCCCCAGAAAAAACCACCACCATCCAACACACACAGCCCCTAACCTCTGCTTGAAGGCAAGGGTTTTAATCATCAATCCTAGAGCACCTTAAGACACAGAGAGCCCCACATTCAATCCAGTAGCCCATATTGGTTATGGACTCCCAATTTCCAAGAGAACTGAAATGTTGTGAATATTTCATTCAGCCCATGAAATGACTCCCCAAGAGAACAGAAATGTTGTAAATACTGCTTTCAGCACATGAAATGACTCTCAAACCAGCTCAAAAAAGAACACAAGACATAGGAAAGTCTTGGCAAAGTAGCAACTATAACTTCTAAATATTAAAGAATTTCTGATAAGTTGCACATTCTAATACCGAAACTCAACTAACCCTCAACAGAAATAGCTATTAACATGTAAACAAACTAAAAGATCGCCAACATTACTGAGACGAATCGTCTAGAAAGGAGGGAGGCTGTGTGATTATTGGTGGAAAGTGAAGCCAACTAGGACAAAGCCAGGATTTGTAAACTGGGTGGCCAAGGTAAGGTGCAGCCAAGAAAATGGTGGTTAGCTTCTAAATTACAATAATTCATATACAAGCCATATGAAAATTCACTAATTACGAAAACTGAAGCTACTGTGTAATATGAAAAAGCAGAACCATGCCGCGTTTTTGGAGAATTACTCATAAAATCGAGAAGCAATAAAAAGAATTTACAGAACTTTTCATAATTTACGGATAACAGTGAGTACCAAAGAGTTGGAGGGGTTATGAAACACCCACACACACACCACGGGTTTGGCCGGAATCCAAAACATGAAAATTATGGCTTCATTCAACAGAAAGAGCAAAAATGTTCACCTTCCATTACTAGATTGTTTTCCTTCCCCAGAAACCTCTTCTCCTCCCGTTTTCATTCCCATTTGAAATGAAAGTATGAGTAGATGGAGAAAGGGCAGGGGAGGCCAATTTTATCAAAAATTACACGCCCTTATAATATAATCCCAAAAATTAAGTAAATGAAAACACTTTAGGCAGGCACGACAGAGCGTTGGGTAAAACTTCTAAAGACACAGTACAAGAAAGATTGTCATTCAACAGGTGCAGGAATAAGGGTGTCAAGTACATACTAAGAATGCAATACCTTCTTCTTGATGAAAGATGGTCGGTTTTTATTGTCTTATGCTCAAGTTCCAGCTCTTCATCAAGCATGAACGTGTTTGCAAAATCATTAGATTGGCCACCCCAATTCTGTACAGCCAAATCCGATTTCATCTCTGTTCTTTCCATTTCAAATTTTTCATGGTGAACAAATTTTGCTGGCTCAATCCCTTGTGAGAAGGCTGGTCTGGGTAGGCTAACAGTGCCGAGATCAGAGTAGTTTAGGTTTGATTCCGAATTCAATCCCTTGCAAAAATTTCCTCCACAAGAGGCCTGTTCTTCACAATCAAACCGAGCCTTCTCTATATTATGTCCTCCACCACTAGCTAAGTGGTGCACCGAACTCTCATCATCTGATGGTTTCTCATCAAAGTTATTCTTTAAAGCAACAATAGGGTCCTCGGCAGGTTGTCCAAGGGTCTGATGAGCAGCCGAGGACAATTTCTGCTCCGTCAAAGCTGGAATCCACTTTGGCCACTCAGCATACCTTCGTATCATATTACCCTAGCACAATAGCACACCCAAACCAGGTAATAAAAGGGCTTTGTGAGCAGAAAGGAAGGTTAGTAGAAGCAGAGCTGGAGAAGCATCATAATAAGATAACACTTGTGAAGCCAAATGATCACAATAAGGTCATTTGACCACCCTACCAAAAAAGAGAGAGAGAGAGAGAGAGCAGCATAACAAGTAGATATCTAACCTGCACTTCAACAACACAGGAACTCTGCAACGCATTGAGGATAAATGGTATGTCCGTAGTCATTTTCTTCACCTGCATCTCGTTAGATGAGACAACATGATAAGCTTAACAACTTACAGTCTGCCAAGATCTGGCAGGGCATGTTTAAGTAAATTTGTATCAAGTCACATTACAAATGAGGATGTGTTTTGTGAAGCAGCGCCATATCTAAATTGACGCACTCAAAAAGAAAATATTAAGCAGTTTATATGCCTAGGAAAAGGCCAAAAAAAAAAATTAAGTAAATAAGAAAATCTCATATAAATTTAGGTACAGAAACCAATCCAATCAAATCTTACCCTTTTAAAGTCAGCAATTTTGGATATTGGAACCCAACCTTTTTCGTCCATCAAAGAAATTAAGTAATGATCATTCTCCAAATTTTCATCACTGCAAGAACAAATTCAACCAGTTCATCAACTATATGCATCATAGTACAAAACACAAACTAAATAAGCTTTTACCCGCAAAAAAGTAATTTAAGAAATGTCCAATGGCATATTGATATGGACCATTGTTTCCAATTTTCATTATCCTTCACATGGCAGTTAAAGAAATCTATCACCATTGAGGCATCTTCAAGTCCAAAGCAGCCCTCGCCACCAAGATGGAATCGTTGAAACCCATTAAAGATACCAGAGCCATTCGATGTTTCAACATGCATATATAGAGATATGTAACTGCCTGTTTATATTGCTGCTAATCAATACGTGCATAAAGACTTGCACGGAAGTGTAGACCGTAGTTAATTTTCTGCTGGGAAGGATTAAAAACCAACACCTACAAAAAAGATTTCTGATTATGATTCACCTGAAATAATACTCAATTTGCTTCATTACGTTGGCTCTCAAAGCAAGTGTCTCTGGGGGTAGAGTAGAAGGCATGGCATTCAAAGGATGTGGAACAAAGCGCGGAGGATGAGGTAGCCTAACAGGACCTGGAGATGTAGCAGGAAGCCAGTATATAGGTCCAGGAGAACCTGTATCATGGATGTAAACCATTTCTCACAGCTAAAAAGGAGAGAACAAATAAAATAGCGATAAAAAAGAACCAGAAATGCATGGAAAGAACTGCAAGTGATTTATAAGCCATTAGATAATAAAGAAGGCAGCTAGTTAGGAAAAATTTGTCATCATTATTACCAGGAAAGCTTGGTCCACCAATGAAGCCCGGAGCTGGACCGAAAAATGGAGGCCTTATGAAAGCCCTTGGCCCAATATTTTGCACGAAAATGTTGTCTCTAGAACCAAAAGCTCGTTGATTATGCCACGTTGTATTAAAATGCCCACCAGGTTCCTGCACAGTAGGCCTTCTATTCGAAAAATTGGCAACATAAGCATTTGGATCACCTTGAGGTGGAGGCTGAAGGCTTCTATTTGCATCTATACTCTTAGCCGGTGGGACAGAAGGTTGTATAGGTGCCTCAGGATCACATTTCACCAAGTTAGTTTCAACACTTGGATATGGTAAAGGGCATGGCTGGTAAACATAACCAGGAACTGGTACGTGCGGCACAGGAACCATACCATGGAAAAGAGGCATAGGTGGTTGGTGGTACTGTAAGGGTGCAGCAAAAGGAGGTACAACATCTGGATTACGCCTGGAGCCTGGTTTTTGATGACGAGATGGTGAGTGCTTATGTGTTGGATTAGGGTTTCTTGGCCCATGCCATTTTTGCCGCTCTCCCGATCCCTGCAAGACCACAGAAACATGACACAAGGCACCATTGATAGAAATTAAGTAAACCACAAAACAATGCATGTAGTAACGTCTACATAGTAGAAAATGACACATAACTAAGATTTCATTTTTCTTGGATATCCAAAAGGCTGAAATTGAAACTAAATGCACAACTTCAAGGCATTCAAGTTAATTTGTGAGCGTCTTATATGATTAAATGAGACTGTTCCCCATATTGTGTCTTCTTCTCAACCTACAAGATCTTAATCTTGCTTGATACCAGAAAATATAAGCATGTGCATTGTTGTTATTAGTGCACATGTTTCATGCTTGGTAGCTCCTCAAAAGAAAAGAAACAACATTACCATCAGAGGAGCAAATCTATCCACCCTTCGGTTGGAAAGCAAAAACATGCTTACAAGACGTAACTTATTCATAAGTATTAGAAACTCATCACATGTTCAATAACTATAGTTGGATATCCAAACTACTAAATGAAACTATTATAACAACAGAGAGCAAGAACTAGACTCAAACGAAAATGAGCAACAAATTGTCAACTTGTAATATGATTACGCTCATGCTAAGGTGTACAAAATCTGAGGCATGCAATTGCAAAAAAATAAAGACATACAAAAGAACACCACAGAATGACAAGTGACGACATTCCATATTTTCTCTTCTTTTTTCTTCTTCTGGGGCTTTAGCCCCCATCGTACCACAGGAGGGGGCATGGATATGAGAAGACTCCAAATTCCACAAGCGCCTCTAGGTCCAAACGATAAAATTAGACTTCTTCTTTTGGCTTCTGCATCTTTGGGACAAAAAAGCTTGGCTAAGTAAGCATTATGACGGCACCAACTTGATTAATCGCATACTGTCAAATCTTTAGGAATGTCGGTAGCCAGCTCCTAATTTTAACTTATCAGTATGCAAGTCCTTTAGGAACGTCAATAGACAGCTCCTACTTATCGCTTATCTTTCTTGTACCCTTATTACCATCATTTAAGGTCTTGGATGGGCACAGAGTCACAGACTTCCAATCCATCCTGCCATCTTCATCTCCTTCATCAAACTAGTTCATATTCTTGCATGAAGTGAGAAGAGAGATAAAGGGACACTGGAAAAATGAAAGATTCTACACAGAAAATGGACTTTTGTAGGGGAAAGGTCAATAGGTACAAAATCCAGCTCCTGACAAAATAAATAACAGGCGCGTCCATACATACCTAGCTGTGTCTCAGAGGTGTCCCATACATATCTAGATGTGTCGGTGCTTCATAAAAAAACTGTCATTTTTACTAGGTCCAAACAACTTTAGCTTTTAGCCAAAGATTTTGTCTAAAAGAATGGGAAAATAACTAACTTAACCTTTTCTCTACGTGGCTTGAAAGTATCCCTCCAGAGGACCCCAAAAAAATCGGCCAACCTAGTTTGGCACTTTGTCAGAGAAAAGGACATATATGTTTAAAATAACAATTCATTTCCCACGCAAACAAACAGCGAGCTCTGACTTCCAATCCCATGCCACATGCATCTACTATGCTCACACAGGCAAAAGATTACTCCTACTCAACTTTCCTACCTAATGTTTTATATGTCCATGCAAAAAGAGTTGTCAGCAGCATTTTAGCACAGTTTATTCTTTAGCAGAATATCCGAGGATACATTAAACTGCATTTGGCATTCTACAAATATTGAAGAGTTCATAGTGAAAACAAAAACATTACTGCTGGCCAATTAGGAATTTCAAAAACAACTAATACAAGCGTAATGGAGATAGAATATAACGTCTTTACAGTTAAATCCAAAATGCAAGGCGTTTTATCCCTCGTGAGACAAGATATTGAAGCGTGGGCATTTAGAATTTTAATATTGTAAGTATATAAATATGTTAAACTACTTTAAAATTACGAAAGCAAAGAGAACACTAACAATGGTAAAATAGAAGTAATAAATCTCCTCTAACCTACATATATGAAAAAAATACTAATATTAGTATGTAATCAAAACTCATTTACTCTAACAAGCTATAAGGTTGTCTTCATGTCACATTTATTTAGTGCACCAATTTTTGTATAAACTTGTATCCATACTTTATGTCAGTGCACTTGGTTAGCTATTGTGCATAAATGACTTTGGTCACTTCTCTCTAGCATAATTTATTTGTATAAGTCAAACAGAGTGCATGGAATGTAAGTTTAGTAGTAGTGAAAATGCTATTGGTGGCAGACTGATCCTCCAAAATCATGAATTACCAAGAAGCAAATGTTTTGGATATCTTGACTCAATTGTTACTACGGATGGAGAGATTATGAATGATGTAACACATGGCATACAAGTTAGATCGATCAAGTGACGAAATAATTCGGAAGTGTTGTGCAACCGCAGTATACCTGCAAAGATGAACGGGATGTCCTACCGTACTGCTAACAGCCTAGATATGTTATACCGCACGGTGTTACCCTACTAAGAAACAAGATGCGAGTAAGATGAGTGTAGCTTAAATAACAATGTTGAGATGGATGTGTGGCAAGATTTTGCGAGATAGAATTAGAAACAAAAACTTTCACCAAATGGTAGAAGTAGCAACACCAAAAAAAGATGAAAATAGATGAAGGGGGTTTGACACGTCCATCGTAGATAGGTTGATAAGGTAGTTGGGAGAAGTGAGAGGGTTACAATAGATGGTAGCACTATGAGGATAGGTAGATCAAAATTGACTTTAGAGGTAGCAGTTTGGAAGGGTATCTGGATATCATAAAGCACGATGCCCTCAACAGAGCTCAAAGACAAAACGGATTCCTTTAGCCTACATCAATTGGTTGGGACTTAAGGCTCGGATTGGTTTGGTTACGTGTCCTTATCAAGTTAATTATCATAGGCAGAAACACCAATTACCAATCATGTTTGTACTACCTAGTTTTATTTTGATTTTTCCCTCTTTGTTTTGTGGTACTCTAACTAGTTCTATGCAATATTTTTAAATACAACACTGTATCAGCTGGTACATTACCGGTTTTTACACAAAAACCTCCACCTTGACTGTCTAGTTTTGTTTCGATTGGAATACCGGTAGGTACTAGCCAGTCTGGTACCGCTGATATTAGGAGGGTACCAGTAGGCTCGAGTCACACCATTTTTTGGTTTTTCATTTTTTTGAGGTCATTCTACAAAAGAAGGGCTATTGTTTTAATATTTTAAAAATAATTAAGTCATCATTTTTTACTGAATAAACTTGCAACTTTCTTTATTTCTTCACACATGGTCTTCGTAATCACTATAATTACTATTTTTTAGTACATTTTTTCAAGTTGATTGAATTTTTAACTTTTGAAGTAGATATATAGTAATACAGACATAAATATGTATATATAATTCTTATAACCATAAATCCAACCCAAAATTACACGGGTACAAGTACGTATTGCATCAATAAGTAAGAAATTTCCATCACCGGTGCAATATTCAAAACCTTAGGTGCATGTTGCTATGGTTCAAGTTGGGGGACGTGTCCCTTACTCGTTCCTTTCATCTGTTATACTAGCTCCAACCTCATGGTGATATCTCTCCTTCCTTTTTTCTTTACACGTCTATATATTTCTTATTGTGTTGTCAATGAAGACATTGTCGAATTAAGTTAGGGATCAAATTTACGTTAAGGGGCATAGTTTTTAATTTTATACCCTTTAAAATTAAAATCCAAAAACATTGAAAATCTAAAATGTCAAAAAAATATGAGTTGAATCCTTATCATGGAAATAGAGAACTAGATTGGTCATGATTGATTCCTCAAGATATTGAGCAAGGGTTGTTACATCCACATCTTTGGTATATTATAGCACTGTAGTTATTTATGCTAGCTGCTTGATGAGTTCTCCAGGCTGTCTTCACTTAAAAGTCATGCACTTCACGCCCAGTTGCATGTGTTCTGAGCCTTGATTTATGAGTGAGGCATAACTTGAAAGCTCTTGATGAACAATTTGTTGAGACTTTCACCCAATGAGACGGCGGATAGGTCAATCAATGTACGATAAGGTCCCTTCAAACGCTTACATTGGCCCCTTATTGATTGATTCTTATTGAGTTATGCTAGCATCTTGAATCTATCATTTTTTTCCTTGCCCCAAACATACTAATATTAGCACTGATGGTACGTAAATGTAATTCGATGTTCAAACAACTATTCAGAGTTCCTATAGCTCATTGTAAGGCTTGATGGAAAACTCGTTGTTGAATTTGATTAATTGCCCTTTGTTGTTCAAAATAAATGGTTTCATTTTGTTATTCTCGAACAATTCCAAAGTCTTAGAAGTTGAATTCATCAAATTTAAAACATCTAGCTCTATCATCGGGTACCCATTGACTCAATACTGATTTGTTTCTATTTTCACTTTCCGCAAGCGAGCCCAGACTTTTTTTAGTTGTTCAGTGGATACTGAATTTATGTATTAGTTGGATCTTTCGGGACTGACAAGTCTCAAACCCCCAAATTCCGCCTTAACAGAGTGGTGATCTGACTATTGAACTACAATCCCAGGAAAATAAGGAATATATCCAAAAATATTTTTTTTATTCCTCTGTATCAACTATTTTTGAAGGGCATCTGATTAGCCATTTATAAGACTACCCATGTTTCCATAATGGATTCCCCTAACGCTAGACCAACAAATTGACCTACTTGGTATCAGCTAGCATCTGACTTACTTAATGCACTCACAATCGTTCGCGGCCTCCCACTATCTTATGCAACGCTTATAACTTAGCTCGATTGGGTGGATCGTGCAATAAGATGTCTTTATGAAAGCCTTTCGAGATCCGGCCCATCATCAACTCAGTCAAATCTTCTTATTTGCCCGCTTTGATCAGGCTTCCTTCAACGGATTTGATCGGCATTTCGTGCATGCAACCCTGCGGAATTATCTTTTTATCAACTAGTTAGGTAGCATAGTAAAGTTAGAGGCGAAACTAGTAGAATTGGCCCTATCTTACCAAGGCGATCAATAGCTGGCACGAGAGAATGATCATCCACACTGGGATTAAACACAGCACAGACTCCTACGGGAGGCAGTAGTGAAGAATTTTGTACAATAGGCGAAAGGCTGATGGGCAATGCCGCGTGGAGGTAGAAGGCCCACGGTTCATGAACTGCTTTTCCCGGAGAAGAAGCAATGACAGTATCTGGGGAATAAGCATCGACTAACTTTGTGCCAGCAACCACAGTAAGACAGAGGATGCAAGCGTTATTTGGAATGATTGGGCGTAAAGCACTTACAGGTGGCTTTTTAAGTTGGCCTGTCACGCATGAAAGAGCACTTTTAAAGATTTACATATAGCAAATGCCCATTAAGTTCTTGCCCACAACAGGGAGAGCAGTCATTTTCTGCATGATGATAGACTGATGGAACAAACTTCGTGTAAATAAAGAATCTAACTAGGCATCAAGCTCAATTTTTGGATCTGTCTACTCCAACTCGTACTTTCTTTTGGGCTCCTAAGAGGCCTTATTAGTCTTGAATTAAAGAATAGTACAGCAACTGCTGAAGAGAGATCAAAGCTAGCACTAGAGGGCAAAATGCTTTCCCAGAACATATTCTAAAACTCTTCAACGTGGGCATAGAAAGTTTTCGAGTACCACAGTGAGACAGTGATGCCTACACTCTTTTCCGAGATTCCGTGCTTCAATTCAATGTTCGAACCAAAAGAGGAAGCTTGGCCAAAAGTTAACGCCAAAAGAATAAATACAGTCCCGAAGAGCAGAACGACCATACATCCCATTGAATCACCCCAAAGTGTTCCCGGACGGCATGCATACATCCGTAATTAACTTAGGGCAACATGGCCAATTTCATTGAGAGGAATCAACAAAGGAAAGAAAAACGGGTCAATATCACCTAGCCCAAAAAAAAAAAGGAATGCCTCGTTCTCATGTTTGCAGAAAATGCGGCATTACCTACCGGCGCACAAAGTTCAGCTCATATCAAAAGCCGCTCCTTTGAAATACTTGATGACCAAGCCAACTCTTAGGAAGGGTGGCTAAGTGGGCAGTTCTTTTGATGGAGTTTGAGACAACCTTTGTACCCCAGAAGGCTATCTAAGGCTTTAAAGTCATACTTCTTCGGAGAAGCTAACATAATTACTCTTTTCATTCTTTACGAAAGCGCATCATGTTGTTGGTTAGCCCCATTGTTGGTCATTTTGGTTGAATGTTAGTAATACGTTACTACTGTAACCATCTTGAGATTGTGGAAACTGGAAAAAGAAAACCTATATTTTCTAGTAGGTAAGGATTATAGGCTATCCTTCTCTTTCAGGACTCGTTCATATTCCTTCTCCCATACACTAAGTGAGCCACGTTGAGTCATTTGCATGAACCTTCCCACGCAAACTCTACTATCCAAACGTGGATAAGAACTTGTTTTATCTTGTGAAGTTGGATTGAAAATTGGTGAGAAAAGAAATTTTGAATTCGAAATGTTTAAACACGTGGCCTTTGCTTTGAGAAAAACAATGGAAAGATAGAATTGAAAGGGAGATGCTATGCATGTTTTGAGAAGGGAAAAGACTTCAAGCTTGATTGAAGGAATTTTAAATGAAGGAAAGAAAGAGAGAAATTGAAGAGTTCAAAACGGTGGCAATTCTATGAAATTTGAGCCTCAAGTGTTCTTGTTGAGTGAGCCTATTCTCAAACACATATATTGACCTTTCCTTGCTAAATTTTCCGAACCTAACAGCATAACCGAATGTCCTATTTGATCCTAGGGGTAGCATAGTTTGAATGGTCAACATGATTGAGAGATGTGATGGTGTTATTCTTCTGCAAACTCCCAGTTTTGACATTCTATTCATGAGGTTACAAGTGTATCTTCATATAGCTTCTTTCATGTATCATTGCATACGAGATGTCTTGATTTTGCATTATATTAACTCCACTGGTATATACATGTTGACAAAACACTAAATGCGACTTCGCAGGTGTTTCATTTGTTGTGTCGTGTGCATAACTACTGAGATTTAAAGATAACACACAATTCTAAGACAACATTTGGTGATCTACACTTGGAATTGAACTCATATCATGTGTTCATTTTGGCTAACGTACATCGCACACACTATGTAGGGATGACTTGAGATATATTTACTAGTTGATAATACTATGCATGTTTCTCACATCCTTCTGGTAGAGTATATGACGTGTGCCGGGATTTCTTCGGAATTGATGTGCCAATTGGTTTTATATCTCCGTAGGGGCGTGTATTTTTATTGTTTATGGATAATGTTGCTAGAAACCGTCATGAGACTTCACTTATCCTAATAGGGCCGCCTAGGGTTTTAAAGGCCTTATTCCATTCAACCAATGCAATTGAAAGTCCTACGCTCAGATAAGATGGGTCTTGCCAAGATTACATCAAAGACGACACGTGCTAATTGCAGATAGTTATGTTGTTGGCCAATAACGCGAATCCACTTGACGACTTTGTTGGGGCTTGTAGTCACAACGAATCAATATTTAATTGACTCATAATCCTGACATTAGTTTACTTGTCATTGTCAAAAGGCTGGGGTGACTTCCAATTTCTAGTCATCTCATTCTCTCAAAACACCATTTAGATAAAATTTATTTATAATTTTTGGTTTAGTTTACCAATTACATTATATATTCACTTTTTGTATTGATTTAAGAATAGTTTTTGAAAACACCAACTTAGCCTCTTAGTCCCAAAGGTAAGATATCTGAATCTACAGATATGCTTTTTGAATTGAGGTTTTAACTCAGTTGCCTTATTTACTTCTGGTCATAGTTATTTAAGGCGTGCGGTGCACCGAAACGCAAAGGTCTCTTGGGACCTAGGAAGCGAGGAGGCACACCTATGCAAGAATATATCTAGAAAAAAAAAATCATATATACACTAATTATATCTAGCAATAAAAAGAGTGTATAAATATTGCATATATTCATATATACATATATATATATATATATATATAAACATGTACACTGTGATTAGGGCAAAAAAATAATTAATATATACACTATGTCGATATATACACTATTACACTGCTAATAGGATAAAAAACAATGAACAATACCTGTGGCTGGTGGTGAGATGATCGAATCAATCGACTGATGAAGTTCAAATAGCGAGAGAGCAGAGAGAGATACAGCAAGAGAGAGGTACAGAGAGAGAGAGAGCAACAAAGACAGATTGAAGAAGGAAGACATACTTGTGGTTGGTGGTGAAGGCAATTGCGATGGTGAGAGGGAGAGGCATCAATGTTTGCTACGATGAAAACAAGTAGGTTTTCCAGTTTTACCCTGATTTTGCTTTATTTTCAAATAGGAGCGCTTTTTGGCGCCTCACGCGCCTCGACAAAAAAGCACGCACCTTCTTCAATTAGCCTCGCCTAGCCCTGGTCGAAGCGCAGTCATAGCGCCTTGGAATGCCTTGCGCCTAGGCACTCCTTTAATAACTATTCTTCTGGTGTAAAACGACCTACTCGTGTATCTCTAGCGTTTTTTACTAAAATCCTAAGGAATAACAAATCGAACACATATTTAGGTTTGGCCAACAAGTCTTGGATGGTGTTCCAAACATTTCTATGACAACAGCGTCAGACAAGAATACGTGAGGCTGGTAGATGTCTGTGTGCTTCTTAGTTTAGTTTCTCAACCCTTCAGCCAAGATCAGCAACAAAAAACTCAATGTGGCACCACTGTCCAAAATTTGCTCATGTAGCAATTGAAAACTGTGAACAACGACTAGTTCTTCAAGAAAATACAATTTCATTATTTTGGGTAGTTGTTAAATGCAAAAGATCTGAGCTGTATGCCTACCAAAAAAAACTACCCGACTTGTGTATGAAACGTCAGGATTATTATGGGGAAATCACATATCCGAAGTGTTGCATTTTAAGGTCCTCGAAATAGCACAAGAATACTGTGCAAGCGTAAAATCAAAACTTCCAAATCAACATAAGTAAATAAAAATTACTCTCAGCTACTCGCAACAACCCAAGGTTTCACAAGCTTAACGCTGTCTATCTTAGAATGAAGCTTCCGCAAGCTTCATCCGACGAAAGCTCAAGCTTTTTAGATCAAACCACATATTCACAGCTTTATCAACTTTGATTAAACCATGCACTTTCAAAACTTTAAGTGAACTGATTGAACCCAAATGTTCAAATTTTCCAAAGAACTTGGCGATCAGCAATGTCCGTGTCTAAAGACATAAATAGGAGAGGGAGGAAAAGATTGACTAACTGGTGAAAGTACTACGGTAGCTCCCGGAGCAACACCATCAAGTAGCTGTTGGGGTGGCGGTGGCTTTGGTACGGTGGTTTCGGAGTTCTTGGGGCGCTGCGCCTCCGAGAGAGCCGGCCAGGAATCTGCACCCATCACTGGAGCATCAGTAGGAGGCGGGGCGCTGGCATCAACAACAGTGGATGGTGTCTTCCAGGGGGACTTGGGTCCACTCACCTCCTCCCTCTGCTCATCCCCACTACCTTCACTCTCTGCAACCACCATTCCCAACTCGACCTTACCAATCAATCAAACCAATGGCCAAAATCCCGCTGTATCTCACCTCCGAGAGAACTGCTCGATCGAATATGGAAGTAGCTTAGAATGGCGTAAAGGTGAGTTGGGACCAAAACGACATCATTTGAATGAATTTGTATGCAAGAGGAGTGGGCTCTGGTACGAATATGGAGGTGGAGGTGGAGGCTGTGGAGGGGGAGACAGAGAGAGAGAGAGAGAGAGAGAAGGGGCTCTAACTTTGACAAGAAAAAGAAGGAAGGGGAAATAGTGACTAGGGTTTTGATTTTGCGACAGGAGGGAGTGACTGCGCTGTTGACAGTTGCCGATGGGACCAGAGTGCGGGAATAGAGAGTCGCTCTCTCTTCTCTTGGGATGGGTTGCTAAATATTTATATTGATGCTTGCGTCATTATATGTTTATCTAATAATGTCAGAATTAAACTTCTAAATAAATATTTGAATATATAGCTTCTGGAAGGTTGGTCGAGTATTTCCGAGTCCAATTCAATAATATCTTGGGTTCATATTTTAGATATTGTCGAAACAAATAATTATTTATTTAAAATCTTTTGAAATAAGCACATAAACAAGTCAAAATTTAATTAAAAACACTTTTGCACATACTCATCAAAACACAATTTTAAGTTATTTTTATGATCAGATCGCATACGTATTGGTATCCAATTAACACAATTTCAAGTCACAATTTTCTCTATAAACGTATTTGGGTCACTAAGCATTTTTTTATATTATTGATGATGTTTTTAAAAAAAGGGAAAAATCTCATTTTCATGAAAAGGACTGAGAAGAATATCAAAATAGTAGAGATAGGTGTTAAAATTGTATTGTCATGGAGGCATCTAAACAATATAAGAAATGTGAAAATAATTACTCGTAAAGACCTTATACACCTCTACTTAAATAATATGAAGAGAGTAGAATTGTCGTGTTGCTACAAGTCTCCTAGTGCTAAAAAATAAGTCATTTTATCAAGATAAGCAACTAGTAGTGTCTTATTATTAACTCGCCTAGTTGTAAGGAGTAAATTATTTTATCAAAATAAACAACTGATAATATCTTGTATGTGCAAGTCTTCTAATTTAAGAGAGCAACTTTTTTTATTAGAGGGATAAAATTTACCCAAACACTTAAATAATATAAAGCAAATTGTATTGTCGTGTCGGTGCAAGTCTCCTAGTGCTAAAGAATAAATCATTTATCCATAGGAGTAACTAATGGTTTTTATTTTGTACAAGTCACCTGTTTTTAAGGAGTAAATCATTTTATCAAAAGGAGACTGATAATGTCTTAGTGATACAAGTCTTATAGCTTGGAAGAGCATGTTATTTTATCATATGGTAAAAATATCAACCAAGATGATTCCATGAAAGTATAATTATTTTAGTTGTTTCCATATTGATAGTTATTTAACATTATCTCAAAATGTTACATCAAGGTACAAAACGATGGATCCACACACTTTTTACATTTTGACCCACTTACTCTCAAAAGAATTTTATCACTACACATCTTTGTTATCTCTTATCTCTTCAAAGTCGGGCATCCCCACATTCCTCTTTTTCTCTCTTTCTCTCTTAATGTCTCTCGTCATGTGTCGCTTTCTCTTTTAAAAAGTTCAACATCACCCACCCTTTGGTTCTTCCCCCTATTCACCACACCAATCACTGAAATTGACTTCACCCACCCCTGATTCTTCCCCTATTGTCATGTCATTAGGGCCACCCTAGTGTTAATATCTATTTAATTAATGTGATTTTTGTATTTACGAGTCAAACAAGTTGTATGAATAAATTACATCAAATTAGTCATTTAAATGGATAATTTTGACTTTTATTAGTGAATATTTGGACTAGAAAGACTAGAAAATAATAGATTTTAAGAAATTGCTTAGAGTTATTTTGGTCTTTTGTCTTTAATACCAATATGATTAGGAGACATGTTAAATGAAAATGTCCTAGTATTTCGAAGAGGAATTATTATGAAATTTGATGCGTGTGTCTGTGTTTATTGTGAGAGGTGAATAAATCCCATAATCAACCCGATGATGATCGAGAACTAGCTAGGGACTAACCCCATGATTGGGCCTCGTCATGTCATCTCAGGCAACAACTGTCTCGAATTAATATCGTCCATTACCAAAGCCCTTTCTCCGATAGTGTAGAGATTGTCTTGATCTTGTTATTTATTTTAATTAATTGGTTGTTCTGAAAAAATTGATGAATTAATTTTTGGAAAGATATTGATTTAATTGAGATTTGAATGAACTTTGGGGTAAAAATGTAATTGATTGTTGTTAAGTATATAATTGGAATTGTAATCGTAATACACTATTCTGATTGAAAACCCTAATAGAGCGCACAAACCCTAGAGTGCCTCGTATTCCTTACGAGTGTTGTATCAAGTACGAGCATGTGGGATTCTTAGAGAATGCGAGGGAGGAACATCAATCCAATGTCGAAAGCTTCAAATCAAGCGGGGTGTTGGTGTATTCATGGATGAATCGAATCATTGTGTGATCGAGTTTTGAGGAATCAGTGTATCGAGGTAGAATCAGTTGTTAAACTTAAATTTAGAGTTGTGTAATACGTCATAGTGTCATATTTTGATGGATATTGATGTATTATGTGATGTTCGTTTCGTGAAAATGTGGTTGGTTCGTAAGTTTGATGCATTCATCATTTCTTACAAAAATACAAAAAATCGCGTTCTACCGATAGAATGTATGTTTCAACCATTAGAACCATTTTTGGCAAAATTTTTCAGAATTGATTTCAATCGATATAACTAAATTTGAACCTACTGAGATTGTTTTCTCAAAATATTCCAGTAGCATTTTCACTAAGTTGAAAGGTTTTCAACCAGTAGAGCCAATTTTTTAAATAATTCTATAATCGGTAGAAGAAAGTTTCAACTAGTAGAACTTCTTTTAAACTCTTATTCTATACATTTTGAACCGATTGAAAAATGACCTCTATCGATAGAAATACTTGTTTTTCTTAAAATTAGCTATGAGTGAGAATATTTGGGTTAAACATTGTGAGATGGTTGTGAAAGGATATTGTTGCATATACATGGTCATGCATTGATGGTTGGCGCACATATGCGTGGTCATGGTTGAGTTGTTATTATCCCTAACAGGTGTCTATGTGATTTTTTCGGTACAAGTTCGTAAAATATAATTGTTGTCTGTGTAATTCTGTTGGAGCAAGTCCGTAAAATATGACTCATGTTAGTGTGATTTCGTCGTTGCAAGTCCGTCAAATCTAAGAACAGTGCTCTTGATGTGAGTATTTTGACGGTGAGCCTATAAATTCTTGGAGATGGGAATGAGATGTCTTAAGTTATTGTATAGGGTTCATTGTTCACTAGATGTGGCAGGGTCTCATGACATGCATGTATTTTTTCACTCGTATATTAGTAAATTATGAAAATATTTGTTAAATGCATACTCTTGTACAAAT
Source organism: Arctostaphylos glauca (assembly GCA_019985065.2). NCBI lineage: Eukaryota > Viridiplantae > Streptophyta > Magnoliopsida > Ericales > Ericaceae > Arctostaphylos > Arctostaphylos glauca. Next base: position 9,865,765 of record JAHSPW020000001.1, on the reverse strand, counting down.
TGAAAACCTATATATTTTGATACAAGACAAGTTATAAGCTTCATTAAATATTTATTTAAATTGTTTACTATACGAATTTCATCCTATGTTATTGTTATTAGCTATTTTTTAAGGAGATTTCATGACACCTAATGAGCTAGTGACTTGGAGGATGATACTTAGTGTAGGATGTATATATTGCTTGTTAGAAAGTTATTTGTAATTGATTAATTATTTTATTTGAAACATGATGTAATGGATAGTTTATTTTTATTGGGATTCATCTATTGAAAATGGTTCATTAGTTTTGATGAATTCGAGTTAAACCTAGTGTCAACCGGAAGTCCCTAGGGCACCACCGACTGACTAGTCACACATACATCCAAGCAGAGCGAGTACAACCCATACCCGCCTCAGGTACATGGGCAAATGGTGATGACCACGCGGAGTTTCAACTCTCCACCACTCAGGAGGCCCCAAGAATAGCACCTCCAATTCCCCCGCATCCCAGGAATGGTGCGCGCAGAATCAGGGCATGGATCACCTAGCACGAAGTCGGGGCACCAATGGGGCCAATGATCTACTAGGAATTCCTCTTCGCCCATAAGTATTTATATTTTCCTCCAATCACAAAGCAAGGTACGCAACATTTTCTAGATTTATTCACATTCAATACAATTTTCTCTTATCTAATATAAATTCTAACTTGATCATAGGAGGGTCCACGACCAACCCCCGGTCATTGAACTTGTGTGCAGGAGTCCCAAAAGGTAGAGGCTAACTGAGGTCATCGTCATTCATTTTCTTGCATCAATAGTTTGGTCTCATATGTGGGAACGACATCACTTCTCACTCTACAAATTTAACTAATTAACCAGAGACGGTGGTAACCCCAAGGTCAACTACATGGGGAAGGTCAGGGGGAAACACCTCATGGAGCGAGGAACCAGGGGTCGATGTCTCGCATAACTAAAACTTGCTAGAGGTGCAGGTACATAACCTCACCCAGTTGGTCACGACTCTTGTAAAACAAAATTAGACAGTTGTACAACAGTTGTGTACCGAGATACCACCACCACCGGATACCCCTATGGTAGGAGGTCCAAGAGAAGAACCTAAGAACTAAGGGCTTACTAGAGGGCTTGTGGAGGAAGAGGTCAACGCCACCCCGTTGGCGGTGGGAGAAGACCCACCAATATAGGACAAAGTGAACCAAATAGAGGACTCATGGGCACATGAAGTAGAGATATAAGAACTCCAAGAGAAACTTGAAGGTGTCCTAAGGCAAAGGCAAGAGAAGGGTTAGGGAAACCCTCAAAGCAGGCAATAAGGAAAAGCATGTCGTTGACAAAGGCAATAAGGGGCCGGGCACTCCCCTTAAATTCAGAACCCCCCAAATGGAGTTGTTTGATGGATTTGGTGATCCCTTGGACCACTTGGATACCTACAAGGCTTTCATGGCCTTACAAGTAGTCCCCAACAAGGTTATGTCCCAGACTTTCCCTACCACACTCAAAGGACCCACTTGCGCGTGGTTTGGAAAACTCAAGACGAATCTATCAGTACGTTCAATCAACTAAGCCATCAATTCGTTAATCATTTCTACAGCGGACAATGCCCCCACTGCTCGACCACATACCTCTTAAACGTTAAGTAGCACAGGGAGGAGTCATTGTAAAACTATCTAAAATGCTTTAACAATGAAGTTCTCCATGTCGATGAGGTCGACAGTAGAATCACTCTCATGTCCTTCATGGGAGGCCTCCAGATGACCTTGTTCTTTCACCATCTATCAGAGAAACCACCGTCAAACATGGTCGAGCTAATAGTAAGGGACCAACAACATATGAACACGAAGGATGTTATGGCCGCACGTCGTGGCTCCGAGTGGAGGAAGTTGGAAGGAGGAAACTAGAGCCTGAAGTTGTAAGACAGTTTGGCCGAATGGAAAAGAATAAATGGAGAGAAAAATGATCTGAGAAAGGTTCTAAAGATTAACCCCCTTAATTGCCCTATTGGAGCAGGTCCTGTTACACACAGCTAATGAGCCAGAAATCTGGTGGCTCAAAAAACTCTCGAGACTATGGCTACGACACTACCAAGTGCTTCAACCAACATATTGAAGAGCTAGTAAAAAGGGAAAAGCTAAACTGATTTGTCACAGGTCGACGAAATAAAGGAGAACACCACCAGGCCAGGCAAAAAAGATAGGTTGAGAAAAGAGAGAGGAGCATGGACTAGACTAAGAGCCGGAACCCATCCAACCAATTAGAGAGATCAAGGTGATCTCAGGAGAATTTGCCATAGGAGTTGAGTTTAGTTTCTCGCGAAAAGCTCATGCAGGCAGACTACAGATGGAGGAAGGGACATAAATAATGGTGGTAAGTAAGCCTTTGAAAGAAAGAAAAATGGAGGAATATCCCATTAGTTTTCCTAAAAAAGACAATGGAGGAGTCCAACTGCCCTTTAATGACCCCATGGTCATAACCATTGTGATTGGAAACTACTTGACCAGTAGGGTATTGGTCAACAACGGGAGTTCAACCAACATTCTCTTTGTGACCATATTCAAGGAGATAAGCCTCGAAGCAGACAAGTTGCAACTTGTGCGTGCACCGCTAGTAGGATTCTCAGGAGAGTTGGTGCAGTCTTAGGGTTCAATAGATTTGTCGGTTACACTCGGCACAACCTCAAAGCAGGTAACTAAAATAATCAGGTTTCTAGTGGTAGATTGCCTGTTAGCGCACAATACCATATTGGGACGGATAACTCTTAACTGCATGAGGGCAATCACTTCTACCTATCACTTGATGGTCAAATTCTCGACCCGAAATGGAACAAGAGAGCAAAAGGGGGACCAAAATGGTGGCGCGATAATGCTATGTGGCCACCCTTAAGGAATGACAGCTTCCATAAAAGGAGGGCGCGCAAAAAAAGGAGAGATAAATACTCTGGGGTATTCATAACAATTACTTCATTGTTTTTTTTTTTTTTTGTGATTTTTTTAAGACATGTCTCACTCCTGCATTAGTTAAAGCATGACCCACCCGAGCAGTGGCGGACCTACTAAGGGGGGGAGGGGTCACGTGCCACCCCCCATGCTCCACTTAAAGCAAAATTTTTTTTTTTTAAGATTTTAAGAGTAAATTAAGTTTATCGTGTAACACTGTGACATCCCCATACTCTTTTGTTCAGTCAAATTCTCCCTAATTTAGTTCATTAAATTTTGAATACCTATATTTTTTTGTTATTGAATACAAATTTAATTTTTAGTTGTTCATTTATTTTGATGGTGACACCCCCAGACTCAAATCCTGGGTCCGCCCCTGCACCCGAGCACTATCAATATAACTTATATTGTGCAAAAAAATTATTAGCAAGAGAAATTCTCAGGTTCTCTCTTGCCCCGCGGAGGTCCTCGTAAATTTCAATTGCTGGTCTGATCAGACCCAGTAAGTCTCTAGCTAAGCGATTTCAGTTGCCGGTCGTATCTGATTTTTTTGTTTAGAATTATAATGTGAAAGTAAAACCATTCCAAACAATAATAGATATTTTTTATTTTGGTGGTACTAACATGGTGGCCTACAAGTTTGTAACTTTAACGCATATAGACAAATACCTACTTTATTTGGACGTTAAGTTAGCTCGGTTATAATATATAGTTTATATGCTCCGCGGTTTAAAATCAACAAAGATGAAATTATTCTGAGAATTTGTTCAGACATGAGTAAATAAAGTTTAGGGTGATACGTTTTACTAGGGGTCATGGATTCTTAACCCTTCGTATTTGAGTAATGACACATGCACATATCTGTAAACACTTTAAATTGTTAAAATATTGAAACTTAAAATTGAGAGTGCAATTGAAAACGGTAACAGATTGAGTATGCGAGGAAAAAATATTTAGTGGTCTTGAGTCACCGCTCAATATTTTTACTCACCACATATTTACATATTGAAGACTAAGTACATAAATTTTACATAAATTTGTGATAGAGATAAGTGTTGGGACACACTTCAGAGTGCTCATACACCAATAAATAAAACTCATATGTAGGTTGGGCCTAACTTTTTTTTTTTTTGAATTAATCTTTTTTCACATATGTTAGTTTTACGTTAAACTTTTGTGAATTATTAGTTGTTTCGATGAGAGAGGAAATAGAAAAGTAAAAAATAATTAAACTTAAAAAATATTAAAAACAAAAATAATTAACAAATTATCTATTTTGAGTTATTTATATTGTTAGTAAATTTTGCCTTCGAGAATGCAAACACAAGTGATATATAGTTGTTGTCAGCTCGTGTCGTAAGATGTTGGGTTTTGTCCCATAACAAATGAAACTCTCATATGTAGTTTTATCGATGAGTTTGGAACTTCCAAAAAAACACTTAATCAAAATTCAAAGAAAAACGACAAAAATATAATTTAAAAAAATAAAACAAAATTAAAAAATTAAGTTATCCAAATTGAACTGTCCCACGTGTAACGTGTTCCAACCTTAACAACTTAACTTCACCCCGTCAAACTTCACTCCGGGGAACTCGTGTCGAACTATACACTTCGCCGCCGAATCAATATATCTCCGACCGGACCCGACAACCTCACTCCACTGTCCCACCGTGTGTCCCTTTCCCTTCCTTTCCTCTCCTCCTCCTCTACCTCCTCACTTGCATAATTCGGTTTAGCTCTCTATCTCTCTCTCTAGACGCGCGCGTATATCTACATTAATTGTAGATACGTACATATATGTAGTGTGACGCGTATGTATATATATCTAAGGTACAGAGAGATTTATCTTCGGAATTCTGACTTCTAATTAACTTGTATGTAAGGGGCTTTCTTTTGTGGTTTCTATGTTGTTTCTCTGGTATGAGCTGTCCACCTATTTCTATAGCTTAATCAACAGTATTAACTGCAATCAAGACTCGGCCAAATGAATATTTAGATTCAACATTTTTTGGGTTCAAGATTTCAAGAACACATATTCCGGGCATGCATTGCAAGAGTGATGTAGCTCTCTAACTTTGTTGGGTTCCCTGTTCAATAAGCCAAGACTGCTATTTCTGGTATGTCTGCAATGTGTTTGTCAAAAATCTCAAGTGTAGTTACTGACATCTTTTATGGAATCTACCCGACCTGGTATGCTTTGTTTTCCCCCAATGCAAATGAATTATCACCTCCAAACACGTTTATGACATAGTCCAGGCTCATTTGCTGCATATTATCCCCGTCATTTGTGCACATTATGTCCTTATTGCTTTAGCCCATGAAAAATAATTTGCCACCTCGAGTGCTACCAATACACAACACCTAGATGTAATATTTCTCTTGAATTTTCAAGTGCTATGTATTTATATGGGGAGCTAAAGAAACTGGCCATAGGCTCTCAAGAGAAAAATCAGTATTATCAAATGATATGCGAAAGCAAGCTTGGTTAGTCGCTTTGTATGTCTCTTCAACTGCCTAAATTTGTTCACAACATTTGACCATTCTGGCTCATAAATTTTCTTTTGATAGTTGTCTATGTCTACATTAACTTTTTGACACCTTCGATTTTCCCTACCGTTTGTTGAACATTAATCAATGTGAATTCATACCAATCCGTTGTTTGATGTTTGACAGGGTCACAAGCTCAAAATATAGGTGCCATAAGGCCATTAAAGTAGTTGCCAAAGGCAAGTGTACGTGGTAGTCTGCTTGGGGGTTGGATGACGCACTAAGGTAAATACCATTGGTCTTTCATCTTTCAAATTAGGGTTTGCTTTTTCCCCCAACTTAACTGTGCTTATATTTGAATGTAGACCTTATCAGACTAAACTTCATGAATTCTGAAAGGTTAGGTGCTTTAGGGATGCCTACTTCTCTTTTGCTTTTGTCCGTGTCACCTACATTAGTGTGTTTTAACTAGTATAACTATTGTATTACTGTAACTAGGTAATTTTTCTAAAATAATTCCAACAAATTAACAAGATTTGGCTAATAGATGCTAAGTTATTTGTCGTTTTAACCAATATTTCTTTCCTTTAAGGAGGGATTTACCTCATTCAATCACTTGGTTCCTTCCTTGGTTAGACCAACATTTATATGTGTTCTCTTCAATTGTAGGTTTTATGTTGTTTTCCTTTGATGCTCAGCCATTTGTCAAATATAACTCTGTAAAAGTGGAGGTTGAGGCATTAAATAGAATTAAACCGGCTCATGGTATGATTGAGCTTCTTCCGGTCAGCATGTCTATTGTCTATTCATCCATTTGGTATCTTTGCTCTGCATTTTCCTATATAAGAGAGCGTTGACATAGCATTAAAGGCACGAAAAAACATGTATTCCCCCCATTGAATGCAAGCATTTACTCTTTGGTTAACCCATCTCCACTGCCATCTCTCTCTCTAGAGACGCCCTGAGCTCTCTTCTCCTTCATCTCTGGTGGTTTTGAGTCCATTGTAGTGCCCACCATAATTCCCGGAAGGCACGCTTCTGCTCCGAATACCCACAGTATCTTTGCTTTGCTTTTTCCTTTATCTTATTAGGTGAGTGAACCTACGTCCCGGGTACACTCGCCCCTATAGCTTATGGGGTAATTCCCCTTTTTGCCTACACCATTTGTTACCCCACCAAGAAGCTCAAGTATGAGGCAACTCAGACAAGATATGTTGCTAGCTTCAACTCTGTCAAATAAGAATCATTGATTTCCTTTGCTGTCCATTTATTTTTCATTCAAAGGGCTCGGCCGGTGCTCCTTTCTCAAACCATTTTTATCTACCCCTTTTAAAATTACTTACCATCAACAACAATAGTGATTCTCAGAATGATAAATTGTAGGTAAATATTCTGTCACAGTTGTTTTTTGTGCTTTTATATTGTTTTCCTTTGACCCAAAACGGTCCTGCACCAGTGCACCAGTAGAAGCTTTTTCTGACAATTATGCTTATCTACTCCTTATGCAGCCTTTTTTAGCCCTTATCCATTCGGACTTCTGTTTTACTGTTAATGCATTTGTGGGTATCAGATTTTCCCAACTTCTTTCACCTCTGAAATATTGGAATCCTGTTGACGAATACTTTACCACATTACTTTGAGGCTTAGAGCAATGCCTTGTGAGTACTTCATCATAAGCTAGACAAAAAGGTGGGATGATAGTTACTTCCATTTGCCATTTAGTTCATGCTGGCGGCTACAATTATGGGATGGAATCCGAAGTTGGCAACGCATAAAATTCAGGATATGTTGTTGGTCTTTGTTTTCCTCTCAAGTACTACTTGTAGTTTGTTAGGAGTTCTCTGTTGGCCCACCAGTATTATAAAAACTAATAAGTAGGACAAGGGTGCAACGGGGTTCGTTATGGTTCTAAATCATGGTATTGGGATAGTTATATGTGCCGGTGATGCGGCATATGTCAGTCGAATTAAACTATATCAAAATATTGGTCAATATGGGTACCGCCATACTGGAAGTCCAGAACTGTATCGGCAGTTGCTGATTTTGGAAACCTTGGGGTATGCCCATAAGAAATATGTTTCTATGATCACTATAAGGGCATGATGTGCAGAAATTAGAGAACTAAATTAAAAAAGTAGTTAATGCAAGGTACCCAGGTAAATTCCAAACTAGTCGTTTTAACCTCTTGGGAGCAAACAAAAAGAGGGGATACCCTTTGTGTAACCGCATAAGTATCCGGGATGGACTCTAGCCATACAGGACAGTAAAAAACTTGAAAACGAAAATCAGGTATGTCTAAGTTTTTAGTCAATGTGTTATGCCTGCAGCTGTACTGGATGGGCACTAGTACTCGTAGCTTGTGCACACCTGTTACCTTCTATTGCAACATTTTGGGAGTACCAGTATTAATCTCATTGTTGCTAGTTGCTACCTAACAAATATTTCTCACACACGACATGACCATTCAAATCGAATGTCAAGATTACTTACAATATGCGTCTTTTTTCCCTTCGTTCTATATGTACTTTTTATGCTCTGCTTCCATATAGTGAAAGAATAAGCAGGGAAGTTCGGCACTTCATATTTGCCATTCAACTATAATCGTTAGTGGTGAGAGTTGAACTGTTCTGTTTACAGGGTATGTTTTTACCTGTACATTTTTATTTTCCTATTACACAAGCAACTTAATCAGCTAATACTGGTAAATTTTTTTTTCGTGAAAGAATCAAAGTTTGTTCGGATTCCCTTGACCCTTGACAGGATAACACAACCGTATGTGACCTGAGTTTTGTTTCTTATCTATTTCAAACTCTCTCTCGCTCGCTCTCTCTCTCTCTCTCTGTGAATTTAGAATTCAAGCTTCTTGTTTTTGGTAGTCCTTATGAAGCAAAAATTAGATTAACTCGTATTGCCAGCTCCGCGGAATACATTGAACCACTGGCCTGAATTTCGTTTTGAAGAAACTATAGAAAATGAGTTTTGGGTTCTTCTTTCCATCTTAATATTGACCCATATTTTGAATTTTGTTGCATGCTGCTTTTGTTTCATCTATAGATTACAAGCCTTCCTCTGTATGCTCTTTAAGTTGAAGACAGAAGGGGGCTTCATTTGTGCCCGGGAGCTGTTTGATAGAATGTGCAAAACAAATGCACTTGATGTTCAAGCCATGAAACATCACTCTACCACACAAAAAACATAAAATTGGTTCTTTTTTCTCGCGAGGAGGGTGTGTGTGTGTGTTCTCTATACAGATTAGCCACAGTAGTGATTGTGTCCAACACCGGTCCCCCACTACAGTCGGTAGAGATGGAGATATAGCTAGTAAGACCATCTCACTCTTATCCTTTTGCATGCTGTTTTTTTTTTGTAAACGTGTTTGTTCAGTATGCTCTGCAGTAACCGCGGTAGATTTATTTTGGCTATTCTCCTTAAGGAAACAGAGATGGTTTCTTATTCCCACTTCTCCCTCACTGTGTTCACTTTGTGCAGGTTCAACGAAGCTGAAAATGGCAAGTTCGGTGTCTTTTTCATCTCTAAATAGACTGATAATGCCCCTCAAGTCAGAGTTCCTCCCACCTGTGCCTCTATGGAAATCCAACACCATTACCAGAAATTATAGAAATAAAAGGAACTACAAAAGTCTATCTATTTCAGTAGCTCATTCGTCCCCCAAAATTGTCCGTGATCAGTCACTAGATAGGCATGTGGTGAAACATAACAAGATTCGATTTGTACAAAAACTAAAGACTCTACTTCTTTCAAAACCAAAACACTACATGCCACTCCATATTCTCTACAAATGCCGCTCCTATCTATCCCTAGCAAAGCCACGTTCCCTCCTCTCTATGATCCGTCGATACCCTGCCATCTTTGAGCTTTTCACAATCCCAACGGCTCCTAGTCCACTTAATGCAACAAAACCCTACTTTCAGCTCTGTGTACGGCTTACCCCAGCTGCAGCAGCTCTTGCTACTCAAGAATCCCATCTCAAATCAACCATGTCCGAAACCTTGAGTGGGAAACTCCAGAAACTTCTCATGCTCTCCTCCCACCGCCGGATCATCTTGTCAAAGCTAGTTCACCTTGCCCCAGACCTTGGCCTTCCTCCTAATTTCCGATCCAAACTCTGCAACCACCACCCAGACAAGTTCAAGACTGTTGACACCTCCTATGGCCGTGCGCTTGAGCTTGTTTCATGGGAGCCACATCTTGCTTATGCATTACCTGCTCCTGAAGTTAAATCCGGTTTGATTGTAGATAGACCACTGAAATTCAAGCATTTGAGACTCCGAAAGGGGATGAATGTGAAAAGAGCTCACCGTGAATTTCTGATGAAGTTTGAGGAACTGCCCAGTGTGTGCCCATATAAAACTCCCGCGGAGGAACTAGTGAAAGAGTCCATTGAGGCAGAGAAGCGGGCTTGTGCTGTGGTGAGGGAGGTGTTAGGAATGATGGTAGAGAAGAGGACTTTGGTCGATCACCTGACTCATTTTAGGAAGGAGTTTGGGCTGCCAAACAAGTTGCGGGGGATGCTAGTGAGGCACCCAGAATTGTTCTATGTGAGTTTGAAAGGACAGAGGGACTCTGTTTTTTTGGTTGAGGGCTACGACGATAAGGGCGCACTTTTACAGAAGGATGAAAGTTTGGTTATAAAGGATCAACTAATGGAGTTGGTTAGAGAAGGGAAGCGGATGAGGCGACAGTGGAGAAATGGTAGCTTTAACAACGATGATGATGAGAACGAAGTTGATGATGAACCTGGTGATGTTTATGACGACGACTTTGATGATGGTTTAGATAACCTGTTTGAATCTGATGGCAATGATGATGATGGTGGTGGCGGTGATGACGACGATAGCGATGAGAGCGGCTACTTGTTCGGCGTTCAGGAGAACCAAGACTTTTGGAGTGTCAAAACTGCTGGTGTTAACAGAGACATGCAACCATGGTAGTAACACCCACTCCAGAGTGCACAAATACTTCAAAGGGATGATCTTCTCTTTTGTACATATGAGGGAGATGTGGTTGTAACTGCAATGCCTTTTCATTTGCAGTAGATACATACCGCAAGTCTTTATGTATAACGTATTCCTTGTACATATCCTTCCGTAGATGAACTTTTAGGCTATGTTTGGTAACCATTTCGTTTTCTGTTTTTATTTCCTAAATTTTCTGTTTTTTGAGAAAAAAATATGTTTGGTTGATGTTTTACTTTCAAAAAATTGAAAACAGTTTTCATTATTTTCAAAAAAAGTGAAAGTATGAAAAAGTGAGCTTTCATTTATTTCAAAAACAGTTTTCATTATTTTCAAAAACCAACTATGTGTATATGTATATGTATGCATGTATATATATACACTAGAAGTATATATAATTATATATTCGCATATTATAGATTTATTTATATATACATATATATATTTATTATACATATAATATTTATATTTATATAATACGTATAATATATATACTTATAAGTACATACTTATATACATATACATATATGTATATACATATACATATGTATGTATATTTATACATATTTGTGTATATGTACTTATATACATGTATATATACACACACTTATATACATATATCACACACACACACACATATACATATACATACATACATACATATATATATTAATATATCTAAGTGTATACATATATATACATACTTATATATATTATATATTAGTATATTACAAGTATGTATATATATGTATAATACATAATAAATATGTTTATGTATATACATTATAATACATTATACATATACATATACATTATATGTATATACATGTACATTATAATACATATATAGCTAGAGACTTCTCTCAAGTTAAGTGTATAAAAGGTAGCGATTCAGTAGTGTTGGTGAAAGATGAGGATATCAAGGATAGGTGGAGGACGTATTTCGAGAAGTTGTTAAACGAGAAACATGAAGGAGGTTTTGGTGAGGAGGAAGTTGATGTTCCTAGCGAGAAAATGGAATACGAGTTTTATCGGAGGATACAAAAGTCCGAAGTGGCCAAGGCTTTGAAGAAAATGAAACCGGGTAGGGCCTTAGGACCAGATGGCATTCCTATTGAAGTGTGGAAAAGCCTAGGTGATTTGGGGGTGACTTGGTTGACAAAGCTGTTCAACAAAATTATTGTATCTAGGAGGATGCCAGACGAATGGAGGAGAAGTACCTTAGTACCTATCTACAAGAACAAAGGGGACATTCAAAATTGCAACAACTATAGAGGTATTAAGTTGATGAATCATACGATGAAGCTGTGGGAAAGAGTTATGGAGCATCGTTTGAGGATGGAGACTATGGTGTCGGAGAAACAATTTGGGTTCATGCCTGGGAGATCGACCATGGAAGCTATTTACCTTCTAAGAAGAGTGGTAGAGAAACACAGGTCATTGAAGAAGGATCTTCATATGGTCTTCATAGACCTAGAAAAGGCTTATGATAGGGTGCCCAGAGACATTATATGGGGGGTTCTGGAGAGAAAGGGAGTAACCAAAGGGTATATCGATGTTGTTCGAGACATGTATGAAGGTGCTGTCACTGCCATTAGATCACCAGCAGGGTAGACGAATGAATTTCCCATCACAGTAGGATTGCACCAAGGGTCAGCCTTGAGCCCTTACCTTTTCGCTTTAGTTATGGATGAATTGACTAGTCAGATTCAAGAGGATATTCCATGGTGTATGTTGTTTGCAGATGATATCGTCCTTATCGATGATACTGCTAGCGGTGTTAATACTAAATTAGAAATTTGGCGGGATGTACTAGAGTCTAAGGGCTTTCGGATAAGTATGAGTAAAACTGAGTATATAATTTGCAAGTTTAGTGATACCAGAAGTGCGTACGAAGAAAAAGTGATGATTCAAGACCAGGAGATACCAAAGAGTGACCGTTTTAAGTATTTAGGCTCTATTATTAGTCAAGATGGAGAGATTACGGATGATGTGACCCATAGGATCCAAGTGGGGTGGCTCAAGTGGAGAAGTGCTACTGGCGTACTTTGCGACAAGAGGGTACCCACAAAGTTGAAGGGAAAATTCTATAGAACTGCTATAAGACCAGCGATGCTTTACGGGACAGAATGCTGGCCTATGAAGAAACAACAGGTGACAAAGATGAGTGTAGCGAAAATGAGAATGTTGAGGTGGATGTGTGGTAAGACTAGACGAGATAGGATTAGAAATGAAACAGTCCGCGAGATAGTAGGCGTAGCACCTATAGACAAGAAATTGAGGGAAAATAGGCTTAGGTGGTTTGGGCATGTCTATCGTAGACCTACGGATGCAATAGTTAAGAGAGCGGATAGGATAGCTTGGCATAGCAATGCTCCGGGGTGGGGAAGACCCAAATTGACTTTAGATGCGGTAGTGCGCAAGGATTTAAGTCTACTAGGGCTAAGTGAGCAAGCAGCACTTGACAGAACTCTTTGGAAGAAAATGATTCATGTAGCCGACCCCAATTGATTTGGGACATAAGACTCAGTTTGGTTTGGTTTGGTTTATATTATAATACATATGCATATGTATATGTATATGTATAATTATATATATAATTATATAGTATTATATAAGTATTATGTATATAACTATATATGTATGACATATATATATATATATATATATGTATAATATATAATAAATATTTTATGTATATACATTATAATACTTATACATATACATTATATGTATATACAAGTATATATTTATATATATGTATATATATGTATGTATATATATGTATACACTTAGATATATTATAATATATATATATGTATATATGTATAATATATAATAAATATTTTATGTATATACATTATAATACATTATACATATAATACATACATGTATATTATAATACATATGCATATGTATAATGTATATGTATAATTATATAATTATACGTATATATAATCATATAGTATTATATACATATTATTTTTATATATAAATATATATGTATAATTATACTGTATACAGGAAGCTTCTCTTGTGGACTCCCTTAGATAACAAAAATGTGGACTTCTAATCTACACCATTGGATCAAATCTGATGGTGTGGATTTATTCTCTAAAAAACGCGGGTGTCGGAGGCTGATTCGGGTCGGAAGCTTTCCGGATCCGGGTGGAACAAATACCCTAGACTCCTGAGGTCTTCCACAAACTCTCTCCTCCCGTTCGACCGCCGCCCTCTCCAGGAAGATAAACCCACGCTGTTGCCGCTCCTCTCCACCCTCCTCCCTCCCGCCGGAGAAGACCCTCGCTTCCTCCCTCCGATCTCAGCCCCTCCCTCCCTCCAAGTCGCGTCGGCCGGAGACGAAGACGAAGACGAAGACGAAGACGAAGACGAAGTCATCAGCCCCCATTTTCCATATCAGGTAAGCACCCGATTTGTCACAGCTCTTGTCACATTGTTCTGGTTCTGTTAATGGCCTTTTGGGTTTTCTGATTTGGGTTCTGTAGTTCTGGAATCTGGCCGGTTTTTCTGATTTGGGCGTGTTCTGGCCTTGTGGGTTCACAGCCCTCACATTGTTCTATTTTCTGTCTGTGATTGCATGTTCTGTTCTTTTGATTATACATGCAAGCATTTGTATGAGTTATTTCCACAAATTGTTGAGAAACTTCTGATGGATGCATTGGCAGAAGCCTCAGTTCTGATGGATGCATTGAGAAATTTCTGTTTCACAAGGTTTGATTTTAACAACATATGGTAAAATGGGTGTTCGTTTGCGCTACTGATCCGCATTTTCAAATGGCTGTTCGTTTGCTACTGATCCGTATTTTAACAAGTTTTTTGCTACTGATCAGCATACGATCATCCAGTTATGTAATTGCATCATTTGTAATTGCATTGAGTTTGTTTGACATATTGAACTTGTTTGAGTTTTATTTGTTATCGCAGCAAAATATGGAAAGTTCAAATATGAAGTCCGGACAAAACTACTTGAGGTTTAGGAATAAGAATTGCATGTGTGGAAGTAGAGCTACTGTGAAGATATCTGAGTCCGCTCGGAATCCTGGAAGGTTGTACTACGCGTGCAAGAGTGCTCCAAGTGGTGGGTGCGGCTTTTGGGAGTGGTGCTTACCAATTGAATCAAACAACAAACGTGGTTCCAAAAATATCTCAAGTCATGAACCAAGCGGAGATAGTTATGAAGCTGAATCACTAAACCATCAATCCGTAGTGAAGTCTATACATGACGCAATTGACGGCCGTGTTGTTGAACTGAAGTTTTTTATAATTTCATGTGGTGTGCTTTCGTTATTTGGTATTTTGCTTTCATTGAAAGCACTTAGTCAGTAATGTATATGTAAATGAATCCAGAGATTCAATGAATCAGTTCACTGTCTCAACCTTTCTTTCAGCTTCTGCTAATTTAAATGCTCTGGTAGAGGGTGTGCAAGGCCATGCGATTGCAATTGTATATGGATTTGTAATAGAGAACTCTATCCCATGGTATTAGTTATGTTGAAATGTGCTTCCCATTTGACTACTTTAGGAACCACTTGTTTATATTTTGTTTGGAGGCTAGGCTTTGAGACCACCAATGTTAAGGGTATGAAGTAAAATAAACGGTGGCCATGTACTGTGAAATAAACGGTGGCCATGTACTGTGACCAACATGTCCACTGAATGGTTTTCCACTAAAGACAATTGCCACATGTTCGTAAGCCAAGAACCATAGTAGCAAGTTACATCACTATAGTCATGCCTTTGCCATAAACAGAATGCTTGGACAGTTGGACCAAAGAATTTGAAGCACAACATACTACTCAATTCAGAGTGTTCCCAAGGGAATTCAACAGTTATACAACATATTTGTTTGATTAACAAAAAGCAAACGTGCAACTTGATTCTCCACTAACTTGAAATGAGAATGAAGTACTGAGACAAACCTAAACAAATATGGCCCAAAAGTACTGAGACAAACCCACATGAAACCATAACCATTCCAAATCAAATCAAAGGCTACTGTTGCCAACATACAAAAGATAAAACCATTACACCTTCCTTGAATAAAAATACAGGACTTCTTCCATGAATAACACCGCAACACCTTCACATGATAAACACTTTCACCGGACTTCTTCCAGCCCTTCAACTGTAGGGAACACAACACACAATCAATAAAACTCATACTTTAGCATGAACAAATAGATATAGGTCAAACACTTACTCTCATTTTCGTCATCTTCATCGTCTTCATCGTCATCGTTATTCAACCTAACATCTTGCGAAGAGCTACAAAAAAAATAGGCAATTGGTTTAAATAGTTGAACAATTAAACTTAAATAGCAAATGTATATATTTAAGTGCATACACGTACATGTTAGCAAGTTTTGGGCAATTTCTTTTGTCATGCGATTGCCCCGTTAACCCGCAACCATTGCAACGTCTACTCTGGCCGTGGTGATTAACTCCTAATACGGGTGCAAATATCAAGGAATATCGGTTTGTGTTGTACGTTGTGTCAAACACCACTACATCACCAAAATATTGGTAGGACTTTCTAGCAGTCGCATCGGCCCAAAAACAACGAGTCATCCTCCCCTCGTCATCAGTCTCGAACGCAAACATAAAACTAGAATTTTTTTTTTGCTCATCCAGAAAGTGCTCATACAACATGTTTGCATCATGTCCAGCTAACGTTTTTCTCCTATCCCGTTCAACATTATAAAGATCTTGTCCTAAAAATCCCACATTATCAAAACTGCCGGATTGCAACTCTAAAATACTCATTTGTTGGTGGGTTGGCACATTTGTAGCTGCAAGTTGTTGGGTTAACGCTTTTTTAGCAACTGACACTTTACGATGTGACCGCAACAAATGCACCCGCTTTGGCATTGTGAGAGGGTGGTTATGACCCTCAACAAATTGGGAGACAATGAACCTATCATTTGACCGGTCCTTCACAACAGCCACTTTAGCACTACACCCCTCTCTAATTCTTCCTCTACGCCGTACAACGTGTCCGGCATTCGTTTGGACACTCATCCCCTCTTTGCAACAAACAAACTCGTTTGTCCGCCAATGCATCCATCAGAAGTTTCTCAACAATTTGTGGAAATAACTCATACAAATGCTTGCATGTATAATCAAAAGAACAGAACATGCAATCACAGACAGAAAATAGAAAAATGTGAGGGCTGTGAACCCACAAGGCCAGAACACGCCCAAATCAGAAAAACCGGCCAGATTCCAGAACTACAGAACCCAAATCAGAAAACCCAAAAGGCCATTAACAGAACCAGAACAATGTGACAAGAGCTGTGACAAATCGGGTGCTTACCTGATATGGAAAATGGGGGCTGATGACTTCGTCTTCGTCTTCGTCTTCGTCTCCGGCCGACGCGACTTGGAGGGAGGGAGGGGCTGAGATCGGAGGGAGGAAGCGAGGGTCTTCTCCGGCGGGAGGGAGGAGGGTGGAGAGGAGCGGCAACAGCGTGGGTTTATCTTCCTGGAGAGGGCGGCGGTCGAACGGGAGGAGAGAGTTTGTGGAAGACCTCAGGAGTCTAGGGTATTTGTTCCACCCGGATCCGGAAAGCTTCCGACCCGAATCAGCCTCCGACACCCGCGTTTTTTAGAGAATAAATCCACACCATCAGATTTGATCCAATGGTGTAGATTAGAAGTCCACATTTTTGTTATCTAAGGGAGTCCACAAGAGAAGCTTCCTGTATACAGTATAATTATACATATATATTTATACATATTTATATAAATAATATGTATATAATACTATATGATTATATATACGTATAATTATATAATTATACATATACATTATACATATGCATATGTATTATAATATACATGTATGTATTATATGTATAATGTATTATAATGTATATACATAAAATATTTATTATATATTATACATATATACATATATATATATTATAATATATCTAAGTGTATACATATATATACATACATATATATACATATATATAAATATATACTTGTATATACATATAATGTATATGTATAAGTATTATAATGTATATACATAAAATATTTATTATATATATATATATCTAAGTGTATACATATATACATACTTATATATATTATATATTAATATATTACAAGTATGTATATATATGTATATATGTATAATATATATTAAATATGTAGATGTATATATATGTATACATTATACATGTATATACATATATATGTATGTTATAATACATATGTATATGTATAATGTATATGTATAATTATATAATTATATATATAAGTATAAGTATATATATGATATATGTATTTATATATATGTATATATATACCTATATATACACTTATATATATTATAAGTATATTATACTTATATAAATATATATAAACTTTGATATATACTTATATACATGTATATATGTATATAAGTCTTTATACACACACTACGGAGTCTATATGTATAACAAACTAAAAATAGGTTAACACAAACAAGTTTTTTATTTTTATTTTTTAAAAACAAAAACAAAAATTAGGAAACAAAAATAGAAAACACAAAACAGAAAACAGGAAGTGTTACCAAACAAGCCCTTAGTTTTGGACTCTGATGAATTTTCTGTCGTTCAAGGCGCTTATGCAAACCACGTCTTCCTATTTGTAGCAAAAAGATACTGTATGCCAGATTCTTGAACCTGTATTTTCATTTGTTTTCGTTGGGATGTTTTTAAAACAGTATAATGTTACTTTATTACCCGTGACTATTAAATTAGTTTTATTGACGAATAAAAATAAAGAGGCATGTTAAAACGCATATGTGAAAAAATAAGTTGATAAATTAAAGAGTATATTTTTTTTGTAATTTTTACTAGGTAAAATAAGTAATGTTGGATATGAATGGATTTATATTCTGTTTCCAAAATTGCACTTTCTTTTGGTACGATTTGCACGGAAGAGCCTCACAAAGCAGCAAAAGAGAGGAGGGTAATAACGAAATTTCACCGAGGACCACGGACGAAACTCGTCCAACTCCCTCTATAAGAAACGCGAGCCCTCGGTTAACCAGGGGCTAAGAAACTTGCACTACTATCGGAAGAAACCCTAGCCTCCACATCGGAAACCCTAATCCTTAGGTCATCTCTGCTCGACCGCCATGGCCAAGAAGCGAAAGACCCGCTCTTCCGAGTCCGAATCGTCCAACCCAACTCAGATCGAACTTGAACAGCAGCGTGCTCAGCTCCAATCTCAACCTGAGGAGGTCGAAGCTGAACCAGATCAAGTACAAGAACAAATCGAAGCTGAACCAGCACAGCAACAGATCAATGAAGACGAAGAAGAAGAGGAACCGACAGAAAACATGGAGGACGACGAGAACGAGAACGGAGGAGAGCAAGAGGAGGCCCTAGAAGGCGGCGGGGAAGAAGCAATGAAGGACTCAGTTGCCTCGACGGAACAGGAAGCAAACGGTGGCG
This sequence comes from Arctostaphylos glauca, assembly GCA_019985065.2. Classification (NCBI taxonomy): domain Eukaryota; kingdom Viridiplantae; phylum Streptophyta; class Magnoliopsida; order Ericales; family Ericaceae; genus Arctostaphylos; species Arctostaphylos glauca. Next base: position 9,846,902 of record JAHSPW020000001.1, on the reverse strand, counting down.
GGAAGGGAGGCGAGGAAGAGGAGTTGGAGGAGGAGGAGGAGGAGGAGTTGGAGGAAGAGCCCGTCGAGAAGATTCTAGAGCCTTTTGGTAAGGAGCAACTCGTTGTTCTCGTCAAGGAGGCTGTTTCGAAGCACCCTGAATTGATGGAGCTCCTTCATAAGCTGGCCGATGCCGACCCGGCTCATCGCAAGATCTTTGTCCATGGGCTCGGTTGGGACACTAATGCTGAAACCCTAACTAGCGTCTTCGGCAAGTACGGAGAGATTGAAGATTGCAAGGCTGTGGTTGACAAGATCTCTGGTAAATCCAAGGGTTATGCCTTCATTCTCTTCAAGCACCGCAGTGGGGCTCGAAAGGCCCTCAAGCAGCCCCAGAAGAACATTGGGAATCGCACGACCTCCTGTCAGTTGGCCTCTGCGGGGCCGGTCCCAGCTCCTCCCCCCATGGCCCCACCTGTTTCCGAGTACACCCAGCGAAAGATTTTTGTGAGCAATGTGTCTGCAGAGGTCGATATTCAGAAGCTTCTCGAGTTCTTTGCTAAGTTCGGTGAGATTGAGGATGGGCCTCTGGGATTAGATAAGCAAACTGGGAAGCCAAAAGGGTTCTGTCTTTTTGTGTACAAGTCCGTTGAGAGTGCAAAGAAGGCCCTGGAAGAGCCCCATAAGACCTTCGAAGGTACCACACTGCATTGCCAGAAGGCAATTGATGGTCCCAAACCTGGTAATAAGCCCTATTTTCAGCAGCAGCAGCAACATCATCATCCTCATCACCAGCAGTACCATCCTCACTCTTCCAGGAAGGACAAGAACAAGTATTCAGGTGGTGGTGGGGCTGGACCCGGTCACCTTATGGCTCCGTCCCGACCTTCCATGAGCTTCAATCCTGCTGTTGCAGCAGCACCTGCGTTGAGCCCGGCTCTTGGGCAGGCGCTAACCGCTCTTCTTGCTAGTCAGGGAGCTGGGTTGGGCCTCAATAACCTGCTTGGGGGGCTTGGTGCACCTATGAACCAGGGAGTGCCTCAAGTGATGAATAATCCTGCAGGATATGGGAATCAGCCTGGTGCTAGCTATGGAAATCAGCAAGTGATTCAGGGTGGGTATCAGAACCCACAAATGGGGCAAGGTGGTGCTGGTAGGCCGCAGACCGGCGGTGGTGCACCTTACATGGGTCACGGTTACTAGGTAAGGGGAAGATATACCTCCTATATTGATTGCTTATTCTTCTCTCTTTCTTGTGCTTTTCTGTTGCTGCTGATAAACATCCTTCATTCAATTATGATATCATTCACTAGACATGAATTGATAGCATAAAGGAAATCTTCAAGTCAATTAAAACTTATCCTTTCTAGATCGAACATGAAATGGGTTCACACAGTTTGTCCTCATGCTGAATTCTTTTGTTTGATAAAACTTCTTTCAGCATAGGATCTTCTTGGCTTCCAACTACAACTTCTATTTCAAAGCCTTTCTAAGTTCTCGCAAAACAACTTTATCATTTTCATGCTTTGAACTTCAATTGCCACGATCTTTACTGTCTTTTCAAGGCATTCTTGAAGTATCATCTACATAATTGAATTTTCCGAATTTATTCTTTTGTTTTCTCTTCCTCATGTCTTGTTTTTTCTTGGTCTTTGATAATTATTTCAAACTCTAAATGAGTGCACAGCAGTAAAGAAATTAGTTGTTTCTCCCCTGCATAGGTTTTGTTTTGTCAGGATAGTGGTTTTGCTGAAGGCTGGTGTAATTGGTTTGTTTCTGGTTAGATCAAGGGGATGGACTGTTTTTCAGGTCCGCGGAGGCTGGTTTATCAGTTTGGTTTTCAAGAGGCTGGACTTGGCTGTCAGTCAGTTTTCTTGGCGGGTGTCGACGAAACATAGGTCAACTATAACATGGATGTAAATTCTAAGAATTGGTTTAGACACGAGTCACATGATTGCAGCAGCGTCCGCAGCTGAAGCCTCAACGCGCGAGGCTCGATCGAGCCTTAGGATGAAAAACAGTAGTTGCCGCCAACAGACCCCTAAGATGCAGAGATTTGTGTTGAAGGTGGTTGTCACCAGATATGTCGGCGACATAGAGAAGTTGATTTAAGTGGGGTGATGATGGGTGGATTTTGATGCATGATAGACGTCTATGGTATGATGGCTTACCGGCGAGGTTGGCCGAAATTGCTGCTTTGACAGCTCTGACAATGGCTCCCTAATCCTCTAGGATGATGGTGCAATTATGATGATGGGCAATCCTCAAGCCTGGAGGTTTTCCGGTCTTGCATGGCAAGCAATGGCCATGTGGTTGGGGTGATGCACTGATAGAGTTGACGGTGGATGCATGAGGGCTAGTTGCACGAAGTGGGACCGGGGGGCCAATACAATATACAATATAGAAAATAGGAATATGAGTGTGGCTATAAGAGCTCATATATGCATAGGCATATATTTATATATGTATATGTACGCATGTAAATCTATATGTTATTATCTTTTTTATAGCTCGTTTAGTATGTCTCAAAGCGGAGTGTTGGACAACCACTACTAACAGAAGATTGGCTCCTGGTCCTGTGATTTTTGTAAGCTGCATGTTGACTTCTTTTCTGCTAGAGTTGAGAGGTTTTCCCTCACCAGCTTATCATTTCACCAATTCACGTGTTAGTTTTGAAATAACAATCATTCTTCCGATTATTCTGCTCTCTGTACTGAACTTGTGACTGAGATCTTACTTGTCAATGATCTGTGGTGAACTAACTCTGTATTCTGAAGGACCAGAAAAGTTCAGGTGTCTTTACTTTTTTAAAGAAAAGAAGGAAAAGAGAAGTGCTGGTCACTTTTACGCTGACTAGAGAACTCTCGTTAAACCTCGTTACTTCTATAAAGAAAAGAAATGAAAAGAGAAGTTCCGGTCACTTTTCAGCTGACTAATGTGAACTCTCGTTAAACCTTGTTCTAGTTTCTAAATTTGATGTATAAGGAATTTAGCCTTTTTTAGCCGACACCTAGCTTATACCTGACAGCCCTGTAGGAGCACGTAGTATTCAGAAGACGACTTATCCAAAAACTCCTTTTGATAATGGCCAATTGCAACAGAAGGAAACCTACACTAGTGATGCCCTATGAATTGGGTTACACGCGACATTAAGATTGATCAGGTATCACATGGGCATATTATAAGTACTATATTTATGGTACCTGTATACTCTGTTATTTAGCTTATGGTTTTTCCTATTCTCCTTTGAATATATCCCGAAACAGGGTGTCTTTCATAAAAAGAACATACTTTTCAGTAATCAACTTTAGTGGAATCAACTGTGCAGTTGGTTGATTTTGGGGGCCATTAGCTGTCTTTTTTTAATAATCAGAGCCATTTATCTTGTAGAATTGGTTGACAAAATCAACCATACCCATAACCATGTTGATCAATTGCCAATCAATCCCGGACCGGGACACATTATCTTTCTAAAGATTAGCCAGGCCAGGCGCACTGGATCAAACCATTTTTTGAAAGATAAACATATTTTGATCAGGTATTGATTGACATTTGGTCAACATGATTTGTGACGTAATTGATGTTCTCTATGAATTCTATATGATAAACAGTTCCTATCATTAAAATGGGCAAAAATCTCTCTTTCTCTCTGCATATGTTTCCCGTGATACGCGCGGATGTGGTGTTCTTCTAACCGATTGAGTTGAGGATGCACAACTATGCTTAATAATCCTTAAAAGTTCCTCGCCTTATAAGTTAATGGTAAATGTTGAATTGGATGATTTCCTTTGTTAGTTGTGTACTACTTTGGTGCAACCTGTAAGGCAGCAATGATCTGACATCCCGTATTTGCTTCGGTGAGGTGTCTTGCCTTGTTGACATTTCGGAGCAACTGGTATGTCTCGAACTCTGTACTTTCATTTATGAGTTTTTTACCGTGTGATGAAAATGTTGTTTTGCGTACCAATTGCATTTCAGTGGTAAGCTTTTTCTATGAAGCTTTGGTATATGTCCCTGTGCTACTGTCATTTTCTTTTTCCCCAGCTTGTGTCGAACATTAGCTCTCCTCTTTTGTAGCCTTCGCTAAATTTGTACTCTCTTTTAAGAGTCCTTTTTGTGACCTACATTCTTGTGCTTTCATGTGATTTGGATAAATTGAGTTTTTTTCTAATTTTAATTTATCAAAGGTATGGGTTTTAAGGTTCACATTATTACTCGTTTTCTTTGCTCAAAATATTTTCCTCCTAAACTAGAGGTTTTTTATGGTTTACGTATTCATTGTGCAGATTCCTCCTATGCATCAATCTTTTTGTTTTGGACTGGTGATTCTTCTGAAGTTCAAGGCACTCATGCAAACGACGTCTTTATATTTGTTGCAAAAAGTTACCGTTTGCCTAAAGACCAGAAAACCTGTACTTTTGGTTTATTCAAGTACTTATGTTCCTTGGAATGTTTTCAAAATGTAGTATTTTGACTCCTATATTTTATGTTTCTGAAAGTGTTGGGAATCTGGTATGCTTTCCTACAGAGAACAAGTTTCCATTTTAAGGCTGTTTATTAACAATCATTTTCCGATTTGACTGGTGTCTTAATGGTTCTTTTTGCTCGACTTTAGCCACATGATTAGTGGCGTTTATATGGAGGTAAAAAATCTTCATTTTCCTTAGTGTACTGCTGTTATTTTTTCATATCCAATGGCTGTTTCAAGCTATGGGGGTTGCTTTACCAAAATATTATATTGCAATTGTCTCAAGCTATGAAGCACGGGTACTTCGAAAATATCGCCGTACGAGTACCGGTACGGTATGGGTACGGCTCCGGTACGGTAAAAACTGTACCAGGTACTTTGAAATTGTATGGGTACGTGAGTGGTACGTCTCCGGTACGAAAATGGGTACGGAGGTCATTTTGTAAGTTGTTTCTAATTATAGGGGTAAAATGTTAAAATTGTAATACAAAATTTAAAACCCTAAAATTTAACGACGTATCCCAGATGAAGATTAAGATCCTTAGCAAGCATAGGGATTATATTTATGTTGCATTGTTGCTTGTGGACTATGGTGCTTGTTTGTTTGAAAACACCAATTTATTTATATTACTTTTCGTTGGTAAAATGGGTGTATATTTATTTTATACAATGAAACATAGTAAAATAATAAAAATAAAATAAAATAATATTGACGTACCCAGCCGTACCGTACTTTACTTTTTTGGATTTTGCCGTATCCCATCCCCATCCCTGTACCCCACTTGTACCGCGTGCCAGTACCAGTACCAGTGCTTCATAGGTCTCAAGTCTTATTACGTTTATGTTCTAATCTTTGCATGCGCAAAAATGATAACTATCTTTGTTTATTTACTTGTAAGAGCACAAATATTACGCAGGTGTTGCTGGTTTTATCTAGTCATTATCTCTGCGCCTATGGTATTCCGGAACATGCAGTCAACTTTGACTTCGTGGCATTTGACTGTTTTTAATTAAATTGCATTAACTCATTCTCTGAACTTCTCTTATAATGCTATTGCAGGTGACCTTCTGTAGCACTAACAACCTGTTGCACAACAGTGAGATTTCCCAAGAGCTTGTCTCCTTTCCCCTGTTTCTTTTTTACTATCTCCTTTCTTTTGGTTTTGTTGCTACACAACTCGGTAAAAGTTTTTCAAAATTATAATTGTCGTTATGGTGGAGGGTAGTGTGGTAAAGGCTTGTTCACAGAATAAACAAATTTTCTTAGAACTTTGATAATTTAACACCTTGATTTTACATGCTTGCTTGAGGTGGAAATAACTCTTTTCTAGTATTAGGAGCAATAGCTGCTGAATCATATCAAGTGAAAAGTTACTGTGGGTTTGGATTCTTGAAGTGATGATTGAAACTCTTCAAAAAAGAATTCAAATTACTCGATCACACACGTATCACTTAGGCCCAAATATGCCCCAACATATTTTACTATTTTGTTAGTTGGACATGTTGAAGGCACCCTAGGACACGTTATAATGTTGGAATGTGGATGGTTAGGTTATGTTGTATTTCAATGTTTCCCCAAGGTGTCCTTGTCCTAGTTTTTTGAAGATTGATGTATCTGCGTGTCCGTGTCGTGTCGTGTCTATGTCCTGTTTCCATATCTGTGCTTCTTGGGCGTGATATGATAATTTCCTTCACTCCTGTTCCTTTGTCTTGAGGGTAGGTTATAGACTACGATCAATATGGCTCATGAAGTTTTGATTAAAATAGTCGTTTCCTCCTGAGTTCTCATCTCTGTTTCTTTTTCCGCTCCTCTGGAAATAGTTGCTCTCGTGTGTCCAAAATAATTAATCAAGTCAGCCTTCTTAAGTCTAACACAACAGGGTTATAAACAGGTTGGTTTAGGGTACATATATTACACTTTTGTGTTAGAAGTTTTTTGATATGAAACCAAAAGGGGCACCAATACCAATATGACACGTTTTGAACATGACCCCCATGCCCACCCCTACTGGTACGTGGCTCTCTGTGTGTGGGAGTTTCTTGTTGCAAAAGAACATAGGGAAAGAACATGATGTCCTGACCAGCCTGTAGCCTGACAAGGTAACAAGGATATTGTTCAGAGTTTCGGTTGTTTGGTCAAATCTGAGGGGTATCTTCTACGTGAGTTCCTCTCTGAAATGATTTTATATTTTGATACTGGTTGAGGTAATGCTACATAAAAGGGCAGTGTGGAACATTGGTTAGTGTACTTATGTTCTCTCTCATATCCGTTGGCTTAGTCTTCCTGAATTTGTTATGGTTAGGCAGAAGTTTAGTTAACTATTTTACTTAGCAAAAAAAAAACTATTTTACTTGTAATTCGTTGGACAATAGCTTTTGTTTTTCAGAGTTCAGGTCATCTAAAAAGAGTGCCAAAAATAACTCTCTTGTTTCTGACCATTTGGTTGACACTTGGAAGAGTTACCAACACCAACAGACAACACTGTTTCACACCGAGCTTGACCCAAGGGCAAGGCTGGTCAGGAGAAACTTTAGTATTTGAAGATTTTGGAAGCTCCACAGCCTCCTTGGAAGCTCTAAGCCTCCAAGGACTGAGGCTTGAAATGCCAAAAATGACCCGGCCTTTTCCTCTTTACTTTACTATATTTCCATATGGAATGATGGAGGGGGAGACCCTATATTATACCAGCATCTCTTTCGGCTTCTTTTCAGGCTGACCCTCTTTCTAAAGCGGAGTTAGGTACCAGTACGAGAGAAAGATTTATTGAAAGGCCTGACTTGTATGGCTTCTTCGATTTCTCGATAAAGAGAAATATCGGTTCCACAATCAATCCCAGATCCATCCATTCTTGCGGGAGTTTTGAATGTAAATTGTATTGGAGATATGATGGTTTGCAAAAAAAAATTGTTGCTTACCTTTGGCCTAATCTAACACCGGAAAGTAGGTAAAAATACTGTTCAGAAAATATTTAACATTGAAGCAAAGGCCGGCTTTTTGTTTCCTACATTATCTGTCTCAGTGCTTCTGTACTTCTATTTATAAACCTGAGCCCAAAATTTTTAAAAACACTTTAAAAAAAAATTTAAGAGGCACGCCAGTTATTTCAGACGTGAGAGAAATTATGTTACAGTTCAATTGTACGTCATTCAGAAAGCAATGACAAGTAAAGTAAATGATTCATAACATGAAATCATAACGAAATCATATTTGCGACTGCACATAACAATAGGACGGTGGATGCTTCACTGGGAGAAATTAAGTAAAATAAGTCAGGTTGAGAAATTACCAATAGTCGTCGATGCTTCACTGGGAGTCGGAGCTCCAACAGAATATGCACCCACTGCAATATAGGGTGGATTTGGCTTATAGTTTTTATTTATTTATTTTTTTGTTTTTATTCATTTTTTTGTTTTTGCATTTGTTGTTTAAACCTCAATGTTTTATAGTTTATTGGTCCGTCTTGATGAAAGGAATCTAAAAAATATAAAATTATGTCTGAAAATTAAAAAAATGTCGCTAAAGACGACGAATAAGTAAAAAAAATTCTGTTTCTGATTTTTTTTGTCTTTTTTGAATTTTTTTTCAAATTTGGCCAATGATTGATAATTTTTCTAAAAATTCTTGTCGAGATGAACCAATAAATCACAAAAAGTAGATGAAAAATAAAAAATTACAAAAAAATTTCACTTCAAATGAACCTGTAATAATCTCTATCTTTTTTAGATAATAAGTGAAATGAACATAAGGAAAAAGAAAGAGAGTTTATTGGTAAATGAGGACTTTTCCACCTTAGCAATGCATGTAATAAATAAATTGTCAACACAATGAATAACTTAAAAGTCAAATTTAATCTTTTATTCAAAATATCTTACTTTAATTTAATTTTTTATTTAAAATTTCTTACTTTTATTTTTATTTAAATATTAACATTTTCAAATACTCTTCTAAATGCAGTTGAACACTGTTTTTTAAATTAATTGGAGAAATATCCTTTCTCATTTAATCTTGAAAATAAAAGGGCTTTGACCCTGTTTAGTACAATTGTAATTGTAAAATATAGGTACATGATAAAGAAGATGCACTCCTTTGCAACAACAGCACTCTGAATAGCAGTAATGACAAATTTTTGTCCATTAGTTTTATCATGGGAGCAGTAATGACATGTTGTACCTTTTGACTGTCCTCTAATTTTCTTATTAATCTTTCAAAGAACTTCGGGAATATGAATTCAGCTGTTTTGATCCAAGTATTGTTAAGTGATTAGCTTTGTCAAGTGTTGTTAAGTGAATACTTCTCCAACCCTTGTCACCTTCCAACGGGCATGTGTTCCCATTTCTCCTATCCTATCTAGCGGACGATGCGGACTATAGCATTAACGTCCGTTGTTATCTATAGTCCGCTAACTAGGGGAAAGAGAAGCACTAGGATGAGAAGATATAACTAGATTCCCATTACAGAATCCTCCTGTTGGAACTAAAAGAAGATAAGAGGGGACTTGAAGCTTACAGTCCTTACTCAACTACAAGTACATAGAGAGCGGTTGCCACCTATTATACTATGCATTGACGCTGCAGATGTTAGATTGCAGTTGGCATTAGGAGATAGAGAGCAAAAGGAATGAATCTAGTGTACTTAGTAAAGGCAAGTTTTTCTTCTTAGCGCTAGCTAATCGTTGCTATTCTATCTATAGTAAGAGGACGATAGGACGATGCAACTAGAAGTCTAGCATGTCAGAGAATTGTCCTGTTAGAAAGAAAAGAAGAGTGGAATGCCCAACCATTCAATCAATACCAATAGAAGAGAAGATAGAAGGAGTTCTCATTTGTTCTATCTTGATCTAAACCTTAGGAACTAGGGCTATTCGGTAAGGTTCTAACCTTTTTTTTTTGGTTGATGTGATTTTGTATTGTTAGGCCTTATTAATTATTGTAATTTTTTTTAAATGTGATTTTGTATTGTTAGGCCTTATTAATTATTGTAATTTTTTTAAATGTTAGGAAGATAGATGTTTCAAATATAATTAGATACAGAACCGTTGGATTCATGTGGAGATCTTAATAATCTACACGTATATATAATTATTATCGATTCCGCATGCATCTTACGGTTTCGAATACATATGGGTTCTTAAATTTTTTATTCTTTTATTTATAAAACTTCATTTTGCCTTTAAAAAAAGAAAAAGAAAAGAAAAGAAAAGAAAAAAGAATAGCAACCTTAATCCGATCTCTTGTCTCTTTCCCTCCTACCTCATTCAATGAATCAACAGATAACGGTAGATAGGGCCAGCTAGCTACCTAGTTGTATGCGACATTTTGGGGTAAATTACACTAACTCCCTTCAAGATTTTTAATTTTAAAAAAAAATCTCTACTAACGTTTCGTAAATACATAAATTTCTCTCAAAGTTTTGATAAATATATCAACTTTTTTACTTTACAAATTATTTAATAGATTCTTTTATCCGTTATATTGTTAGTTTTGATTGATAAAATACTAACGAAATTAAATTTATATTAAAATTAAAATTTAATTATTATTTAAATTATTAACATGTTGTATTAATAAAATTCAACCATATCAACTATAGCATAATATATATTTTTATGCAACGCATAAATAAACTAAATATATAAAAAAGGATAAAAAGACTAAAGAGTTATTTGCATTGTATAGCTTTCAAACTTATGTTGTATGCCTCTTTTTTTTTTAAAAAAAAAAAAAATTTTAATAACTATATTTTATGTTTGGTAGAAGATGTTTATTTGACTGTTTGGTGCATGATATAATGTCCACTCTGAATGTAGAAGCTCTAGAATTTGTAATATTTTTGGATAAATTTGTGATTAATTTTTAATTTGTAATATGTTGGCATTGTTGAATTGGATTTTTTGAGAAAAACCCAATTGAAATAGTTACCTGGTTAGATCAACAACCTACTAGTAAGCATAACTCATATGTTGCTTATTAATTGTGTTTAAACTGAGTTAGACCAATAACCTATCAGCAATTGAGTTTGAATAGTTTTTAAGCTTTAAAAATTAAAAGTTTTGAAGATAAAAACTAAAATTTTTATGTCAAGCATTTAAAGATATCTGATTGAATTAAATTTTCTTGTGATAGTCAAAAAAATAAATCAGAACAAAATAGACGATTTTGATCATCGAAATAAGATCTCGTAGTGCTCTCACACAACAGAGAGTGAAGATGAACAAAGCTAAACTTGGGTATAACTGCTCCGGTTCAATCCGATTTGGAGGAAAACTCAACTAAACAGAAAATTTTTGTTTAGATTTTTTAAAACTGAAAGCGAACCATTTCAGGTTGGTTCGGTTGGTTCGATTTCTGATTTGGTTGTATCAAGCCATATGTAAAAAAAATATTTGATTTTTTAATCACAAATAAGTATTTGAGCTAATAAGGGGTTAATCCCAATATCAAAAAATAAATATTACAAGAAACCAAAAATTAAAAATTACAAAAATAACAAACAAATACAAATTACAAATAATATGAATTATAAAAAAATTAATTTTTTAATTCTGATCGGGTTCGTTGTTTAGGTTCAGACGATCGAAAATAAACCAAATCTTTTTACGAAAAAAAAGGCTGAACAGGCTGATCAATTTAAAAAAACTAGACCAAACTGTCGATTTGCCAGTTTGAGCTTACACCCCTATGTCGCTCGGCTTGAAGAATTCAGGGGACACATACCAGCGCCTTGTGAATAGAATGTTCGAGAAGCAAATTAGAAGGAATACGGAAGTCTATGTCAATGACATATTCACCAAGAGCAAGACAACCTTCGAGCATCTGGTCAATCTTAGAGAAATTTTTTGGGTGCTGAGTAATTATGGGATAAAGTTGAACCAATCCAATTGTGCATTCAGAGTGTTGACTGAAAATTCCTGGGCTTTTTAGTCAGTTGAAAAGGGATAGAAGTCAATTTAGAAAAGATCCAAGCCATATACGACATGTGATCTCCTAGGACGGTGAAGGAAGTTCAATGCTTGACCGGGCGAGTGGAGGATGTCGCCGCTCGTCGCTGGTCTGGGGTTGGGCTATGCTCTTCACGAAGGTTAGTCCTTCCACCATCCCCATGCCTAGCGGCGGCATGGTCCCCCAATCTATCCTTGACTGAAATCCTACGCTCTTGGCGGTGGCAGTCTGGCATTGGAGTACAATAGCGCTAATGATGGCGAGGGACCCCAAACTGAGAACAATCTTCAAATTGTTGATAATGTACATCTGTTCTCAACTGGGTGACCTCGCGTTGAATGGTCTAAATGATCATGTCCTTCTCATTCATCCTATCTTCGAGCTTCTCGATATAAGCTCTGAAGTTGGGGTCCAGAGCTGCGGCTTCAGGAGATGGGAAGTTATTGCGTGGCCCACTCGCAATGTGGTGAGGATCCACCATATCTTTCTCCTTTGCCTGATTGGGACATTCGTCATTCTCTCTTACTACCACAATTGTTATTACAAAAAGATGATCTTAAGGAAGAAAATGGTCGAAAATTGGAAATCAAAGGTATGGTTCTTGAAAGAACAGAATTAGACTCCTACTGTGGTCACCAATTGTGGTGCCCTTTAATCTGCATTTTGATTCCACTCACGATTCCGCGTTAAGATTTTTAGGTACCTAGTCTTGCAACCACAACCAAAGATTAGTGTCTCACCGGCTAGAGTTGGGCTAGGAAGCATTCTGATGCCAAGTCAGTACTTGAAGGAGAAACAAGAAAGTACTGAGCTAGGGTTGCAAGATCTTTTCCACCAAATGCTATACCTTATATACTGCTCCTAACTTGAGCACCAGGCTTGGATTGACATGTGCGGAGCACACTGCTGATGATAGTTGTTAGAAATAGTGTATTCACATTATTTATTTATTTTGATGATGCCAAGATTAAATATAAAAATTATATATAATCAATTGATGTATGAAAAGTGGTACTCACACGTAAGAATCTAGATCATAGATTAAGCGTACCATGACCATGGAACAATCATCGAACGATATCCGTGTTGAAATTGCTATTACATTTATGATGATCATGTTTGAAGTTGTTTTGGATGGGCTAATCACAGGTATTCAAAAGCCCCAGGGTGCGGTTGACCGGCCAATATCTGTGGTCAACCGGGGTATGCGGTCGACCGGAGCCAACAGGCAGTTGACCGGACCAGGCGGTCGACCGGGACTATCGTGCGGTCGACCGGTCGCAGTCTTGTGCGGAAAATCACAGATTCGAGTTTCGCAAAGATTTGATTGATGATATCTTTTCCTAAATAGCTCAAATGGTCGATTGAGAGGGTTTTGGAAGGTTGGAAGAGCGTGCAATCATTTTGGAAATCATGAGGCTCCTCCAAGATCCGGGATTTTGCGTATTAGGGTTTATATAACCCTTTAGGCGCATTTACAGAGACCCACTTCGTATTTTACAGAGCTCTACTGCACAACCAAGTTACTCTCTACCATTGAATCAACAACTCTCACGTGGCTACACATTGTATTGATTTTTGGAGTGAGTTTCTTTGAGAGAAGGAGTGAGATAAGCTAGCATAGTTCATTCTTCTTGTTCTTCTCCTCTCTGTACGAATTGTGTGAGACTTTGTGTGAAGTCTCCATCATCAATCTTGTATCGCTGATGTATGTGTGAGGTTTGCGAAGAACAAACCTTGGGTAATCGAATCTGGGTATAAAGATTCGGCGGTTCGGTTAGCTCCTCGGGAAAGCTAACGGGAAGAAGGATTGTAAGGGTTTGAGTGACACCCAAAGTTGCTCGTGTTCTAGTAGATCAAAGTGACTCCTAGGGAGTGGATTAGGCTGGGCAGTGGACAAGCTCAGACGAACCACTATACATCGGTTGCATCTTCTCCTCCTTATCTTTATTTATGCTTTGATTGATATATTGTATGCTTGACAATTTACCTGATTACATTTCATATTATTTTAGATCTAAGAATTTTTAGTACTTATTTTAAGTGCAACCCAATTCACCCTCCCTCTTTGGTTGCCTCCTGGGTAACAATTGGTATCAGAGCAAGGGCTCTAGCTTTAGACCTCACAGTCTTAGAGTTTATTTTCGGCAACCATGAGTTCTTTCTTAGGAGAAGGGCAGTCTAACAATCGACCACCCTTGTTTTCTAGAAACGACTATAACTACTGGAAAGCTAAGATGACCATATTTATTCAAGCCACTGATATTGATGCTTGGTCCATTGTGACTAAATGACCCACTATCCCTTCTAAAGTAGTAGACAGTGCTCGTGTTCCAAAATTGAAACATGAATGGGATGAAAGTGATAAACGTGCTATTCAACTGAATGCTAAGGCAAAACACTTCTTATACTGTGCATTAAACTCAAAAGAATTTAATCGCATATCAACATGTGAAACTGCTAAAGAAATATGGGATAAGCTAGAAGTTACACATGAGGGAACAAACCAAGTTAAAGAAACAAAAATCAGCATGTTAGTCCATAAATATGAATTATTCAAAATGCATCCTGATGAAACCATATCTGTCATGTTTGCAAGATTCACTGATATTGTTAATGGACTAAGCTCTCTTGGTAAAGTGTACTCAAACGCAGAAATGGTCAGAAAGATTCTTAGGTGCCTGCCTAAAACTTGGGAACCAAAAGTCACAGCAATTCAAGAAGCAAAAGATCTAAATGTGCTCAACCTGGATGAACTTTTGGGATCAATCATGACTCACGAGATAAATCTAATGGCCACAAATGAGGATGAAGGAAAGAAGAAGAAAACTATAGCCTTCAAAACATCATCATATCAAGAAGAAGAAGAAGAAGTAAATGGAAGCGACGAAGAAGTTGCTTTCTTGACCCGACGGTTCAACAAATTAATCGCAATGGGAAAATATGGCCGACAGCCTTTTAAAAGAAATTTCTCCAAAGATGAAGGAAAAAGAGATCCGATCATATGCTATGAATGCAAGAAACCAGGACATATCAGGTTTGAATGTCCAAAACTGACTAAAGAAGAAAAGAGGTACAAAAAGAAAGAAAGAGGGAAAAAGGCCCTGGTAGCAGCATGGGGAGAAAGTGAGAGAGACAGTTCAGATGATGACTCCAGTGAAGATGAAGCTGCTCATATATGCTTAAAAGCTCAACATAAAGAAGATGAGTTCTTTGATGCCGAAGCAAGCTTTAACAACTCCAACTTCTGCCTAATGGCGATAGACGATGAAGATGAGGTATATTCTGACCCTATCTCTTATGAAGAATTGTTGAGTAATTTTGAAGAGTTACAAGCATCTTTCAATGACTTATACAATGAGTCCATAAGAATAGGAACTGCACATGATAAGCTAAAGAAACATGTTACCTCTCTTACTAAGGAACTAAACAATTTAGAAAACGAAAATAGAAAGTTAAGAGAGAAAGATGAAGATAAGTCCAAGATAATATTGAAATTTACTCAAGGAGAAGAAAACTTGAACAAATTACTTGTGGCACAAAAATGCGTTTTTGACAAAGCCGGTATAGGATACAGACCTTTTCAAAAACAAAAAGATTTAAAAAATGCATTCATTAAAAAACCTATATCAAATGCATCTAACCTTACCTGCATCTATTGTAACCAAATAGGACACACGCACTACTTCTGTGGCGTTAAGAAAAATATTCAAAAAGGAAAGAAAACTATTTGGACTCCTAAACTAGCTGCTACTAACACCCAAGGACCCACTTGGGCTGGGTACCAATATCAACGCACATCTATTTTTGTAGGTTTGCTTAAGATCAAAGTCTAAAAAGGGAAAGTGGTATCTCGACAGTGGATGTTCGAGACACATGACTGGAGACAAGTCAATGTTCTCAATGCTCATTGATAAAGACGGAGAGCATGTGACATTTGGTGATAACAGTAAGGGGAAGATCATTGGTATTGGTAATATCGGTAAAAATCCCTCCCCTATAATTGAGAATGTTCTGTTTGTTGATGGGTTGAAACATAATTTACTTAGCATCAGTCAATTATGTGACAAGGAAAATAGAGTCATCTTCGAAAAGTCTAAGTGTATCATAGAAACCATTAAAGACAACAAGGTATTATTTGTTGGGCAAAGACATGAAAATGTCTACACCTTTGACCAAGATGATATGTCATCATCTAACGTTAGTTGCCTTTCTGCAATTAACAATGATAGTTGGCTATGACATAGGAAACTTGGACATGCACACATGGATCTAATTTCAAAACTTTCTAAAAAGGAACTTGTCATTGGTCTACCAAAAATCGTTTTTGAAAAAGACAAGTTATATAGTGCATGCCAGCAAGGAAAGCAGACAAAAGTTTCTTTTAAATCCAAAAACGTTGTTTCCACTACTAGGCCATTACAACTACTTCATATGGACTTAATTGGTCCCTCTAGAACCCTCAGTCTTGGTGGCAAATCATACATACTTGTTGTAGTTGATGATCTTTCGAGATACACTTGGGTTGATTTCCTAGCTCATAAGGACGAAGTCTTTCCAGCTTTTACTAAACTTTGTAGACGCCTTCAAAATGAAAAGGATTTTGCAATTTCAAATATTAGGACTGATCATGGTCGTGAACTTGATAACATCTCTTTTGAAAATTTCTGCGATAGTCATGGTATTGGCCATAACTTCTCCGCTCCTAAACTCCTCAACAAAATGGTGTCGTTGAGAGGAAAAACAGGATCCTAGAAGAAATGGCTAGGACCATGTTATGTGAAAATGCTCTTCCTAAATATTTTTGGGCTGAAGCTGTGAACACAGCTTGCTTTATTGTAAATCGCGCCATGATTAGACCCATTTTGAAGAAAACTCCATATGAGCTTTGGAAAGGTAGAAAACCTAATGTTAGCTTCTTTCATGTTTTCAGATGCAGATGTTTTGTCTTAAATAATGGAAAAGATAACTTAGAAAAATTTGACTCAAAATCTGATGAAGCTATTTTCGTTGGCTATTCAATAAATAGTAAGACTTTTCGAGTCTTCAATAAACGCACTTTACTTGTTGAAGAATCAGTTCATGTTACATTTGATGATAGTAGAATTAACAGTTCAAAAGAATTGGTTAGTATTGATGATGATACAGATTCTAGTCAACAAGGTCAAATATGTGACAAAGATATCTCAAAAGAAGATCTCTCCAACTCCACTGCACAGAATGAGAAAAATCAAGAACAAGGAGGTAACAATGATGATCTTCCAAAAGAATGAAAATACATCCAGTATCACCCAACGGAACAAATTATAGGTGATCCATCGAAAGGTATAACCACTCGTTCTTCTCTTAGAAATATATGTGGTAATTTGGCATTTTTATCTCAACTAGAACCTAAAACATTTTTAGAAGTAGAAAATGACGAAAGCTGGATCTTGGCTATGCAAGATGAACTAAATCAATTTGAAAGAAATAAAGTTTGGACTTTAGTCCCAAGACCAGTAGATCACACTATAATAGGCACTAAATGGGTCTTTAGAAATAAATTGGATGAATCCGGGACTATTGTTAGAAATAAGGCTAGGCTAGTTGCACAAGACTATAATCAAGAAGAAGGGATCGACTTTGATGAAACATTTGCCCCAGTAGCTAGATTAGAAGCTATCCGCATGTTGTTAGCATTCTCATGTTTTAAAGGCTTTAAATTGTTTCAAATGGATGTTAAAAGCGCCTTCTTAAATGGTTTTATTCAAGAGGAGGTGTATGTTAAACAGCCCCCAGGTTTTGAAAATCATGCATATCCCGATCATGTTTACAAACTTACAAAAGCTTTATATGGATTAAAACAAGCTCCACGTGCATGGTATGATAGGCTAAGTAGTTTCCTCATAGAAAATGGCTTTACTAGAGGAATGATCGACACGACACTCTTTATCAAAACAGAAAATCTTGACATGCTTATCGTACAAATATATGTTGATGACATCATATTTGGTGCTACTAATGAATCTCTTTGCAAGGACTTTTCTGAGAGAATGCAGGGAGAGTTCGAAATGAGTATGATGGGTGAGCTAAACTTCTTCCTTGGCCTTCAAATCAAACAATCAAAGGAAGGCATCTTCATTAATCAAGCCAAGTACATAAAGGAACTACTAAAGCGATTCAAGATGGAGGACTGCAAACCAATGAAGACTCCCATGAGTCCTGCAACCAAGCTCGATAAAGATGAGAACGGTAAATCAGTAGATACAAAGCTATATCGCGGTATGATAGGATCTTTACTTTATCTCACTGCTAGTAGACCCGATATAATGTTTAGTGTCTGTCTATGTGCACGGTTCCAATCTAACCCTAAGGAGTCACACCTAGGAGCTGTTAAGCGTATCCTCAGATATCTTGCTGGTACTCCTAAATTGGGGCTATTCTATCCTAAAAATACATCTCTTGATCTTATCGGTTACTCTGATGCTGACTATGCGGGTAGTAAAACTGATCGTAAAAGCACAAGTGGCACATGCCAATTCCTAGGGTGTGCACTAGTATCATGGTCTAGCAAGAAACAGAACTCAGTTGCCTTATCTACTGCTGAAGCAGAATATATAGCAGCTGGAAACTGTTGTGCTCAATTACTTTGGATCAAACAACAATTGGAGGATTTCAAATTATATTATGATCATATTCCAATTCGATGTGACAATACGAGTGCAATAAATCTTACTAAGAATCCCATTCAACATTCCAGAACCAAACACATTGAAATTCGACATCACTTTATTAGAGATCACGTTCAAAAGGGAGATGTTGTTCTTGATTTCATAAATACCGACAAGCAATTGGCGGACATATTTACAAAACCCTGAACGAGGATCAATTCAACTTTATTTGTCGAGAACTTGGAATGGTTGATAATATATAAAATCGTTTTCTAAACGGTTCTATAGGATTTATTGCTCTCAACGCTCATATCAAAACGGAGTATATTATATCATAATGTATATGAAAAATACTCCCACATTTCTCCTTAAATCCTCCCTTAAACACTCACCCTAGATAGGCTTGCCATTCATGTTGCTGTTCTGCAAATCTATCTCCGGTCGACCGGCACCTTCTTGCGGTCAACCGGACGGGCGGTCGACCGGGCTCCATCGGGCGGTCGACCGGACTCGGTTTTTTAAAATCCTTTAAAACCGTCTGGACTGTTTCATTTCCCCCCTCATCTGCCTCCTTCTAGGTCGATCGACGCCCATTTCTTCCTCATCAGGTAATCTCTAATTCTCTCTCTCGTTTAATCAATTTCACCCCCCTTTAATCCATTCATCCTCATCTACTCATGCCCTAAAATCGATTTTCAAGCCCTAAACCCATTTTTCCAGCCCTAAAACCATCTCTTCGCCCCTGTTTTTATAAAATTCATCCTCCACTTCACACATCCACAAATGGTTCGATCTAAACACGCTGCACCTAGTCCTAATTCGTCTTGCCAACCTTCACAACCAACCCAACCAACCTCTCGTTCATCACGTCAATCCGGAGCCCATGGATTCGATATGACCCGTTTTCGCACTCGCTCTGTTTTTCAATCATGGAACAAATTTGTTACACGATCCATCACCACGAGGAGAGATGTCCAACAAACCCCTAAACTTGTTGAAGGCATCCTCAACCCATTGGCTCGCATGGGTTGGCAAAACCTCATTCCCCTTACTGATCGCTATTACCCTACACTTGTGCGTCTCTTCTATTGCAATCTCAAAATTACCTATCTTGACGATTCCGCTGACACATTCACTAAACGCGTTCACCTCGAATCTTTAGTCAATGACGTCTCCATTGAACTTGACATTGACAGATTAGCCCACATTCTTGATGTTCCAAATGTCGGTCACATGTTACATTTCACCACCGACTCTGAGGTTTCTGATCACACTCCCACCTCTGTCATAATGCCACACATTTCTCGGCGTCGCTCCACCACCGGTAGTGTCCAACGCACTGACCTAAAACCTGAGTTGCGCCTTTTCCACCAATTCCTTAATGCAAATATCATTCCCAAGAAAGGCCATTTCGAAGCAGTCTCCCCTATGCAATGCTTCATTCTTTATTGCTTACAGACCTCCACTGAACTAAATCTGCCTCACATCATCCTTCGTGAAATGGTCTATGCCTTCACCTCTCGAAACAAAAGTCTTCCATTTGGGGCTCTTCTTACAAAATTTTTTGAGCATTTTGACATTCCTCTTCCTGATGATGGCAACCGTATTGCCGGCCCATTTACCTCTTTCGTTGTCACTCGTGAGTCCAAACGTGTTGCCCGGGCTGTCCGCGACTCTGAAGAAGAAGAAGAGGCTGATGAGGATACAGAAGCTGATGAGGCAAGTGAGGAGGATACTCGTGTCCCTGCGGCAGTGGCTGATCCACCTCCACCACCACCACACTATCCTGAGCCACCACCCTACTACACTGAGCCACCCTCCTACTACCAGCAGCCTCCACCCTACTACACTGAGCCACCCTCCTACTACTAGCAGCCTCCACCGTACTACACTGAGCCACCCTCCTATTACCAGTAGCCCCCACCATCTGGACTGATCTCATGACCCACTTTGACCAACTGAGTGTCCAACAATCCACCATCTCTGACCAGCTCTCCTCTCTCACCCAACACCACACCGACCTCGCTCAGTAAGTCACCGACCAGTTCGTCGGCGTTCATACCCGGATAGACACCATCCAGACTGATGTGGATCATCTCCATGACCTCTACCGTAGTCAGTTCCCGCCACCGGATCCTCCTGCTCCGTGATGTGTTCACTCCTTTTTGATGATGCCACAGGGGGAGAGATATTGTGTCGTTAGGAGATTAGAGAGTCTTGTCTTTAGAAGTTAAATAGTCTTATATAGTTGTATGTTTGGGAGCGTTTACTACTTATGGGAGCGTACTTGTTGTTATCACCTTCTTTATGATGTTATGTTGTTGTTATCAATCTTATTATGATGTTACTTTATTCTCCTTGATGTCATTATGCCTATCATGGTTGGTACACTTACTATATCTAAGAATTGTCTTGGTTCTTTATGAGTTGTGAAAACTGCCTTTATGATGTGTGAGATATGGGATGATTTGATTCGCACCATGTATACTTGTTATCTCGCCTCTTTAGCCTTGTAACATGATTTTGCTTAGTTTACAAATAATTAACATGTACATGTGCTACTTTGGAATATATATCAACGATTGCACATCACCTCATCATCCTTGAACTAAGAGCACTCCGGGATAATTACCACTCTTACTTATGATGTAGATACTCTATCTCGTCACATCACTGGACCATGATCATCTGATAACCGATGCACATATTGAGGGGGAGCATAATTCCATAAATAGTAATCTTGTAATTTATCATCTTTAATCCATGCATACAAGTGTCATCATCGAAAAGGGGGAGATTGTTAGAAATAGTGTATTCACATTATTTATTTATTTTGATGATGCCAAGATTAAATATGAAAATTATATATAATCAATTGATGTATGAAAAGTGGTACTCACACGTAAAAATCTAGATCATAGATTAAGCGTACCATGACCATGGAACAATCATCGAACGATATCCGTGTTGAAATTGCTATTACATTTATGATGATCATGTTTGAAGTTGTTTTGGATGGGCTAATCACAGGTATTCAAAAGCCCCAGGGTGCGGTTGACCGGTCAATATCTGTGGTCAACCGGGTTATGCGGTCGACCGGAGCCAACGGGCGGTTGACCGGACCAGGCGGTCGACCGGGACCATCGTGCGGTCGACCGGTCGCAGTCTTGTGCGGAAAATCACAGATTCGAGCTTCGCAAAGATTTGATTGATGATATCTTTTCCTAAATAGCTCAAACGGTCGATTGAGAGGGTTTTGGAAGGTTGGAAGAGCGTGCAATCATTTTGGAAATCATGAGGCTCCTCCAAGATTCGGGATTTCGCGTATTAGAGTTTACATAACCCTTTGGGCGCATTTACAGAGACCCACTTCGTATTTTACAGAGCTCTACTGCACAACCAAGTTACTCTCTACCATTGAATCAACAACTCTCACGTGGCTACACATTGTATTGATTTTTGGAGTGAGTTTCTTTGAGAGGAGTGAGATAAGTTAGCATAGTTCATTCTTCTTGTTCTTCTCCTCTCTGTACGAATTGTGTGAGACTTTGTGTGAAGTCTCCATCATCAATCTTGTACCGCTGATGTATGTGTGAGGTTTGCGAAGAACAAACCTTGGGTAATCGAATCTGGGTATAAAGATTCGGCGGTTCGGTTAGCTCCTCGGGAAAGCTAACGGGAAGAAGGATTGTAAGGGTTTGAGTGACACCCAAAGTTGCTCGTGTTCTAGTAGATCAAAGTGACTCCTAGGGAGTGGATTAGGCTGGGCAGTGGACAAGCTCAGACCGAACCACTATACATCGGTTGCATCTTCTCCTCCTTATCTTTATTTATGCTTTGATTGATATATTGTGTACTTGACAATCTACCTGATTACATTTCATATTATTTTAGATCTAAGAATTTTTAGTACTTATTTTAAGTGCAACCCAATTCACCCCCCCTCTTTGGTTGCCTCCTGGGTAACAATAGTGAAGCATAATCGAATTCTTTTATGACCTCACCCATCGAAATGTTGAATGATAGCTCATGCTTCACATGCTGGTCTAACTAAATTCCATGCAGAGACTCCACTCTGAAGCAGATGAGCTCGGCTCGACAAAATCTAAAATGATGTCCACCCACGAGGTAACAAGATGTATTAGAATCTAAAACAATCTTATTGGTGGAGGAGAGTGAAGAAGGACGTGTGCAAGTACGTTGCTACTTGTCAATAGGTTAAGCCGAACATTAGAAACCTAGAGGAACTTTACAGCCTTTAACGATACTGGGATAAAACTGAGCACATAGCCATGGATTTTGTGACGGGACAACAAAAATTAGTACAAGGTCAAGATGCCATATGGACTGTCATGGACCGTTTGACCAAGTCGTCACACTTTCTACCGATCAAGGTGTTAGATATGATGAATTCTTATAGCTGACTGTACATTAAGAAGAGTATCACATTACACAGTGTATTGGTATCCATCAAAGTGATCGCGACTCGAGATTCACGTCAACCTTTTGGCAGAACCTACAGAAAGATTTGAGAACTGATCTTCGACTGAGTACAGTCTTTCATCCACATACTCAAGGAAAATTAGAGAGGACTATACAAACGTTGAACGATACGTTGAGAGCTTGTGTGTTATATTTCTAATGAGGTTAGGAGAGACATTTACTGCTTGTTGAGTTTGTGTACAACAACCACTATCAAGCAAGTATCGAAATGGCCTCATAAGAAACACTTTATCGACGACCATGTCGATCACCTATGTGTTGGACCGAAAATAGAGGGACGAACCTGTTAGGACCAAATATTGTGCAAGAAATTACAGAGAAGGTCAAAATCATTCGACAATGACTACTGACAGCATAGGACCACCAGAAGAGTTGTGTCGACAATAGAACTAAACCTTTGACTTTTAATGTTGAAGATCATGTCTTCTTGAATATCTCATTTCACTGAGGAATTATCAGATTTGACAAGAAGGGGAAACTATTAACGCGATACATTGGATCATTTGAGATTTTGCAACATATTTGAAAAGTCGCATGTCGTTTAGCACTTTCACCCTAGATTGATTGTGTACACAATGTGTTACAAGTGTCTATGTTCCAGAAGTACATGACACATCCGACTCATGATCGATCGATAACAGTGTCGCTAATGCACCAGCTAAATCAATATTTAATATTGAAACTGATATTTGCCTCAAGAGTATGAAAAACCAGTATAGCGGCAAGACAATGTATCGATCCACGAAGAACAGCAGAAAGGTGTATTACGAGGCTTGAAGTTGCAGCGCTTCGAACGCTAACCTTGAATGTTGGTTGATTTATGATCTAAAACTGCGATTAAACTAAATAGAAAACTAACTAGTTAAGGAAAGTAGGCCAGATCCGCGGAATCATTTCGTTTTAGATTTAGAAAACAACATCTCCTAATTTTATAACTCAATCAATAATTCAGTCAGAGAATCTTAATCGAAAAATCTTTTGATGAAAACTAATTTAGTTCAGAAGATGTATTCAAAATTGATTTTCGTTCAGAAACAATAAGTCAAAACGTAAGAGGATATCGACCAAAGTATTAGTTGTACCAAATTAATTGCGACAACTGATCAAGAGTTTAACAATCCGTGTTTGGTTTAAAAATTGAGAATTTGAATCAATTTGAATAAACAGTGAAAAATATGAGAAGATGTTGAAACCGTAGAGATGAAGTTCATCATTGGATCTTGCCTAAGAAATTTAGCCTAGCATATTAAAATAGAAAACTAAATAATAAATTAAAAATATCTTATCAAAATTGATGATTAATGGAATCCTAACAATCTTACCTACAAAACTTGAATTAAAACTCAAATTGATTGAATGAAGCTTGAAAATCTGAAGTAATAAATTATTGAAAATTTATGGTTGGAAGAAATAAAAACTACTACAAAACTAATGCTAAAAGGCTAGATAATTGAATGTTTTTAGATCTAAACTTCTTAAGTCCTTAAATAAAGAAAATCTAGGAAAAAAATAAGGTAAACTTACTTAATACAATAAGGAAACTAATTAACAACATTAGAATAAAGAAAAATGCATAAAATTTTAGTTGATATGCGCAAGTTTGACTGGTCAAGCTTCACCTTTGACCGGTCACATGAAGCACTGGAATCTTTGGAACTCTAGGCTTGACTGGTCACCTTAAGCCGTGACTAGTTGATTGGTCACATTTCCTTCTTCATATGCGTGATTGGAAGGTTGAGACTTGCGTGACCTATTGGCCGGACAGGTCAGAGGGCCAGGACCATGCCTTCCTTTATTTTCTTGATTTCTTCAACTTTTTTCAAATTTTCTTCGAGTTTCACATCACCCTCGGCCTCAGCACTCCTTCCAATCGCACTTTCGTCCCCCTCGGGTGTCAAGATCTTCTCTAAATATTTGGATATTATTATTTTGTCGTCAAACACATCTTTTGACATTGAAAACCTGCAATTGGACACAAGTTACCTGACGTGCATTATTCGATAAAGTTGACTATCACAAGCATGCCTAATATAGACATGTTGAGTTATTATTATGGTCTCAACAATCCAAATCCTCAAGTGAAAAAAAGTCACTATCGATGAAGATACAACATATATAGAACAACCCATACGCATCATTGATCACAAAGAGAAGACCCAACAAAAATCATCCGATTTTTATGAGCACTATATCATTATTAGAATATTGAAGAATCTGTATGAGAGAGAGAATACGTCATACGAGCCAACCACCCACACTTTTTTTTTTTTTTTATGATTATACCTTGTAATTTCTAGGGCAAAATTTGCTAAAGGAGATAGGTTGTGAGGACCCGTATTAAATTAATTCATGGATGATATTTTCTTGAGATTAATTTAATTTTCGCGCATTTTTTATGTATGCAAAAAAAATTTGTGCACATACATCTCATATATACATCTCAAAAAAAATTCTCAGCATTTTTTGACTCATTCTTTGTTCGGAAAACAAATGGAGACGGCTGTCTTGGTTTGTCACATCTTCAAAAATGCACAACTCCGATAAAAATGCTTGCTTATGGATATGCGGTGGACGCTCTAGACGATTTTGTGAGAATTGCTGAAAGCACGGCAATTGAATCACTGAAAAGGTTTGCTAAAGCTATTATCGGAATTTTTGGAGACATTTACTTGGAAAAATCGAATGATCTGACATTTATAAATTACTACTAGAAAATAGGAAAAGAGGGTTTTGCTAGGATGTTGCGTTTCATCGATTGTATGCATTGGAAGTGGAAAAACAGTCCAGTTGCATGGAAAGGTATGTATTCTCATGGTGACCACCATGAGCTTTCGTTGATTCTTGAAGCAGTGACTTCATATGATCTCTGGATATGGCATGCTTTTTTCTGAATTACCAAGGTCTTATAATGATATCAATGTGTTAGATTGATCTCCTTTACTCAATGACCTTAGTAAAGGCCGAAGTCTCCCAATGAAGTACTCAATTAATAGTCATGACTATATAATGAGATACTATCTTGCAGATTGCATATATCTAAGTTAGGCGACATTTGTGAAAACAATTTCTTATCCAAAAGGACCAAAGACTTGGAATTTTACTGCAGCACAAGAGTCTGCGAGAAAAGATGTAAAGCAAGCATTTGGAGTGCTTCAAGCTCGTTTTCATATTGCCCATGGTACTGTTCATTTCTCAGATTTGCACACACTTGATATCATAAAGGCTTGCATTATATTGCATAACATGATTATCGAAGATAAAATGAGTAAAAATCTTTCACTCATTTATAACATGAGAGAAGGTGAAAGTGATTCCTTTTCGATTTCACATGACCATACAGCAGAATTTCAAGATTTTTTTTTCTGAAATCACATAAGCATTTCTAGGGTCCATTTGGCTTGGTTGAATTATTGGATTATTCACTGTTTAGTTTTTTGTCCTTATTTGAAATTTTTCTTTAATTTTTTGTTTTTCATCATTTTTTTGATGATTGTTGGTTCGTCTCGACAAGAGCTTTCAGAAAAATTCTCAATCATCAGCTAAATTTGAAAAAAGTTCAGAAAAGACAAAAAATAAGCCAAAAACAGCATCCGTGTTAGCTTATTTTTCGTTTTTAGTGACTTTTTTAAAACTTTTGGACATAATTTTATACTTTTTAGATTCATTTCGTTGATAAGAACCAATAATCCACGAAAAATGACATAAAAATAACAAATACAAAAAAAATTTGAATAAAAATAAAAAAAAAAACCCGGATAATCTAGCCTGTATTAATGCAGGCCAAATAGACCACTATTATTCAATATATTTTGTCATCAAACTTAATTTTTTCATCAATAAAATACATCTTTGTTAGAGACTATAATTTTAATTCAGTTTTGAGTTGATTATTCAATATGTATAAATACATGTAGATGCAAAATACTATCTAAATATTACTAAAAACATATAAGTAAAATGTTCATTGTGTTTAATACAATAGAAGAGGTAAAAAGGGATGAAAAAATAAAATAGTAAAATATACAGTTTAACATCTTTGTTAGAAACAATAGTTTTTGAATGTCAAATTTGCAAAAGTCAAATTACCATCTTTGTTGAAGGTCCAAAAATTTAAATATCAAATTACCACATAGGCCATCAAAATTTAGCATCTTTCTTAGAGATGCTCTAAGATAGCTCAAGTGGCTTTGAAAATGGTAATCTGATGAAATATGGTAAGAGTCCTCCTGTTCGTCTTTTCTTGGTTAAAGACACCCAACAACTAGGCGCGTGCTGAATTATTATTTGCTGACGGGAGCACCATACAAGAAGATACATAATAACAATAAAGATGTATAGATGAGAGTATAGGTCCATTCTTCCCAGAAGACATCTCACAGCGACCCCCCAATCAAGAACAAGAAATACAAATCCATTGCAAAACAGTTATTGAATTCGATAAAAACGACGGGAAAATTCAGAGTTCTGCCCTAGGATAGGTAATACATCCACCGAGTTCGTCGTTAAACCCTGTAATTCTAATAGCCAAAATGGTCTCTAGGAACTATAGACAGGTTAAGTGAGCAAATGAAGCACCCCTCCTTTCCATCAATCTGCACCGTGATCTCCAGTGGAAGCTCGAGTTGATAACGAATCAATTGAGATTAGAGGAAAGATACAAACCACATAAACTACACTCAGAAACAAAAGCTAAGCACAGCAGGAAGAAGAATACAAACTTGAATGAGTCACTTCCTCTACAACATAAAGAACAAGATTATCTAATGGAACATAATATGAAAGGGAACACAATTTACACTTGTTACTGTTCCTTACATAGAATCCCCTCAAATCGGTATCCAACTAAAAGTCTTCAGAAGCATCACTAGCAGTACAGGTAACACTCCATTGACCACTACAACCAAAGAATTAGCTTGTAATCCCGGGTAATTGCATGGGACATTCGCAGATGCGCAGATCCAAGCTACAGGTCTATCATGGAATCATGTTCTTCGCCCAAATGTCATTGCTACAAGAAATTCAACCCTTACAAAGCCATGAGCAGAGCAGATTCAAATTCTAGTAGGAGTATTCACCAAGATGAATAGTTGTGGACAGACGAGAGCACTATTGCCAGGGAGGAGAGGAAAAAGGGAAAACAGTCTCTAGAAGGGAAACAACCATTTTCACCCTACCTTAATGACCTATGTAGACCAAATCTTGTTGCTTGATGTAACCTAGGGACAAAGGAACATAAATAAGAGAAGTTTTTCTCAAACTTCGATGGACCAGTAAAAATGACACTGCTGATGTAACCTAGAGAAGTTTCACTTCTAGCTCTTTTCCAAAAGTTTAAAAAACCACTTCAAGATTCCACATCCACCATGCAACTTCCCACTAGATATGAGTGAAACGGCTGTTCCCCACTCCTCAGCACTAAAAACGAGTTCTTTCTACTCAAAGCATGCATTGTAAAATCAAGGTTGTGAAATTACCAAGTCTCTGACAATTTGTTTCATTTCCGCACAAGCCTTACCATCCCCACCCCTCTACAATAATCACGACGACGGTAGCCATTATATTACCATGTTGCATAGCCCAAAAGACCAAAAGAAAGGAGTTAAAATGGACAAAGAAAAAAAGAGAGAAACAAACAAGAAAGTAAACGGAAGAAAGCAGGTGGGAAATGTCATCTTCAAGCAAACAGGTTGTTGCTACAGAAGGGAACCTGCAATAATGATAGTTATACAAGAAATTGAATGCCATGCTGCCAAAGTTGATGCTGTAATGTGGTACCTCAAAGGGCAGAAAAATAAACAGATTGTACCAGATTTAACTCTAAATGCAATTGGACACAATTGCAGAACAAAAAAATTCGCTCCGTAGTAAAATTTTGGCATACAAAAAAAATGGGAAAAAATAATATTTCGTAAGCAGTTCACACATGAAGAGAAAGTGACAATGGATCACCAATAGAAAACATACGAAAGGGACAACTGGGCAATAAAATAGGAAAGAAAGATCCTTCACCCGCATAGAAGGGCCATTAAGCATGTGGCTAAAGTCAAGTAGAAGAATCCATAAGGCATTACTCATATTTAGTCAAATCGGAAAATAGTTGCTTCTTAGCTACTTTAAAATCACCTACTCCACGACACTTGTTTGGAAACAAAAACATTGGAGTCATCAATACTACATTATTAAAAAGCCCTCGAACAAACATAAGTACTTGAATAGAAAGAAAAGTACAGTTTTAAAACTCTGGTCTTTAGGCAAACAGTACTTTTTGCTACCAATATAAATCGTTGTTTGCATATGTGCCTTGAACTTCAGAAGAATCACCAGTCCAAAACTAAAAGTTCGATGCATCTATGGAGGAATCTGCACAATGAATACATAGAACATCAAAAACCTTACAAAACGCAAAAATATTTTGAGCTGAAAATGTACAACCACCGAAGATGAAACCCCATACCTCGGATATGTCAAAATACAAATTTTTTTCATCTATCCAAACAGGATTCTAGCACAGCAAGGTTTGTCACAAAAATAAACTAGTAAAATTTGATGAGTAGGAATTTAGTCCAGGGCTATAAAAGATAAGAGCTAATTTCTACCATGAGCTGGGGAAAAGAAAATTTTGACAGTAGCATAGGCACATGTTTCAAAGCAAAAGCCTCATTTAAAAAACAGAAAATGCGATAAGATACATCGACCAGATGAAAAATCCAAAACATCTTTTATTAATGAAGTTGCCAACATGCCCCTTTATCCCGAAAAAGAAGGCAAGACGCTTCATCAAAATGAATACAACAGGATCAGATCCTTGCTAGCTCACATATTATGCATTCAACAAATAACATAAAGAAAAACTACCATCCAAGTAGATGGCAACAGAAACCAACCACTTAATACGGGGTATATTATGAACAGAAGTGCAAAGAACAACGGATATAAATACACTAACTGCAAACCAACATCAGGAGAGCAAAACTAAACTAATTAGGGTTCTCATTCTATATGCATTTGACATTGGTTTTCCAAATCAGTGGGATATTTTTAAATTTGGGGTTTATACTGCATGGATATGCAAGAAGACGATTGCTTGTTTGAGAACTAGTCACTAACTGTCATTGGATGCAGTGCAATGCATGTTGAACTTCAACGTACATTTAGAAATGAAGCATCACTTACTCAGTTGTATAGGGCAAGTTCCTGCACTGGATCCGTTTTTGTAACAGTGAGCATGGAACTAAGATGATGATTCTTGGGTTCTGGTAAAGATGCATAGTGAATGCACAATAGCCTTTTTAGGATGCATAGAAGCTTATTTTTGCATAAGGCTTAGATAAATCAAACGCAAATGATATATATGAGGTGCTATTTAGGCAATCGTGATTTTGGACATATAATCATTAGGATATTGTGCTGGTTTGCAATTAATATTGTTTTGGTTTTTGATTTGGATCGTATGTAATGGGATATCTATGCTGGTTACGTATATAGTGGTTTATGTATTGTGCTACTATGCAATGTATTAAACTTGTACTTATCTTATATTGCACTCCATGTCAATTACATAATCAATACAAAAGATGTCATCTTCGATACTGTTTTTTCGACATAGTTAAGTAGTGCTAGTGACATTAACATTGAAATTATAGCCAAGATAAAGCTTGCAAACACCAACACCTTCAGAAGCACCATGTTGCCTTGACTGATTTTCGAACTTTGCGCTGAACCTCCATCTAAAATACCTTGGTGGTTTTCTTTAGTGCTACCACCACTTGGTTCGGGTGATGATGGTCGTGCAAATGAAATGTAGTTGGTTGCATTCATGGGTTGCAACACTCTCAGTAACCACAGTCCCCCAATGCCTTCGTTGTTTTTTGCATGGGTATAATTTTGGCTACCCCCAGTGCTTGAAGAAGACATCCTTCCACTTTGGTATGCACAAAACCACAATTAATTACCTGAGAGAGGGAGAGAAAGCTCCTTCCATCTCTTTCACCAGTAAGGAAAAAGTGGATAGAGTAAATGGGGGAAGGGGGGACAAAGGCTTTTATGGATAGGTTCTGGGGAAGGCAAAAAATCTATTTATTTATTTATTTTTGTGTGTGTGTTGTTTGGGGAGAGATGGGTGGTGTTGTGAAGCAAGAAAGCTGGCCCATGGGAAAAAGGGTTTACATAAATTGTCTTTTGCCGACCATCAATTTCTGTTCCACTCCAGGGGATGCAATTGAAATTTACCAACACATGATCCACACCAATTTCCAAACCCCCTTGTCTCATAATGTTTCCTCGAAAATGTCAAAATCCATCTTCTAAAGATGTTTAAAGCTCAAATAATTGTCCCCTTAACTATATATTGCCATTTTGATAAGATAAATGTTGATTAAAACAACACGATTCAAATCAGAAGCACTCTAAGAGTCTAAGTAGTATAAACTTCTTTCACCTTTTTCCTCATATCCATTCAGGAAGTTATGAATCTTGTTTGGAGAAATATTTCATATGAACATATATTTTTCAAAAACATAGTTTGAATTCTTGTTTCTCTTATTCATATCACATATAAATTATGTTACATATGATCATAAACAAGCTTGTTATATTTAACCAAGGTTCTTGCAGACTACACGATCATCATTCAAAGCAAACCCTTGATTGTTTTAAGATGAAATTACAAACTAGACAAATTATCTCTAAGATATGGATGAGTATATGCATAGGCATATTTTATAAGCTTTGAAAACATAGACTGAATCTTTACAATTTACGATTTGATTCGATTATTTCAAAGAGAGGCAGTATCGGTTCACGATTTGACAACTCTGAGTACAGGTCTCAGATGTGGGCACTTGTCTAAATGTGAAATTCATCTAATTTCTATCTGAACAACACTGGGACATGGCAACGTATTCAGATTTCGTGGTATATTTCTTTTGTTTCCACTGATAAATGGTTCTACAAGGTGTCTCAGGGAACTTCGTGTGAAATACCTGGTAGGAGCATGCCCACTAAATTTGTCGGGAATGGACCTCATAAACTTTCGGAGTGTCGACTGGTTGACAGAACACGAGTACTTCATACAGTTAGAGAACTCCTTGCAACATAGTTTTAAAGCAAACCAAGACTACTAGTCATGGCAACGGGGAAAATGCACCTATTGTGCATCAAGAATAAGTTTAGAATAGTCTGAGATACAGGAGCAATATACCATATAAAGGTGTTATGGAAAGAACAATTGAAAGGAAGTTGAAGTTTCTATGTATGCTAATAAATACGTGAAATCAAAGATAAAATGGTAAGCTGGTGAAAGGAATCTTCTTAACTCTAGTAAATATGAAGTCATCTGCAGCTTAAAATAAATAACTGAAACAGAGGCCAAACTTCTGTAGGTATTGGTTGTCCTACTTGATGATTTAATAAGTGTAATACCAATAGATAATCCACTCGTGTGAGGAGGGCCAATCCCGAAAATGACTGCGCATTTCACAGCTTCTGAATAACAACAATTAAGCACCAAAGAATTGACCGTCAACGAAAGCTTATCCTAGCTACTTTGACAGGTAATTTCAATCAGATACTGAACTGCATAACTGTACCTTGGTGCTTGAGATAGATGCATAACAAAGCAACTTACCAAGAATATATATCTAACTCAGAGACGACAACTCATTGCAAGGGTGAAATAGAAAATTTTGAGGCCCCCAATACCAAATTTCAGTCAGATCTCAAAAAGATTAAAAAATTCAAGATAGAACCACTGCAATAAAGGAAAGAAGACAAACCCTAAAGTTGTTTCACCAGCCTCAGGGATGAACATGTCCTAACCTTTGCATAGTTGCTAGAAAAGTGATGAATTCAATAAGGTCCTGATGGAAACACTCCATGGCTGTAGTACTGATAGTATATTTTAAGGTGTTATGGTTCCTTCCCATTATATAACTACATTGCTCTCCTATCAAATCAAATGTCCCCCTTTCCACCATAGTGACCTGAATCTTTACCTGAATGGATTTAAGGGTGCTTGCCTAGCAAAAAGGTGAGTTCAGCTCTAAACTCTTTGATCCAAAACTGTATCAACCGATATACTTTAACAGCAAACATTCAGCATTAGAATAGCTAATTCACATACATGTAGTATCCTGCTTGACCTGAAACTCTGCGCCTAGTGATATGTGCCATGGGATTCATTATTGAGGACCTAAAGTCTAAGACAAAGTACACAAATACTCTCCAAAAATACTTCCATGGCTCTGCACACGTATAACGGGTCACACTAATTGTCTATCTACTTCCATTTGAATATTTTAGACCAGAATTTACTTTTTGGCAGGCAGAAATTGTTTAGGAGACGGGGAATGGTTTCTGAAACTATAAAGGAAATCTTTATGGCAAGAAGATAAGTATGAGGGTGGAACAAACGGACAACGAATTTTCAAGCAACAAAGGAGAAAGGCAAAGAAAAACTTATGAGAACTACAACATTTTTGGGAACCTTTGTCATGCCCTATCCTCCTCCAAAATCATCAGATTTACTGACAGTTCAACCCATAGCTCAACATACTTATTGAACAACATAATTAGCAGCCAAGGCATTTTTCTTTATTGCTTAAGCATTTGTATTCTTCAGCTACACATACACATATGCTACTGTCTATTTAATGTCAGATCTTAATAAGTCCTTCATAAATGAATGTGAATATTTGTATGACCAGTAACAAAAAGCAAAACAATCAACCAAGCACGACATCACTATGTAGGAATGTTTTTTTCACTTACCTAGTGCCCGTGGCCCATGTAAGGTGCGCCGCCACCAGGATGCGGCCTACCAGCACCACCTTGCCCCATTTGTGGGTTCTGATACCCACCCTGCATCACTTGCTGATTTCCATAGCTGGCACCAGGCTGATTCCCATATCCACCAGGATTGTTCATCACTTGTGGCACTCCCTGGTTCATGGGTGCACCAAGTCCCCCAAGCAGGTTATTGAGCCCCAGCCCAGCCCCCTGAGTAGCAAGAAGAGCGGTTAACGCCTGCCCAAGAGCCGGGCTCAATGCAGGTGCTGCTGCAACAGCAGGATTGAAACTCATGGAAGGTCGGGAGGGAGCCATGAGGTGTCCGGGTCCAGCCCCACCACCAGCCGCATACTTGTTCTTTTCCTTCCTCGAAGAGTGTGGATGGTACTGCTGGTGATGAGGATGATGATGATGTTGCTGCTGCTGCTGCTGCTGCTGAAAATAGGGCTTACCAGGTTTGGGACCATCAATTGCCTTCTGGCAATGCAGTGTGACACCTTCGAAGTTCTTATGGGGCTCTTCCAGGGCCTTCTTTGCACTCTCAACGGACTTGTACACAAAAAGACAGAACCCTTTTGGCTTCCCAGTTTGCTTATCCAATCCCAGAGGCCCATCCTCAATCTCACCGAACTTAGCAAAGAACTCGAGAAGCTTCTGAATATCGACCTCTGCAGAGACATTGCTCACAAAAATCTTGCGCTGGGTGTACTCGGAAACAGGTGGGGCCGTGGGGGGAGGAGCTGGGACCGGCCCAGCAGAGGCCAACTGGCAGGAGGTCATGCGATTCCCAATGTTTTTCTGGGGCTGCTTGAGGGCCTTTCGAGCCCCACTGCGGTGCTTGAAGAGAATGAAGGCATAACCCTTGGACTTACCAGAGACCTTGTCAACCACAGCCTTGCAATCTTCAATCTCACCGTACTTGCCGAAGACGCTAGTTAGGGTTTCAGCATTAGTGTCCCAACCGAGCCCATGGACGAAGATCTTGCGGTGAGCTGGGTCGGCATCGGCCAGCTTATGAAGGAGCTCCATCAATTCAGGGTGCTTCGAAACAGCCTCTTTGACGAGAACAACGAGCTGTTCCTTACCAAAAGGCTCTAGAATCTTCTCGACGGGCTCTTCCTCCAACTCCTCCTCCTCCTCTTCATCGGCTCCCTTCCCGCTGCCATTTGCTTCCTGTTCCGTTGAGGCCTTCATTGCTTCACCACCGCCTTCTTGTGCCTCTTGTTGTTCTCCTCCGTTCTCATTCTCGTCATCCTCCATGTTCTCGGTCTGCTCTTCTTCTTCCTCTTCTTCTACTTCTTCTTCATCGTCGTCTTCATTTGTCTGTTGTTCTTCTGGATCATTTTCAAACTGTTCTTGTTCTGGTTCAGCTTCGCCCCCTTGAGGTTGAGGAGGCTGTT
Source organism: Arctostaphylos glauca (assembly GCA_019985065.2). NCBI lineage: Eukaryota > Viridiplantae > Streptophyta > Magnoliopsida > Ericales > Ericaceae > Arctostaphylos > Arctostaphylos glauca. Next base: position 9,812,179 of record JAHSPW020000001.1, on the reverse strand, counting down.
GTTCGGGTTCGATCTGAGTTGGGTTGGATGTTTCGGCCTCGGAAGGGTGAATCTTTCGTTTCTTAGCCATGGCAGAGAAGAGATGTTCTAAGGATTAGGTTTGCTTTCCGACTTGGAGGCTAGGGTTTCTAGCTTTCAGGAACAGTACACAAGGGATACTTTTCCCTTCTCAACTACCGCTTGAAACAGACGGTCGACGCTCGGCTCGTACTTTCGTCGTTTTAAAGGTACTGGATCCTTCGCTATTCGAGCCGGGTTATTAGAATAACCGTACTCGAAGGTTATTAATAATTTAAACTGAATTTAATTGTAATCGTAATCGAATTTTTTTATTTTCAAAACAAAAAAACTAATAAACATTAAAACCGTAATTCTAATAGTTTAGTTATTAACTCGGTATTTTCTTCGGTTCAGAAAACTGTTTGGTTCGGAGAACAATTTGCTTATTTTTTAAAATCATAATCGAATTGAATCCGAACGGGTATTTGTCTGTTACGACTATACTCCCACCCACAAAAAAAAAAAAAAACGATTACAGTTCGCAAAAAATTATACAGTTCAGCTCGAATAACTAACACTTCGATCCAAATTGTCATTCCTAGTGGTCATGCCCCAGGTCCAACAAGCTTTACCTAGGGGTGAAATAGGAAACCGGGAAATCAAACCGGACTAGTAGTTTAAAGAGCTTAAAAATTGATCCGATCCGATTTCGATTTGGATTTTTGGAAAATCAAATTTTCGATTTAAGGGTTTAAAAATTTGGTCCGGATTTTAACTTTTAGTTTGGGCAACCCAATGATGTACGCTCACGTTGCATATGCGCATACGGATCACTGAAACCCTAAATTTGGTCTCATATTCTCAGTGGCTAGTCCTCCTTCATCTGTCAATGACAGCTGCACCTCCTTCGTCTCTCATTTCGTCTCTCTCCAGCCTATGCATCTCTTTCGTCGTCTGATCGATTCATCTCTCTTAGCGGTTTTCTCTCTGCTTGACGTCAAGGATTGAGGTAAATCAAGTAATCTTCTCACTTTCCTTTTTTATTTTTGAACTTGAGGAGGTTCTCTGTAATGTCCCCTATATTTTAAAATCACAATAAAATCTTTTTTTTAAGAATTAATTTTATTTTTTTCGCCACATATACTTACGATCATACGTGTTTGCATACACTTAAATCTTTACCTTATCTAAAGGCATCTATACTTTAGCAAACCAAATCATGAAATCCAACCACGCCATTTTCAAATTCCCATCACCCCATCCCATCCCCCATTTTAGGCTGCCTTTAGCTCTCTCCATACTACAGATTTGACACCCAAAATCCCCCAAAAATCTCATCAACCTTAAATCCCATGGAAATCCTCCTAACCACATTCACCTTTTTTTTTTCACCTAAAGAATTTAACCACAGAGAGAGATAGAGGTTGGGCCGAGAGAGAGAGAGAGAGAGAGAGAGCTTATTCCTGGAAGTGGAGGAGAAAAGAAAGAAGGAAGAAAAAGAAAAAGAAAAAAGAAGAAAGAAGAAGCTTCGGCCGAACTCTGCTCTATCGCAATCGAACACACTTGAAATACCACCGGAAACTTCGCATACATGTAAGCTCACCTCGCCCGATTTCGAATGTATGTTTTGGAAAATCCCCAGGACTCCACGAAGTCTCCATGAATAAAACGGATAAAAATCGACTTGAATATCATATGCATGTCTTGTAGCCGTGGTGCGACTTAACTGAGCTTGGACTTAAACTTGAGGTGTACGAACAACAAATTCACTTATGGACTTAGAAATAATTTTACAATACAGTATTCATTTCAATTTCCGTACTTATGTATTACTACTACTATACTCACTGTGCATATCTTCTCATATGTTGAGACGTAAGGATAGGTTTGACTTCTTGAGTGTCAAAATTCATGGTGTATATTGTTTTTGCCCCTGACGTTTCATGCAAGGTAATGATGAAGATGGAGCAAAAGTTGAGTATGGCGGTGAAGAACCGAAATAACAAATCAACGACGACATCAACATGGAGGAAGAGCTTGTTCACTCGTAGTTTTCTTAGAGTAAGTTTAGAGTTTTGTATTCTCAACCTAGTCCCTTTTGTTTCTAAAAAAGAATATCCATCTTTTGAAGAACTTTATTTTGGTATTTCTTATTCTGAAATGACGAACTATATAATTTCTTTTCTGATGAAATGAAGAACGTTTGAATTCTCCTATTTTTCTTGTAAATTAATGTGTTCGAAAATCAGGGCGTTATATTCTCTATTTGAACATTGTGGCTCTCTATTTTTGAACTGTATGAACATTTTCGAACTGTATGGATAATAGATGTGTGATTCAATGAACTATATGAATCTGTGATTCAATGGACTAATACTGTGTGGTTCATTAGATGTATGAACTGTATAATGTGTGATTCATACTGTATGAACATTAGATGTATGAATTGATACAGTGTGATTCAATGAATTGTAGGGATGTACGAACATTCATTAGATGATCTCTCCTGTAGGTATGCGAATCAATTAACTGATACAGTGTGATTCAAAGTGTATGGGATTAGTAATATTGGATAACTGTTTGTATGTATGTATGTATGTATGTATGCTATGAGTGTTTGGAGTGTTTGGTGCTGTATGTTATTGTAATATAACATATGATTTGATCGATCCATTCACTATATAAGTCATGATTTGTTTGTTTAGTTTAGGTATCTTTAGTTTTAGAATACAACGTTGAAAGTCATGCCCCAAACAAGTCTCATACAAGCTAGAGGTTTGAATTCCCTTATGTTTTTCGATTATTGTGTTTAGAGCTCCTAGTTGCGAGCTTTGCTCCAAAGTTGGAAAACTCTTTGGAGTAGAGCACTAGCTTGCAAGGCTCCTTCTTGTCACGCCCCGAATTTCCACATATAAATAATACATATTCTTTAAGAAAATCTCATAATTCTCACCAATAAGCCCACATATTTACTCACCACCAATCATCCAATCATCATGAAGTCTATAGTGTACATAGATTTAAAGAAAATAATAATAATATTTCAGAAGAGTTTACAAGATTCAACATGCAATCTATAGTGTAGCCCTCCAGAATGATGCATCATCTCATGCACTCCAAGCTCTCCATGCTGAACCCCAAAAAGGTACCTGAAAAGGATAGGGTGAGCCATACAGCCCAGTAGGAAAGTCTACACAAATATTATGAACATATGAAATGAAATGGCATGCCACCCAATACTCAATAATCACATAAGTATGAACTTACACATTATATCACAAATCATGCACGTACAACCTATCCACACGTTTCCTCATCAACCCATCCATTGCTCCACTCAATATCCACCCAAGACTTTCAGGTCTCATCATTAAAACTTTATCATCCATTCCTTTCATAAACTCCGGACGTTCTCGTGCTAAGTATTTCACATTACTCAATTCTCACCACTTGTATCGATTCGAAGATTATCTCTCCAACCAGCACCTCACCCACGGTGGCTAGAAAACATCGAAAGATAACTGGCACGTATCCGAATGGAAGCCAGACAATACTAAGATTCAACTTGCACATCTCCCGTCGGAGGCTGAAAACTATAAACATCCACCTAGCACATCTCCCACCGGAGGCTAGTCAATGTTAATATCCATCCAGCGCATCTCCCACCGGAGGCTGGTCAAAGGTGTTATACCTTTCTCATCTAGTTCCTTTCATTCTTACTTTACCATCCAATGTCCAAGGTCACACAAGAACGGTCTACCAATCCCATGCAGTTCAGCAATAAAGAAAATGAACGACAAAGCCTGTAATAGCAACCGTGCACCACACGTCATTCGCCGACAAACCAACATCACTTTCAAACCGAATCCTCATAACACGTTTCACAATCAAGTCGTTCCTTTAGAACTTATCATGAACTCACATACGCGGGTCAATCACGACAGACGAGGCATCTCAACATGCCGGGATATCAAACCATACTCCACTCCAAACTACACTCATCTTAAAATCTCAAGGCAAGCTAGGGTTACCACACTTCCAGGGATCGGAAGGGTTAGACAAAGTATGTCATATACCAGGGCCCATACTCACACGTTAACCCAAACTCCTCACGGCACCATAATTTCGTCACGTCCAAGTCTATCATTATTTCACGGAACCAAGGAACTCTTCACAACACCAAGACATAGTGGATCACCTCTAGACATGATAACAAGGAGTATAAACTCAAGGAAGAAGGATCTCTCCCATGAATATCTCACAACCCGACTCAGCCCACAGTCAATGGTACGGTACCTCGCAAGCAAGTCTAGGCCTAAGGATAGGTAGGCAACTCTCCTATGAGGGACACAAGGGTGATAGTAATCTCGATGCAGGTTCACCTCAATACAGGGGCATACTTATAACCCGTCAAAATGTGATTCACATCCAATTCTAGCATTACCCGATAAATTCACAAAATATAAGATTTTCTCTCAATAAAACACCATTGATTCTTGTTTAAAACTCCAAAATAACTTTCATCTCGTAGGTCAAAACATTGTCCTCACCCGACTCCCAACTCAACCCAACCATCCTCAAGATGTTATTGAATTCTTCCAATCACTCATGGTCCGTTGTATAATTTCTTCCAATCAAAAGTTACACCGAACAAATGTCCTTCGACACTCTCTAATCATGCACAACTAGCCCAAACTCATAAACTTGACGTGATGTACAAGAGATTGAACTACGCACCCAGTGGGAAAATCTATGTCAAGATTATGCGCATGTGAGATACATGGTATGCACAATGATCATGGTATAACAATGCATCGCTTTCATATATCATACACAACCACACGAATAACAATCAACCGTTCGCCAATACACATACAACAACCATGTCTCGCAATTTACCCATTGCTCACATCCAATGCTAATCGAATACAATCACATAAGTCAAGATAGGTTATACCCTAGCACTTCTCCCAACGGAGGCTAGGCAAGGCATCATGTCGTGCCAAATCAATGGTCATACATATATCCTAACACATCTCCCAACGGAGGCTAGCCAATGTCGATTCATGGCGTTCAAGATAGTTTATACCCTAGCACTTCTCCCAACGGAGGCTAGACAATGCACCAAGTCGTGCCCAAACAATAGTCATGCGTATATCCTAGCACATCTCCCAACGGAGGCTAGCCAATGCCGATTCATGGCATTCCCTAGCACATTCTCAACCGGGAGCTAGTCTCATAGTTTGCCTAGCACCACTCCCGACGGAGGCTAGTATTACACTTATCGTTCACGACAACTTATGTCAAGTCAATTATACCCATATCACATTCATTAATTCATCCATACATAACCAATCCCAATTGTCTATATTCACGTCAAACAACCAATTAACGATGTTCCACAGCATAATACATAACGGAAATAAAATCAGAACACAAAAACGCACGGCCTTCATTCCAGATGCCCCAGGAGCGCTACCCCAAAAACAAGGGAGCGCTACCCTCTAAGCCTCGGGAGCGCTACACCAAAAACAAGGGAGCGCTACCCTCTAAGCCTCGGGAGCGCTACACCAAAAACAAGGGAGCGCTACCTCTACGTTCCAGAAGCCCCAGGAGCGCTACACCAAAAATCAGGGAGCGCTACCTGTGCAGAAATCAGCGTGATTTCCAGATTCCGCACTTGGTCCAACTCACACCAAAACAACAAACTAACCACGATCTAGGCACCAAAACACATCACATACACATAATACAAGGTAGAAATCCCTACCTCAAGCTTCAATGTGGATGATTTGATGAAGAACACAAGCCCTAGCCTCCAAATCCTCTTTGAGCTTCAAATCCTTTCCTCCGAGCTTCGAATCAACGATCAAGTCTTGGATGCTTGTCAACCACGATGCCACCCTGCACTATCTTGAAGGAATTTAAAAACGAAGCACAACCCCATGAGATATGGTAGAGAGAAGAGAGAGCCATGGGTTTGAGAGAGAGAGGTTTGGGGAAAAAATGAGGGGTTTCTCCTCCCCTCCATCCAAAAATCTGATTTTTAAGGCCCAAGGGGCTCCCGCGTAATAAGCCACGTAAAGAGACGCGTGCGAAATAAAACGAGCGACTCCGGGCTCGGGTCCTATGACCCAAATCCGATACATGTCGTAATAAATCAAATTGTTTACCCGAAATCAATTTTCAAATAATTATTTTTAAAAATTTAAATTTTCCGGGTCCTTACACTTCTTCTGCTAAGTTGCATATATGTTCATTGTCTGAACATTACATTGTTTGTTTGTATGTAGATAGATGATTATGGACTTAATCGTGTAGATAGAGAACCCATATTAGTGGATGATAATGAACACAATGAAAAGATTCAACAGAGTTCGAAAGCAAAAAAATAGGTTTATAGTGTGGGATCATTTCACGAAATTGTCAAAGAAGGAGGGTGAGACACCAAAGACTAGTTGTAATCACTATGGCCAAGAATATTCGCGTCATTCCAAAAATAATGGGACATCATCAATGTGAACCCATATCGTGAAGTTATATAGAAAATAAAACTTTAGTGAGTACAATATCAAGAGGAAGGGGGATAAGAGGCAAAACATCCTGTCGTTTAGAGTCGTGGATGGAGGAGGTACGGTTCCCCAGATTACTGTCTTAAGTTTTAGTGTGGACGCATGTAGAAAGGTCTTGGCAAAAATGATTGTGTTTGATGAACTATCATTTTCTTTCATTGAAGGTCAAGGTTTTAAACAATTCATCCAAGTTGTACAACCCAAATGGACTAGAATCCCTAGTAGAGTAAAGATTGCAAAAGATTATATTTAATTGTTTAGACATGAGAAGAAAGTTTTAAAGAGAGAACTAAGGAACCAACGAATTTGTCTTACCGCGGATACTTGGACTTGTCTTCAAAAATCTTAACTATGAGTGTCTTATAGCCGATTTCATTTATTATGATTGGATACTTCACAAAAAGATTCTCAATTTTTGTTTAGTTCCAAATCACAATGGCAAGACATTTGGTAAGATGGTAGAAAAATATTTTGTGGAATGGGGATTGACAAAATCAGGGCAATCATGATTGACAATGCAAGCTCGAATAATGATGTAATTGATTTCTTGAAAAAGAAGACCATGAAAAGAGACTCAATTATTCTCAACCATGACTTTTTGCAGTCAGGTGTTGTGCTTATATACTGAACTTGGTTTTCTGTGAGGGGTTGAAAGATGTAGATGTGTCAATTACAAAGGTACACAAAATTGTGAAGTATGTGAGGTCCTCCTTGGTAAAGTATGGTAAGTTTAGATTATGTGCTAATAGAAATAAAATTGAATCTAAACTTATGCCTTGTTTAGATGTGGCTACTCATTGGAACTCAACTTACTTTATGTTGGAAAGAGCATTGATATATCAAAAAGCATTGAGATGTGCGAAGATAAAGATAATATCAATATGTCACTTTATGTCGGCGTTAGAGAGGATGCAGGTGGTGTAGACGACCATGAGATTGAGAATGAGAATGAGATGAAAGGAAAAAAATTTATTTGCTGGGTCAAGTGAAAGCGGGAAAGGGAAAAGGAAAAGGAAGGGAAAGGGAAGGGGGCGGGGGGGAGGTAGTCTAGGGATGGCAATGGTGCGGATGGATTCGGTTATTTATAACCAAACCCGATCCCCAAACACAATCCGAATTGAAACCGAATTGAAAACCGAATGAAGGGAGAGAGAATATTCCATAACCAAACCAAATGGGGTTCGGTTATTTCTCGAACCGAATGGTTTGGTTATTAATTATCTGAACCGAGTCGAACCGCCCTCTCTCTCTCTCTCTCTCTCTCTCTCTCTCTCTCATCCTTCAATTCAAAGATACTAACGGTAGTCACTAGTTTTAAGTTTTAAAAACAAATATTATCTTGGTTCGGCTTTTGACAAAGGGCAGCGCGTATGTTATATTATTTCTCTTGTGTTTTACGAAATTGAAACAGATTTGAAATAGCATGTACTGGATATGTCTTCTAGCTTCGTTCAGTGACCTTTAGTGTTAAATCTCTATGCACTTTTTGCACCTTGCTGAGAGAGAAGTACTTGATCGGAGTTGCATTGTAGCCGTTGATCGGAAACTCTTGCGCCGCTACTGACCTTAGTTCTTCACTTCCTTCATCCTTGTGCTGTTGCCACAAAGTCTGAATGTGATAGATTTTAGGTTAGCATTTAGGTTGACTCACAAAAGTCCAAAGGGCTAAAAAGTAAAAGAGTTATAAATTTTTTATATATTATATATGTACATTGGGTAAAAGCCAAAGCATTATAGAATTATAATATTATGTGTGTGTGTATAGATATATATAACGACACCGTTTTCGGTTCAGTTCGAGTAACGGTTCGATTATTTTGCTAACCATAACCAAACCGAACCCGAACGGATATTCGTCCTTCTGTACCATATCCACACCCACCGAAAAAAAAAGATTACGGTTCAAAAAAATTAAGCAGTTCAGTTCGGGTAACCATCGGTTCCGTACAAATTGTCATCCCTAGGTAGTCCTACAAGTGATGATTGGAAAGTAGTGGAATTATAAGTTGAAGTTCTTAAAGTTTTTTACCTTGTGACTGAAAGGTTTTCGGGTTCTTTGTATTGACTTTCAATACATTTTTCAAAAAGGTAATGAGGGTAAAAAATGTTATTGCCACATTGGAGAATAGTGATGATGCTAAGTTGGTGCTCTTGGCTAGGGGCATGAATAACAAATGTGAGTAAGTTTGAATATTGCCACATTGGAGTAAGTTTGAAAAGATAAACTCTTTGTAGTTATATGCTAATGTACTTAATTCCCATTACAAGTTGAATGTTGTAAGATGGAGTTTGAACAAATACTACGACAAAATGGCTGTTCAAAGCAAGGTTTTGGAGATGAAGAATGGGATGACAAGGCTTTTACAATTGGTGTGAGAATAGTATTATTGACCGTGGGCAATCACAACATGGTGAATTTTCCAGAAACAATGAGAATAACGCCAAGTAGTCTATGGATTTTGGCGAGACAATGGAAGATGAATTCGAGAATTTCATAGAAGAGTAGAGTAATATAGTGACCAAATCAGAATTGGAAAGGTATTGGTCAGAGAGTAATGAAGATGGCAAAAGACTTGGTGATGATTGGAATGTCTTAACTTAGTAGAAAGAAAATTCGGTCAAGTATCCAATTCTTTCTCACATGGCAAGATACATTCTAGTTATTCTAGTATCAATCATCGCACCCGAATCCTCTTTTAGAAGGGAGAACGTATTCTTAATTTATACCGGACCTCTCTTTCTTCCAAAGTGACAAAGACTTTTGTATGTGTACAAAATTAGTTGAGGTATTCATCTCAAATATCTCTTCGAGATCAACTAGATGAGGCGGAGACACTTGAATCGGGTACTACAAGTTGTCATTTAACAATACTTTTTTTTATTTGAGTTTTATTTTTTGTAGTTTATCTTGTTTATACTTTTAAAAATTTTGGGAGATTTGAGAGAGGAATCAAGTGTCTCTCACATATGAAAAGAACGGAAGAAGAGATGGGTAAAACATAATAATTAGTACTTTTAAATACTTTCTCTTTTTAATTTTTTTTTTGTATTTTATTATCTTTAAATTTTGGTTGTTTTAATCTAATTTGGAGGATGTTTTGTTTCTTGCTAAAAGCGGAGATAGTAAAGACTTGAAGTTATAATATGTTGAGAGGGTTGAATTTCAAAATTTGTAATATTTTTGGGTGAATTTGTGATGAATTTATAATTTGTAATATGTTGGCATTATTGAATTAAGTTTTTTTTAATTGTGTTTGAATTAGGTTATGACCACATCTCACTAGTAATTTTAATTGGGTTTAAAGTCATACTCCTTCCGTCCCAATTTGTTTGTCCAGTTTAGAAATTCCAACTTATTAAGGGGACATAATCATTACTCTTAAAAGTTTTAATTTTCCAAAAATACCCTAAACTTTAAGCATTAAATGAGAGTGCACGTTTTTCAAAGTGTGGTTTTTTTAAAAAAAGAGGGGCATTAAGATAATTTTCACAAGTTAACTTTAAAAATGGACAAACATTTTGGGACATGTAAAAGTAAAAAAATGGACAAACAAACCGGGACGGAGGTAGTAATATGCAGACTGCAGTTGCTGATTGAAACTGCATGAGTCATGACCGAAATGTTGCACAATATGAAATTGTAATACGTAGGTTATTATTATTATTTTTTGTAATATGTAGTTGTTGAGTGTAATTTTTTTGGGTTTGGCCGGAAATGATGCCCAAAAATTCAAAAACCCAAATCAGCCACTTGCTTTTTCTATGAATTTTAGATTTTTTTTTGGGCTCGAGTATGAAAGTTTGTCCAAAAGCCCAAAAAACAAAACCGAACTGACTTGGACCGAACCGAACTAGTATATATAATCGGTCCGGTTTCGATTTAGAGAATTATAAAATTGGTCCCGTTCCAAACATTACACCAAACCGGACGGATTACACCCTAGCTTTACCCTGTTTTTGCGCATAAAATAATCAAAAGTTTTATTGTTTATTTTCTTAGAAAATTATTCGGGAGAATAGAGTTTAAAACTTAAATTTGGAATACGAAAAAATGATAATACTCTAAAGGGGGTTAAATAATATGTATTGAATGAATTTTTTGAAAGTGTTTCGTGAGTAAAATTATAATTAGAATTCAAAAAAATTCTCCACAGGTGATTTTTAAATTTTGCATTCTTTAATTTATTTTTCAAAACATATTTTATAATTTATAACTAAACACTTAAAATATAATTCTGCATAATACATAATACGTAAGGGAGGCAGAGACTTCCTAGTTCCTAAGAATGAAAACCAGTAGAAGCAGAGTTCCAATGGAAGCTTTGACTTTAATTGAGGAAATTAAAGTCTAATGACTCCATTACAATTGGAACGCAAAAGTGTAGGAGGTGTGATTTTTCTATCAAGTAAAGTTAATACATCAATAATGACAGGACAAAATATCTCACAATCTCTTTAATTAAAACTTAATTTCTCACAAATTCCATTGCATATAATATAATAGTAAATTCCGACTAACTTTATTGATAATAACGTCGGGTTTTATTTTACATATAACGCAGGGTCACTATATAATATGGTTACCTGTCGTTATATGTAAAAATTAATGCAGCTTTATTATATATATATATATAGAGAGAGAGAGAAAACTTCTAATAAGGGATCTCTTATTTTGCTACGGTGCGAATCTCTCATTTTCTGATCAAATTTTGATGATCTGAACCGTTTAATATGTTTAAAATATATTTTTAAGGGGTTAACGTGAGAAATTATGCAGGGTTACCTTATTAGTAATTTGGCATAATTTTTACAAATAATGCTACTCGGCGTTATTATATAACACTAATAATAATAATAATTTCAAGCGACTTTATTGTATATGTATTTTGATAATATCCTTGACATTACAAGAATAATAATAACGCGGATTTAGAATAATAATAACGTCAGCCGCTTTATAATATAAATGCATGCATTATATATTATGTAAGTATAATAATAATCCGTCTTTATTAGATTTTATAATATTGCCGAGCGGGGTTTTATGTAAAAAATAACCCTAACATATTATACATGAAGTAACTCGGCGTTATTATTATTTATTATACATATAGATATAGTTACCCGGCATAATTGTTAAATTAAATAAATAAATAGTATTTATATTATACATATTAATATGATAATCCGGATTACTTTTTTTAAGAAGAGAGTGACATGAGGAATTCATATAAATTGTTTTCTATATAAAAAAATCCTTTTAAATCAGTTGAAGCAACTTGACCAGAGGAATATAATACATGTTGCCTCAATGAAAATATTTATGAATAAGATTATTAAATAAAAAAATTTAAGGCAATATTTATGTACTAGATATGTAAATAGAAAGTCTTTGTTAAAGTAGAATTTAAATTAAATCGGTTGTCAAGGGCGGAGCCACCATAGGATAAGTGAGCTCATTTGACCTAACTCGATTTTCTACAATTGCTATATTTATTAAATATTTGAAAATCAATTAATAAAATTGACCCCATTAAATTATAATATTGCCCCAAGTATTCTATCTAAGAGTTCTTTCATTCTGAATTCAAGAATTTACGATGAATCAAATCTCTCCAAGTAGAATTCGAACCTACGACCAATCAATTAACAATCAACCGCTCTACCTCTGGGCTACTGTGGAAAAACTTGTACAGTTTGGGAAGGAATTTTGATTGATCAAAAAGAAGAATCAACTTCAACAGATATGCCCTTAGGCAAATCCATATATAACATAGAAATCAAACCTTAAAAGGGTGGACAATTAGTTCAAGCAGCAGGTATTCTTGCCAAATTGATTGCAAAAGAAGGCAAATCAGTCACATTAAAATTACCTTCAGGAGAAGTCCGTTTGGTGTCCCAAAACTGCTCAGCAACGGTCGGATAAGTGGAAAATGTTGGGGTCAACTAAAAAAAGTTTGGGTAGAGCTGGATCTAAACGTTGGCTAGGGAAGCGTTTTGCAGTAAGAGGAGTTGTTATGAACCATGTATAAAAATTGCCCCAGTATTTCACATAAGGTATAAATTGCCCAACATTTGACCTAGGTATAAAAATTGCCCCAAACATTTGACATGAGTATAAAAATTCTCCCAAATATTTCACTTATCATATAAGATTGTACCAATCATTTCATCTAAATAAGAAAACAATTATTCTTACTATATATGCAGATTGTGTAAAACAATTATATCGCATTTGAATAAAAAACATCTGATAAATAATACCTTACGCGTCTATGATTGAAAAGAAATCTTAATTTTTTCCTTAACGAGTCACCCTTTCTTATATCTTTTCTTAAATATGAAAAGTCTTGTGTTATTTTAAATTAATATGGAATAGAAGAAAATTTGTTGTGTAATTTTAGTAAAAATTTTGACGTCATTAACCAAAAATTCTGAATTTGTCCCTGTCGGTTGTAATGGATGAATAATTTTCCTTTCTAAATGAAGAGCCAGGATCTGAGGATGATATTTTTTCTTGAGCAAAATTAAAGCCAAGAATATTTTGAACAAAATAACAAATTGTATTTGTAGTGGTCTAAGATCTTGGATCATTATGATTTGTAGCAAACAAAATTAAAGCAAACTCTTGATCATCAACAAATTGTATTTTATGTTTATGATGCAGCCATTCGTTCTTTCATAATATAACCGAGCTATTCAATATTTTAGGTTTATGTTGCAGTCAAGCTTATTTTATTCTAGGGCCTTAGTCGATGATCAATATTTGTGCATAGGAGGTCATTACCAAGAACTGGCATCACAAATCAACTTATTACGTCATTGATCAAGTATACTATATTTGATTCAACAGGCACCAGTATGTGAAGGAGCGGCCCCACTAATATAGTGGCCAGGTGTGATGTCATTGACTTATTCCATTGCCTTTCTATTCTCATTTCCCTAGTGGCTAGAGACACTTCGAACTTGCGTATCATCATGATCATACTTTTCTATTCAAACACCTTTATTGACAAGTTCATGGCTTATATCATAAAAATACATTTTTTCCCTTCCCTTTTCTACTCGTTTGAAAACCAATGATATTTCCTTCATCAAGAAGAATAAATTAACCATTTCATAATGTTCAGCCATTTTTCAAAACATTTTAACATATCATTTTTCTCATTCAAGGACCCATATCATAAACAGTAATTTTGATATCAAATTAATATGCATAAACATAGTTTAAATATTAACATATAAAGTATGTCAAACATATATTGTCTTTTCATTCTGAAAATAACAAATCAATATAAGTTTCAAAGTTTGGTCATTATAGAATAATTCATGCCTTATGGATATAACATGGCATTTTACATAGTTCAAACATTAATCACATAAACATGTCAACATATGCTTTGGTATTCCAAAAGTATGAGTTAACATAACATCAACAACATAATTTTGATGTTGAACATGTATTGCAAACCGAGATTTTGAAAGTCCAAGTAAAAGAGGTATAATGAGACTTGCCTTGGTGTGCGTCTCGAAACTTCAACGGCACGTGTCCATCCCTCCTCTTTGTTATTTCTCTGGCTCTAAAATCGTTCTTGTTGACTTCTCAATCCTATCATTCCTCTTAATGAACTCTCAAGGTGGATTTTCCAAAATTCGAAATTTTCCCTCTAAAAATGAATTCCCTGCCCTTTAAATAGCACTCTGCCGACTAATCGGATCTAGATGCAAAGGCAATCTGTTTGGATGCTTAGCCTGATGTTTTGCCCAAGAAGTACCTACATTGCTTGTCCAGACGCTCAAGTACCCCATCCGAATGCTTGGCTTGGGTCTATCTGAACGGCTGGGGCAGTTTATATTGTGTCATATATTCTCATAAACTGGTATTTATATTGCATTGTTGTTGTATATCTTATGGATTAATTCTATTTTGCATTCTTTTATTAAATTTATCTTCCGAATTTTGCAGTATTAGTTTATGTCGCTAATTCGTAAAATCTAAGTGATTCATCAAAATAAGTAAATACAGTGTTTAGACAAATTCATGAGAACCATCAATATGGTTATAAGAGATAAAAAGTTAATATTAGGTTTTATTTCGAAGAGAGTATTATCTTTTGAATTTAGCCACTCAGAAAGATTAAAGTTATCATATACATATTATGCTGAATAAAATTTGGGTTATCAATGAACAAGATGGTATATCCAGGATGGTATCCTCATAACTAATGAGATAGTTCATCACTGGAAGAACAGGAAAAAGAAAGACATGGTTATCAAATTAGACTTTGAGAAAGCCTACGATAATCTTAATTGGAATTTTATCCTTTCAATGATGAAAGAGTTGGGTTTTCCTATTACATGGGTTAAAGAGTGTATATCCACTTGTTCACTATCTATCCTAGTGAATGGATCCCCTACTGAGTAGTTTCATATGGAGAAGGGTTTGAGACAAGGGGACCCTCTATCCCCTTTTCTTAGGGGCTTTGAAGTTATGTCTGGGTTAAGAATCAACTACCAGAAATCAAATATTTGTGGTGTTGGCTGGGAGGAATCTATTGTCAATAATTGTGCAGCCATTTTTAGATGTAGAGCATCACCTCTACCACTCAAATACTTGAGAATGCCCTTGGGAGCTAATCCCTCTAGATTAAAAACTTGGAAGCCTATCTTGGAGAGGGTAAAGCACAAACTTTCAACTTGGAAGAGGAATCTTTTATCTTTTGGAGAGAGACTAGCTCTAATAAAATCAGTCCTAGGAAGCCTTCCAATTTACTATTTATCCCTGTTCAAGATGCCAACAACAGTGGGTAATCATCTCAAGAAGATGCAAAGGAATTTCCTATGGGGTGGTTCAGGGGAAGGGAAAAAGATGAGTCTAGTCAAGTGGGAAGAAGTATCAGTAGCCAAAGATAAGGGGGGTATAGGGATAAAAAATATTCCTTGGATGAATCTATGCCTGATGCTGAAATGGTGGTGGAGATTTGCTTCAGAAAAACAAAGCATGTGGAAATGTGTCATTTGTGATCTATACAAAATTCCTATTAATGAGTGGCATCCAGTGGTTCATAGATATCCTCCGGGTCCTAGTTTATGGAAGAGTATTATGAAAGTTAAGGATACTCATCCTCAGGCTTTCAACATCTACATGAACTCCTTTAGATTGAAAGTAGGGAACAGGGAATTGATTAGCTTCTAGAGGGACATTTGGGCTACTATGAGACAACCATTAAGTAATCTATTTCCTAGATTATTTGAAGTGTGTAATGATAAAGAAGTCAAATTGAACACTATTTTCCAAACCAATTGTCTACAACGGTCGTTACAGTTCAAAAGGAACCTATACTCTTGCGAAGAAGGAGATATGGGAGCTATGCAACAGATTTGGGACTCAACGGGTCTAACTTCATCAGCTAGAGAAGACTCGGTGTCTTGGATTAATTCTTTGGGGGGAATTGAGGGTGAATTCTCAGTCAATCTTATGTATACAGCTTTAGAAGCATCCAACACTTACGAGGTCATTTCCCCTCCCCCTTCGGTCTGGTTTAGTGGAGTCCCTCCCAAGGTGCAATTCTTGTGCTGGGTGGCTTGGAAAGGGAGGATCAAAACATCTCAATATCTCTTCTTTAGAGACCTTCTCACTATCACAGAGATGTTGTGTTCCTTTTGCGGCAACCATCTGGAATCCCAAGACCATCTTCTAATTCACTGTAACAAAGTTTGGGAATTATGGGAGATTTTTCTGTATTCATGGGGAATTAAGTGGACTACTCCAAAAACAATCGCAGATCTTCTTCAATGGTGGTCCGAGTGGAGTCCGAGTGAAAATTTACTAAACAATCTAACAAACTGACGAATGATCTTTGGAGCTCCTTACCTACCACAATCATATACTCTGTTTGGCGTGCTAGAAACCAACTTCGATTCAACCTCTTAGAAGTTAACTGGGAGGTGTCGGAACAAGAAATTCGGTTTAGATGGGTGTGGGAGGCTAGAATAAGGCAGAAGCATAATTGCCCGTCCATTAAGCATTCTTTACAAACCAAGAGCGATGATCCAATGTGGTAGACTTAGTTGAGCAGGGGTTGGTCTCTAATCTGTTGGTTCAAAGTGAATCTGCATTCTCTCTTCTTGGGATCTCTAAGGAAGTTTCTTGATTTGTCTTTAGTAAAAGGTGTAGATATGGTAGGTCTGGGTACTTGAAGGTGTGTTTTTTTACTCTTTAGGGGTAGGAGAGGGTGAGGTTCAATAAACTCGGCTAATCCATCTTCTTGTATTTTCCGTTCCTCCATTTATATTATTCTCTTTTACTTTTCAAAAAAAAAAATGGACAAGGCTCCTGGTATAATTTTAATTTTATTTTTGGCATTGGCATGCATGTTAGCTAGGGCTATGTATTTTTTGTTATTGATGGTTAGAAATATTAAAATAAACATTGATTTGTATTATATAACAACGTTAAGAATCGATAGGAGAAGTGTTTATTAGAAAATAAACAAAAGCGAATAATTAACTATTTAAGAAATCCCGTCAATATAAACTCAAAAGCATATTCCACAACCCCAAGTGGTTGTCCGAGTAGTAGAGCGAATGAGCTGTAAACGCAGATATCTTGCGGTCGAAACTCGATAACTTATAAATACTTGGGGTCATTGAGGAGCTTGTCCGGTCATTTCCATCCATTGTGTCAGTAATTTAGGTCGAGAATCTCTCAAATTTTACTCCAGTTTAGTTCCAAACCGACTAGATACATCGGTTATAAAAAAAATAAAAAAGAGAGAGCATATTCCATCAATATAAGCTCAAAAAATTGTTGTCTTAGTTTTGTTGGAGATGCTGTTAGCCGTAAGTTTAATACTTAAAGCCTCTATTGGACCACGTGGTCTCCTCTACAAATTATTCTAGTTCTTGTCCGGTCGATCTCTCTAGATACTGAAATGAAATAGTATCACTCAAATCCTGTCCTAGCTAGAACCCCTGACTATATATCACTCAGACCCCCACTACAATATCATGGAGCTTCCATCATATTCCACCAACACCATTACTTCTCTCACCTCTCTCTCTCTCTCTCTCCCTCTCTCTCTCTCTCTCCAAGTTTAACTGGCTCTACTTTCTTTATCCAGTGAGTGAATTCCAATTCAAAAACCCACATGCATAATGTCCTTTCTCTTTTCAAAAAACTTGTTGCAGCGATTTTGTGTGGAAAAGCTTGAAAGGGATAATAGCAGTGTCGGTTTCTTCTCTAGTGATCACCTCCTCCCTTCTCTTGGAGCTAGAATCAACCAAGAAACCAAACTCCGAAGATGCATTATCTCCCCCTTCAGTCCTTGTTATAGGTGATCATGACCTCTAACACATATACCCCCATAAAACAAGAAACAAAAGCCAAACCTCATTCTTTGTTCTTCATTTTTCAGGGCTTGGGAGATGTTCTTGATTGTGCTAGTGGTTTACTCCGCATGGATCTACCCATTTGAGTTTGCATTTCTAACCTACAAGCAAGATGCCCTTTTCATAACTGACAACATTGTCAATAGCTTCTTTGCCATTGATATTGTTCTTACCTTCTTCGTTGCGTATGTCGACGGTCAATCTTATCTCCTTGTTGATGATCCCAAGAAAATTGCAATCAGGTTCTTAAGTAGAAGAAAGTCTAGAACCATAAATTTTCGTGCATGTATTCGAATCGTCTGATGCACATAAAATCATACTATACAGTTTCGAACTATTTTTATCTGAACCCCATCTATATATATATATACATATATGACTCTTTTGTCCAAAGTACAGGTATACATCAACCTGGTTTCTGTTTGATATCTGTTCGACACTGCCATTCCAATCCCTCAGCCTTCTCCTCTTCACAAATCCTAGCAGTGGAATTGGCTTTAAATTACTCAACATGCTCAGACTATGGCGTCTCAGACGAGTCAGCTCTCTATTTGCAAGGTCCGTCCACAGATTGGAACTGTCTCAGAAAAACACACATACTGCTTTAAAACACAGATATGTCCGGAATTGTTTGATTCACTTGGAGTTTTCTCAAAACAATATAGACTCTACGTTTATCGAACGATCTTGAACACATCTCTGTCTGAATCAGTGTTTCGTAATTGTGCGTAGACTTGCTACAGTACTTACAACAGTTTTCCTTCATTCAGATTAGAGAAGGACATCCACTGCAGCTATTTCTGGACTCGGTGCACAAAACTCATGGCTGTAAGAAACAAAATTTTATCAACTTTATATTCATCACAATCTCACAAATAAGTAGGGATGTAACTGGTTTGGTTTCATCAGGTTTGGTCGAACCCAAAAATCAAAACCGAACCAAAGTAATTCAATTCAGTTTGATTCGGTTTGTTTGATTTCAATCTAATTTTTTCAATTTACCGGTTTGGTGGGTCACGAATGAGTCAAGCCCAATATAACCAAAAAAATAAATTTTTTAGTTCACAACTGAAAAGTTAAGTCATGAAAGGACCAAGCCAATTTAAAATATATCGGTTACTATCTAGTAACAAATTAAACTTCAATCATTCAAAAATAAAAAAAATTGACAAATTTATAATTTCAAAATAAAAAATGGAAGGTATATTCTAGTCTCTGTCCGGTTCAATTCGATCCAATTTTTAAAATCATAAAATACTAAAATCAAACAGAACATTTGAAAACCAAACAAGACTAGATCGGACCAAACTAATTGAAAAATCGAAACAAACCATCGGTTCAATTTGATTTTCCGGTTCAGTTCAATTTAGCAATTTTCAGTTACACTCATGAAAAAAAACAAGTGATAAAACCAAATCGAAAAACTTTGATTTCCATCCAGTGATCTACTTTCTTTTTTCAGGTTACTGAATTTTATCAAAATTATGTAAAAAGATGAGAATGCTACACATAAAAGTGACATTCAAATCGTAATGCAATTTCCAGGTTACTGTAGGTCAAAAGTAAGAAAAAAGAATAATTTAACAATTTTTGGAAAAGAAATTGTGGAGCCTAAAACAAGGCGCGGAACTAGAATTCAAACTATGGGGTACCAACTTTTTTTTTTCTTTGGGAAAGAATGGGGTCGAATATATTTTAGGAGGACCGAAATATAATTTTTTTCTAATTTTTAAAATTTACACCTAGATCCTATAATTTTTTGAAATTTTTGGAGGGTGTCCGGTCCTAATATGGTTTCGTCCCTGTGTAGATCCCGAATTGTATCTCTTGATCAACCTCATTTGATCCTTTACCTGGGCTACAAAAGAAAGAATTCATTAGTGTCGTTTGATCGTATGTAGCAGGAAGGCAGTCGGATGCTTAAGTTAGTTTCGAAAAGATGAGAGAAACTAACTGAAAAGCTTGAGTGAGTGGGTTTACGTGTACTTGAGAGAGAAGTGTCTCTGTTCCTTTTATAGAGGTCTGTCAGGGAACACATATCACGACATTCGAAAATGACGTGTCATTGGCCAGCCAATTCAATGCCGCCACAATACCACATATAGCAACGACTTGTCCCCTTCGACCTGATCAATAACTACTCACGTCGGAGCGTCACGTCAAGCACCACGCCGATGGTGGAGTGGCCAGTTAGCGTACGTCCTTAGAGAACTATTTAACTTTTAACTGAATCACATATATATATATATATATATATATATATATATATATATATATATACTGATCCGTGGCAATAGGCTAGGTTCAAACGATGGTCACGTACCCAAGTGATCACTAGTGGCACGCCATACGTATTCACAAGCTCAAGGGCTAGCAATGATTGATGAGGCTACTCTGGGCAGACGAGAGAGGGCCGAGCCGCAAACGATCACATAAAAATTAATAGAGAACCGAGCTAAAAGATTAGAATTTATTTTGTCTGTTTTGTTTCAGGTTACATTGTTTGTAATACACTGTGCCGGATGCATTAACTACATGATCGCCGATAGATATCCAGTTTTAGAGAAAACATGGATTGGTGCAGTCTACCCAAATTTCAAAGAAGAGAGCCTTGGGGACAGATATGTAACTTCCATTTACTGGTCAATCACAACATTTACTACTACTGGTTATGGGGACTTACATGCTGAGAATACCAAAGAGATGTTGTTTAGTATCTTTTACATGCTATTCAACTTGGGATTGACATCTTACATCATTGGGAATATGACAAACCTTGTAGTTCATGGGACCAGCCGCACCAGAAATTTCGTATGTTGCTTCTCTTTCTTATAATTTCATGCTATTCCACTGTTCATTTACATGGAATCGAGTTAAAACTCAGACCAAAACTCTACGTGAACTAGCTCCGTAAAGATTGATAGCACTAGGGAAATTTCGATCCTCAAATCTGAGGAGGTGTGTGTTTCTAAAATTTATTGACTAATCAGAACTTAATTTGGATATTTGACTAGTGAAAAAAGTCGAAAACATCCTCAT
Organism: Arctostaphylos glauca; assembly: GCA_019985065.2. Taxonomy (NCBI): domain Eukaryota; kingdom Viridiplantae; phylum Streptophyta; class Magnoliopsida; order Ericales; family Ericaceae; genus Arctostaphylos; species Arctostaphylos glauca. The sequence goes on along the minus strand of JAHSPW020000001.1, from coordinate 9,791,177 downwards.
GAAAGTATATTATTTGTCTTGGGGTTGACTTGGTGGTTAAGACTTGAGACCTAGAATTTTACTCTCTCTCTTTAGATCTCAAAACTTTTAAACCTCTTGAGTGCTATCAACTCTTATGTGACTAATCTATACAGAGTTTTGCTCTAACTTTAATCGGGATTTCCAAGGGTGGACAATATGATTGGTCTTCGAGAGTTTAATGGAGGTGTGTATAAACTTGCTTTTGATTGTGTAGAGAGATACCATTAGAGCTGCTTCAAATTTCGCAAGAAGAAATCAATTGCCCCCACGCATAAAGGATCAAATCTTGTCTCATATATGTCTCGATTTCAAAACAGAAGGATTGAAACAGCAAGAGATCTTGAGTGGCCTACCAAAAGCCATTCATTCAAGTATTGCCCACTTTCTCTTCTTCCCTGTCATTCAGAATGTCCATCTTTTCCAGGGTGTTTCTCACGACTTCCTTTTCCAATTGGTATTCTTCTTCTTCTTCCCACCCTTTTCCCATCGAGTAATGTCAGGAACACAGATATTCTGGACGCATTCATATGTGTTTGGAACCTTAGATGCACGTGGGGCCTCAATAATTTATAAATCCCGTGTGCATCTAATGGTTCCAAACACGTCTGTGTTTAGAACATCTGTGTTTGAAGACTTTTCCTTTTCCATCTCCATAACTAGTGAATGAAATCCTGTCACATTATTATTCTGGAACTACTCGTGTTGGTAAGGTTCCTGAAATGGAAGCAGAGTACCTCCCAGCCAAGGAAGATGTGATCCTACAAAATGAGACACCAACAGATCTTTACGTACTTGTCTCTGGAGCAGTGGTGAGTAAGCTTTACATTCATCCAAAATTGAACTTTTTATGATGCTTACTTACCTCTAATATCTATGGGCTAAAATTTGATCTCTATGGCAGGATTTCATTGCAGAGATTCATGGGCATGAACAAGTCTGTACTCATCGCAAATACATAATCATGAATTAGTCCCTCCGTCTCATTTGTTTGTCCTCGACATTTGTGGAAAAAACTATGTCTTTTCTACCAATCAAAAGATCTCAATTAGTTATTGTACATGATGTTTTTGAAAATAAAATAAGCTTCTAATAAGGAATATTTTATTTAGTTAAAATAAGTACCTCCTATTGTCTGATTAAATATTAATGATTCAGACTGTTCAGTGTATTTAAAACACGTTTTTAAGAGTATTTGCGAGGAATCAGCTCAAAATATTATCTGGTAGGACTTGATCCAATTAGTTTTTTTTATAAAAATATTCCTGTCAGCATTTATAAAAAAATTACTTGGTTCATGTTCTTTCAGGTATTTGTTGAGCCGATTTCTCGCGGGTACTGTTAAAAACATGTTTTAAACACATTAAACAGTTTGAATCATCAATATTTGATCAGAACATAGGAGGTTTTCATTTTAACAAAATGAGGAATCCCTTATTAGAAACTTACTCTACGCAAATAAACAAGTACAAAAATATAGGCAATTTTTTATATGTGGAGATTAAAGTCAATGGACAAACAACTCGGGAAGGAGAAAGTGTTGTTCTATAATCTAACATCACATTCCTCATGCACCAACTATACAGGATCTTGGAAAGGCCATTCCAGGGGATATATTTGGAGAAATAGGGGTTTTATGTAACAGACCACAGTTATTCACCGTTCGAACTGCTCAGATTTCTCAAATACTTCGACTGAACAGAACTAAACTCATGAAACTCATTGGAGCAAATACCAAAGATGGTGATACAATTATGAAAAATCTTTTCATGGTATACGCGAGATTAAACTCTATTGGCTTTCTTCTCCATTCCCCAAAGCAGAATAATTTCTAGCTTTATGATTGTAATTTGCAGAAACTGAAAGGGACGGAAAGCTTTTGGTCTGCAAACCAACAAAGAGATCCAAGTTTCAGCGCGGGTCGATGGGTTGACGAAAGAACGAAAAAAGAAAACTCTTCTCCAAATATAAATCAAGAGCGTCCTCAAGGTCATGATTTATCAGATGATGATGGTGAAACAGCCCTCCATGCTGCTGTTCGTAATGGGGATGTTGAAATGGTTAGAATCCTTGTAGAAGGAGGAGTAAATGTTAACAAACGAGATGCGAGAGGGTGGACTCCAAAAGTTGTAGCTGAACAGCAAGGAAACAAAAGCATGTGTGACCTTTTAGAGAGTTATGAGAAGAGATGGATGTTAGATGATTATCTTGGGAATGGTCAAGCCAAATCCAGAAGAATCAATGGCCACTCTAGGGATTTGATTGAGAATAATGGTATGATATTGCCAAAGAGAGTCACCATTTGCATGAAATCCCATAGGAAGATTACCTCAGAAAAGCAACTTGTGAAGCTAATTATTCTACCTGATTCCTTGGAAGAGCTTTTGAGGATTGCAGGTAAGCTTTCTTTGACCTCAAGATTACTATGACACTGAACTCATAAATTTATTGGTCAATGTATTCCTTTATTAACCCCAAGGGTTAATTTGGTGGTTTAAGGTATGGGGCTTAGGCCTCCTTAGATTCGCAGATTAAAATTGATGGAATTAATAATCATAGGACTAATAGTCATGGGATTATTTGTCCTAGTACTGTTTTAATGTCAGTCAAACTTAATCTCATGCTTGATTTGAACTAAATTATTTCTACGATATTTCATTCGGATGTCTAGGGTTTTAAACATAGATGTTTTGTGAAATTGTGTGGATATACGTATGTGGCGGTTGTGTGGTGGATGGTAATGGATGGTGGTGGTGGTGGTTGGAGGTGGTGGTGAAGACAGTGGTGGTTGAAGGTGGTGGAGGTGGAGGTGAAGGTGGAGGTGGCGGCATGTGGGGAGGTGTTGGCGGTGACGGCGGCAGTGATGTTGGTTGTAGTTGGAGGCGGTGGATCAATAATTAATACATGTGGGATTAAATAAGTCTCACCCCGTCCCTGTAAGATTAAATAATATCCTATATATAGGTATTAGAATAATTCGAAAATTATTTGTCCTGATTTAATTTTAGGGAACCAAACATGAGATTGCGCTAGATTAGACACAAATATTCCAATAATCCCACTCGCTTTATCTGCGAATCAAACAAGACATTATGGTTTTACTCTCTCTTAAGGTCTCATGTACTACCAACTCTTGTGGGGATGGTCCACACAGGACTTTTGACCCGACTTTAATTGTCCCCCACTAGTGAACTATAGAATTAGTCTCTAAAAAAATAATTGAGGTGCATGTAAACTGATACAGACACTCTAAGCATTATTCCTATAAAGAAAACACAGTAGTCACTTTCAAACAATCAGAACAATTAGAACACTAGAAGATAAGTATGTCATATTTCTCGCATCTTTATCTTGTTTTTTTTCATCTTGCACCTTGTGGATGTGGAATTGCAGGTGAAAAATGGGGAGGTGGCAATGTAACAAAAGTCGTAGATGTAAACAATGCCGAAATAGATGACATAAATGTGGTCCAAGATGGGGACACTTTGTTTCTCCTTGAAGGTGAATCTGAAATTATAGATTGTAATTGAACTAATGATCATTATTGAAATTATCAAATTGTACATGCATGAAAAAGCTTCTAGAATCAAGAAAAATGTATTACAACAATGAGATATTATAATAAAAAAGGTTGCATTAGTCAAATCATTTCTTTGTCAATTATCAATTAAAGTGTTGAAAACTAAAACAGTCAATTACATAAGTTGGCATTCAACACATGAATGATTGAGAAAGGGTAGATACTTCAGTGTTTCACTGGACACCAACGTTGTATCCTTTCTTTGATAATTGAGAGTGTTCGGTTTAGTTTACGTGTAGCTTGATTAATTTTTTAGAATCAATTTTACCGTTCATTTGAAGGAGTCTCAATTAAAGTCAGACTATCGATGAATTAACCCATAAAGATTGGTAGTAACTGAAAGATTTCAAACTTGAGACATTAAGAAAAAATAAATCCCTAAGTCTCAAGTCTTGATCCTCATCTTTTATCTTGGTTGAGGATGAATCATGGTTAAATCATCTAGAGAAATGTATCCTTCAAAATTGACCTCGGTACTTGTCACGTCTGCCTAATCTACCAAACGCATTGCACAAAATGTCAAAATTAATTTGAATTTAAAACAAGATGGTAAATGTAGTTTAGAGAATATAACTCACAAAAGAAACTGATATACTAAGCGAATTCTGTTATTCACACATCATTTTACATAAAAAAAATGTTACACATACGTTATTTTTGCACATAACTCAAAACTACGTCGTTTTGTGTTTAAAAAAAATCAAATCTGTTTTTTTCCCCAAATCACTAAGAACAGATTTGATTTTCTTAACACAAAACGATGTAATTTTAAGTGATATGCAAAAATGATGTGCAAAAGTAATATGTATGTAGCATTGTTGTTTAGTGAATGTAGAGAGGAAGAGATCATGTGCAAAGTAGAAAATAATGGTAAAAGAGTAGTTTCCGTAAAGGATCTTATTAATTACCGTTTAGTCGGCGGTAAATAATATACACATAATATCAAATAAATATAAATATTAATACATATTTTACAGATATCAATACATATTTATGAATATTAATATATAATTTACAAAAATTGATACATCTTTTTATATATTATCAATCACCTAATGAGCGATATTTATATTTTCTATTAATAAAAAAGAGTAGTTTCCATACGCAAATAGGTTAAAAAATTTAAATAAAAAAAATTATTATGGTTTTGCAAAAAATTATTATGGTTTTGCAATTATAGCTTCAGTAATAATTTTTGTGTCATTTCCATGACAGTAGGGTGTGTTCGTTTTAGGGTGTTTCTGAAGTAGTTTTAGAAACATGTCTTTGAGACGTTGTTTGGTTATAAGTGTCTCAGAAACTGTTTCAGAAACTGTTTCTGAAACTTTTTCTTTTATAGAGAGAAAAAGTTGTCTGGGAGAATGTTTCAGAAACTGTTTCTGAAACTGTTTCAAAAACTGGTTCCAGAAATTGTTTGAGAGAAAATCTCTCAAAACCATAACCGAACACAGCCTAAGATTTATTTATTTTTTTTTTTAAAAAAGTGAAATAATAGCCTTTGTTACGTTCCAATCCAAATGATCGAGCGCGTGGTGGAGAAGTTAAAGAGAACGCACGCAACAGTCGTACAAAAACGTCCTTTCATCCTTATCCTTTTATATTCCCCCTACTTAAAAGTATGGTAAATTTCACTCACATACCCTGAAGTTTCTTATAAATATAGTGATCTCCCTTAAGGGCCCGTTTGAATGGGGTATTATTTTCAGGGGGATAATTTTTTGAGGGGGTATTATTTTTGGAGGGATGACCCACATTGATGTGATATTTATAGAGGGGTATAAAAAAGTAGATGGTTTGGATGAGAGATTAAACAAGGGGATAAAGGGGGATAAGAGTGGGTGGATAATGAAAAAACTGTTGCTCGTTTGAATGGGAGAAAAAAGAAGGGGGATAATTTTTGGAGGGGGTAAAAAGATCGACGTGACATGTTTAGCATGGTTTGGGAGCAAAAAATGCAGGGGGATAATTTTTCACCTCTCCAAAAATAATCCCCCGAAGAGGGATAAAGGGGGATAATTTTTTGGGAAGGGGGGTGCCCAAAAATTATCCCCCGGAGAGGGATAAAGAGGGGAGGGGTATTGATAATACCTCTTCTTCCTCATTACAAATACAAAATAACTTTATCTCCATATTTTATCCTCCATCAAAATCAAGTACTATTTTATCCCTCTTTTTTAATACTTCATCCAAACTATTTATTTTTTATTACCCCCTCTATAAATATCACATCAATGTGGGCCAACCCGCCAACCCTTTAAAAATAATACCCCCTCTTATCTTATCCCCCCTCAATAACTTATTCTCCTAAAAATAGGGTCCATTTGGACTGCGGTATTTATTGTAGTATTTATTGAAATTTTTTTCGTCCTTATTTGAATTTTTTTTGTAATTTTTTATTTTTCATCAATTTTTTTTGATTTATTGATTCATCTCGACAAGAGCTTTCAGAAAAGTTATCAATCATCGGCTAAATTTGAAAAAAGTTCAGAAAAGACAAAAATAAATCAAAAAATAGAGTTTTTTGTACTTATTCGTCATCTTTAGTGACTTTTTTAAACTTTTGGACATAATTTTATACTCATTAGATTCCTTTCATCAAGACGGACTAATAAATTACAAAATATTGAGATTTAAACAACAAATGCAAAAAAAATGAATAAAGACAAAAATAACAAATAAATAAAAACTATAGCCCAAATGGGGCCTATAATTCCTTATCCAATCAGCCCCTCAAATGACTATTTTTGAATAATTTAAGGGTTTTTTAACTTTGTTTTACCAATTAACAAGAAAAAAGAAAAATATAACAACAAAATATAAATCAACAATAAAAAATTTAGTTAAAAAGAAAAAATATATAATTTAGCTCGCGTAAATTTAGTTAACAATAAAAAAGAGAAAAAGAAAAAAATTTAGTTAACAATAAAAAAGAGAAAAATATAATTTTGGAAGGGGGTGAAAATCTAAGAGGGGGTAATAATTTTTGGAGGGGGATAAGAGGGGGTAATAGGGGATAAGAAGGGGTAATAATTTTTGGAGGGGGACTTTTTTCCCATCCAAACCATGCCAAAAAAATTAATAAGGGGTGATAATTTTTGGAAGGGGGTATATCCCCCATCCAAACGGGCCGTAAGGTTTTTGAAATATCATTGCCTTCTCTCACTTTGTTGCTCAAAAAAATTTTGAATTTGATCTTGACTAGAAAAAAAGAAGAAAGAAAAATTTGAAACTAAAAAGGTCTTTCTGCAACAAACATTTCTTGAGTAATGCTAGGAACATAGACGGCCCAGACACAGATGTGTAAATAGACTTTTCCAACATTCCATAGTGAAATCATATACCTTGTTATTTACAAGTTCAGAGTAGCAATAAATGGGTATAAAACAACTTCACCATAGATGCAAAAACATGGAAAGATTGGATGGATTATGAGTGCTTGGTAAGGCATGGCCCTGGGGAAGCCAAAGACTTTAGCATCCACACCAAGCATTTAAACCATACCTTCAAACAAACATGCCATAACTAAGAGTCCAAGCTCTTCTCCACCTTTTTCATTTTTAATATTTTGCTTTGGAATTCAATTTTTCACAAAATGAAACCTCTATTTAATAACTCTATCATTCTGTGAACAATCAAAGATTTTGGCATCACACAGAACAATTTAATAGCATTTATTACTTCCATTGAAAAGTAAAATCTATATCACTTTTCAATAGCTATAAGCATCTACTCTCCGCCATGCACCTTCTAAATACAAGATCTATAACATTCTGAATCCTAGGTACTAATCGCCCCACTGCTTAGAGATTAACTAGAGATTACCACGAGAATACTCAATTGTCGATGAAAACTAGTTAAAATCATGTACAAATTCTATTTCATTTCATCGACTCATTACACAGTTTCAAAGTTTTAAACCTAAAATTCACACAAAGAGATGAGCAAGAAGAGAGTGTGAAAGAGACTGTTTATGTATTGTGTAATGGTTCAAGTGCTATTAGTGTGTATTGTTAGAATTTTATACTAAAAGTCATGACATTATGTAATGGATTAATATTTATTTGAATTGTTTAAACAATTATTTTCTTTCTTGATGAGAATCTTTATGGTAATATTTGCATTATATCTTATTATATTGTGCATGTGTGTCTCTTATTCCACATAGTAGATAATCTGGTGTGTAGAGTTTGACTTACACATAGAGGATTAGATTATCAGTTATTGTAGAATATAAGTTTTTGCTTCACAGTCTTAGGTGGAATTGGACACACCACTAGTAAGACTGTAACACAGTGTTTTAGTAGGTCTGTTTTGACTAAGAAAAATGGTATAGTTTTAGCTCACTGTATTAATACACGTTTGTGTGTATTGAACAAGACTAATTTGAGATAGTTGTATTTATATTGACAATATAATACAATTTACACCTCATGGTTATTATGTGTATTTGTACTCTTAATCCAAAGATAATTAATTGATGTGTACATTTAATATTGTTAACTTTGATTCATTATAGAGTGAGGCCTTGTCGGCCAATAATCTCAATGAGTTGAGTCATAATATTAAGTGTATAACAACTATTAATTATTAATGGAATCCACGTCCCCTGCATAGGGATTGATGATATCCTTTTTAGGAAGTTTATGAGTTTCGATTATATCAAACCCTGCAGGTGGGTGTTAGTATCCGACATAACGAATAAGTTAAGTGAAAGATTTCAAGAAATTTTATAGATGTTGATTAAATAATTTGTCAGTAATTTATTTTAATTAACGGGAATCTGTATCTTAACATGGAGAGATAAATAAGTATTTAATAACCTGAAGCTTGAAATATAATTTTGAGATATAGGAGGGGAATACAATTATAATTCTGTAATGGTATGAATTATAATTTATATAATTCAGAATTAATTCAGGCTGGACTAAGAATCCCGAATTATATAGGAAGCCCAGCCCATACTTCTCCTAGGGGTCTCTATTGTTGTCTATATATACACCGCTATGCTTTCTAGGTCAAAAAAAACTTGATATTCAAAAGATTGAGAGAAGTTATGTGAAGGCAAGGAGATCACATTTTTGAGTCCGCCCTCAGTACGTGATCAAAGTGCAATAGGATTACGGTAGAAGATCTTGAGGCCAATCGAGCAAGACCACACTAGTCGTGTTCATAGTCCGATCAGGATCAAATTGTGAAGGTAGCTGAGGTCAAACCAAACAGATTTCGAAGTATGAATGCTAATTCCGCCTAGTAGAGTTTCATAATTTTTTATTGCATAAACTGTAAGCGTTCATTACTAAGTCTCGGGAATCGATCCCTAACATATATAAAATGGGAAGATATGTGGAGGATTGTAACGACCCGCTCCTGCCTTGTACAATATTGTCCGTTTTTGTCGCCCAAACCCCATGGACTTCCCAGTAGGTCACCCATCCCAAGATTGCTCCAGGACGAGCACGCTTAACTGTGAAATTCCATTTGGTGTTGGCGTCATCACGGCTTTAAAAGGCCTTGTACAAGGAATCCATCCCAGGATTGCTTCAGGGCGACCACGCTTAACTGTGAAGTTTCATTTGGTGTTGGCGCCATCACGGCTTTAAAAGGCATTGTACAAGGAAGGTTCATAATTTTATAAATACCACCGAACTTACATCACTAAGCGATGTGGGACTCTTGACCACCCATCCGGACATCTCACTGAGATTCCATCTCATGGATGCCGGCCTCACAGTTGGCACCACGGCCTGACTGGAGTGTCACAATCTCTCCCACTTAGGAACACACGTCCTCGTGTGGGGTCGAGATTTCTCACATTTTCGGTTGGTGCAGGCTCTGATACCATTTGTAACGACCCGCTCCCGCCTTGTACAATATTGTCCGCTTTTATCGCCCAAACCCCATGGACTTCCCAGTAAATCACCCATTCCAGGATTGCTCCAGGGCGAGCATGCTTAACTGTGAAGTTCCATTTGGTGTTGGCGCCATCACGGCTTTAAAAGGCCTTGTACAAGGAAGGTTCATAATCTTATAAATACCACCGAACTTACATCACCAAGCGATATGAGACCCTTAACCACCCATCCAGACATCTCACTGAGACTCCATCTCATGGACGCCGGCCTCATAGCTGGCACCACGGCCTGACTGAGGTGTCACAAGGACACTTAGAGCATCCACATTAGTTTCTCTATTTTTTGGATTAAATTAGAGAAGAATTTCCTATTTTCTACTTTAAGGATCTATATTTTTATAATTTCTCCTATATTAAACTCTATATTCTATCTCTATTTTATTAAAATATTTTTTCTTTTATATTATTCTAGGAGAAAGAAATGAATATATATATGTATATAATTCTAGGAGATAATAGTGGCTCACAATAATAAAATAAGGAGCAGATCAAGAGAGATTGATATAGAAGCTTTTTAAAAGAATTCATTTTCAATTCGTCTCTATTCAAATTTTTTCTGCATTTGTTGTTTTGGCTTCAAATTTTTGTAGATTATTAGTTTGTCCAAGCCTACTATGTCATTAGTGCTTACGCGCCCCAAGTAGGCTTGGATGATCTTACTAAATAGAAATTTTGGAAACAGATGGATGACGTGGTTCAAGGGATACCTTTGGGGGAGAAGCTTTTTATAGGAGGTGATTTCAATGGTCATGTGGGAGTGCAGAAGCAGGGGTATGAGAAGGTACATGGTGGATTTGGATTTGGAGACCAAAATGAAGGTGGTAGGAGGATTTTGGATTTCGCGGTAGCCCTTGACCTTATAGTGGGGAATACTTTCTTTAGAAAGCGTGAGGAACATTTAATTACCTTTAAGAGTGGAGTCAATAGAAACCAAATAGACTACTTTCTTGCAAGAGGCGCAGATCGGTTGCTATGTAAGGATTGTAAGGTCATTCCCGGAGAGTGTCTAGTGGCACAACATAGACTTTTGGTGTTAGATATTGGCCTCAAGGGAAATAATAGACCGAGAAAGGAAACTAGATGCCCACGGACTAAATGGTGGTTCCTAAGAGGGGAGAAACTAAAGGTGTTCAAGGAACGAACATCCCAAGAAATGGAGTGGGGAATGGAAGGCGATAGTGATAGCATGTGGAGGACAATGGCCGATGGTATTAGAAGGATATCGAAAGAAGTTCTCGGAGAGTCAAAGGGGAAAGGTCCAATTTCTAAGGAGACATGGTGGTGGAATGACGAGGTTCAAACCATGGTAAAAGCCAAGAAGGAATGTTTTAAGAAGTGGCAAAAGGACCGGAATGTGAAAAATTTTCAACAGTACAAGCAGGCTAACAAGGAAGCTAAGAAAGCCGTTAGAGAGGCTAAGTTGAAAGCCTATGAGGATTTTTACGCTAGACTTGATAGTAAAGATGGGGAGAGGAATATCTATAAACTCGCCAAGCTGAGAGAAAGGAAAGCTAGAGACTTCTCTCAAGTTAAGTGTATAAAAGGTAGCGATTCAGTAGTGTTGGTGAAAGATGAGGATATCAAGGATAGGTGGAAGACGTATTTCGAGAAGTTGTTAAACGAGAAACATGAAGAAGGTTTTGGTGAGGAGGAAGTTGACGTTCCTAGCGAGAGAATGGAATACGAGTTTTATCGGAGGATACAAAAGTCCGAAGTGGCCACGGCTTTGAAGAAGATGAAACTGGGTAGGGCCTTAGGACCAGATGGTATTCCTATTGAAGTGTGGAAAAGCCTAGGTGATTTGGGGGTGACTTGGTTGACAAAGTTATTCAACAAAATTATTTTATTTAGGAGGATGCCAGACGAATGGAGGAGGAGTACCTTAGTACCTATTTACAAGAACAAAGGGGACATTCAAAATTCCAACAACTATAGAGGTATTAAGTTGATGAGTCATACGATGAAGCTGTGGGAAAGAGTTATGGAGCATCGTTTGAGGATGGTGACTATGGTGTCGGAGAAACAATTTGGGTTCATGCCTGGGAGATCGACCATGGAAGCTATTTACCTACTAAGAAGAGTGGTAGAGAAACACAGGTCAATGAAGAAGGATCTTCATATGGTCTTCATAGACCTAGAAAAGGCTTATGATAGGGTGCCCAGAGACATTATATGGTGGGTTCTGGAGAGAAAGGGAGTAACCAAAGGGTATATCGATGTTGTTCGAGACATGTATGAAGGTGCTGTCACTGCCATTAGATCACCAGCAGGGGAGACGAGTGAATTTCCCATCACAGTAAGATTGCACCAAGGGTCAGCCTTGAGCCCTTACCTTTTCGCTTTAGTTATGGATGAATTGACTAGTCAGATTCAAGAGGTTATTCCATGGTGTATGTTGTTTGCAGATGATATTGTCCTTGTAGATGATACTGCTAGCGGTGTTAATACTAAATTAGAAATTTGGCGGGATGCACTAGAGTCTAAGGGCTTTCGGATAAGTAGGAGTAAAACTGAGTATATGGTTTGCAAGTTTAGTGATACCCGAAGTGCGTACGAAGAAAAAATGATGATTCAAGATCAGGAGATACCAAAGAGTGACCGTTTTAAGTATTTAGGCTATATTATTAGTCAAGATGGAGAGATTACGGATGATGTGACCCATAGGATCCAAGTGGGGTGGCTCAAGTGGAGAAGTGCTACTGGTGTACTGTGCGACAAGAGGGTACCCACAAAGTTGAAGGGAAAATTCTATAGAACTGCTATAAGACCAGCGATGCTTTACGGGACAGAATGCTGGCCTATGAAGAAACAACAGGTGACCAAGATGAGTGTAGCGGAAATGAGAATGTTGAGGTGGATGTGTGGTAAGACTAGACGAGATAGGATTAGAAACGAAACAGTCCGCAAGATGGTAGGCGTAGCACCTATAGACGAGAAATTGAGGGAAAATAGGCTTAGGTGGTTTGGACATGTCTATCGTAGACCTACGGAGGCAATAGTTAAGAGAGCGGATAGGCTAGCTTTGCATAGCAATGCTCTAGGGAGGGGAAGACCCAAATTGACATTAGATGCGGTAGTGCGCAAGGATTTAAGTCTACTAGAGCTAAGTGAGGAAACAGCACTTGACAGAACTCTTTGGAGGAAAAGGATTCATGTAGCCGACCCCAATTGATTTGGGACACAAGACTCAGTTTGGTTTGGTTTGGTATTAGTTTGTCTAGATGAGACGAATTTAAAAAGTATAAAATTATGTCCAAAAACTAAAAATACACAACAAATAAGCACAAAAAACTCATATATTTTGGATTATTTTAGTCTTTATGAACTTTTTTCAAATTTGGCCAAATATTTATAACTTTTCTGAAACCTCTTGTCGAGACGAAGTAATAATTCACAAAAAATAAAAAATTACAAAAAAATTTACACAAAAATAAAAAAATAATTAAATAAAAAAGTCATGCCAAACCTGGATCATTTATGTAGAGTATGAATCAATATGAATCACGTGACATCAATAGACGTCCTCATTTTTCATCTAAAATTTAATGTCTTAGAGCAAGTCCAATAAACTCTCTAAATAGTTAGCTTTACGTATTTTACCTAGCAAAATTAAAAAATAGAGCTCCAACAAACTCAACAAATAAAAGCTATTTTAGTTTTATAAATAGTAACTAGTTATTTTTACCCGGCTACTATTAACCATATATTAGATTTTTTTATTGTCTCTCTCTTCTATCTCTTTTGGGGAGAATGATTTCAATTAAAAAGAAAAAAGAAAATAAATATAAAAAAATATTTTAATAGTAAATTGGTAAAATAGATAACATTATTAGAGTATTAATAGTGACGTAATTAGTGTAAATGAAAATTTTATACTATTCACTAATTAATTTGCCTATTTGTAGATGCTCTAAATGTGATAGGATTAGATTGTGAACAGGACCGACAGTGACATTTGAAAAACTACAAGGGAGGTCAGTGAAATTTTGCAAGATTGATCTTGATAGAGCGCGTGATGGCGAAATTGATAACACACGTTATAGTCGTACAAAAAATGTCCTTTCATCCTTATCCTTTTGTGTTTCCGATACATAAAAGTATCGTTTTTTGGCAACGTTGATCTCTTTTCCTCTCTCTCTGAAATGCACTACTCCTCTCTCTAGTCGTCAACTTCGACCCTCAGCCCAGAAGCTGGTTCCAGGCAGCCGGGCACGGTTGTAGCCTCAATCCCCTTCAATTAACCAAACGAAACAACCATTTCACTTCCCCCCAGAGCTGCACTGCCCACACCACTCCACCCATCATCACCTGCATTCCTCTGTCCTCACAACCTTCTCTCTCTACACACACAACACATATAACAATATATATATATATATAGGTGTTGTCTCTCTTCTGTGCATTGTTTCGATCTTGAAATACAACTTTTCTTGGCCTTCGGTCATTGTCAAGTGGATGGGCAATGCGAACGGAAGGGAAGATGCAGCCAACGACGGCCTTCACAACAATGATCCCTCCTCGGCGAGATCCAACGGTGATTTGCGAGGAAATCACCGTCCTCCTGCTACGGGGCGCGTGCCTTCATCTGATTTAATGGCTAATTCGCCCCCCGACAGCCCTGGACGCTCTCGATCCCCTCTCTTGTTCGCTCCTCAGGTTTCCCTTCTTTTGTTTCTGTGTCTACATATATACATACACATATATTTTGTGTTGTTCTCTGTTTTCTGTCATTTTACATTTTCAACTGCTTATGCGAATGATTGAAAATTCATTTCCGAGTTACATTTTTCGTGGGTTTTCCGACATTTGATTGAATCTCGCTATATATTTATTGTGCTTATCTATCTTTCTCGCTGGGGACGAAACGGTAAAATGATTTGTTCTTACCAGTGGGCTGTAGCAATAGATAAGATTACGACTCTCTTTCTTTTTCTTTTAGGTACAGTTTTCAACAGGGACATGATCTGGTCCCGTTCGAGCTCTTTGTCTGCTCTAATTGGGTCCGTTTCAATGATCATAACCGTTCAATTGATAGACTTGTTGAAAATTTCAATTACGCCAAAAATTAAAGTGGGTCTGACATCATTTGATATGTTTTCAAAACACATTTAGTTTTTAAACAAATAAGTTTTGCCCAACTGTTTGTAATTTGTTTTCCAGCATAAGTGAAATTCGAAAACAGATCAAACTATATTCGATCAACATGATTTTTTTGCGACTGATGTTCTCGATGATTTTAAAAAATGAACGGGTCTGATCTCGATGCATGCTCGAGAAGAGCCCACAAAATGTTTTGAACAGGATAAATCAGTCCGTTTTGAGAGGAGTGGATCACGTTCCTTTTTTTCTGAAAAATTAAGTAGCGAATTATACTAAGTACCTTATTGTGGAAGGCTTGGCTTCACGATCTCTTAACAATATGCTTGTTCTGCAGGAATTTCTACAAAAATTTTCAAGCGGTTGGGCGGCTACTAGAGTCCTCCAGAAAACTTCACTTGTTTCAAATCCCTAGGGGCTAGATGGTGCCCTAGAGAGAACTATAGGAGAAAAAGAGATATAGAGGAAACATATGTAGTAAATATGGAAGAAAAATGTCACTCATATTTTTCTAGGCTAGGACATGGGTATATATAAGATCTCTACCACTTAGATAGTTAAATCCAAATATGACTCATCATCTCATTAGGTGATTGAGTCCACCTCAGACTTATCGCTTTAGGTTATTGAATCCACCTGCGACTTATCACATTATCACCTATTAAATTGATGATATACATGTAGCTTTAAGTGTTATACCATGTGGATGCACCCCATGGGCCTCATGCAACATCTTCTATTCATAGACAATGGGCATTTAATCTCTCCTTCAAAGGACTTCTCAATCCTATTCGCATCTTCATACTTGAAAGTGAAACGTGCGAGCAAGCGAGAAAATACCAGAAGAAATGAGTGTTCTATTTAAGCCGACATCTAACTAACATAACACTACAACTATTAAGTCGCCATCTAACTAACATAACACTACAACTCAAACATCTTGTGTATACCCCAAATCATCTGATCACCCTAAATCTAGCACCTCCGGTCCCGCATGTAGTACAACAAAGCCGAGCGAGACCTCTTAATGCATTTGTACTCTATGATTTGTATCAACGAACTATCATCGACACAATCGCCTGAGCTATTAGCCACATATCATTAGTGTGATATGAAATGATCTTCCCGCAGACACTCGTGTCAGTCCACCTAATCTTGATTGCTTCCGTAAACATGATCGCTAGATCGTATGGCTCGTGATTCTTGGATAACAGGCTAAAGTAGCAACATCAAGTCTCAACTTCTTGACATAGTTCTAAGTCTCAAGGCCTATACATATATAGGGACATACATTGTCCAAGGGCTCATACAATTACGAAGTAGGGATCCATTCAGCCACATGCTTACACGATCGAATCAAAGCACATACAACATGATTTGTATGCTATGGTGGAGCTCTCGCTCATGTTTTGACACATTCTTACACCATATAGATCTTGGTCTAGTCGCTCCTCAAGATCCTAATCTGAGTTTTCCGAAACAGGTTTTACTAAAGTTCATCCTAAAAAATCTCCCATTCAGCTTTGTATAGGCTTCATGGAGTTGTGGATTTTCTCCATGCTCAACTTGTGTGATGACCCGACTTGAAATTTCATTAAGCAGCAGAAGAACAATAAATGAGTCTCCAATGATTATAAGTGGTGGGCACAAAAACCTCCAAATAATACAATTCTTTCAAAAAAATAATAGATTACAAAAAGTCTAATCTGAAGTAAATTTTCTGCTCTTTCCTTTTGGCCACCACTTATTCTCCTGTGGAGCTAAAACAACAAATCACATGGGAAGTATACAATATGATAACAATATTTGCTCGAAACAATAAGAAATCTGGTGTCCATGACAATGAAAGAATTTGTCATACTAGGACCTCACACCCGGTCCCCCTTGTTACATAAACGGCAGTTGAGCCTCACCTCCTCAAGGCCTCAACCATGCATTCTTTGGCCCTTTTTAGTCTTATTGTGTAGCTTATTGGTCTAGCCTTGCTTGTTTCTCATAACAATTAGTTCCATGGTATTCAGACATAAGTAAATATATACAATGATTCAGGATTCTAATAAATATACCATGGAATTTTAATAAGAGCATGATATCAAATATGAGTACAAAATTGAGATAAATCAAGAAATTAATCCAAATATTCAGGAGCACATTGTATACATCCGGTAACTTAAACGATCATGGCCATAGAATGTGTACACTAGTGGCAGGAACAACATACTAAAATCACGAATTAATCGGACACCATTTGATACACCATCGAATAATGTTCACTAGAGGTTAGTGGGTTAAACGTTCTTGGGTTGTTCTCTAGAAACAAGAGGAAAGAAGTTCTCTGGAAACAGTAGGAAAGAAGAAAAGAGGAGAGAGGGAAGGCGGTGTGGGGGGTTGGGGGCAAGAAAGAGAAGACTTTAATTGTAAAGAGTAAATAAGCAAAGAAAGGGACAGACATCCTGAATAGGATTAGGCCAAGCCATAATCAACCGCCCAAAGTTGCTCAAAATTGCAGTCGACATTGTGAAATCAGACCCCGTTCAGTCCGACTGTCAAGACTTTGTTCTCGGAAAAATTTCAGAAATTCACCATTGACTTGAAAAATTATTCCAATTCAAAATTTTCAAATAAAATTTCGTTAATCAATTTGTGTTTTATCTCCTGAAAAAGTGGTTATCACAACTTGTCTAGTCTCATCTTAGCCTCTGGTAATGCGACAAATAAGTGTCAAAAACAAAAATGCTTGCTCACTCGATAAATTTCAAGGAGATCACACCATGTGATTATTTTGTGTCTCATCCCGCTCGCTATCTTGGCATGGGGTGATGGCAATTGTGAAAGAGCCAATCAAAAGCCTGATGACAAAATCTAATAATACAAGATTTGTGCACTAATCAAACATTATTTTAAATATGCATATAGATAAAAGAAAATTGTTAGCGAGATGGAAAGAGAGAGAGAGAGAAAGATAAAAGTGTATCAGGTGTTCATTCACCCATACACATAATCACTTTATTTATATCACTGGGAACAAAGCCACAAGCCTAACATAGGCGATGTGGGACTAAACACGTTTACTTAAAACATAAACTATTCTAACACTCCCCCTCAAGCTGGAGAGTAGATATCGTAAAGTCGCAGCTTGTTACATAACAATTCTAAGCGTGGTTTAAATAATGACTTAGTAAACATATCAGCTAGCTGAGCACCCGTAGACACATACGGGGTAGCTATCACACCACTAGACAATTTCTCGCGCACTAGATGACAATCAACTTCAATATGCTTAGTTCTTTCATGAAATACTGGATTAGAAGCAATGTGAATAGCCGCTTGATTATCACAATATAGAGGAATAGGCAACTGCACACGGAACCCTATCTCCTCTAGAAATGATCGCAGCCATACAATCTCACACGTGGTATGTGCCATTGCTCTATACTCTGCCTCTGCACTGGACCGTGCGACCACTGTCTGCTTCTTACTCTTCCAATTGACCAGATTGCCACCAAGGAATACACAATAGCCAGTAGTAGATCTGCTATCGGATGGCCCCCCTGCCCAATCAGAGTCAGTGAATGCCTCAATGTGTAGATGTCCACTAGCTCGGTAAAACAAACCTCGTCCTGGATGTAACTTAAGATACTTCATAATTCTAAGAACCGCCTCCCAATGTGGATGACGAGGAGCAGACATAAACTGACTTACCAGACTCACTGCAAATGAGATATCAGGACGTGTAATCGTAAGATAATTTAGCTTACCAACCAACCGGCGGTACTGATCAGGACTATGGAGCAACTCCCCCTGATCCACACATAATTTGATGTTAGGATCCATAGGAGTCTCAATAGGCCTAGCTCCCAATAAACCTGTATCCTCAAGAATATCCAGTGCATACTTTCTCTGTGACAAGCTAATACCTTCTTTGGATTGGGCCACTTCAATACCCAAGAAGTATCTAAGTTTTCCCAAATCCTTAGTATGAAACTGCTGATGTAAGAAGGTTTTTAGCTCATCAATACCTCGCTGGTCATCACCAGTAATGATAATGTCATCCACATAGACAATCAACAATACTTTCCCCCGGTCAGAAGTGAGAGAGAACACAGAATGATCAGACTGACTACGATGCATGCCAAACCGTAAGACTGCATCACTAAACTTGCCAAACCACGCTCGAGGGGACTGCTTAAGTCCATATAGAGCTTTGCGAAGCCGACATACCTGAGTACGCTCCCCCTGAGCAACAAACCCAGGTGGTTGCTCCATGTGAACTTCCTCTTGGAGATTCCCATGGAGGAAGACATTTTTAACATCCAACTGAAACAATGGCCAACCAAGATTGGCGGCAAGAGAAATGAGAATGCGAACAGAACCAAGTTTGGCAACGGGGGAGAACGTCTCCGAGTAATCAACACCAAAAGTCTGGGTGTAGCCTTTGGCAACCAGGCGAGCTTTATAACGCTCAACAGTACCATCAGGAAGATACTTGACAGTGAAAACCCAGCGGCAGCCAACAGTAGATTTACCAGCAGGAAGAGGAACCAACTCCCAAGTGCCATTATGATGAAGAGCAGACATCTCTTCTTCCATAGCTATCCGCCACTCAGACAAAGATAAGGCCTCCTGAACAGTGTTAGGAACAAAAACGGAAGACATGGAAGTAGTAAAAGCACGAAGGGATGGAGACAGATGAGTAGAAGAAACAAATTTAGCAATGGGATGAATAGTGCACGATCGAGTACCTTTACGCTTGGCAACAGGAAGATCAAGATTGTCAGGATCTCGCAACGGAGGGGATGATGTAGCAGTGAGCGGTGGTGGACCTGCTGGCTGAGAAGGCTCTGGCTGAGGTGGCACTTGTGGTTTTTTCGGACGACGAACACACCTGCGAATAGAAAGGGTTTGGAGGTGCAGTACCAGAAGGGACGGCCACAGGGAAGACAGACTCAGACACAGGTTGTGCAGTTGTAAGGACAGACTGTGAATAGAAAGGGAGCGACTCATTAAACGTAACATCAGCACACACAAAATGACGACGTAAGGTGGGAGAATAACATTTGTATCCCTTTTGAGTGCGCGAATAACCAAGAAAAATACACCGAAAGGATCGAGGGTCTAGTTTACTCCGGCCAGGGTCAAGAGCATGAACATAACACGTGCACCCAAACACCCGTGGGGATAATGAGTGGAGAGGCCGACCGGGAAAAAGGACCATATGTGGAATTTGACCCCCAAGAACAGTAGAAGGCATTCGGTTAATTAAATAACAAGCGGTAAGAACCGCATCACTCCAATAAGACTTAGGAACTTGCATTTGAAATAACATGGCACGCATAACTTCTGATAAATGGCGAATCTTGCGTTCGGCAACTCCATTTTGTTGTGGAGTCCGAGCACAGGATGATTGATGAATAATCCCATGATCATCAAAAAACTGAGATAGAATACTATATATTCACGCGCATTATCAGAACGAAACATACGAATGCAGGTATTAAATTGAGTCTTTATTTCCATATAAAATGAGTGAAAAACAGACTTCAAGTCAGACCTTTCTTTCATAAGATAAAGATATGTAAGACGGGAGAAGTCATCAACAAAAATAACATAGTACTGAAAACCAAAAACATTGGGCACATGAATAGGCCCCCAAATATCTAAATAAACTAACTCAAAAGGACTCGACACACGACGCGCTACTCTAGGATAAAAGGTGACACGGTGATGTTTACTAAACTCACAGACTTCACAAGATAACTCTGTAAGAGACCCACAGGAGGGCACTAAACGCTTCAAATTCTGGAGAGAGGGATGACCAAGCCTACAATGTTGCTGATATGAGGATTCTGAGGAGTGAAGAGCAACTGACTGAACAGGATTATCATTAGTTAGGTAATACAGGCCACCACGTTCAACACCGCCACCAATCTTCCTCCCCGTCTTAATATCCTGAAACACACAACCATGAGGGAGAAATGTGACAGAACAGTTTAAGGATTTTGTAAGTTGATGAACAGACACAAGATTAAAAGGTAAACGAGGAACATGTAACACAGATTTTAAAAGAAGAGATGGAGAAACAGGAACAGAACCTAAACCAGTAACCTCAGTGGTGGAACCATCTGCCAAAGTAATATGAGATGGTTGACTAATAGACTGACAAGTAGAAAAGAATTTAGAAGTACCAGTCATATGATTATTAGCACCAGAATCAATAACCCAGGGAGTAGAAGACAAAGAAGATGCAACACAAGCAACTAAAGGACCTGTCTGAGCAAGCGTAGCAGTGGAGGAAAGCTGAGTCGACATAAGGCGCTGGTACTGCTGGAACTCTTCTGCGGAGATAGTTACCCGATTGTCAGAGGACTGATGAACCTGTGCTGTATCCTCAGAAATAGCAGCCTGATGAGCCTGAGGAAAGCCATGAAGATCATAACAAAAATCCACTGTATGATTGGTTCCCTGGCAATGAGTGCAAAATCGAGATCCACGACCACGGCCACCACGGCCAGAACTACCTCCCCCTGACAGTCTACCTCCACGACTGCCAGAACTGAAATCACGACCACCAGAGCCCCGGGCACGACTACCCCCCACTGAATCCCGGCCGCGGCCACGGCCGCGACTATAAGAAGAACCAGAACCACCGGAGAAAGTAGAAGCCAAAGCTGAACGGTCAGAAGATGGCACAGGAGGTGGTGTAGAAGCACAAGACTGACAAAGACGACTAAAGACCTCGGTGAGAGAAGGAAGATCACTAGAACCCAGAATTTGATTACTAACTGGGCCAAAGTCTGAGGAGGCACTAGATAGAAATCGAGCAACCTCCATACGCTCACGCTGACGTCGCACAACCTGGATATCAGTAGACAGTGGCTCACAAACATGAAGCTCATCACAAATACGACGAAACTTAGCATAATACGCCTCCAAAGATAAATCACCCTGGCATATAGAAAAGAAAGACTGATGAAGATCATATGTGCGACGGAGATTGTTCACATCAGAATACATCGCCTGAGCCTGTGTCCAAACCTGTTTAGCTGTCTTGAGGAACATCAATGAGCCAGCAATATCTTCTTCCATGCTATTCCACAGTTCACTATGAATTCGAGCATCCCTAGGTTTCCATGCAGCAAGCGCAGTAGTATCTGAAGGAGGATCATCAGTCAAGAAATGAGACTCAGAATCCCCCTCATAGTAAACCTCAACTGCCTTAGCCCAAATAGCATAATTAGTACCCTTCAGACGCGTGGATGTAATGGGCTGCCTCTCTCGAGACCGAGAACTACCAACAACAACAGACCCAGAACTAGAACCAGAACCAGACCTGTCTTCAGACATTTTGCTAAATAATGAGAAGCAACAACACCAACAAACCCAAATACCAACACGAAATCTATTAACAATCTGATCAACTTTGTCTATTATCCACTGGAAATTAACCAACCATACTATCCAGTGGAAGAAACCAACACCAGCTCAACAGTAGTACCCAACGATGCAGATGTAGCTTACCACAGCAACTAAACAGTAACCAGCCATGCGGATACCACACATCAGGAACGAATCGAAGTACCGGATTACCAAGAAATCACTCTGACAAGAACTTGTGAGGACTAACACGAGCCATACCACGCTAATAACAATTTCGAGGTGCAGCAAACAGGAACAGGAACAGCAAACAGAACAGCAGATGGCGCGCGCGGAGGAGCAGCGGCGGAGCAGCGGAGCGGCAGAGGCGGAGCGGCGCGGCAGAGGCGCGGGTGAAGGGCGGCGCGCGCGGAGGAGCAGCGGAGCGGCAGAGGCGGAGCGGCGCGGCAGAGGCGCGGGTGAGGGGAGGCGCGGGTGGTGAGCGTGGTGGCTGATCTGGATTGATGGCTGATGGTTAGGGTTTGTAGTGGTTGATTAGGGTTAGGGTTTGTAGTGGCTGATTAGGGTTAGGGGAATGCAATAGTGGTTAGGGTTAGGGTTAGGGTTAGGGTAACAGATTAGAGTTTGATCTAACCCGCTCTGATACCATGTTAGCGAGATGGAAAGAGAGAGAGAGAGAAAGATAAAAGTGTATCAGGTGTTCATTCACCCATACACATAATCACTTTATTTATATCACTGGGAACAAAGTCACAAGCCTAACATAGGCGATGTGGGACTAAACACGTTTACTTAAAACATAAACTATTCTAACAAAAATAAATTCCATTAATGCATAAAATCTCAAAGGTGTCCTTACAATTAAGGATACCAAATCCCACGTAATCCAAACCCATAACATGTCAACGACTAATGTTTCTAGCAGTGCGTTTGGTTAAAGGATTGCGCAATGATATCAAGTGTCAATGTGCTTAGTTCTACCAAGGTACTTGGTATCTTTTGCTTAAGCTATTGCTGTTGTGCTAAACAGAGAAGAACAACTGCTTCATCTTACTGTCTTGTTATGCTCAAGCTTTGCAAGAGTCTCCTTAACCATATTGATTCTTGAATAGCATCAGTACAAGCCACGTACTCTGATTCCATTGTGGATAGAGAAACAAACTGCTGCTTCTTATTGCAACATGAAATGGACTACCCTCATCTCTATCAGTAAACCCATCTGCATCACTATAGCTGACCAATCTGAGAGTGCCACCTTGGTAGCATAAGGTGAGGTTATGCTCAAGCTTTGCAAGAGTCTCCTTAACCATATTGATTCTTGAATAGCATCAGTACAAGCCATGTACTCTGATTCCATTGTGTATAGAGAAACAAACTGCTGCTTCTTATTGCAACATGAAATGGACTACACTCATCTCTATCAGTAAACCGATCTGCATCACTATAGCTGACCAATCTGAGAGTGCCACCTTGGTAGCATAAGGTGAGGTTTGCAGTCCCTTGCGAATATAAAAAAATCCTCTTAATTGCAGCGCAATGAGCAGTACCATGATTATTCTGATGTCAGATGACCATCTTAACTGTAAAACATATGTCGGCTTGAGTACACATCATAGCATACATCGGACTATCAACTCCACTAGCATAGGGAACATTTGCCATTTGCCTTTTCTTTTCTTATGTTTTAGGACTTTGCTTAGTGCTAAGAAATTGACCTTTCTCGATTGGAGTGTCGATGGGCTTGGAGCAGTGCATACGAGATTGCTCTAAACTTCTCTTATGTAAGTCTCTTAGAACAATCTCTTGAGATCTTAACCCTGAGCAAATAATCTACTTGGCCCAATAATCCTTCATCTCAAATGTGGAGGACAACCACTTTTGCGTAGCCTTGATCAACTCCATATCATTTCCTGCCAACCAAAGGTTGTCCACGTATAGTGAAAGAATGAATAACTTGTTCCAACTTTCTTAATATACACATCATGGTCCTCTTTAGTCAGCGTAAAGCCCATTGTAATAATGGCTTGATGGAACGGAATGTACCATTGCCTAGATGATTGTTTCAGGACATAAATGGAACATTTTAGGCAGCAAACCTTGCGCTTTTGTCCCTTAACCTTAAAACCTATCGTTTGATCTATATAGATCTATTTGTCTAGTTCTTCATTGAGAAATTTAAGTCTTCAAATCCATCTGGTACAATTCCAGATCTAAATGTGCAACGATAGCGAGAATAAGGCAAATGGAAGCAAACCTTACAACTGGGGAGAATGTCTCCACATTATCCATACCTTCTCGTTGCATATAGCCTTTTGCCACGAGTCTGGCCTTATACTTGTCAATCTACCCATCATACTTGTGCTTGATCTTTGGGACCCATTTGTCGCCAACATTCTTGTGCCCAGGCGGATGATCAACTAACTCCCAAACATTATTCTTAACCATTGAAATCATCTCTTTCTGCGTAGCAACTATCCATTTAGTTGAAGTAGTTGACTCGATGCCTTCTTCAAAAGAAGTTGGCTCATCAATATCCACATAAACGATCATGAAGGACTCTCCTTCAATCTCAAAGCGACGTCGAGGAACTATCCCACGATTTGCTTCTTCGGATTTGTGGGTCTTGAGAGTCTCCTAGTGGCACACTTCTACTACTTAATGGTAAACTCCCACTAGGTAATGGTTCAGTCCCACTATGTCAAACAACTACTAGATGAGGTTGCATTTCCTCATCTTGCTAAATCTCTTAGTGGTTCCTCTAACTCAATAGAGTTCAAGATCCTTCCTACCCTCACTAGTGCTTGGAAAATCTTCTTCTAGGAAATCCACATCGCAGGACTAAATTTTTCAGTCATTTCCCTGTTTGTGTGTTCACCATACATAACATAACTCTTCGACTGCTCAAAACATCTAGTAAAACACATTTATTAGCTATAGGGCCTAATTTTCCATGTCTATGGGAAGTATTGTGAACAAATCCAGCAGATCCCCATGGACACAAGCTTTCTAAATTAGCCTTCTCGCCATTCCATGACTCATGATGTGGAAAGAATTGACTTTGAAGGCACTCGGTTAAGTTTGTAGGCTGAGCATCCCCCATAAACTTATCGGGACTTAACCATATCAAGAAGAGTTGGATTCCTTATCCTTGCAACTCCATTTTATTGCTGAGTACCAAGGAATTGTCAATTGTCTGTTTATCTCTTTTTGCTCACATAATACTTTGAACTAATCAGATAAGTATTCTCAGCCTCTGTAAACTTCCAAGTTCTTTTCTTTCTAGTTCTCGACCTTTGCTACAAAGTACTTGAAGCAATTCAAAGATTCATAATGGTGAGACAACATAAATACTGAGCCAAACCGTGAGAAATTTCCTATGAATGTTATGAAGTAGGATGCTCCATGTCGTGCCATTACATTCATTGGATCACAAATGTCAAAATGGATTAGCTCTAATGGATCAGAATCGCCAGAAGCCTTACCAAAAGGCTTTCGGCATGCTTTTCCTGCTAAACAAGGCTCACACTTAGGTAGGCTCACTTTGGCGAGAGAGCCCAATCTAGCCATCTATATCGACCTATGTGGCCAAGTCTAGCATGCCGTTTTAATGAATCAGACAAAATATCAAAATCAGAAGAAGATGCAATGCAAATGACAGAATTATTATTAGAATCTTAATCGAAATCCAATCCAGCATTAAGAAATCATTCGGCAGATGACCATAAAAGGTTCTACCAAGATAAATAGACAAACTATTATTCGTAAAATGAAAAGGAAATCCTAACTTCAGTATTGCTAAAACTGGAATTAGACTACGTCAAATAGTGGTGCATGAAGTACATCATGAAGAAGTAGATTAGTAAATTTTGACTAGAATGCATATTGGGCATGTAAGTTCCAATTCCAAGAACTCGTTGCACTCCGTTGCCCATTATTATGTATTGTCTACCTACTGGTATCCGATGATAACCTACAAAACCAGCGCCATCTCTGCCTAGTGCCTACATGTCTGATTTTACAATTTGTCCCTTTTAGAAGTAAAACCAATGCATATCACTCACCATATCTTACACTAAGGTAAATATTGTCGCGACTCGCGACCATAATGAGATACGAGATACATGAAAGCTAGTATCATCAAATAGCTCTTTAATATATTCATTAGATTTTGCTTTTCATGGATATAACTATTTTTTGAACTTATATTTACTCTTGTTAATATATCACCTATCCCTACATAAATTGAGAAAAGCAAACCACTACACGTAATAAGTTCTAATCTCTATAATCCCATGAGAGCTCTTTATGTTGTTTGCAACTATCAAACATTCATGTATTGTGCAACTTGGATGGAGTCGAGTTTTGAATTACCTTTCATTACTCATGGTCATGTCAATTTCTAGATGAACTTGGGATTTGGATACCAAGTAAGCTCGTTTTAGGATCATGGGATGCTTTTCTATGAGATAGGAAGGGTAGCTGCACAAATTTACTTCCGAGCTATGCAGCACGGACGCTGATACAGACGCTGACGCAGACATGGAACACGGATTTTTGAAAAAAAGGGAATACGGACACGGCGGGGACACAACAAATTTTTTTACATATAGCATATGTGTAGATATATACTATATAATGATTAATAAATGAACATTAATACTACTCAAACAAAACAACAATACAATCAATACAAATAAAAAAGATATCATGGATGGATATATTATGATTGAGTTGATTAAATATATGGAAGAAAAAAAATATGTATCTGGAGCAAGAAACGTACCACTGTGGAGACGGAAATGAAATGTAGATCATTTTGGGTATTTTAAGATTTTAAACCTTTAATTGTAGTTTAACCCATATATTATGTAATAACATATTTTTCTCAAAAAATTAAAAAAAATAAAAATCTATCTCAGCAGTGTCTCTATCAATGTTTCCATTGTGTCCCCTGTGTGTTCCCCTTTAAAAATAAATTAAATTAATTGGACACGCCATTTTGGACGCGTCAAATGGCGTGTCCAATACAATTTGACGTGTCCAATACATTTTCGGTGTGTCCTGGCCGTGTCCGTGTGTTTGGAGTGTCGGACACAGGTACGGGAACCTCCGAGGAGTGTTTGTGCTACATAGCTTCCGAGTGATGGCCCATTTATCATATATCCAAGCCGTATTGAATTGAAATTGGGTTATTGTTGCGAGTTTTTCCCTTCTGAATCAAATAGATTCATATTTTATGTAGTTTGAGCAGTGGTCTTTCAAAATGGGCTATTTTTCCCTCTGATAGAGGTGTTCCACAAATGTCTGCGATCTTTGGAACCTTGTCTGAATAAAAGGGTAAAATATGAATAATCAGCACTTGGATAAGAGCTGAAATTCCAAATTGATTTTTTTTCAACTGATAGACCATATGTTTTTGTTGCAAAATTTTAGGCTCCTGCAGCTCCTCTGCAAAGGAATGAAGACCCTCCTCTTGTTAATCAGATGTGGGAGAATGAACCTCAGGCTGATGTTGATCTTCCTTTTGAGCAAGGAATACCTACTTTGATAACATGGAGCTTTGGTGGTAATCATGTAGCAGTGGAAGGATCTTGGGATAACTGGACGTCGCGGTGAGTTTTATTCTGTTTTACATTTTAAATAAGTGCATCATAGGTAGATCACTCATTATTATGCTAAAAGCATGACAATTCGGTTTTACATTTTAAATAAGTGCATCATAGGCAGGTCACTCATTGTTATGCTAAAAGCATGACATATAGTCTGTGGCTGATAGCACAGTACATTGTGAAATCAGGATAACACTCGTGTAATTACATATACTCGCAGGAAATCGCTACAAGTATCTGGAAAGGATCACTCAATTCTGTTGGTGCTGCCATCGGGCATTTACCGTTACAAGTTCATCGTGGATGGTGATCGGAGATATATTCCAGATCTTCCTTCGGTAGCTGATGAGAGCGGCGATGTCTGCAATCTTCTTGACGTCCATGTAAGTAGGTCTCTAAACTTATCACTGTTCCAGAAGTCATCATGAAATCGTTGACCGGCATGCAGCATCAATCATGAGAAATTTACTTGTGTGGGTACATTTTGAAGTCAAAAGTACATACATAGAGTATCATCTTTTTTTACTTTAATTCTTTCTTTCCTTGTCACAACACTTCAATGGATAGGCATATCAATAAACAAAATTGTGTCTCTCATTCCCCCTTATTGTGTTTTCTTTTTGTCGCCTACCCCCTATCTTCTGATTAGTTGTCATGACAGATGTTAATCTGGTAGAATGTCACACTCACAGAGAGAGGGGGAGATTTATTAGTATGTATCAAAACAATAATGATTTTCATGTGCCATCAACTTTGTGTTCTTCGTGAAATTACCCATTTTTTTGCTTTTGATTCCACTCTTAGTCACTCATGGTCCCACTTTGTTAATACCATCAAGGTCATTTTCAAGGCCTATCAAAACCTGTACCTAGGAAAAGGATGAGTGCAAGATTGGAAGCACTCTTCCGCATACAGTGAATGCGTGGCAGCATCTAATGACTTCGCTTGGGCTTATATTAACAGTTTGTGGGTGAAATATATAGCCTTTTAGGGTTTGTATGGGTTAAGAAAAGGATAGGATTTTAACCGCTAAAAGATGAGATTTTGCAGTGATGTACACTTCGAGGTTGTGTCAGGCAGGCAGGCATTTTAAGCATAACACATGACTAGTAATTTGTGTCAGTTTTAGGTTACTTTTGCATACCAGGGATCATGTTGGATGAAGGAAGAGTGGCACAGGCTTGTAAATATAGGATTAAGAGTGAGAAGAAAGAGAGGAACAGAATCAGAAAAGTGGGAAGAGGGCAGAAATCATGTTTTTTTGGTAGTATCTTCGATGCCAGGCATTTAATTTCTCAGAGACAGAATTCGTAACGCTTGTCTTTTCTTGTAGCACCAACAACTGCACATCCTCCGCTTAGTTGCACTGATGATTTACTCAAGATGCTATTTCTTGCCTCCAACCAAAACAAAAAGAAAAAAAGGGAAAAAAAAGAGACTAAAAGATCCTACCAAACTTGGCCCATTTGGAGGTGCTAGTCTTTTTTGGTCCAACCTTGTGTACCTTGTGACAGAGTTGGCTTAAAAGTTTTGAGACGTGTTACTATATTAGGCTGACATCTTTTAGTTTGGCTCATTATAAATGAAAACTTAATTGCCATGAACGGAATTGGACTTTGTAATATGTTTTTTGGGGAAATCTCATGCATGTAATAGCCTTTCAAGGCTTTTGTTGTTTCTATAGTCTTTGTATATGTATATGTAATGGATTAGAGAGTGTTGAGCGAGGAAGACAGGGTTTAAGAGAGTTTGGATTGTAAATTCTTGCTTTCGTTGGTGAATGTCTATAGTGATTTCTCCTTGTGGGTTATAGGCATTTTAGGCCCTAACCATGTAAATAGTAGTTTTTGTGTGTGTGTACCTTGATCCACAACAATTGATATCAGAGCACGAGGGAGGCGAGGAGATTTTGGAAAAACTGTTTGTTTTCTGTCGAACTTTCGAAGTTGAAAATAGTTTTTAGCAACAGAGTTGTGTTTGTTTGGCCCAAACTATCTTACCCATAGTTTTACGCAAACGATGCGAGGCCACGTTGAGCTTCATGTGCCGCCTGAAGCTGGCATGCCAGATCCACTCATTGCCACGAGCTACATGTGCGGGTCCAAGGAAGAAACATCAATGCCACATGATTACATATCAGCAATCAATGTCGAGTAAACAGTCCACGCCATCGAAAGGTGACAGCCACATCAGCGCCACGTAAGCAGGTGGGCCCGCATGTGCCACATGGCAATGCTAGATCATCGACATGTGGCAGTACATTTAGTGCCCAATCAGCACCAGGTGGCAGGCCGCAACCAACCGATTTGCTGACCTGTTTGGTACGTAGTGGGTCTCGGTTGATTTGGTTGGTATATCGGTGTTTTGGTCGGATGCGAGTGTTTATCGGCCGGTTCAGGTCGGTCCCGAAGGGTTCCAAGTTCGTTTCGACGTTTGGATCCAAACCTATGCACCATTTTTCATGATTCGACTTTGGTGTTGTAGCATGATTGTGTTTATTAGCTCTGGAGGCTATTTTCAACGTTTTTAGGCAACCCGGGAGTTTGAGACCTATCAAATCCTTGATTTCTTGCTTCAAGGCCAGCAAAGTGGCAGAGCTCATTACGAGCTCTATGATTGTGTTTGACGGCTACCAATTATATGATTTGGAAGCCTAGGACGGAGGATATGCTCTATTGCCAATATTTGTTTGATCCTTTGGAGTTGAAAGGCGTCAAACTAACAGAGAGGAAGGACGAGAATTGGAAGAAGCTGAACAGGAAGACAATTTGGTTGATTCGGCAATGAGCTAGACATGAGGTGTTCCATCACTTGGCTCAAAAGTATGTAACCTGCACTTTTTTGTGGAGAAAGACGAAGGGGTTGTATCAATCGAAGGCATTTTGGAATAGGGTGTTGCTTATGAGGAAGTTGGTATACCTTCGATTGTTGGCAACACAAGCGAGTTGCAGAACCTGGGAACCAGTTGACCAGTGCCAAACTAAAGTTCGATGACAAAACGACCTATTACTTCTCAGTTCTCTACCATATGACTTGGAGATGGTGGGGTCTCTCAGTAACTAAGAATCGAACGGGAAGTTGACCACGAGTATGGTCAAGGATTTCCTGTTCAATGAGGAAGGAAATGAGCACTAGCACCTACAACGAAGGATCGCAGGCCTTTTCCGCCGACGGGAGAGGCAGACACAAATGCAGGCAAGCAGAAGTCCAATAGTGGGTAATCAACAGATTGTACGATTACCTGCTGCTGTTGCCGTTAGGAGGGGCATATTAAGTGAAACTGCCTCAAGCATAAAGCAGATAAAGAAAAGAGCCATACATCTGATGCAACGGTTGTTATGGAACCCGAGGATCCGGAATATGCACTTCTAGGAACATCAAGAAGCATAGTTGGGGAAATCAGACTGGGGTTTAGGCTTAGGGGGGGTTCAATTCACATGTGCCTGCTGATAGGAGTTTCACCAATTATGAGCATATGATGGCAGGATTTTTGAAAATGGCCAATTTTTCAACAAGCAAGATTGTGGGCGTGGGGACAATCAAATTCTTTGTGTCAAAACAGAAAGTGGGTGAGACTAGAAAAATTCCGGCATGTACTAGGGGTGAAGGAATTTTTTGATTTTTCTAGTGCTGGATTCAAAAGGATAGTAGCTTCAAGGCAAGTGAAGGAATTCTCAAATTTTCCTAGGGGAGCGAAAGATGGTGCAAGAAAAGAAGATTGTTCAAATGTACAGGATAGTGGGGTGGGGTGGGGTGGGATGGGAAGAGCTGTCAACTACAAGTCGAGCTGTCATGGTGAATAGGGAGCAAGGCTATTGTGCGCGCACACACCGAATAGGAAAAGGAGAAATCTCTGGACCCAAGGCAATTCTCGGGCACAACAGAGGAATGCAAGAGTGTGCTGGGGCTCATGGAATTTCACATGGAAGCTCAGAACAATAAGAAGTCACTGAGTTTGAAAAGCTGTACAGCACTGACAACCACGAAGCGAGTTTCATTTGCTGCAGATTGATTGGTGATGGAGAACTCTCTAGGAAGTTGTACACAGGAAGTGGAGTGGCAGTCACAGTTGGGCAAAAATGTGTTCTTTGCATAGCATCCCGGCAGGGGGTGTGGACACTCCAACGATGGGTTTTTTTTTTTCAATGGACGGTGAACAGGAGCCCGTATTTCACATGGGGAAGAGAAGGTGGTGATTGTTGGATGCCTTGAGGATTTCCCCCTGAGAAAAAGATGGCTAAGGGGACTGATTGGGAGGCTACGCTGCTGGAGTAGCCATAGTGGACTTGGGAAAATCTCAAACATGTAATAGCTTTTAAGGCTTTTGTTGTTTCAATCCGCCTCCCTAACTATATATCTACTTGTAATGGATCAGAGAGTGTTGAGAGAGCAAGATCGGAGAATTTGAGAGAGTAAAATTTGGATTGTAATCTCTTGTTAGGTAATGAATGAAAGTAATGATGTCGATCTGTGGGTTAGGCATCTGAAGCCCTAACCAAGTAAATAATAGTATGTGTGTGCGTCTCTCCTTTCAATCTGCCTCTCTGATTATATATCTGCATGTAATGGATCAGAGTATTGAGAGATAAAGATCAGAGAGGTTGACAGAGAGTAGAGTTTAGATTGTAAACTCTATTTTAGGTAATGAATGAAAGTGATATCTATCCATGAGTTAGGCATTTGAGGCCCTAACCACGTAAATAATAGTCTCTGTGTGTGTGTGTGTCCATCGATCCCCAACGAGTAGTATGAGAGCACGGGTGTGTGTGTCCTCTTCGATCTGGAAGCCTAAAATGGAGGAGAGCCGCAACACGGATTAGTCTATGAAAAACAAACCATAGCTGAACAACATATTGAATTTAGCATATTTCAACATGTGGATATTCAGACGTCCTCCTCCACTAGACACATTTGGAGGAGGTTCCACCCACTAATATAGACTCACGGTCCATAAGACTTGTCTCCAATAAGGAACAAGATTGAACATGTGGGAGGATCCGAACGAATTCTGCTTTCATTTCCCCCGTATGGAGCACTGAGTTACTTACGTTACGGTCTTGAGCAGGCAGGCTGCACTCTAGGCGGCTAGGAAGGCTCGCTAGACCAGTAGCCAGACCAACAATTAATGTGGTAATGATGGTGATTCCACACCACGCTCAATAAAGAATCGAATGTAGAAGGGGGATCCTAAACAAAAAAGGAGTCAAATTCTATAGGACTCCTCCACACTCAAAGCTCTATGAGCTAGTGGACCCATCAATATACAACACCTCTAGGTCGGGTGCAGTGTCTCGGGACCTAAGGAGGCGTGTGCTCTGGAAGCTAGAGCAAGGGAATTGTCAAGAAGGATGAGCCTGTCCTCCGGCGAACTACAACTTGAGCAATCCTATACAGAGAGGGGTATCACCCGTCATGTGACGCATCTTTCTTTTGACATCCCTAAAGATGTATCACGAGTACCTCCCGAGACCTAGAGCTTGTATCATACCAATTACTTTCCTATGGTACGAGCCTCCATATATCACTTAAACCATCTTTGAGTCCTATATATAGAATTCAACTTCTGACCAATAGACTCAAAGAGAAGCCATGTCAACTTTCATTCTGCTCCTCCAATAAGAATAGAGCCAGCCAGCTGGCTTTCTCCTCCTCCAAGGTTCCTATATAACGATGATTTGACATAGCATTAAAGACATGATAAGCATTCCCCCCATTCAAGACAAGCATTTATTCTCTGGTTGACCCATCTCCACCGCCAGCTCTTGCTCTCGCTCTCTCTGTAAGGTCGTCCTAAGCTCTCTCCTCCTCTACCGCCAGTGATCTCGAGTCAACCTTGTGAATATTCATGCTACTCTTGTAATAATATTACTAGTGATGGAAATGGGTGGGACTAGTGGGTTTACCCGTCTCTTAATTATTCCTCGCTAGGAAACATCCTGAACCAGACCCCAACTTGAAGCATGCTGACGGCATTAATCCCATAATTGACCAAAATGGCCCGCTTCAAACTCGACCATAAGATGTCCATTCAATGTACTCTATCCATGTAATTTAGTTGTGAAAGAAAACCTTTTGAATCTGACAAGGATCACGTTTGATAGCACTTGATTATTTATGTGGAATGCCTGTTACAAAATATAGCAACTGACTCGGAGAATTATCTTTTCCTCGAGCTAGAAACGATTTGTACTTGTAATTACATAGACATATGAAGTTAGGTGGTTCAGGTGCTGGCTTTTCTTTATGTGACTAGTGATAACCCATGTCTCAAATTTCTTCTCAACCTTATAGCTAAATTTAGGTTAGAGATTGTTCTTCCATTGCCGGAGAAATCTTGCTCCCTTTCCTTCGCTATTTCACTAAACACGTCCTACTTCCCCCACCCCCGAACGAAAAAGGAAAACCAAAAGAGAAAAGTTTGTGTGCACCTCAGATGGCCCAATTATTGATATGTTTCGTAATCTCAAACAGGATTATGTGCCAGAGAACTTTGAAAGTGTTGCTGAGTTGGAGGCCCCACCATCACCAGATTCCAGCTACGGTCGAGGTTTGCCGAGGGAGGAGGATTTTGCCAAGGAGCCAGCAGTAGTTCCATCACAGCTACATCTAACTGTACTTGGTATGCAAAATCCAGATTCTTCTTCATCAAGGCCCCCACATGTCGTGCTCAACCACGTCTACCTAGAGAAAGGATGGGCATCTGAGTCTGTGGTTTCTCTTGGTTTAACCCACAGGTTCCAATCCAAGTATGTAACTGTTGTTCTCTATAAGCCGCTCAGAAGGTGACCCGACCTTGTTCTACTCTATTTGCTCAACTCTAAAAGGAAACATACTGTGGCTTTCAAAAAGAATGTATAGAACTGATGAGACTTCTTGTTCTGTTTCTGGCTAGTTTTGTTATGGTGTACCTTTGTATTTTCGGGGGACTGTCTGCTTATTTTTGCGTTGTGTTGTTTCATTGCCTAATGTGGTTAGACTTGTATAGGTCTTTTGTTGTAACTGTGTATGAACTTTGTGAAATGAAGTCAACAGAGAAGAGGAGTGATCCTTGAATGCTCGTACGCACCGTTATGTTGTGTCTCAGACGCTTCCAGCGGAATGTGGAGTTTATACGGTTACAGTACATTTGCCTATCCAATTTATTGAATTCTTTTTTTGTATTTGTTGTTTTAGCCTCAATGTTTTGTAAATTATTGATCCGTTTAGGTGAAAGGAATCTAAAAAATTATAAAACTATGTCTAAAAGTTCAAAAAATGTCACTAAAGATGATAAATAAATTTAAAAAAAAAATTTTGTTTTTGGATTATTTTTGTCTTTTTTTGAATTTTTTTAAAATTTGGTTAATTATTTATAATTTTTCTAAAAGTTATTGTTGAAATGAACTTATAATCTATAAAAGATTACAAAAAAATTTCATATAAGGACAAAAAAATAATTTGATAATCTAATTAGTCCAAATGGAGTTTAAGTCTTGCCCCATATTAAGTTATTAACATACGGTGATTTTGCTGTCCCATTTTTTAAAGTTTTGTTATGTTTTTAAACTTTGACAAAATTACCCTTCCACAAAAATTATTTTCACACACTTACAAATGATAAAGAATTAATTGTCAGGGGTAAAATTGATATGGTTTCAATCGTTTAATAAAAATAAAAAAAACTACTCACTCTCTTTCAAGATTCTACTCGCTCCTCCTTCAAGGTTTAATTCACTTCTCCACATTTATTAATGTAATATTTTTTAAAATTCGTAACCACCTCTCTAAATATTTATAAAACCTCCCACTTAATCTATTTTTATCTCCAAAATTCTGGTGACCGACCGAAGCAACATTAGCCCCATACAAACTTTTTTATGTATTTGATAATGTTCGATTTGCACACGCATTTTGTATGTTTGGTCTGCTAGTATAATTAAAGGTGCAATTCTTATACACACAATAGATTATGCCTTGAAGCATTCTTAAAAGTACACTTACAATTTCCATATATATCTCCATTTTATGCATATATATATATATATATATATATATATATATATATATATATATATATATATAATACTATATTGCCTCCAAAGTTAGTTGATTTAAGCAAGGAGCCCCCCAAAGTGTGAGAGACCTGTTTCCTTTACATGTATCAGCTACTTTAAAAGTTTGAGTTTGGTACGGCAAAGCCGAATGTAATATTTGCTTTAGATGTCGCTTAGCAAGGCAATAAAGAATCTGAATGCCCAAATATTCTCCAGGACAACTCATATGACAGGTAAGGACAATAATATTGTTTCTTTTCGAATACGATACCAAACAGAAAAAAATCCGAAACTCGTATAGAAATTCAATCAAAAACTTCTTGTTGGATTGTGATATGTAATTATGTGTCTGATAGATGCAAAATGCTATATAATAATTGTAATTTTAACTTTGTTAGGTTGTGTGTGGATCTTGGTTTTTGTCATGGTATTTAGGGAAGAAGGAGAAGATGGATAATTTTGTTGCTGAAAATGTTGTTCTTTCATATTCTTGTGCAAAATACTCACTCGGAATGAAGATACAATCGTTTTTTTTTTTTTAAGGAAAATGACTCTGTCTCCCTTCATTCTCATGTCTTTTTTATTGAAACTTAAGAACAGATAATAAAACATGCAACACAATACTAATCGATATTAAGAAGAGACCTTTATTGCATTACACTCAATCAAACCACTCCAAAAGGAAAAAAAATCATCCCAGCAGTTGGTACATAAAAATCACACATCATCTAACACAACATCTCTAAAAATCGGTAAGTCAAAGTGACAAGAGACGAGTATCTTCTCGCCTTCTCAGAAGTGTTATTGCTTCGTAGAACACACCTTTACCTATAGAGGGACCTTAATTACATACCCTTTAATCCTTTGGTGGGTGGGCTGTGAGGTAAGTCTGATATGCAGCAAGAACAGTCTGAGCTACACTCAAGGCAATGGCCAAAATTGCAGCAGCAACTGCAATAGAAGTCCAAGGGCTCCTAAAGTAAGTATGATAACACTCTGCTGTCCAAGTTTTGATGCTGCTCTCATGGTGATTCTCAATACCTGTCTTAACTTGGAGATAAGCATGAGGGCTAGGAGCCAATTCAGTAGTTATTTCATTGAAAAGATCTGCTACGTGCTTGTCGCTCCCGAGGTAGTTGAGTAGTATACCCTTGGACCGTAACACCTTCACGTCTTCTTCTTGATCGATAATCGAATCCATGAAGCATATGTAAGAGGTCACCCCTAATTGATCAATATTCTCATTATCGGGGCAGGCTTCGTAGGCAGCCAAGTTCAAGAGCATAGACTTTGTTGTGTCGTCGATGATTATCTTTGGAAGTGTTAGAATTCCAGAAGTTAATGTAGACTTGAACCCTATATCTGTGAACTGACGAGTCTTGCTAGGTTTGAAGTGGATCCCCACAGTCTTGAAGTCCTTAGCTGAACGACGAGAGTACCAACTGCTGCTTATGACACACCCAATTCCAAATGCTTCTGGATTGATGAATTGTCTTCGAACGAGTTCAAGAAGGTGAACTGGTTGATCATCTTCATCTTTCCCGGCTTGTGTTTGAACCTCGGGATGGCTTGTCGAATGCTTTCCAATGAAGTATTTTATTTGTTCCATAAATGCACTTGCTTCTGGGGGCTCTCCTCTTATGCGCTTAATGAAAGCGGTGATCATCTCGTTCCCTTCAGCAATCCCAAAACTCACTTTCATTAAAACTTTGAGGACAATGAAAGGGAGTTGATTCTCTAGTAACAACAAGTCTCGACGCACCAAGGCTATTTGCTGAATTTTCTTCAATTCTTTGTTATCTTCCATAATGTTGCGTATGTAGTGAAGGGTGAAGCAACCATCCAGGAACATCATACGAGTGAATTCCTCTTGGTCGAACTTTTCTGTTAAGCCCTCAGCATAGCACTCTCTCGCATCATCGGCCACCTTGACCACCTCTTCGTACAGCTGACCAATATTTACTTTCCTTTTTTTCACGAACTCTTTTACCATTGGAAGTTTGAGCCTCTCTATAGGTTGAAGCTCTGGTTTTCCATGGTGGCAAGGACCAATGGAAACCACCTTCGGATCATACAATTTCTTGTTGGTTTCAACCTCACGAAGCATCGGTTCAACCATTTGTATCTTGGGCTTCAATGAACTGCATGGAAACTTGTTTCGCTCATCCATAATGGAGTTTAGCCATGTATTGGTGCTATGTGAAGAGCGAAAGCTCCCATGATCATCACCCTCTTTGATCTCAATGCTTAGTGTTCCATCCACAGAAGCAGCAACAGCAGGAAGCTGATCACTGCTGTTGCTCTCCACAATACCTTCTCTCAGAGACGTTCTCCGAGCAGCCATTGTTACTATAATTAGCTAAACAACATTGATTATGATCTGCCCCTGTGGAGTAAATATTAATATAGCCTCATGAAAACTCTTTTGAATTGAATTAGGGTGGCTTGGTGGTTAGAAACAAGTATCTTCTTTTCTTATGTCTCAAACCAGGTTTCTGATGCATTTTTTCTAAACACATTTGTTAATTAGTATGATATATAGAATAAAGCATTTTGCATCTTTCCACCATGTATAAACTCCAGTGCAGAATGCAGATTATAATACAACATTAACTTCATGTCTTAAAAGGTTTGCCATTCTCACTGTTTTTGTTTCCATTTTCCAAAAGGGAATACGTTTTGAGTAATGCTTCGTACACAGATATTAAGGACACATCCAGACACAAATGTGTCCGGAACCATATGCACGTGGGGCCCTAACATCTGTGTACACAGACTTTCTCAATACTTTTTCTGCATTCAGTAATATGATCAGTTGCGAAAGGGGAATGCTTGAGGATTCTTTATTACATTCCTAAGCAAGGTCTAAAAACAAAGATGGATTCAGCTCTTTTTTTTCACTCCCAGCTTCAAATACAAAAAAGCTTCTTCAATATTCCTCCCACTTCTGAAGCATGAAAAGGAACTCCTTCTCCCACACTTTTGGGAGTTCCGTAAACTAGGCTTAAACTGCAAATCTTAGGAAAGCATTCTGGCCTATTAGAAAATGCAATCTGGATCAAAAGTTGTTCTTTCCAAACAGGCTTCAAATGTTGTTCTCCGGCAGCTTTTCATATAACAAGCTGGATAGTCATATTCGGGGCGTAACTAAGCATGCATGCTTTTAACAAGTCGGAGAGTCATATTAGCGTTTGTATAGAAAAATGAACTTCAAACTTTCTTCACTTTTAAACCTTTTTAATGGAATTTCTGTTAGAATAATAATTAATTAAACTTGAGTGATTATTAATAGACATGCTCGTAGCTAGGGGTCCCCAACCCTAGGAACATACATCTATTATAGGTTACAAGGGTCTCGTTCTTGTACTGCCCAACGTTGGCCTTGGCCCTCGCTTCTACCTCTATCAGGCGGCGACAACCCCTACCTTTTATTAAGCCACCCTCAACATTTTGAAGATGAAAATAAATTAGAAACATGATATCGCTAGTAGGAGTTTTACAAATTAAGTGGTCTTTGAATTTGTATGTCTCTTCTTTTATGATGGATTACAAATTGTCTTAATGTGACTATTGAAATTGTAAATTCTTCCATTATGATGGTAGTGGAAAGGTTTAATGGAGATCCTTCCACTTGCCTGCATTAAGAGAATAGTCTCAATCCTCATCTATAAAAGCATGTTTAGTGTGATCATCATTTTAAATATTGCCACACCAAAAGTAAGATAAAGAGAGGGTTTAAGATCTATTCAAGGCTAGTAAGACAGCTACACCTAATAATCGGTGAAAGTGAAATGTTGTACCTATTTAGAAAAGTGATTACAAACTTAAAAAAAAATGTAATAAGTACGGAAAAGAGGGGTAAACTTTGAAGGGGAAGTGGGTAGTTTTTTTTAAATGATTTGAGACAATGTCAACTTTATCTGGCTGTTAATTCTCTATTATTTTGTTAGTACGTGAAAATAACTTTTGTAGAGGATAATTTTGACAAGTTAAAAAACATGGCAAAGCTTAAAAAAACGGGGACACGAAATTATACTTTTCATTTGTAGATAGAATAGATTCTATAATAATTTTAACATTTAATATCAGAGCCAACATAATTTTGATGCGTAAACTTTTTTTTAGTATTTGTCATGTTAATTTTTATGATCGTAACTCTCAGACCTTTGCAACATTATAATAGTTTTATCCTACTGTACATATGTAATACCTAAATATATATATACACACACACACAAAGAGAATTTTCCAATTCAATGGGTTGACCAACCCTACTTGACATTACATAGCTCCGACCTGCTTCTAGCCTGGTTATGTCACACTGGTCTCGGTTATAGCCAAAAATTTAGATTCCAAACAATCCTACAATTGTACAAAAACTCTATGTTTTTTCTAAGCATCTTACAACTTAAAATTTTTCGCACTAATTACAAAAGAAAAGACGTGTAGGAGTGCAAATTTTTACAACCTTTTTTTCCCGCAACTTAAAGGAGACCACTGTAGTCTTTCTATCCGAACCAAAGTTGTAAATCTCGTCCCGTACCGCTCTCGTAACGGTACCGGACCACCGGAGTACCGTTCTGGCAAGTGTTCCGGCCTGATCCGGGCTGTTCCGGCCTGTTCCGGGCAATACCGGCCGGTACCGTACCGTACCGGTCTGTATTTAAAAAAATTAAAAAAATCAATTAATATGTTTTTTTGGATAATTAGACATAATTTGAGACTAAAATCATATTTTTTTATGTTTTGTGATTTATTTTTAAATTATAATGCTTTTATTTTTATGTTTAGTATGATTTTTTGTTAAAAGATATTATTTAAAAAATATATATTAAGTTTAGCGATAAATCCGAAACGGTACACCGGTACACACCGGTACCGGTACGTACCGTACCAGTAACAAAATTGGTACGTCCGCCGGTACGAGATTGACAACTTTGATCCGAACACAAAACCCATTTTATGAAGCAAACATAATCGAGTTTCGAGCATCATTTTCAGAAATGACAAGGAAAAAAATGCTTTTTGCATGCCCTAGCATTGCAAGATTTTATTGTGACTTCCTTGATGGTTCCTCTTCTTCTTTCTCAAAGAAAAAGCCACCCGGCTACAGCAGGCAAGTGGCGGGTTGCTTCCTCTGTTTTCCGTGGAGAGTGAACCCTCTTGACGAGGAGACCTAGACCTTATAACTAATGTAACCCTTGACATTGACACAAATATAAAACACGTGGCAGCGTTTTGACAAGTAAATCTTCCAAAATTGGACAAGTCAAATTGGGCGTGGTCGGAGAAATATGTTCAATTCATTCTATAAACAAGAACACAAACCTCTAATTACAACCAAAACACCGTATATCAGTGGATAATTCCTTTTAACATATTTCAACGCAAAAATATTTTACCACTTGCACGCGTCTTTACCTTCAATCAACCATCCTCTATAAAACTAAAATAAGAGAACTTTGATTGTCCATAAAATGTGCTTAGT
This sequence comes from Arctostaphylos glauca, assembly GCA_019985065.2. NCBI lineage: Eukaryota > Viridiplantae > Streptophyta > Magnoliopsida > Ericales > Ericaceae > Arctostaphylos > Arctostaphylos glauca. The sequence continues at coordinate 9,750,067 of JAHSPW020000001.1, read as the reverse complement.
GTGTCTATCCTAGCATGTTCTCAAGTGTTCCCGGAGTGTCCAAAAGAAAAGGAAAACATTCTTTCAATTGATGTGTCGGACACGTGTCCAGAAAAGTGCTGGTATCCACCAAGTGTCCGAACCGCTATGTGACCTCCGGCATGTTAAACCAATCATTTGAGATATGTCCAAGGTACTCTTCATCATGGTCTCCATTTTGTGAAAGGCACACCTCAGATTAATGCCTATACAGACGCTGACTGGGCTGGAGACACTACTGATCGAAGGTCTACAGGTGGATTTTGTGTTTTTCTGGGAGCTAATCTCATTTCTTGGTCAGCCAAGAAACAACCCACTGTTGCAAGATCCTCTACTGAGGCTGAGTACAAAGCCTTAGCTAACCTTGCTGCTGAAATTGTTTGGTTACAGCAACTGTTTGCTGATCTTAGACTCCCTAATACTACTGGACCTCCTGTTCTTTGGTGTGACAATATGTCAGCCATTGCCCTTGCTTCTAATCCAGTTTATCATGCTCGTACTAAGCATGTTGAGGTAGATTATCACTTTATTCGTGAAAAGGTGTTATCCCATCAGTTGGTTGTGAAATTTGTTCCAACACATGCTCAACTAGCTGACATTTTTACCAAGGCTCTCACTGTCCAAAGGTTTACTGATTTGTCTACCAAACTGATGCTTTCATCTCTTCCAGCATCAGTTTGCGGGGGTATGTTAAACCAATCATCAGCTGATTCGCATAACAAGAAGGAAAGATGGACCGTTCCTTATAATTCATAATAGAACTGGCAGGTTCACGATCATAATTCAAACCACATGGCTTACAAGTTACAATGGATGACCAGACCATAATCATATAACAAGATAAGCATCCGCAGAGTGAGTAAATCTCCGGGAGATACTAGTTACGGATAATCAGAGGAGCCATTAGATAAATCCTCAGGCATCAACAATATTCCAAGCAACAGGTTGTAATGTATGCACAAACCATGAAAAATTCTGAGACAGATCAAAGTGTAAACTAGCAATTTGGAAAATTAAGAAAACTAGACATCCGTAATCAAAAATATTTTACGTTCATAATACCATATGTCCAAGAAAATACGAGACGCAATAAGAACGGAGATTTTTGTTTGATCCCCCAACACAAAACTAAGAAAAAGTGCAAACAAGCAGACAATGAAGAGCAGAGCTAAGAAACAACGCAAACAGGAGAGTAGATGAACAACCAAGGAGACCTAGTAATACCAAGAGAAATCGGTCATACCCAGAAAATAGAAATCTTATCAAATTTATCTGCCTTTTCCCTTTTTTCCACTTCCAAATTTTGGGTGCTGAGTTTCTTAGCCATTACTTGGCCATCATGACCTTGACAAACTCCTCGTAGTTGATCTGCCCATCACCATCCACGTCAGCCTCGCGGATCATCTCGTCAACTTCCTCATCTGTGAGCTTTTCACCAAGGTTTGTCATAACATGGCGGAGCTCAGCTGCAGAAATGAAGCCATTTTGGTCCTTGTCAAAGACTCGAAACGCTTCCTTCAGCTCCTCCTCAGAGTCAGTATCCTTCATTTTCCGCGCCATCAGGTTCAGGAACTCTGGGAAGTCAATCGTCCCATTTCCATCAGCATCAACCTCGTTGATCATGTCCTGAAGCTCAGCTTCTGTTGGGTTCTGTCCCAAGGACCGCATAACTGTGCCAAGCTCCTTTGTGGTGATACAACCTGCACCAATAATTGCAATTAAGAAAAAGGTACAGAAAAGCCTTAGGGCCATGCACAACATTATTATAGAGCAGTGCACCATCTAGTGAGCCTTGGTTCAGTAATGCTTCCAAGTTACAGCCTTACAGGTAACCAGGTGGTATTAAAAAGAGAAAGAGGGGAAAGAACAAAGAAAAATGCAGTTCTGAAGTCTCAGGAACATTACAATATTGCGACATTAGTTTAAGAAATCACAGCAAAAGTATCTTAATCATAATGAAGAGCATCATACAAGGTCAAATAGAACTTTCACACAAGCCAAGGGGTCGAATTCCCTGACCTAAATGCAAATCCATGAGATCCATAAGACGTGTAAATGCAGTTCAGGCTTTAACCCCAAGCGACTTGCCAAACTAATTAAAAATAACAAAACTAAAGGCTTCCAGGTACGTGCAACCAAAATATGAGGATTTGACTAAGATACATAGAGGACGAGAATCATTGCAAGATCTGTCTTAGATAATGCTTGCAAGTTTTACCACTCAGCCTATCAATAAACTAATGGTGCTCGCTACTCGCAAATTTGAATAAGAAGAGGACATAAGCGTACCAATTCAGATAGTTAAAGATTAAAGACTAGAAAACGTATTATTTTTGCATGACATTCGGTCACTGACAATAGAAGCATCACAATGAATTTCAAAGAAGCACCAAGGCATCATTGGGAAATACTTCTGGTGCCAGATCCAATCCGGAGACTAATTCTTCCATTTAAAAAAAAAAGATGATTCATGTAGGCAGCAACCCAAAATTTGTACAGTCAATGGCCTATCTAAATATTTAACTTGTGATCCACACTCAGAAAACAAATGTACGAAATGGAGACTAAAAGAGTAACAATAAGCAAATAACTAAGCCCAGAATCAAATAGATTTGTTGGTAAAGGCTGTGTAACACAATCAGATGACAATATCAAACCACCAGATATACAGCACCGCGCCCTGGGTCAAACATGCATCAAAAAACCATACACCAATCCTAAAACATCATACAATCACAAGCAAATTTAATATCAACAGATTCAGGATAATCTAAAGTCTGCCATGCAAACATTAATAACAAAAAAATACGGGGCACAAATTCCATGGTAAACGGATTCCAACAAACAAACCGCCCTAAATGATCCGATAGGTGTCCAAGACGAGAAATTAAAACATTCAGAAGATAGATCTGACCAAACAAAATATCAAACTACAAATCCATATTCATTTGTACACCGGGCGATTCACATATAGGTATATATAGGTACGTGTGCAAATGGACAGAGGGCGAGAAATAGGAAAGGGAGAAATCGGACCATCGCCATCTTTGTCGAAAAGGCTGAAAGCCTCCTTGAATTCGGAGATCTGATCGTCGGTGAGCTGATCGGCCATTTTCTTAGCTTCCGATAAAGTGAGAGAAATCGAAAGAAAATTGCGAAGGGAGAAAAAACCGATGGGAGTTAAATGCGGTGGTAGTGGTTATGTCAGACCGAAGCAAAAGGAAAGGAGGGGTCCTATATATAGCAGATGGACCTGGTCCAAACCCATTTATGCCTTCTACTGCCCGACCACGCGGAAAAATAAATCCAAAAAAAAAAAGTCAAAATATAACAAAACCTACGAAATTATGCATTTATTTAGTGTCACTTCGTTCACCCAAAATTTTAATATTTTATCCGTTTCTTTCTTTTTGCCTTTAGGGACGTTTGATACTCGGATTAAGAACTTTTGAATTGAATTAATTTAATTTAATTTCGGCTCAAGTTATTATTTAATTGTAGTTTGGATAAAATTGTGAAGTCCACCTTAACGAATTTAGTAGCTCATTTGTAGAATAAAACAATCTTATTTAAAGGGTGATATTATTTTTAGAAGATAAAACACAACTCAGGACTAACTAATTTTTTATCAAATTATTCTCAATTTTTATCAGGTTGCCTTAAATTCCATTTATGTGGCTTTTTTAAATCGTGTATAGTTTTTTTACTTATTTAATAGATATTATTGTTTTTTCTTTCTTTATTATTTTTTTATGTTTTCTTGTTTTAGATAATTTTTTGTGAATAATTGGTTGGTCGCGATGAGGAATCAAAACAGTTAAAAATATAAACGAACTTAAAAAAGTTCAAAAAAATAATTTAAAACTTTTTGTTTACTTTATATTATTTTGTATTCAGTTAACTTTTCAAAATCTTTGGTTATGTTTTTTTTATTTTCATTCTCTTGTCAAGATAACCAAATAATTTATAAAATTTTGACACAAAATTAATAAATATAAAAAACTATTTAAAAAAATAAGTTAGCCCAAATTAGACTTTGTAAAAATAATCATTTTTTTATATTTTTTATTCTTTGAAGTTAATGTATTGTTTAACTAATATCAGTAAACATGATAATATTTATTTAATGTTTATTTTTCTCTGTTAAACTTAAAATTTGTGATATATGTTTATTCTTATTATATATAAAGGTTTGAATTATACTAAACCAAGTCATTCTAGTACTTTTTAATAACTTCGACTATTTTTTTTTTTACTTTTTAAACTCGTTTTGACAATAGAATTTAAAAAAAAATATTTTGGCAAAATATACAAAAAGTTCAAAATTGTTTTTGAAGAAAAAATGACCGGATAGGATTGTTTAAACAAGTTATTTGAACAATTAGAGTAATTTTTTTAACGATAATCTAGTTTCAACGGTAATAAAAGAATAATCGACATCAAATAGAGTAATTTTTAAAGCGAAAAAGGTATTTCAATATTATGGTGAGGGTAAAACAAGAAATATAAACTTTAACCTATCTCTTATCCGAACAATCAAATACTAGATAACTCACATATTCCTTATACTGTAATTAATACTGGACCAAACTAAACAAGGGACAGCTTTGTTTCAATCTCAGAACTTTAATCCATGGACTAAGGGGTTGTTTGATAACCCATTTTCATTACTTAAAATTGAATAGGTTAAGTAAGAAGATATTAAGTTGGTTTGATAACGAAATTTTAAGACGCTTAATATATTAAGTTTTCAGCAAAAACAAAGAGTAGACAATTAAGTAGCCATCCCCCTACTTAATCAAAAAGCTGAATACATTTAAAAGAATTTTTTTTTTAAAAAAAATATGTTTACCACTTTGCTGACCGCCACCACTAACCACCACCACCACCTGCCACTAACCACCACCGCCAAGCGCCACCACCACTACTACCCGCTACCACCACACTGCTGACTAAGTACCACCGACACCGCCACTTGCCACCACACTAACAAGACCTGCCACTAACTACCAACACCATCCGCCACCGCCACTAATCACCATAGTGCTGACCACCGCCACTAACCATCACACTGCTAACCACCACCGTCACCAACCACCACCGACACCTACCACCACTACACTGTCAACCACTGACACTAACTGCCACCACTACCACACTAACCACCACTGCCACTAACCGTCGTTGCCGCCACCACTACCACCACCACCACTAACCACCATGTTGCCAACCACCGGCATTAACCACTACGGGCACCTGCCACTAATCACCACCACCACTACCAGCCGCCACCATCACATTGCTGACCATCGGCACTAAGCACCACCGACATTGCCGCTACCCACCACACTAACACCACTCGCCACTGCCACTAACCATCACACTGCTAACCACTACTGTCTTCAACCACCATCGCCACCTACCACCACTACATTACCATTTATGGTCCAACCCAAAGAGAAGCATGATTTATCAGCTCAGAACATTCACCTCATACAAACAGCGAACAAAACAAAAATGCTTCTCTGGCGACATCTTACCTAAGAATCGACCACCTCATGCTGACCCTCTTTTGATAGGAGATCTCGAATGACACTCCTTTGGGCTAGAAAACATCATGGTTAGCTCTACCCACCAACATGAACATACTGGCCAATCTCATGATACTTCAAATCTACTCACGATAAAAAATGGTGAATGCAGAAAAAGCACTGGAGTGCATTCATCAGTATACTCAGCTGATCCCTCTAAATAAAGGTGAAGGCCCATCAATAAAGGGATCAATCACTCGGAGAACTTATGCTAAGTTGATAAGCAAAACTCTTTTTTCCACTCTCATAGGTTAAACCACTGTAAGCAACACTTTACATATATGCCCTTCCATATGAGTTTATGCTCGATGGAACTCTTGTTCTATGAGCTTTTGCTCTCATAATTACTAACTAAACATCAAAGAGTATTCTGATCACTTGTTGAGGTGTCTCTTACTAGTTGATCTCTTTCGCAGTCATTCCTTCCAATCAATACATCAAATAGAGTACATCTGGGCCAACTCTCTTTCATCTCTAACAAAACTCATGATGGAGTCTCATATATCCACACCCCAGAGTCACATGTCTTTTGTTTGAATGATATGTAATTAAATCCCACAAATGTTTTTCACAGGAAAGTTATGTATAATTTAAGCATCAATCCAACTTAAATAACTCCAATCCTACATTGAGGTGAGAAAGTTACATCTACGATACAAAAGGTTGCCCAGAGCAACTTTTCATTTGGGATCCAATCAAATCATGTGTCAATTATCAAAACTTGATTGGGTTTTTTGTCTTGATTGATTCAATGTATTGAAGGTTTAAAAGTCTTCTAAACTCAAACCCTGACAAGGGTTTGCAAAGTGGCAACAGTGTATGGCGCATACTTATTATTTTCAAAGTTGCTGTTTCACATAACAGGCAGGACTTCTATTTGCTTTTGGTTTCCTAGTGCATACGTATTCATTTTGGAATTTTGTTTGTTTTATAATTCAAACCATCACAGAATATTCTAAATAACTAAGTGGGTGAGGGAATTTATTGTGTAAATCTCATGGTCTCCATCACTATTTTGTAGACAATACAATTAATTTGTGTGTACCTTCCTCTTTATCAGATAAACGTAATTACAAAGTCATCAGTACAGACTCCCTTATGGGATAATTTTGGTAAGATATTAATGACAGTCACTATTCTCTATCTGAAGTTTCATTACAATATGATAATCTATGTACACTTAGCCATAAACAATAGTATTCTCTCTATCTGAATCACTTCTAATATTTGTAGGGATCAAAGGGCAAATCAGTTAATTAGCCTTGCTTAGTATGTTGATTGCCTACTTGGTAGAATTAATATGCAAAGGCTTATCTACACAAACGATAAGTGGTAGAAGCCATTCTGATCTTGGCATAGCATCCACAATGTATTAGGTTGCTGGACAAAATCTTTTTAAAATTGGTAGAGGGGACCATATATATATTTAGAGTTCATATTATTTAAAATGGGTTATTTTAGTTGACTACTCAAAGAAAACGAACTTACTAGACGTAACTATGTGGACTGAAAAAGATATTTGGGTATTTTGTTAACTGCAAAAGATTACAAGTAAAGAGGAAACTCGAGCTAACTAAAAGTGGGTTAAGATTGATTTTTTTTTATTATATATATATAACCAAGGTATTCGGTCGACTTATGATTAAGCGGGATAAAACTTGGGGACAGAGACAGAGATAGAGAGAGTAGGTTCAAAAGAGAGGAGGAGTGTTGCCGAGGTTCAAGTCTTTGCCAAACCATTGCCGAACACTCACTTGAGTCACACTGGAGAACGTATTAAGGTAGGGAATCATACCTTCATACCTAAGATTTCATGTTTTTAGATTGATTTGCAAATCAACTTTTGATGTTCGTATAAACTCAGACCTTCAGATCATGTGTTTTGGTAGGAATCTTTAGAATTAGTTTCAGGTTACCTTTTTTCTTGAATTTGGGTTAATGTTATATGTACTCTATAACAATTATGCATGGTGAAAAAAGCACAAATTCATCTCTTCTTTTTGAGATTGAAATCAAACATGACATATAGTTTGTATTATGAGGAGGATCTCTGATGAGATTCCTCTATGAGCACAAACCCCACTTTCTTTTTGATCATATAAAACCACCCACATAATGTTTTTACTCATTAATTTAAAAAAAAAAAAAACTTTATTTTGTTGTTATCTTAATGTCTTATATTTCACTCAAATTTAATTACTCATTTTATCTAATCATCTTAATTCCAATCTGATTTCTAATTATAGCATTGTCGTGGGAGAAAAAAGGACACGACCAATTGGTCAAGGTTTAGCGGTTAACCGATCAGGCCATTTTCTGACAGATTATTTATGTTGCCAAATTAGAACTTAGCTATTCCCTAACTCTCACTTACACTTGTACATGCATACACATGTTTACATCCACGGGTCTCTCTAGGATTCCGTGCCAGCAAGTTTACCACTCGAGATCTTTTGATCAATAACCTGTTCGGATCAACTATTGATACTATGTTTACTATTGTTACTCAATGTTTACGTTCTATTGTGAATATTGTTATTGTTTACATGTTGTTGGACTTCTGACATGTTATTTGAAACGTTGAAAACGTTCGGGTACAATTGTTATGCTGCTCACTTGCCTGTAGAATAAATTCAACCGAACTTTGGAAAAAACGTATATTGAACATTAGAGACACTGGTTCAAATGACACTTGAATAAGGCAGTGGATGGTGTCGAATATGCATTATAAGTAGTGGAGTACATAGAGACACCTAGGTGTTCATAATGAAATTGAAATGATGTAAAACCAATCTTGGTGGCCCACCGTGGCAACTTTGATGTTGTTGGCGGGCGTCGTCTCGTGTTTGGTTGTTATGTTGAGAAGAACTCAACTAGAAAATAAAATTTATTTGTCATGAAAATACAAACAGATTTATCAAGCGTCTTCTCGGTCACTTCGGTTATACCAGGTCTGAGGCTTCCAAACGATGGGATGCCAACCTTTACCGAGCGTCTTCTCGATCATTCGAGATGGGTCTGGGACTGTCATCTTTGGGACCCCAACCTTTAGCGAGCATCTTCTCGAATATTCGAAATTGGTCTAAGGCTCCCATTTTTGGGACTTTATCCTTAAGGGAGCATCTTCTCGATCGTTCGAGATCAGTCTAGAGCTCCCATCTTTGGGACCCTAATTTTTAGCAACCATCTTCTCGGACATTCGAGATCGGTCTGGGGCGCCCATCTTTATGAGCCCAACCTTTAGCGAGCTATCCCTTAAATGAAATATTGGTCGACCATTGCATGGATATGAGAGTTAAAAATAATTGTTGCATGAAACCATGTTCATATTGCATAACTTGAATGAAGTCTTCTGAGTTTTGTGGCACTTCATTGCCGAGGTATGGGTCTTTCCTCCATGGTTTCTGATTTGTAAGCCCCCAAGCCGACCTGTTCTATGACTCTGTAACTTCTGATCGCGATTGGACTGACACTGCATCGTGAGCCGATACTCGATCTTCCCTTCTTCTTTTTTTTTTTAAACTTGTCCCTTGAATCTTTTCTTGGCCTCTTGTCAGTTTGGCCGACTATCGGGCCAAGCATTGGATTGTTGTTCACCTCCTGATCTCCCAGCCTTTTTCGTCTGGTTAAGAACTGGGACCTGATTTTCTGTATGTCGGTTCTGAGCTGGAGAACCTCCAAACATAAGCTATCGAGGGCATGATCCCTCTTTTTCATATCGTGCTCTGGCTGCCTAATGTGTTATCGCGTAATCAGCTTGGGAGGTGCCTCCAGAGGCGGTGGATCTGTTGGAACACCATCATCTACACATGTACTTTTTTTTTAATGACCGAAGGGTTCCACTGGAGTCTCACCATTGTTCCTCGTCGTTCTAACTTACATCATCAACGGACATTATGCCATCATACTTATCAGAAAAAAGAGATTATCGTTCCCCAACAAAGTCGCTAATTGTGGGGGTTGCAAATATCCACCTATCTGATTTGATTCATTCCTGTGATTCAAGTTGTTCCTGTAGTCTGCGCAGAGAACAATCAATTAGTGCCACCTGGATTGTTTTCAGCCGGAAGACACTCTGATGCTTAAGTTAGAACGTGTGGAACCAAAGCACAATAATTATTGCACTTTTAATTGATCACGTACTTGATTTTGCTTTGCATTCTCGTTTTTATAATTCATCAAGTGCCTTTGCATAGTAAATAAATAACACAAGATCTTTTCTCAATTTGTGCATTGCCAAATTTGGTTATTTTCTTGCAGTTTAAGAGTTTCCCAAATAGGAGCATTCTCAAAATTTTGAACTTTCCTATTCGAGTACACTTTCAATTCTAAAAGGTTCTAACTGCCTGACAGACTGGCAGGTCGATCAGCTCGGCATGACAATGACTTATTCACCGAGCCCTTAGTCTCACGTCGATGGTCTCTCGACCCGTTTAGCAATATAATTGTGATGACAACTCATGTTGCCGACACAACCCAACTATTCGATCCATCTTCTCAGTAACGGATCAGCCCACTACAAACCCTGTGATTTGCTATTACAAGCATAAGATATTGAGAGTTTTCTTTAATGTAGTACTGACTTAATCATCAGAGTATATCTTTCCGCGAATTTGAAGCAGAGATTCTCTGACTATTTTTTATCTTGCAGAGATTAGATTTCAAGAGAATGTAATTGATATTGAGTTCGGCCAATTATTAAGATATTAACTTTTCTAATAAAATATTCCACCCAATCATAATAGTTAACAAACAAATTAGTACACTTTGAAATCATATCCTTATAAATATGTCCTCTTTATTATAGTCCAGGACTACATACATTTATTTGTTTTATAAAGTTCCATTGATCCATTATATTATAATCTTAGCATACATTTAGTTGAGAGATGGGTTGTACGTATAATTAAAGGAAGGCACAGTCACGTATCCGAGCTCTACGGCGACCTCTTTTGTTGGTGTTAACTTCCCCAGTCATCGACTTTTGCCTCTTCCCTTCAATCCTCCTCCTCCTCCTCTCCCTCCTCCTGCATCAGATTAATTTATTAAACAATTTAGCCAGAAAATCATACACTTTTACATAACAACTTTGAAGATGTTTCAGTTATTTGTGTTGTATATAATGCGGGCAAAACGATATTGTTTTGCTCATTTTGGCCTCGAAACTGTATCGTTTTGATCTCATACATTTTCATAAAAATTTGTAAAACGATATAGTTTTGAATACAAAACAGACAAAATTACGTCGTTTTGTTCGTACTATATGAAACTGCATTACAACCTCTCCGAATTCCTTTTAGGCAGGCGAGAATAGCAAATATTAATATGGCTAATAAATGCAATAATAAAAACTTTTGAAAAGGTTATATATATATATAGTTTTCCTTTTTAACGAGGAATTCCTCATTTTAGCAAAAGACCTTTCATTTTCTGATTATATTTTGATAATCCGAACCTTTCAATGTTTTTAAAACATAATTTTTAAGGGTACTCGCGAGAAAGCGGCTCAAAAAAATACCAAAAAAAACATGATCCTAGTAGTTGTTCATAAATACTGACAGGAACAGTTTTATCAAAAAATGCTTGGGTCAAACCTTTGAGGTATTTGTTTCAGCCGATTTCTCGTGGGTAGCCTTAAAAATATGTTTTAAACACATTGAACAGTTTAGATAATCAAAATTTGATAAGAAAATGGAAATTCTCATTTTAGCAAAATGAGAAATCCCTCAGTAGAAGCTTACTATACATACATACATACATACATACATATATATATATATATATATATATATATATATATATATGGATCATAAATATTAAGATATAGTTAAGATAAAACAATTTAAACGGTTACCATTTTTGTGAAAATCTTTTTAATAATATATTACCAATTCCCCACAAAATTTAAAATGACAAACCCAATAAATTTGACAACAATGCCATGAACAACTTAAGCAATATGAGTACAAGATAATTTAAATATAACTTTTTTATTTTCCGTTTAAATATAAAGCACATGGAAGTCATCAACTAAGATATCAATTGGTAATTACAAGTTTTGAGAATTTTAACATTATATAAATTTCAACAATATTTCACATGTAATTTCCAACACTGCCATACATAGTTATGGGCAGCCATATATTATGCAATACATGTAAGTGTCTTCTGAACATCAATCTTTTTTTTGGACTAACGACTGCGCTTTGAGCGATCGTTATGCCTTGAATTGACTCTTTGAGCTATAGTTGTGGGTAATTGCGAATTTTAGGATTCTTAAGCTATACATTTTCTATAAGCTATACATTTATGGCTTATGAATCCTAAAAAATTAAACAAATAAAGATTATTAAAGAATTATAAATGCGTTTAAAAAAAATTCCGTACACCAAAACCATTTACAGAAAAAATAACTCTTTAATAATATATAACAACACACTGATCGTCCATCCCTATAAACATCTTTTTTTTCCTTTTAAAACAAATAGGAGGACTTTCCCGACAATTAAATCTGAAGTAATGATAGTAACACAGATATTCCGAACACAGATGTGTTTGAAACCATTGGATATACGTGAGTATACATCCAAGAGTTCCGAACACATTTGTATCCACATGTGTTCGGAACATCTGTGTGCCTAGACTTTTTGTTAAATCTGCATGGTTTATTACAAAAACCAGTTTAATAGCATTGAGAAATCATGACAAGAACTTCATTCAGTAGTGAGAAATAAATTAACAAATTAATTTTCACAGCTAGAAAAGAGAAAAGTGTACAGTTTTCAACACGAAACAAAAACTACTTTCCTGCAAGCGTGGTATTCATATTATGCATAGAAGTACAAAAATCTCTCATCGAATTACGATTTAATTTGAAAATTATAATAAGAGAAAGTTTGAAGAATTTTTTTTATAGGTAGAAAATTACATAAATGGTGAAGAGAAATATTAGTGGTGTGTATTTTTGTATGACTCTTTATTTTATTTTTTTGAAAAAACATTTATGTTTCGTGCCATACACGTGTTTAGAATAGAGTATAACATAATATTCTTCTTGTAAAATATTCAATAGATTTCATCCTTTCGTCAATTTGGTACAAACATCTTTAGTATTGGCCTGTAAAGGACTGAAATATCCATTTTGAGTCTTCTTATTATCACTTTCTTAACAAATTCAAGTTATGGGTGAATTAAACTGACCTCCCTTGAGGTTTCAGAAAAAATACAATTCTACCCTAAAGTTTTTAAAATTGCTTTGATCTCCTTTACTTTTCAAACTATTACAACGAAAATAGAAGGAAAATATCGGGTGAAAATTGAAGTAGAAAATACAGATTTACGTCTTGCTTTTTGGGGTTAAGATAAAGAAAACGAATAAATGATAAGTTGTTTTGCCAAAAAAATTTTTTTATCAAGCAGCAAATTACCAGATGACATTCGTTTCGAAAACAATCAAAGGTCGTTGTAATTTAATCAGAATGGCCATCCATTTTATTTGAAAAAAATCTAATTCAATCTAGTGGCCAAATAGTCACTTATGCCTGATCGATTCAATTTTTTTGCAGAAAAAATCTAGTCGTCAGGCCCTAAAACCAGTAAACGTAAAACAGTAGATGATCCGATCATAGCGTGGGAATGGAATGAGACCCTATTAAAGGAGGGCAGCAGTGTTTTTTACTTACGTTCCGTCGTAGAATGCATGCACTGGATAGGACGATATAAATAACCAATGGGTAATTCACTAACCTTTGATGGGACGATTGAATCCGCCAGGAATTTAGAGTCTTTATGATCACTCCCAATAAAGGTTGCTATAGCTAGTCGCTCCATCTTTACGGCAATTGCTTCAACGCGCTCGAGTGTCCTTTTTTTCTCTATCCTACGCTAGTTTATGCTCAAGAAGAAAAATGTATTTCGTAGAGGTGGATGCCGACACATATCAATCTCTTTTTTTTTTTGGTATGAAAGACAAACTCGAAGTGCCAAACAAAATGCACAATTTCAAATCACACTAATTGGCCCAGGATAAGACTCATCTGAGGAACACAACCCCCCCGCTGTGATTTACCGTTTTTAGGGCATGTGACCTTTTCGGCAAGGCCTTCTATAAGACAATTGGGAATTTCTATAAGACGGAGAAAACGGGCGGACAGTGTACATAGAATATACACACACTCTCTCTCTCTCTCTCAATTTAAAACCCACCGACCCAAACATATGTCAGAACCTCAGTTCTGCCAGCAGACATCCAGGTGACACTTTCACCAAAAGCCTTAGCTGTCGGCCACAACACCTCCTTTAAAATGTAAAAGGTAAAAAAAAAATAGAATCAGATGCCTTAATATTATGGACCACAAAGGGAAAAAGACCATATAAATGAAGCATCTATACGGTACAGCCAAGCGAACATGAGGTAACTTTAGGCCAATGTCAAAAGCAACCCTAATACGCAAGTATCATTCACCAGGAAAAAAATACGACCACTAACGCCACTTGGTGAATCTTGTGGGCGTGTCTAATCTCTAAGTTATGTTATCAGAAAACGCGAATCCTGATCAATGATTTTTATATTTTATATACGGAGAATAGCATCGGTCCAAAAAGAATAAATTTAGAGGTTCAAAATGATCTCTAATGTTTTCTGATAAATCAAAAGTAACAATATAGAATCCATAGAGATTTGGAGCTCATGGAAAGAAAACAGGCTAAAATATAGATCATTATACTCAGAAATGTGTTTTGCAGGATCAAAGTCTCTAGTGGTAAGGGCAGAGAAACTTATCTACCCAGCACACAATCTCTAATTCAATTTCTACTAATAACAGAAACCTTCAATTTCTACCAAGGACAGAAACCCTTCGACCACTGACCACCCTTTAAAAATTAGTCGGAAATGATTATAGTAAGGAGTTTCGATTAACGATTCAAACACGCAACCTAAACTTGCAATTAGTTTTATCGGTTATTTATTACTAGAAAGAACAGTTTACAGACACTTATAAAAATTTGAAGTTTTTAAAAAATAAACTTCAGTTGAATTAGGCTTCTCAACAATTTAAGACAGTAAGAATTGTAAGAATTCAAAAAACTAGACAAACAAAATGAGACAGGAGTATAGTTTAGGGTAGATGCTGTATCCATCCCTCATTCCTTCTACTAGTTATTCAGATCCCCTAAGTCATTCATTCAGAGAGTAACACGTGATGCATATAACAGCTGGCCAACTAATCACAGTAAGCAACGGTGTATCAGCAAACAATTTACCTAGTCCAATTGGTAACAAGGGTCCAAGGTCCACTCAGATCTCATCTGGGAGAAGGCAAAGATAAATATGTGTGCGCGCTCTCTGGCTATATATATATATATATGTGTGTGTGTGTGTGTGTGCAATGTAAATGTCTCCATAACAGACCAGAACAACCAAATTTGTAACCGCAACTAAATTGCGTCCTAAAACGGTGACCCAGACATGATCACAGAACAAGATATAGAGCCAGAGAGTATTTGTCAGGATATACTAGAGCCACAGAAGTTCTGGAGTGGTACAACCCTAATGCTCAGGTAAGAAGTATTCAAATAGCATCGATCAGCTTTTGCAGGCCATCTAATTGGTTACCCTTAAAAACTTTTGAACTCTACTACAAATAAGAGATGTGAAAAAAATGTGCACAAAAACGCAAGCTAGATAAGATAGGAACACGAAAACTAAAAAAGATGAATATTAACAAGATCAGGCACCCGCAAGCAAAAACATCAGAATACTGCCAGAAGTTCTAGGTTCATAAAAACATGTGTTAGAAGCAAATACCAGAACTAAGAGGGAAGGATACTAAAAACCCAAACTAAAGCAAAAGACAGAGCAAACAAGCAGAATCTAAAGTGCAGCACTACCAACAATGCAAACAGAAAAACTGATGAACAGGCAAGCAGACCTAATAATGCCAAATGTAGCAGAAATGGAAATCTTATCAAACTTATCTGCCCTGTTTCCCTATTTTTTGGTCTTTTTTGCACATTCCAAATTCTAGAGTTGAGTTGATGGATCCTCACTTGGCCATCATGACCTTGACGAACTCCTCGTAGTTGATCTGTCCATCACCATCTACATCAGCCTCGCGAATCATCTCATCAACTTCCTCATCTGTCAGCTTTTCCCCAAGGTTCGTCATAACATGGCGGAGCTCAGCTGCAGAGATGAAGCCATTCTGGTCTTTGTCGAAAACCCGGAAAGCTTCCTTGAGCTCCTCCTCAGAGTCAGTATCCTTCATTTTCCGTGCCATTAGGCTCAGGAACTCAGGGAAATCAATTGTCCCATTTCCATCAGCATCAACCTCATTGATCATGTCTTGAAGCTCAGCTTCTGTCGGGTTCTGTCCCAGTGACCTCATTACCGTACCAAGCTCCTTGGTAGTGATACAACCTGCAGCCATATTGTGTCAACAATTACAGCAATAAGAACTCATGGCCATGCCAACAAATTTTTCAATGAGAAAGGAAAAAGTATGATGAGACATGTTTGGTAATGCTTCAATACATCCAGATAGCAAACAATACATGGAGGCAGAGGAGCAAAGAACAATGAATGCAGTATGCAATTTCAAGTACCAAACAGCATGGCCACATTTGTGCACAACACTTCTCATGGACTCATCATGATAATGGAGAACACACCAACTCATCAAATACTTTGCACAAATCATCAGGTCAAGTTTCATATGCAATACGAAGCTTTTAAATTGACAAGAAACACGGCCAAACATTTTAAAACCACCACAAAAGGATTTTTAGTCATGTTTATGAAACATAAACATCCATAGAACATCAAATAATTCTATGGTTTAACTACAACATATTCAATTTGCAGAAGTAGCAATATCTTTTGTAAAGAACCCTAGCAATTGTAACCCTTGAAAGATTTCTTACAAAATATGGACCCAACAAATGAGGACAAAACAGTCCTTCGGGCGGGAACAACAGTAAAGAGGAGAACGCGCGAGGACAGATACCCACTGATTAAGAAAGAGAATGACTACAGCATGGAAGTGTGCATTTGTAAGAAGCTAGGAACATAACAATCACATATGATAATTTCTCTAAAAGAAGTACCAACAAGAATCACTATTGAGGAATCCAGTCTAACATTTTAGGCCCATATTACTTCTTGTATAACAGAAGTAAAATTAAAACAATCAAAATGATGTCGCCTATAGATCCAACTGGCGGTCCACAGCAAACACCAAAAATAGGATGATCGCAGCAGCAGAATGACACATATAAGAAAAGGTCTGAAGATCTCAGACAACCAGATCATAACAATCCATGATTACAATCAGATATGAATTTCTTTAAAAGAAGTACCAAAAAAAATCACTATTGAGGAATCCAGTCTAACATTTGAGGCCCAGATTACTTCCTGTATAAAGGAAATACAATTCGAACAATCAAAAAGATGTCGCAACCTTAGAAGTCTACTACTAATCTCCGTCTGATAGATCCACGGCAAACACAAAAATAGGATCATCGAAGCAGTCGAATGAACATATAAGAGAAGGTTTGAAGATCTCAGACAACCAGATTATAACAATCCGTGAATCATTCTTTTGATAAATAACTAGACCTAGAATCAGCAAAAAAAAAAACAAGGTCTCGAATGAAATAGACTTTCGCAATGCAATCAAAATGCAACACCACACCCAAAATATCAAGTCCACGTCTCCTGCGTCACATACGCGTCAAGCACAGAAGAAAAAATCCACATAACTGGTGGAGATCATACAGCAACCAAATACATCACCGCGACCAATGAAATATCAATCGGAAGGAAATCATCAAGCTGGTCCAGATGTTATGGGAAACTAAATTAATAGCATGGAAACACAAAAATCTAAAACGAAGAAGCATAGTGGACAATCAAAGGCCGTAAATGGAGCCAAATAGTGTCGATGGAAGTGAAATTACGACATCCAAAAGATAGATCTGAATCTGAACGAAATTAAGATCAAACCACAAACCATATTCATATGTACACACACACACAAGTATATGTTCAGGTGAGGATAGGAAGAGAGATCGAATCTGACCATCGCCGTCCTTGTCGAAGAGGCTGAACGCTTCCTTGAATTCAGAGATCTGATCATCTGTGAGCTGATCCGCCATTATCTTGCCTACCGAGGAAGTGAGAGAAATAGAAGAAAAAACGCAGAGCAGAGATAGGGAGTGTCAGAGCGATACATGTATGGAGGGAGAGAGGCTGTAATATATAGACGGGGTGAGCTGGTCCAAAGGGGCATCTGATGCTCCATCGGCATAGACCCGAATCAACCGGGAACCACTAAATGCATCCACTATATCTCTTATTACACCCACCTCAAGCAGTTTTGGAGTTGCCAAATCCACTTTTTCTGTAACCACGTCACCACTTGCGTTGATTTAGGCACTTACGTTTTAGGAAAATTTTTACTTACACTCTTAGGCCTTGTTTGTTAGCAATCTATTTTTTAACGGTTAAAATTATAAAAGAGATATAACGGATATAATAAGAGTGTAAATATAGTAGATGGAAAGATTTACTATAGAAAAATAAATAGTTATAAAGAATTTGTTTAAGTATTTTTTGAGTAAAGGGATATAGTAGATATAATTAGGTGGATGGCACCGATCCTTTTCTAAACTTTTGTATTCTATTCTTATTGATGTTTAACATGATATTTGTGTTTTCAATACATATATAGGAAACGACATAGGCATTGTTTACGTCTTCATATAGAGTATGCCATTTGACTCAATTGCATATGCTATTCATCGAAGCATAACATCGACTTTACAATGGCGCCTGCCATTCCGCTTGACCAATAGTGAATCTCACGTTGAAACACCATGATTTCCACCAAATTTCATCTTGTGCATATTGTTTTGCGTAAAACACAAATAATTAAAGACTTGCATATTACTATTTTACTCCCTCGTTAACTATTCTCTACTCCCGACATAAGATATTAATATAGATTGAATTCAAAATTCTATAACTATTGAGTAGAGACTGATTCCCGGGTCAAGCAAGGTGGATTTTAACACCTTCTCACCCAACTCTCGAGAAGTGACTCCAAGAAGCGAAACATCGATCGAGAAACATCGCACGCGCAATGGGAAAAATTAGGTGCACCGGTAGATGGCTGGGCAAAGTCCGGACAAGAAACCCAAAACCACGTAACATGGTTCAACATTACGACGAGAACAAAGACAGTCTATAGAATTGTTGGATGTCCTGATCTATTTATCACGTTTACATGTAATCCAAAGTGCCCATAAGTATGTGTGGAGTCTGAAATCTGATTTAGATTTCTCAGGAGAATATGGTGAATCCTCTAACTAAACCTGTAAAATACTTAACACTAAATTAGTGCCGATCGGGGTTGGGTCTCTGACGGGTATTTCGACGGTCAAGTTAGCCTTTAGTAAGAGTAGAAACAACTTGAAAGTAAAGTTCTAGCAAGAGTGTGCATGCATGTACCTGAGGTAAGAGTGCCCTTGGAGTATTTATAGAGTAAAAACCCAACTGTCTGCCTGTGGCTTTGGTCAAGAATGTAGGTCGTGGTCCGAAAACCATGGAGGTGTTGCCCGTGCCCCATACCTGTGCGGATTGGACAGGCATGTCTGGACTACCTTTCCCATGTTAATCCAAAATGTGGGGAGTACGCCCTCGTGTGGTATTGCCGAACGTAATATGGTCGAGGGTCGAGAGTAACTGAAGATAGACGTCGGCCGTGTAAGTGAGGGGGTGTGAGAGAGTGGCTAAGGCTCATATGGGCCGAGGGTCGAGAATAACCGAAGATAGACGTCGAGAGTAACCGAAGATAGACGCTGACCGTTTAAGTGAGGGGACATGAGAGAATGGTTGAGGCTCGTATGGACTAAGGGTCGAGAGTAACTGAAGATAGACGCCGACCATGTCAGTGAGGGGACGTGAGAGAGTGGCTGGAGATAGACACCGACCGTGGGTCGTTCAGCCTATAAATCGAGAATCAGTAATGTAATTCTTAGGCCTAGTCTAACTCAGGTAGAGCGCAAATGGGCCAAAGATAATCGTGGGCCGAAGGCCCAGTGTTGTGTATTTTAGCCTACTACAATATGTGTCAAATTGTCTGAAAAGAATAATGATCCATTGGCATATGAGACCATTGTTAAATTTATGATACATGGACCTTGTGGTATTTGTAATCCAAACACTCTATATATGGTGGATGGAAAATGCTCGAGCTTTGACCGCGACTGCTCGTCGCTTCTGGCCGCCTTATTCTGTCACCCGAGATCCAAGCCAGCACTCCATGCACATTCTGCAATTGTGGCTTCTATAGGCTTTATTATAATTTAGATATGCTATTTTGGGGTTACTCTTTTAGGAATAGGTATCCTTCACTAGGATCTTCTTCTGTCACCTAATTGATTTTGATTGGCAGGTGTGGAAATATCCGCCGGGACCTACAAGCAAAAAATGCTATGAGTGGCAATGTGACTGATTCCAAAGTGAAAGACCACCAGTCGTGAGAAAGAGTAAAACATTATCTAAAGAAGTTTAATACTAAAACAACGATGAAAACAGCTTTGTATTCTATAGGTGTAGCATTGATGTGAACAACACTTTTTACGTTGATAATTGGTGGGCGATCCTATTTAATTGTGATATTTTAATAAAGACGCTCACATTAATGTTAAATGATGCGCACATCAAAAGTTGATAAAGTTTTTGTATGAATATGTTACTAAAGAGATTGATCATGCCAAAAGTTGTAATTACTGAGGATAATATCATTCTTGAAAACAATAATGGGTAGAAAAATTACAAAATTATTGACAAGATCAAACAATATTTACATGCTCAATATGTATATGTAATTGAAACGTGTTGGAGGATATTTGACTTCAAACTTCAACATCAATGCCTCTTAGTTGAACCACTACAA
This sequence comes from Arctostaphylos glauca, assembly GCA_019985065.2. Lineage (NCBI taxonomy): Eukaryota > Viridiplantae > Streptophyta > Magnoliopsida > Ericales > Ericaceae > Arctostaphylos > Arctostaphylos glauca. The sequence goes on along the minus strand of JAHSPW020000001.1, from coordinate 9,729,498 downwards.
TATCATCTCCCCGATCAATAATTTATTCAATGATAATGATAATCTTCATGATGTTATTGCTTGAAAGGAATTTATGACACAATGTTGACTAAGTAGTTTGAAACAAACAAAACCCATCAAGCAACCAATGAGCTCACTTATATGGAATGTCCAATAAAATGGGCGTGGAAAAGAGACATAAAGAAATGAAATTTGAGAAAATGAAAAAAATGCGTTGGGAGGTTGCGTATACACATCCAACATCAGGAGAGAGATACTATTTACAGATGTTACTAAATAAAGTTATTAGGGCAGAAAGTTTTGAACATATAAGAAGCATAAATGAAATTGTCCATACGACGTTCAAATCAGCATGCATAGCACTTGGTCTACTTGTTGATAATAACGAATGGCATGAATCCCTATCAGAGGCATCGACATGGGCATCTGCACGAAAGCTCCACAATATGTATTGTACGATGCTTATATTTTCTAATATAACCAATCCATTTGAGATATGGGAAAACCATTGGAAAAGTCTTACAAAAAAGTCTTATAGATGATTTGGCCTATGGAATTAGAAGGGAGACTAACAACACTATGCAACACTATGCGTATAGAGGATGAAGAGTTAAGCAATTTGGGAATGCTTGAAATTTTGAACACATACTAAATAAAAATTGTTGATCTCTTAGAGATTTCCAGATACGCCAATACCATAAGCACATGATGCTCATTTTTTATTAATAGGCTCATTAGAGAAGAATTGAAGTATCATAGTGCTTCAAAGCAACATATGTTTTATGAGATATTTTTGGGTTTGAATAGTGAACAATTGGAAGCCTGTAATAAATTTGTTTAATCATAACCAATGAGGGTTAAAAGGAAGTCGTAAAACATACTTGTGGAGAAAATCAATAAAAAAGTTCAGATCAGAAAGAAGGATCGTTCTTTCAGTTTTATCATTTGCTATTGCAACTTTGCTATTACCTGGAGGTAGAACTGCACATTCACGCTCTAAAATTCCAATAAACTTGGACAAATTCTCATCTTGCCATATTAGTCAACAAACAGATCTGGAAAAACTAATTCAAGAGGTATCATTGATTATATGGAATGAAGCCCCAATGCATACATGTTGTGGTTTTGAAGCCGTTCACCGCACTTTAAGAGATATACAAAAAGGGTCGGATTTTTGTTCAAGTGATCGGGTATATGTGGAAAGTTATTCATACTTAGTGGTGATTTTCAACAAATGTTAGTTGTAGCACCAAAGGGCCAACGAGAAACCACAACTGCAGCACCATTGAGTTCGTCGAATCTTTGGACCCGTTGTCAAGTGTTGCACCTTAGAACGAATATGCGGATTATGGACAATGGTACATCTACTTAAGATCGTCATCAACTGAGTGAGTTTGCTAACTGCATATTAATGATCGATTGTTAAGGGGAAGATGCCTAGAATTTCTCTCATTGAAAGTTGTGAGCCTAATTGAATTCAAATTCTACAACAATTCTTTATTAGAAATGAAAGTCGCTGCATGAGTTGATTAATGCAATCTATCCGGAGCTACGCACTAGATATAATGACAATTCTTATCTCAAAGAGTGTCGTATCTTGGCACCAAAGAATACAGACGTTAATGAGCTTAACGATATTATGTTATCCATCATACCAGGGAGATCCCGAAAATACCCAAGTATAGATACATTTGTTTCCAATTGAGGGTACTAGTTTTGAAGAAGACATGAATCCACCAAAATTGTTATAGTCATTACATTTTCAGGAATTCCAAGCCATTCACTTAAGCTGAAAAAGGGAGCACTTGTACTCAGGGGCGGACCTACTAAGGGGGGGGGGGGGGGGGGGGTGTCATATGACACCCCCCATGCTCCACTTAAAGTAAATTTTTTTTTTTTAAGATTTTAATAGTAAATCAAGTTTATCGTGTAACACAGTGACACCCCCATACTCTTTTGCTCAGTCAAACTCTCTCCAATTTAGTTCATTAAATTTTGAATACCTATATTTTTTTGTTGTTGAATACAAATTTAATTTTTAGTTGTTCATTTATTTTGACAGTGACACTCCCAGGCTCAAATCCTGGGTCCGCCACTGCTTGTACTGCATTTGTGAAATCTTATTCAACCTCAAAGTCTATGTAATGGGACCTGTATTATAATTGAAAAAATGAGAGACAAAGTAATTGAGGCAGAGGTTATCAAGGGCTCTAATATTGGTGAAACTTTCTTGATTCCATGCATTATTTTGACACCTTCTAACACTCATTCGCCATTCTCCTTAAAAGAAGACAATTCTAATAAAATTGGCTTTTGCTATGACTAAATAAAATTCAAGGTCAAACATAAAAAAAATAGTGTATATCTCTCTAATCATGTATTTTCTCATAGCCAACTGCCCTCCTATGTGTTACTAAGCCACCTGAAGATATTGATTGTAAATAAGAATGCCCAACCCTTGAATTACACGAAAAAATATTGTCTATCATGATCTCCCTGAAGGCATTTCAACATGATTTAATAAATTTTTAATATTTTTCTTTGGGCTATGATGTGTTCTATAATTCTTCAATAGTTTTAATGTACTCTAATCTTTTATTGTTTACTCTTATTTGGTTAATAGTTTATTGACTATGTTGATATCGTTATTCGTCATCCTTTTTTTTATTGACCTCCATCCATATAGAAATAAATACAAAGTCAAAGCTCACTTAGTAAGGATGCTATAGGTGACTAATCATGCTCCAGCCAATATTATTCTCATATTGGTTTTACTTGATGAACAAGTATTTAAACATCCTATTTAATTTAATTTACAAACATATAAGATGTCATTTTAATATGTGTGAATTCTTTTTCTCTTCACGTTGATGTTATGAATGCAAATGTTTGGTCTGAAGACCATCTTATTAAAGGAAAGATTTATATTTGTAAAGAAGTCCATATTATACCAACTAATGAAAATTTCAAAATAGTACCATATCGCTTTAAAATGTCTTTCAATGATGATACTGCTATAAAATCCCACATCATTGGGATTTTATTGCAATAATACCAATCATTAGTAATTTTTATAATTGATAGGTATGTAATTTTTTATTACATACTTTTGATAATACTACTATATATTGTAAGAAGGAATAAAAATTTCGTGAAAATAATTTTAACATTTTTCATTCACAATAACTTGTTAAGCTTAAGATATATGTAATCGTGTAGATGTGATTGGTTTGGTTGTTAACATGACTGAATGTCCACGTACTTGAAATAGTCATTTTAAACTGAGAGAGATTGTTTTACTTGATAAAAGGTACAAGGTTATTTACTATTAATATTTTTTAAGAAATTTATGAGCTATGAATTTATATATTACTATTCTAACCTCCTTTCTCTATGATAATTTGACAAATAACATGACCTTAGTTTAACAAACTTTGTCAGATGAATTTGCAATAAGATATATATGGAATGCTTTTGTTTGAAACTATGGATAGATAATGATTTGTTTGCTATGGGAATGAAGGGCAATATATTCACGGTAATTCAACTCTCCGCTTTTAAAATTGTATTATATCTCATTCACTACTTCTTATTCAACAATTATAATATTTTACCTTTTAGGTTCCAAATTATATGTTAAGTCACTCTCTTTTTTTTATACAGATGGCATTCGTAGATGGTGACAGGGGCGGACCTACTAAGGGGGGGGGGGGGGGGGGGGGGGAGGGGTCACGTGCCACCCCCCATGCTCCACTTAAAGCAAAATTTTTTTTTTTTTTAAGATTTAAGAGTAAATTAAGTTTATCGTGTAACACTGTGACACCCCCATACTCTTTTGTTCAGTTAAACTCTCCCCAATTTAGTTCATTAAATTTTGAATACCTATATTTTTTTGTTATTGAATACAAATTTAATTTTTAGTTGTTCATTTATTTTGATGGTGACACCCCCAGGCTCAAATCCTGGGATGGTGAGTTAGTTATGAAACACTCTTTTCATATTGTTTGTACAATATGGACTGCTAAAAAATAAAGAAAAAATATTATTGCCAAACAATTTGAAAGCTACATAATTTCATGTTAACTTAGGTTCTTCAAAACAAGCGTGCACAAAAGCTGGTGTATTGAAATTGGACAAATGAATTTTCAATTTCATAATCTTTAATATTGATATCAAATGCTAAGAGAATTCGCATAAGGGAAATTGCACATATGCCTAATGTAAAAGCATTTTATCATCATTTGACGCTATAATTAAATTACTCTTGCCCTATTATATATCTACAATATTTGAATTTATTAATCTTTCTACAGGTCCATCATTTTCATATCATTGGACGGATTTAAAAACTATATGAGAATTTCTGAATTAATTTGTACAAGACGTGCTTTCAACTAGTTGTAGATCATTATGGTTGTTTTGTTTGTAATTACTGTGGACGGAATAATGTCCAAACTATAATCATGTAATTTTTTCCATGAGTATAACTAATTAGTTCATTACAAAGTTTTTTTAAATTATTTCAAGAAAATAAGTTTAACGTAAGGACAGTCATAAAAGATTCTAGTAGCTTAATTGAGTTTACACTATAAGACATTCGATGGAGTTTTTCTTATAATGTGTACCATCATATTTGAAGAGACTTAGATTAGATGTACTATATTCGAAAGCTCCATATGAATTATAGGCCATAGCTGTGGTAATCACCTTGTTTTATAATAATTTGATAGGATAATAGAGTCAAAATAATTAAGAATTACTTTGTCTCCTACTATGAATACATAGGAACGTGTCTATGTATTCATAGTTTCCAAACTAAAATCTTTATGAGAACTAAGTTTTGCTCCTAAGGTGACATTTGTACTAAATGTTGACTGGTCCAAAGAATGTTTGTACCTTTTACGTAATAAAAAATTAAATAAATATTAGTCACTTACTATATATTCACATATAATTTATTTATTGTTTACTGATAGCTTTTTATAGATAATTTATTCATCATTTCATCTTATAAGTGTATAAATTTCGAGGCATGACATATGAGCATTAACGTTATAATGATTTATTATCATAATTTTTAAATTGGATTTATTAACTTTAATTCTCTACCATATTTGGTTGAGTTATGAATAACATATACGCTTTTACTATTTAAAACACTAAAATAATATTTAATTTTAAATTCATATTAATAAGTATACTTAGATCGGTTCCGTGCATTTTTTGCGAGCGAATATTTAATGGAAGAGAGAGTTGAGACTTCACGTGTGTGGTACTCCATGACCTTCAAATGCCACGTGGCACCACCTGGGCCCCTAACTGCCCTTTCTTATTTCTGGGATTTGACTTAATTTAAGTTTCTTAGATAATGATGTCTCATACGATTATGAAAATAATATTGCTTGGAAAATGATATTCACACTCCCTTTTTATCCATTCACACTCCCTTTTTATCTTTATTATATAAAATTATTAAAATACCCTTCTATTTCAACATAAGATAATTCCTATTGTGTTTAAGTAGAAGATTATTTTAGTAAATTGTATAATAAAAACAAAAAAAAGAGTACAAATGAATAAAAAAGGGGTGTGAATATCAAATCCCTATTTTTTTCCTAATAACTTATCTTTAAATAAGAATTTGCTTGACATCTCATATCTGCAAACGAGTCGATAACATTAATCTATTAAAATTAAGAGTAAATTTATACACATTATTTTTTACACAGATTTGAACAAAAATGTGTCAAAAATTAATTGATATTAATAAATTTCACATCATTTTAAAAAAATTCCACATTCATCGCGATATTTCAAATACATTTATTTTTGAATTTGTCCACGAGTAATTGTGTTAAGGTTGTGCCTTTCACACCCCGCTCGCTTATTAAAGCTATTATTCGTTCCATATCGATACATGAACCATTATGACATAATTCAGCAGTTTATTACAAAATATTTATCTAGACATGAACCATTATACAATAATTTGTCAATTTATTATGAAATATTTATTCATCTCGGTAAGAGAAATTAAAAAAATAAAAATAAATCAAACCTTTAAAAAATTTTAAAAATAAAAAAAATCATAAAAACTGTATTTTTTTTTAAATGTAATGGACTTTTTAAAACTTGTAATCATATATAACTTGTAACTTTTTACAAAAAAAAAATTAACAAAATTTATTCTGATTAATTATAAATTTTAGATCCAGAAAGTCGTGTTTACACCTACCTCATCATGTTAATTTCTTTAGCTTTTTCTTTCCTTTTCAATACCATCAGCATAGACACGACACCATGATGACACCACAATACACTGGCTAATGAAACAAGATTCACTCGTCTTTTTAGTTGACGAAAAGGTTTAACTTCATCCTCCAGGTATATACGATGAGTGCACAGTAAATAGATCTGAAATCGTCGAACCAATGACCTTCTAATGCTTTCTCAATACTTCCAATCAAACAGACCCTCTGCCTATATTAATATTAATCAAGCACCTATTGGCAAAGGGTGAGTTCCCAGCAAAACTAACAAAAGTACCGAAAAACAGAAAATGAAAAAAATTAAGTAAATTTTTTTATGGGGGGAAGTGAAATGAAGGATGAAAAGTAATAAATTGAGGACCCAATCAATGAATAATAAGAAGGTAAATAATCTGTTCTCTTCATTTTTCAGTTTTCCCTCTGGAAGGGACAAATCATACAAGAACCTCACCTCAGCAACAACAAACTATCTACATTTTAAAACTAGCACACAAAAAGAAAAAAAGGGTGAACCCACAAATGTCTAACTCTAGGAAGGGTATGAGGGAAGAAGTGTTCCCTGAAACAATACAATGAAGAGGAAGAGATATAGGTTTACATCATTGAGCTAAATATATATAGCACCCCTTCAATCTGGGCAGTCCCTTTTACTTCATTGATTGCATGTCCTCCTCAGTTTTCCAAACTACATCCTCAAGGCAGGTTGAAAGATTTTTATAGAACTGCCAACAAAAATAAAAGATCGGAAAAACATCAACAAAACAGCAAGAAATTTTTGCATTTAAAAGTCAAAATTCTACAATATAGGCCACAGAATAGACACCACAAGTCACATTATTCTTCCATGGCATAAAAGCCAAAATATTATTTTCTAAGTTTTTGGCCATGAAAAAGCAGTCGAATTAGGAGTGCATTCAACTTGAATCCTACTATGCCATATCGTCGTGGGACTGGAAAAAAATGTCACGAGAGATGGCTATTAATATGTTAAGCTCCTATGAACTTGTCCTCGGCCAATCCTAGTGTGTTAATCTTTCATTTGTGTCAAGTGTACAAGTTTAGATAAGGGTACTGTGTGTGAGATCTCATTGTCCTTGCTAGCACTTTGCATAGAATGTTAACTTTTAACATTAGACTCCTGATCCGGTTACATTAAATATGTGTAGTGGGCTGGAATGACACATTGTTCCCGTTACATGGCGAAACAACGCATGCCCTGGCAAAAAGGATTGGGTCAAACCGAGATATGGGCCGGTACGACAGGCAGCCCAACAGAGCCGGCAGACCTTAACCCAATACCAAATACTGGGTCGGGTCAACAATTTGGCCCAAATAGAAACCCGAACTGATGGTATCTTGAAAGGATCTCAAGAGAATGTTGAAGGGATTTTGGAGTGATTTGGAAAGAATCTTGAACAAGATCTTCACGGCATGCATAGGTCAAAATCAACTATACAAAGAGATGACAAATAACCGTACAAAGGTGCACTCTAACTAACGTGCATACTGCATATACTTTTATACTTCTCCTTTTGAGGTCTCACTTAAATGTCGGAATTCCTTTTGCCTGTATCGGCCGAGTGACACTAACAAGTTGCTTCTCTTGCATACTATCAAATTCTCTACATATCAAGGAGAAAAGACCAGATCAGATTGGTGGATCTAGCAACCCCACAAGGGGCAACTCCACTAAGAGCTTATTTGTTTGAGAATTTGATCATCGTTATGACTATGGATCATACAACTTTTGAATGTTGTGGGTCCATTCTCAGTCTCGGAACTCCCAACATTATAGCTTCTTCTTCTATGAAGACATTTTGTGATAATCAAGCAGCGATTTTGTTGCTTGATCTTGTTTACCATGCATGCACTTGGTATTAAAGTCAATTGTCGATTCGGTAGGGATTTCAGGATGCAGAAGCACATTGCACTCTCTATGTTTGCTCGCTCATCCTTCCGTCCGACCTTGAGGTTGGTGTTAAGAGTGATAATATAAGCATGTGTGGTAAGGACCTAATCAATGGTCTCTAATCATTCCTTTCAGATATCCTTCGATGCCCGAAGTGGAAAAGAATAGACAGAAGTATTAAACCCTGTTGGTCTCCATTCGTGTGATTGTGAAGAATCAAATAATTGACAATAATAAAAATCTGTTGGAAGAGGGTACCTTATGGAATTCTAAAGTGTCTCCTTTAGCTTTTCGCACCTCAACCATATGAAGAGATGGTGCCATTTGAAATACCTGATTTAGCCGCAAGAGATTATTAAATAATAATGAAACAAGTGATAAAACCACCAACTCAACTCATTAATTTACATTTCTTACATACCTCAGTAGCAACATTAAGGTTTCCTTTTCTCCCAGCTTTCACGTTTTCAAGCCTCAACTGGAAACATAAGAAGCATATTATTTCGTTCAGCACTTATTATTCTTGGAAAATGCTAACCGATAATGTGTAAGAAGTGTATCCATATCCGTAAACTGTGTACTGATATCCGTGAATATGCATAGATATCCGTAAAATGTGTATTAATATACGTGTTTTGTCTTTATATGTATATTATCCACTGCCCATTAGGTAGTGGTTAGCAAGACTCATTAATCTTTTGTTTACTAACATTTGCATTTTTTTGTCTTATCCTTTTAATAACTTCACTACTTTCTTTTAAACTACTTTTGCACTCATTGGTTCTGTCATCGTTTCTAGGGGAAGGGGTTCCACGCCTCCCTTTCTTTAAATTGAGATACTACAGAAACTCTATAATGCTAGTTGAAATTTGAATCTGTTTGGCTTTTTTCACCTTGTAGTTTTTCTTGTGAACATCAAAACCAAGAGGTTTTGCAGCTTCTTCAATCTTGCTAATTATCTCATTAGCTGGTGATCTAGACGTGAACCTCGTTTCCCTCTTAAATTCCTGTAAAAGCAACACAAAAAGCCCTCAGAGAAAAAAGGATGCAAGATGGCAAGAATTTGAAATATAGATAAGGAAAATCAATTTCTTCTCCTCTCATTTTGATTACCCAACTACAAACAACATAGTAAATGCTAAACACGGAATTTGGAGCAAACCAAATTTCGGAAAAAATGAAGTACTAGTAGCAAAGAAGTGGAAGATAAGTTGGAATAATCATAAACATACAAAACATAAGTTTAGAAAGAAAAAAAAATGAAGTACAAATAGCAAAGAAGTGGAAGATACAAAACCCATGAGCTGCCACAAAGAATCCAAGTTTGATTATTAACGAAAATAGAGAAACTAAAATGATGACCTCATAGAATCAAAGGTAAGTTAGCTTAATTGGAGGGGGGTGCATATCATGCAATCACTAGTACCCATCAAGTGAAAGGATACCTTTCCATAGTAAAAGCAATGCTAAATACACGGGACAAAATGTTGGGCAACGAAGGGACAACGCAAACAAAAGAGTGTAGACAAACAGAGATCTCAAGTTGGATATGTAACAATGAAGAAAAAAGAATTAGATATAAATATACTCATGAATTATTAGAGGTAGCACTGATTGAGGTTAAAAGACAAAGAGTAACAAAATAAACTACAAGTGATTTGGTCACGTACAACAAAACGAAAATTGACAAGATTACTTTCTTGTGAAAATTATAAGCAGATAGAAAGACCAAAATTGAAATGGGATGTTGTCATAGAAACTGATAAAATCAAATTGACTGAACTCACACCCTTGAGACCGAAACGTAAGAAAAGAACTCATGTATCTGACCCAAATTGATAGATTGTGGCACGACTTAGTTTAGTTTGATTTGGGTTCGGTTAGTTACTAAAATCGATGGACCCACCCTAATATGTATTATAATTGTTCTCTCTTGCCAATTTGCAACATAAAACCAATGAAAAGTATTCATATCTATTCGATGGCTTGCCTCAAATGCAGAGATCACTGAATATCTACAGAAGTTGAAAGACAAGCTTCTCACAAAAGTTCCAAAGGTCATACTGCTTTATGCGGAACAACTTTAAGTCAAAGAAATGAAAGAGCCAAACTTGAAAAAAATAACTCTATCTAGGCATGTACGACTTGCTTCAACCTTCTCAAAATTGACAGTTGGATGGCCTTAGCATCACCTATCATCAGGTTGATGATATTTGGAATAAGGTTATCGTTTAACATGAATTTCCTCTCTACAATTCCACAGTATCTTCCATTCTGTTTGGCAAGTTGTCGATAATAGCTATAGGATAATAGGATCAACAACGAACATAAGGCTTAGATTCAATTTCACTTAGGCTTGATTTTGAAGGCAAGAATCTTTAGGGACAATAGCAATGTGGTGCTGTATCCCCGTGATTCCTGAAACAGAAATGAATAGATATGTAATTCCTGATCACATAACCAACCCAGGATCACATTCCCGAACTAAGAAGCTAAGTACAAATATGAGGGAAGAAGCTAAGTACAAATATGATCCCTCATTTCCCTAGGCTCCACTTATTAGTAATAAAATTCTGGCGATTCCAGGCTCGATTTATAAATAATAAAATTCTGACATCTGTTTATCAATATAGGCCGTTAAGTATTGTATCAGCTGTCAGGGAATGGAAATTTGGACCTCCGACGCCGTTATTTACCAGTAATGTCCGTTATCGGAAGATATATGGTCATATCACCAATACCTGTCCTGATACCACGATTTAAAAACCTGCTCTGTTAACTTTCCTGAAAATATGTTTTCTAGATAAAACCTACAAATATCCAAGCACCTCAGGTACTGGATTCCTAGGTATTCAATCCTGGTAATCAAATTCTCATTCCTGCTCAAAATTACGAATATCCAAACATGGCCCGGTGGGGTGGAATGAAACCTATTTTCCAACTAAAGAACAACAAAATGCATTATTCTAGTTCCCTAAATGGACATAATCGGCCACCAAACTTTCTTTATTCTTTTTTTCCAAGAAGTGAATGGACAAAATAGAAGAAGGAAAGCCACAGGTCTACAAGTTCACATCTGTCAGGGACCACCTAATCGAGGAGGCCAACCCCTTGGCCTTGTCCATATTTGCTTCTACTATAGGAAAGAAATTGGATGGTCTATTGCTCATGGAACATGATTACAACTTTAAAGAAAGACACACTATAATAATAAAAGAAGCAGCAGCTTGTAAAGGTTGCAAACCTGCTCCACATCAAACAAATTTCCAAGGTTGAGCCCCTTCGACATAGAAATCAACTCAAACGCATTCATGGCCACCGGCTGTTCTTCCTTCTTCTCTGTCACATGATGTTCCTGTTGCATATTTAAAGCATACACTTCGTCAAAGAACTTCTAGGAAGTTAAGATTACTTAATTTCCACACTGTTAGAATAAAGGAAGACTCAGTCAAAAGTCCAAAACAATGGACTTTTAACGCAATCAGTCCATCTAAAATTAAACTATAGTCGGAAGTCCTTTTCAAACACGGTTCCAAAAATATCCTTGCATATAGACCAACACATAATATTATTGGAAAACGTTATCTGTTACATTAACATATAAAGTTAATGTAATGTTATCTGTTACATTACCTGATCATATTATCTGATAATGTAATAGAGAGAAAGAAACATAAAAATAAGAACTTGCAATTGGAGTGAGGTGAGTCGGTGAAGAAGATGGAGATGGAGATTGTCAAGAAGAAAGTGAGAGGAAAAAACATAAAAAAAATTTAACGTAAACTAATAAGCAATTTCGTCCATTAAAGGACCTAACCTATTGACACTTTTAAAACCATGGATCCTAACTCATACATTAAATTACCTCGTCCTTAATGGGTTAAATCAACCCATCTTTGTCCTTTTAACCAATTTTTCGTAGAATAAAAAGACAGAAACCAATACAATTGTAGTGCTCAATATGAGGTTATGTAGGCAAACTATAATAATCATAGGCAAAACTTAATACGATCAAAAGACAATACTACCCCTAATGTAAAATATAAAAACAATAAGCATTTATACTAATAATACTACTTTCAAACACCCTCTCAAACTCATGGTGCGAGTGCAGAGAGCAATGTGAGCTTGCAAAGAAAACAAGATGCTCTTACTAAATCACAAGTCTTTGAATTTGAAAACTTCAACTAAAAAACTCAACAAACTAAAACGAACCAACATGTTCAATACAATCACCATGTACAGAACATTGCTAACAAACAAGTGTATTGAGAAACTGCGAGGACGACAACAAGAGTGATGACTGCAATCTGAAGCCAACCAACATGTGCAGAACTCTACTAACATAAACTATTGAGAAACTGCAAAGACGACGACAAGAGTGACAATTGCAATCTGAAACCAATCATCATGTTCAAAATAACCAGCATGTGCAAAATTCTAAAACAAACAATGGCATTGTGCAAAGACAACGACAACAGTGACGATTGCAATCTGAAACCAACCAACATGGGCATAACAAAAAACTATATGAGAAATTGCGAAGATGATTTATGAACTATGAAGCAAAGATACTAATACAAGACAGAAATACGACACGATATAAATATGGTGATACGTCAAAACTCAAAAAAATAATTTATGAATACGAAGGAAATACGTCTATAAAAATTAATATTTATATAATTATCAATCTCCTACTATGCATAGAGAAGAGACAAAAGAAATAAAAAAGTAGTTCATTTACAACATAAACTTCAGTAGACACAGAGATCTTCAGTAGACACTACTAGACAATAGGTGTATATACGTACATAGCCTATCAAAAAAGAGTATATAAATAACGACTATAGATTGTGTTGTGTATATGAGTGTTCTATATGTACAGTACAATAGATCAAAAACGTGTTGCGATTTGCAAACATACTGATATAGTGCCTATGATTTGCAATACGAATGTAAGTCGATTTACAACAGCCAACAAATTTACATGTATAGGCATCTGTCTTTGATACGAGAAGAGAAAGAGAGAGAGAGAACTTGGAACCTAGTTTGATCGAAGATTCAAAATCGATGTAGGTTTTTTTCTGTTGTTTTCTGTCTAGCACAATATGTAGGTCAAGAGATCGATCTATTTTATGTATGTGTATATGGTATATGCATATACTCTATTTACACTTCGCCCCTATAACTATTACTTGATTGTTTCAAAAATAATTCAATCTCACTCCCGCCGTATTCAAAAAGTATCCTTCTATATCCTTCGAGTATCCTAAACGTATCCAAAATTAAAAACATTTATTTTAAATATAGGATACTTATTTTTCGTATCCGATACGTGTCGGGGTGATCGGGCGTGTATCGATATTCTATACGTATTCATTACGCATATGTGATTAGTTTTGGAGTGTCCGTGCTTCATAATTTACGAACCAAAGACTCTAAGCACATCTCTTAACCGACATAGGAATAGAGTTGCGATGAACAATCGTGGTAAACAGTATGATGAACAGTCGCAGTGAACTGTGCAATGAGAGTAATGGAACAATATGATGAACAGTTCATAACAGTACGACGAACAGTAACAAAACAAGCTATGATTCGGCAGATGGCAACAAGGATCAAACCTGTGAACATAAATCAGATAGGTCTTAACTTATTGATCTGATACCATGCTAGAATCAAAAGAGAAAAACCAAAACACAATTGTATTGCTCAATATTCAATGTTATCCTATTTATATTACAAGACTCAATGTGGTTATATAGGCAACCCTAATAGGAACAAAAGACTATACTCCCTTAATGTGAAAGATAACAACAATAAACATAAATACTCTTAATTTCACAAACACTGACAGATTTCGTCTGTAAATATGCAGAGCTTACTTCCGAATCCCTAAACACAGCTTCTACATCATCCAAATTTGTATCTTCTTTTTCCTCAAAAATAGGTGGCTTATGACCCTTTTTAAACCATTCATCGTCCAAAAGCTCAGGTATAGTGATGCGCTGCCAAGGATCACAAAATTAGTGAGGTCAAAAGCAAACAAAAAAAAGAATCCGTTATCTAGTAGAAGAGAAACAAGCAAATATATTCCATTTCGATGTTCTAATTAACTTGCTCGAGTGTACTCTACACAAAGCTTGTGCATAACACCCCTACAAAAAGAGGGAAGGCTAAGCGATCTGCACCTTAAGAATTAGGATGTTTCAGTTTAGCTGTATGTTTAGACTAAATAGATTAGCAAAAGCATGTACGTTTACTTGATCTCGAAGAAGCCCAGACATGGATACGCATAAAGGCACTACGTATACGGACATGGAAATTCTAAAAGAATGGGAACACGAACAAGGTGGGAGACACAAAAAGATACCAATATTTCGGTATATTTTGAATTGTTAGTACTACAAATAGTGTATCAACAACCCAAAACTAACCAACACGGACTTTACACAAAAATGGAAACTAGTACCTCCTCTACATAAGTGATGAACCATCAAAAAGCAAAACCATGAGGCACAAGTGATAAGTATGGTATAATTTTTAAGCCTCGAAATAATTTTTTTTATAAGTGACACCACGTCGTGTCCTTATACATGTTGCACTTGAGAAGTGTGTTTCATACATGTCCCCTGCATTAATTTTCAATTATTGGACACGCCACCTGGCATCCAAAACATATCCCCATGTCACCAGTGTGTTTGACATGGTATGAAAACCACTTAGGCGGGTTGGGGCTTCATATCTCTGTTCATATCCATCTAGATGCTCATGTGAACTTGTTCTATGCCCATTAAGCTCAGTGCTTGCTCTGTTTGCAGAGTGCTTTATGAGCAATTACGAGAGATGAAAGATAGTATTTTGAAATAAGTACAGTGGGAAGTCCATACGCCATAACTACAAACAACATTTAGACTTCCTTCATTTAGGTTGTCCAAGAACTAAATGGTCAAGAAGTATTATCCATTGGTAATTTCGTCATTGACAAGTCACTTGAAAAGTAATATTATACCCATGTCTTTGTAAACGATGTTTTCCATACAATTAAACTACAGCTAGTGCATTCATTGATTACTTTCTGTGGTCACACGTGATTATAATTGGGTCTTCAGAATTCTAGTGATTTAAAACTTCTCAAGAGAAGTAACATTCTATTACACATGTTATAGCCCAGAAGGGCCAGGAATGAGGCTCTTTTGCCTGAGTTGATAACTTCAATATTTGTTGTGATGATTCTACTTTTGATCAGCTCTTATTCCATTGATCCTGTGTATCTTTCAAACACTTCTATTCTTGTCTTACTTGTACTTCCTGACTTAATTTATCTTTCAGGTCTGGGGTCGAAAGCTAGTACAAGATCAGACGTTTTGGAGGACACAGAGATTACATAATCTCGAAATAGGCTGTAATATACATTATATTGTAATTTGTAATTTTATTTTCAGACTGTCATATCTTTGGATTGGGATGATGTAGCTATTCTGATAGTCTTTTACCAATATTTTGCATACTCAGATTATGGCATTATTATGTTCGGAAGATTCAAATTATGTATACTACTTTGGCAAAATTATTAAAATCCCCCAAAATGGGCCACGTATAAGGAACAAAACCTTGTTGAATGATCATTTAACATAAGACAACTTTGTTAAATGGTCCACATAATAAGCAGCAGTTCCAGGCTATAGGGTAACAAAACCTTGTAACCTATAGAAGGCATAGCTGTTACACTGACACATAAAAGCAAGTTCGTCCTGGATAACTTAATTCAAAAAGTAACTTTAAGCTGACAACCCACTTATTGTGCCCCAAGAGGAACAACTTGCATCCTAAAAAGAAGAAGAATGGGCTGGGAAGATCTCCCTCCACCACCCCCCCCCCCCCCCCCCCCCTTCCCCTCCTCCTCCTCCTCCTCCTCCTCCTCCTCCTCCTCCTCTCCCCAAACCCCCCAAAAAAAAATTCAAATTAAATAAATAAAAAATAGATTCTCCTTGAAAAAGTTTTCATGAAACTTAAGCCATGTTAAATATGACTACCAAATCCCAACATATGAGTATGTATTAGTCCCGCTAAAATGCAACTAATGTCGACTTGGCAATATGCTAGATTCTTTAATAAGTATGGAGGCCACAATGGCACAAGCCCAAGTTTCAAGTCCACGTCACAAAAACTAAGTAATGCAGATTATGCCAACTTTTGAAACTTAATAACTAAAAAATACCAGGAACCAAAAGTGTAGACTTCACATGGAAGTGAACTTGGACAACTGTTGTAGTATTCTTAACTAGTATAATATCAGTAATGCATGTGGATAGTTCGTATTCTTAACTAGTATAACATCAATAGTGCACAGCCCTAGATTAATGCGCCCATACGGCATGGCCCTGGCTCTATGTTCCCATAGGGCCAATAGTTGAGTTTTGATCAAAAACCATTCTAGCAAGAGCTCAAGTATAGATGTGTTGGTTGACCATCATTTAGGTAGTACGCATATCTTTGCATATAGAGATTAATATAGGCGTCACGAGAATTATTATGCATCAGTAGTATGAAAAAAAATTCCCCAGTTAGTACCTATTAATGGGTTGTATGGCAGGGGTCAATCGTTAGCATCTGTAGCATCAAGACGTCCCAGATGATAGCATACGTTTCCACTAAGATTTTTCAAGATCTTGACCATAAAACTACTTTTTATCAATGTTAACATCCTATGTTACTGTGTGTTTCTGTACAGCTCTTGTCATAAACATATTTTGTAAGGCACGAGTTCAATCTTTCACCTCCTACAGCACTAGAACCATGTTTTCCTATAGACCAGTAACCAGAGTGTAAGCTAGTAAAGAAATGTCCAAGTTAGAATTACACCTCAAAAGTTCATCCGACCGAAATCATGAACCTAAATTAGAAAAACTTACAGTCATAGGGTTGGGATCCAAGATTCGAGTTATCAATTTCATGGCACCAAAAGAGAGCCAAGGAGGGCAAGTAAATTCAGCTGCTGAAATCTGCAACAGAAACAAAGAAACTAAAAAACACACTGAAAAAGAAAATGCTTGAACAGTGCCATGAATGTAGTACAATGCTCACTTTTTTATACAGGTTCATAAGATTAGAATCATCGAAAGGCAAGTAACCTGCAAGCAATACAAATAGTATGACTCCACATGACCACAAGTCTGCAGTTGCCCCATCATAACCTCGATCATTGAGGACCTATACAGAAAGCCAATACATCATAACAGGTGTTAGAACAGTTGAAAATGGATATATATCACAGAAGCAAGTTAGCGAATGAACAGCTAGCTGTACCTCAGGAGCGACATAGTTTGGTGTTCCACATGTCGTATGAAGCAGGCCATCATCCTGTCAAATCAACCTTTAGAAACAAGAACTACAATCTAATTCCCAAGGAGAAGTCAAAACAAAATTCAAACTAGAGAGAGGGATTTTGTAGATGAAAAAGAAATGGGTACAAGAAATCCAAATATCAGTAGTCGGACTTGAAATGGAGAACAAAATGAAGTGATCTCCTTGCGGCTGCAGGAGAAAACAACTACTGGTAGTCTAATCAAAAGAGTATGCATGAATGACCCTCTTTGGGATGAATAAGTGGATTGTCTTCCTTATCTGAAACGAATTACAAACAGTTTACACACTCCGTCATAAGCCAACACACTTTATCTTAGGAAAGTACATCATCACTCAGTAACCCCCAAAAAATTGTCTTCCTGTATTTAGTTGCATTTTTTGTTATTCAATATTAGTCCTGTCAATCCAGCTTGCTCAAAGAGTGTACTGTTATGGACCCCACCTTCCAGCATATTTGCAGAAAAGTCGCTGCCTCAACTTTATGCTAGTTTACCTTGAAAAAAAAAAATAAGTACATTTTAGGTGCAAACTAACCAGTCTGGTAACAAATATTCTCTGAAGTGTGTTCGTCGGTCAATGGAAGCCCAAGATCATTAACCCTATGAAGGACTGACATGCCTAATTGGTCAATGTAATTGCGTCAGACATGGGGACATGCAACACTCTTGGGAGACACCTCTAGGACATGCAAGGTGGCGTGTCCAATCACAATCCATTTGTTTTAAGATGTGAGCAAACCGAAGACACATATGGCCAAGTGTGTCAAGTTAGACATGGGTGAGGACGTGGCATGGATCAACTTATAACTTTATAAACATATGGGGGGACTTGAATTATAAAATTTGAAAACCAAAACGTAAAGGTTACAAATAATTTTTTGTAATGAGAGACCCACTTTTGGGGTTGGTTTGAAAGTTGGGGAAGGGAAGAGAAAATAGAAGGAGAGAAAAAGTAAGAGGGAGATTATATAAAAAGTGTATAACTTCCCTTCATTTGTTTTTCAAATAGGAAAGGAAGTTAGAAAAAAATGTAAGATAAAAGAAAAGGAAAGATAGGTAAGAAGAAAAGTTGATTTCCATTATTATTCCCCTCTCTTTTAAAACAACAAATCAAACAAGGGAGAGGATTTGTTTTTTAATTTTCTCTCCCTTTCTCCTCCCCTCTCTAAGTTCCAAAGAAAGCATTAATACATTTAAAAAGCAAAAGGGAAAATTTGCAAATTATGATTTTAGATTTGGTTGTTTATGGATACACCATTCATATGAATATCGCCTGAACTATGTATAAAACATACATACCGTGACCCGCCGTTTGTGTGTCCCCATTTTTTCTTAACCCAATCGTTTCCTGAACGTTTGCCCCAGAGGACTATTCCTTGCTTTTTGATATTGTAAGATGGAGAAGAACAAGGTCTCCACCAAAATACATATGATGCATAATATCCCTGTTCTACACCTTTATTTCAGATGTTAAGTTGTTAAGTTCAATAGCCTTCAAAGGCCTTCTAGTTAAACAAAAGACTAGCAAATTCTCTCTTTCTCCTTCTAGTTTCCCGTAGTTGCCATCGTATGTGAATCACCCGATCTTGTGTACTCAACTTATTTCCCATTTGATTCGTGCATCCATCTATAGACAAATTTTAATCATAACTGTTCTGATTAAGTTTCACCCCCATTCCATGCAAAACATTACACTTCTAACCACAGTAAGGACGATATCATTTGTCCCTCCATGCCATGTCTACTACTTTACTGCCAGCTAACTCTAAAGCCTTAAGAACTCCTCTTTCAATCTAACTTACCTTTTGTTTTCTAGTGCAATTTCTGGATCAGTACATGGTGATATTTAAGTTTTCTTAGAAACGATATCTGCTATGTCGATGACACCAAAGGGATAGTAACTCAATGGGATTGGAGTTGGGATCTGGATAGAATTCAACTATATAGAGCCACTTAAAGGGTAGCCTTAAATGAACTAATCTACCAAAAACAAGTTTTCCAAAACCGAAGTGTATGGAATTGTCAATTTCCCAGAATGGTTGCAAAATACGAAAGAAAGGAAGTTCATTTCCCCACCTAGTTCGTTGGTCTTTAGATACATTGGTGCATGAGCCTCTTGCTACACGATCGTCGCCTTCTCTTCGAGAAGAGAAAAGGAGGCTTGTGACAGATATATCTGAATCACCATGTAGCATTATTAAATTTCTCCTATATTACTATTTCTCAATACTTCTCGTCTAACAAGCAGACCTCTTCTAAATATTGACCCAGAATGAAAAGGCCAAATTATTCGATTTATGGATCCATGCATCACACGAAACCATGTAAAGAGGGCATGCCAAGGAGGTAAAATTGTGCCAGCTGAGTTGGAGAAAGTCAAAAGGCCAGAAAATGCAACTGAAGAGGTCATCCACATGGTTCCTTCAGGTCTCAAAATTATACATCTGGTACTCGCCTAGTGCAAGGACTTGGATTGCCAAAGGATAAACAAAGCAGTTTATCAGTACATGAAATGCTAGGGTTTGGAAGTCTGTACTCAGTATTTAGTGTTATCAATCGTTCTTTTGCTGTCGAATAGTGTTTTGTTTTCAACCTCTACAGCATCCACAATAATTCTGGTACCACACATTACGTGTAGAGGTAAAAAACATGTATCACCAACACAAATCAGTAGTTAAATTCATCCAATTCATCCTGCTACACACGTAGGTGTGCTATACAACATGTGATGGCGGGTGATACACATGATTCCTGAAGATATAACATTTTTTTAGCTTTTTTTAAAATAAAGTTAACTTACTAAGCTATGAACTAACATTGATAGAAAGCTTCATTCCCACGAATGAAAGAACATAGCTGATATGAAAAGGGTACTTATCTTTTGTCTTTGTCTACCTTCTTCACAACTGTATTATTTTGGTTGAATTTCCCTTGCAACAAAAGACCCACGCCTAAGTCCCTGATCGGGTCATTCTCTATTTAACCACATAATGAAATCTGAAAAATGGTTGAAACCTGGGTTTGTTGGGGCGGAATGGCGAATACCAAAGTTTTGTCAGGGCAGGGACGGTTGAAATGGACACTTTTGGCTTGACTATAAGACAGACAACCCTTTTGAGTATGAGAGTAGGCCAAGATTATACAATGTGATAAAATAAGAGGAGGATCACAAAGAAAGCATAGAGTGAGGTGTTTGACCCATTGGGAACAAAAGATGACACACGATCATTAAGATGACATAACATTCATTAAATCAGCGAGAACGGCATCACCCCAAAATATTTTCAAAACATGAATTTGAATTAATAGGGTTCGAGCAAATTTGACCAAATGTCGATTCTCTCTCCCTTGCTTCGGTTTGTGAGAGTGAGAGCAAGTGACTGATGATGCATACTGTATTTTGTAAGAACTCAACTTGATTCATTAACTTGTCAAGCAGAGTGCCGCAACGGAAGCACGGTAGGTCTAAACCCGCAGGTCCCACGATAGAAATCTATCCTCAATACCATGTTTATTTAACTAAAGAAGACAACAAGTGACATTAGGAGAATGAGATAGCTTTATATCTACAGTGAGCTCCTCTTACTACCTCTATAAACAAAATATTTGCCTTGGAATAAATATAGTTGAAAAAGGTAGCAAGATAATAAAGTTTCTTTACATTTGTTTAGGAAATATAGCATATAGTAGCATGGGCTATACATAATATTTTGGAAAACACATGTAAAAAGACTTGATGGTTTTATAAGCACGAAACAAGAACAAAGACATGTTGCTAATATAGATATTAACGAAAGACATGTTGCTAAATATAGGTGTTACCGTGATAGTAGATCGGCTCCCAGAATTAAATTGAGTTCACATGCATTTCATTCAAAGTGAATTTAAATGCTATTTATCTAATAATAACAGATTATCACCTTGTACAGTAAACCAAGACAAAAAGCGGAGGGGGAAACAAAAAGGAGAGAAATCCACATTCTAAACCATGTAAGAAAGGCCTACTCTGGGAATACAGAAAATGGAATCCTTAACTGCTTTTTTCATTCTATTTGTATTGCAACAAAACCGTAAGTGCCGAAATGAAGTTACCAATAAATTTGAATGAACACACAAATATGAAGAAAGCTTGACACAAATAGAGAATCTACTATTCAAGAATTACCCTGACTTGCTGGGACAGAGCGCTTAATCCAAAATCAGAAACTTTCAGAGTTCCATTTGCATCCAATAGCAGATTCTCTGGCTGCAACAAGAAACAGAGAAAAGAGAGTTGGGGGAATGAAGCCAGCCATCTTGTATGGGAGAAGAATTTATTCAAACTATATACAACCGAAATCCTGACACGTGCAAAAGCATCATCAGTACCTTTAGGTCTCTGTGGTATACACCCCTACTATGGCAATAGTCAACAGCATTGATAAGCTGCTGGAAGTACCTTCGTGCTTCATCTTCTCTCATTCGCCCATGGTTTACCTTCATAGAAGATACAATACGTTCTTGCACAGTATGAGACCACATGATTTAACAAACAAAAGTTTTCCAAAGACATGAAAACAGCCAAAATACATGGATGAGCACATCCCATTCTCAAACCAACAAGTCTACTGGTAGTTTAAAAAGAGATCGTATGCACTGAATCTCATGATATGGTACCAAAACCATTAAAAAGAGCGAAGACAAAAATATGCAATCAGATGCAAAGAGAAGATTGACTTACAATTTTATCGAAGAGCTCTCCCCCAGTTACAAACTCCAAAACAATAAATATCTTCGTCTTGCTCCCCATTACCTGAAGACAGACAAATTCATTAGCCGAGACAAATATCGGGCAAAAACAAAAGAAAAAGAAATACCAAGATTTACTTTTAAGGTAGGAGTTTGTCTTTCCAGGCTCTTTAAATCTAATAGCTTAAAGAAAACTAGTTTTCATTTCAATCAAGAGATATCCTTGAAATATGCAACTATGGTGCTTTTTTTACGTATAGGTTAAACTGCATATATTCTAAGTCTCTAACACAGATCTAATTTCTCAAGGAAAGCAGATCAGCTGTTTTGGGGCTTTCCTCAAAGGTGTGAAAGAGAAACCATAAGTACTGGAAAGTGAGTTTCACACTCTCCCTATTGATAAATACCCTCCTTTTCCTATCCTTTAGTAAGGGAGTTACTTGAAATCCCCTATTTTATAATTCTTATTTAGTTTTGAGGAATTTCTGTATAGCTTTCTCCACTAAAAGACAAAATAAGGAGTGCATACAACAACTAGGGAAGTGTGAAAAATTTCCCTCATAAAAGCAATTTAATTTATTCCTCCTGAAAAAGGTCCAGTTGGAAGTTTTGGGAATAAGTCGCCAACAAATTATTTTAACGCGGAAGACGTCATCTTAGGAGAGGAAAAGTTTTTTTGTCGACCTTATATATACAGATTCGACACGGCATAGACCATAGGTTGAGTCATAGGAGAGGAAATTTCCACAACCATCTAAAATATCAGCAGGTCGGGTATTGGTCAGCTATTAACATTTGGCGTATGTTCAAGAATCCTTCATACAGTTTGTATACCAAGCAGTATTAGTGCTGGGTAAATTTTAGTTGTACATGAGTAGGCTAAGAGTGGTTCACTAAATTACATTATTTCGTAATTTTAGCAGCTCCTAAATATTTTTGTTCACAAAATATTGCTATACCTGTGCCCTACTGCAGGTGTCAATTGCTAACTTTTTTCCCTCTTTATTTTTAGTAAAAGCGTAAACTAAATACATATTACTAGCATCACACAATCAATAAAAAATAAACCCATTTGATTGTGGTGAGTTTGATGGTTTTACCAGTCCAACAAACAATAAGGAAGAGTAGAAAAATTGCTGGTGTATAAATCAGAAGTTGCTATACCCAAAGAACTCCACAAGATTTATAATTCCACTGCCTCCAAATTGTACCACGAGAAACATTTTTCTTGCAATTGAACTTCAAAACCCAAATCTGTTACAACAAGGAACCAGTAAGGAAGTGGGTGTAGGCACATGAGTCCAGCCTTGCCACAAGGAACGACTACATGGTTGCACAACTACCACACCTCCAACGGTGCCCTGCCATGTGGTGCCCCATCAAGTGGCGCAACCACATGGTTGTATGGTTGCCTATCCTGCATTCGTGTTTTCCCACATGGCACATCATTGTGGCTGCGTGGCCTCTTTCCAGATGAGACCCCACCACTTGGTTTGCCAATTACCAGTGACAATCCGCCATGTGGCACAACCACAGCCTCTTCATCAATAATAAATAAGTGTGTCAGCCTCTTGCAGTGACACATCAACCGCCAAATAGAACTCCATCCATCTCCTCAAGGCATTGCCCACCAAGATTGCATACAACACCTAAGTCCTAATGCCAGCATTTGACATGCACTCAGTCATATCTTTAGCTCGTCTGAGTTGAGGAATCTCAAGGAAACGACATCCATCACTTCTAGGCCCTCACCCCATGACCTCACTCTTACCACCGACCTAGTACCCAACTCCGAAAACTTCAGGAACACCAATGCCTCGCCTGACAATAGGGACTACGTGCCTTGCTCGACACCTACGAAGCACGGATACAGATACGGGATACGGATACGATATGGATACGGCGAAATGGCAAAACCTAAAAAAATAGAATATGGATACATCGCCTATGAAAATTAGTTCTTTTTTACGATTATCGGTTATGTATTATGCATAAAAAGGAGCCACAAGAAATAAAAGAGTAATTGAATTGCTAATAACCACCAATCATTTACCACAAGTCAATTTTCAAAAGTCATTTAAAATAGGAAGAAAGCGACCAAAAAATATTACAAAGTATTCAATACATGCCAACAGTCTAAACCAATAAGTGATAATTCCTACTAATATCTACTTATATCAACTTCAATATTCAATTGCATCCCCTTCGCCTTCATCGGTGAATATCACGGCTTTCATATCTGGATCTTCAAGGAAAAGACTAGAAACTTCAAGTATACCGGCACCCTTAAGTGAATCAAATGCATCTCCCGCCATGTCACGTATCCGAAACGTATCCGAAATTAAAATGATTTAATTTTAATGTTAGATACTTATTTTGTGTATTCGATATGTACCGGGGCGTATTGGTTGTGTATCGGTATCTGAGAAGTATCTGATACGCTAAACATCCAGTTTCGGAGTATCCATGCTTCATAGCTCGAGACCATCGACTTGTAGCTTGGAGGCTCAAGCTCAAGGGTTCATAGGAGAATCATTTTCTTCCTCAATATGAGGACCTGAAAGAGATAGAGACCAGTGGAGACGTGTTTGATTGGAGGACAAATCTTAACATCTATCTCATACTTAACCCTTGAGTACTTGACATGCACCTGCTACCTCAAATGACGCGACTTATCATACTCACAAGACATCAACATATCCCTCAAGATACCATGATACAAGTTCTCACACATCCCTTATGTCTGAGGATTGACTCAATCCCTTCATATCGTACCAGCCACTAAGGAGGACCCATGCATCCACCAACCATCATCTCCACATCCATAGGCCATAAGCTTGCTATCTTGGATCTCTCCTCCACCTCAGGTGGCAGATCTCTTCAGTGTTCTTAAGTTTATACTATTTCATAACTAATTAAATATATATCTATTTCATTGTATTGGAGAGTTAATTTTACAATGCATTTTGAAACCTAAATGTCATAGGAATTTGCAACAATGAAGGCCACAATTGCGTCTAGATGAAAATGTTGGGAAATGTGTCAAGTTTGGACTCCCATAGCATCAAATAAAAAGTCCAGCTCACTTGGATCAATCCAAATTGTTAATCATTGGCTCCCGTCATAAAAGCCAATGATCTTTGGCTCCCGCCATAAAAGCCAATGATCTTTGGCTCCCGCCATAAAAGCCTTCTTCAAACAAAGTCTTATGGCCTTCCCTTAGAATTGGCTCAACATCTTAATACAATTCAATTCCACAATCTTGTGTCATTAATTCTCCAACTCGACTTTGTAATACGCCTATTTTTCTTTTTGTTTTCTTGCGTGTAAACATTGGCTACAAGAAGGCAATTTTATTTGAGCAAGGATACAAGGAAAAAAACTCAGTAAAATGAACGGAATTAAAGAGAAACTTAGTGAGATTTTGGAGGAAAGAAGAGAAGAAAAGAAGAAAATTGAGAGAATTGATGGCAATCTCCACCATCTCCATGGACAACTAAAGCTTCTTCTTAGAGTGTAGGTGAAGCCCTAGCCAAGAGTTGAATTGATGTATCCTTGTCAATTTGTGTTACATGGTGAATCTACAGGTTCTAGATTAACATGTGTTCTAGTTCAATCATCCCTGATTTACAATATATATTGTATTCATCTTTTGAGAGCACAAATACAATGGTATTCAGGTTCTACGTGAGTGTGAATAAGGATGAGCTGTGCCTAAAAGATGAATTGTGGCATTGTTCCTATCAATTAATTCAGTCTATGTGACTCATGCTTATAAAGATGGATCGTGCCTAATTCCTAAACACACAATTGCTTTTAAAAACGATACTGAAGCTTGTAGCTAAAATGCATCATAGGTATGTTAAATAATCCAAATTCCAAATTGGTACAAAATATCTTCATACAAGACTAGTGGTGGATAAAAATCCTAGATCCTATTTTTTCCTCAAAACTCCATTCTGGAATGCTTCTAATTAATTATCTCACTCGTGTATAAATTAACTTACAGATGTATAGTAATAAGACTCATTGTACCTAAGGTGACCTCATACTTGAAACGGTTTTACTAACTTTACATATTACAGGCTTCTGATTATGAATTGGCCATTTTAGGCGGCGTTGCCGGGGACTGTCATCCAATATTACGCCTACCCCACCACCCCTCACTGAGTTAGAACCACAACAAAAACAAGATCTTACAAAATCACATTGGAGAATCAAAGATGTGGGACTTTGGAACTGGTTTGCACTTAAACATTAACAAGGGCATGAGACTTCGTTTGAACAAAGCTTTTATCAAGTTTACCAAGTCCTATGTGAGCCCGTTGACTTTTAATAATGATCTCAATGAATTGGATTTGATTTGGAGCTACGGGTGTCCAAATTTGGCAAAATTTGCTTTCCAACAGTTTCAACTATTCCAGACTCAACTATAACCTTCAGTTTTGCCTTTCCTTTTCTTTAGTAAGGCATGCAATAACTATACTAAACTAATTGTAAGAAATATAAAGTTGCAATAACACTCGGCTAGAAGTGTTAATTTGAACCGAAGCCCATTAAAAATCCAAGCCCACCCCACAATAATCAGAACAAACCCAACCTATTTGTTAAATTGGATCAAATGAGTAAAACCCATTTAACCTATTTATAGTTGGGTCTAACTTAGGTCATAGTAAAATGATCCTATAAGTTACAAAAAAAAACTCAGATAGTCTAGCCATGCATCATTCTCCTCTCTTTTTGTTTTGTCAATAGTTACAAAAAGGGGTAGTTGTTCCTCTCTCCGTTGGTCTTGTGAATCTATGTGTTGCCGTACTTAGTGTAGTATTTAATAAGGGTAGTTTAGTCTTTTTATGTTATTAGAGTTTCCTCAATGTTCTATTTACTCACGTATTGTGCTTTGTAATATTTCATTCATTCAATACAGAACTTCAGTGTTTTTCTCTTCTCAATATTCTATCAGATCTCTATCTCTCTAGGTCGTCTGGGCCCTTCTCTCGTTCAAATATATACATATACATATGTACACACAAATACACTATGCATACCGTATCAATTTTGTAGACATGAATGTATATATGTATGTGACTTCTCCCTAATTTATTTGAGGTATTTGGTTTCAAAGTGACCAATGGTTAATTCTCGCTTTAGTAGCCAAAGTGAATACAAGTGTATTGTCGGCAAATTCTTCTTAAGTTAGTTATATGTGCTGTTAGAATAGTTTACATTTAGTTTATGTGTTTGTCCCACATCGCTTAAGTGAGACATGTAATGTGGTGAGCTTGTCTATAAATACAACTCTTATGTGTTAGGGTTCATTAATACCCTATACACTTTCTCTTATCTCAACTAACATGGTATCAGAGCGATATTCCATCTTAGTCAAACCCGAACCCTAATCTCTAATCATAAACCCTAGCCGCATAACCCTAACCAGTATAACCCTAACCAGCCACTCTATGTTTAACCTCTAATCATAAACCCTAGCCGCATAACCCCTAACCAGCCGCATAAACCTACTGCCACCATACAGCCGCCACCAACCCTAAACAACCAGCCGCATAAACCTACTGCCACCATACAGCCGCCACCATACAGCCACCATACAGAACATACAACCCTATCTCCAGCCGCAACTAGCCACATATCCAGCCACCTAATCTGCCGCATGCCACCATCTGTTGATGTATACCCGCCGCCGCCTTCACCCTCATCCCCCGGCAGCCGCCGTCGCTGAGGTCTGTTCCTACCATTGATGTCTATACCTACCGCTGATGTCTATACCTCCCGCCACTACCCTCTGGTTCTGTTGATGTTCTTCCAGACCGCTGATCTGCTGCCATTCCAGACCGCTGTTCTGTTCTGGTTTCTGGGTCTCTTGGTTCTGTTTTTTGTTTGCGCCTCTGATTCGGTACTGATTTGCACCTCAGATTTGATTCGGTATTAAAAGCGTGATAATGGTTTGGTCCGTTGATATTCTGCCCAATCTGATTTGGTACTATGTCTCATCTTTGCGCCTCTAATTCGGTCCCTATTTGATGTTTATGGCCCTGATTTCTTGGTATTTGTTTGTTGATGATTAGTTTGTTTGATTTGGTACTGGTTATTGTTTGATGGTTGTGATACGTTAAAGTGGTGGTTGTTGGATTCCGTTTGTTGCTGGTTATTTGTATTTATCACCATGTCTGTAGAGCAGTCTGATCCTGTTTCTACTGTTGTTGGTACTTTGTCTGGTTCTGACTCGACAGCTATTGGTAGTTTATTGGGTGGTTCCCGGTCTCGTGATCGGCGTTCTATTACCTCCACACCATTAAATGGGGGAAATTATGTTTTGTGGGCAAAGGCTGTTGAGGTGTATTATTTGGGTGAGTCCGAGGACTCTTATTTGACTGATGATCCCCCGCCTGCTGCTTCTTCCACATATCGGGCCTGGAAAGCAGTTGATGCCCGTGTTCGCTCCGAACTCTGGAATAGTATGACGGAGCAGGTTGCCAGTACGTTGATGTTCTGTGTGACCGCAAAAGAAGTGTGGACCGAGGCCAAAGAATTGTATTCGGGTGTAGACAATCTCCGACGCACATATGAGCTTCATCGGTCTTTCTTTACTATATCTCAGGGGGATGCTTCATTTGAGGAGTATTACGCTAATTTTCGGCGTATTTGTAATGAATTAGACATTTGTGAGCCTCTTTCTACTGATATTCAGGTTATACGACGCCAGCGCGATCGTATGCGGGTTACTCGGTTTTTATCTGGTGCGTCATCGACCTTTGGCCCTGTGAGTAATCAGATTTTGGGATCTCCAGACTTACCTCCTCTCAGCGAGGTATTTCGTCGTCTTCGTCAGTCATCATCTATTTCTACACCATCTTTGCCTTCCGCTGCTTCTGATAGCTCTGCTTTCTCTGCCAACCGTGGCCGTGGCCGCGGCCGTGATTCTGGGTATAGCAGTCGTGGTCGTGGAGGACGGGGTTCTGGTAACCATGATTCCAGTCCTCATTATGGTGGTAATGGTAATTCTGGGTTCAATGGTCGTCATTCTAGCCGAGGGGGAGCTAGTTCTGGTCGAGGTACTTCTGGTCGTGGCCGCGGTACTCGATTCTGTACTCATTGTAAGGGTACAAGTCATACCGTGGACTATTGTTATGCTCTCCATGGTTATCCCCAAGCTCATCAGGTTGCCTCTGAGGATACTGGACAGTATGCTCAATCTTCTGCCGATAGTGTGGTTATTTCAGCTGAGGATTACCAACGGTTCTTGTCATTGCAAGATAGGACAGAATCTTCCACTGCTACGCTTGCTCAGACCGGTCCATCTGTTGCCTGTGCTGTCTCATCCTCATCCTCATCCTCATCCGCTCCTTGGGTTATTGACTCGGGAGCTACGGATCATATGACTGGTACACCTAACTTCTTTCTTAGTCAACAGTCAGTTGGTAAATCATCACAAGTCACCTTAGCTAATGGTTCTACCACTGCTGTTACTGGTTTGGGCTCCGTTCCTGTCACTTCTTCTCTCACTTTAACTTCTGTCTTACATGTTCCTCGTTTTCCATTTAACCTTATGTCTGTGAGTCGTCTTACCAAATCTTTAAACTGTTCCGTCACATTTTCTCCTCATGGCTGTATTTTTCAGGATCTCAAGACCGGGAGGAAGATTGGTGGGGGCATTGAGCGCGGTGGCCTCTATTACCTGACTGTCCCTCAGCCTGTTGCTCTTCAGACATCCGAGTCACCATATCAACAACATTGTCGCCTTGGCCATCCATCTCTCCAGAGTTTGAAGCGTCTTGTCCCCTCGTGTCGTTCTCTCAATAAGTTGGTGTGTGAAGTGTGTGAGTTTAGTAAACACCGACGCGTCTCTTTTCATCCTAGGGTTGAGCGTCGTGCATCGCGGCCTTTTCAATTGGTTCATTCAGACATTTGGGGGCCTATTCATGTGCCCAGTGTTTTTGGTTTTCAGTATTTTGTTATTTTTGTGGATGATTTTTCTCGTCTCACATATCTTTATTTAATGAAAGCGAGGTCTGAATTGCAACATGTGTTTAAATCTTTTTACATGGAAGTTAAGAATCAATTTGACACCTGCATTCAAATATTTCGTTCCGATAATGCCCGTGAATATTTTCACGGTCTTCTTTCTCAATTTCTTGATGATCATGGCATTATTCACCAATCATCGTGCGCTCGGTCTCCACAACAAAATGGAGTTGCTGAGCGCAAGATTCGCCACTTGTCTGAGGTTATGCGTGCTTTACTATTCCACATGCAGGTTCCTAAGTCATATTGGAGTCAGGCTGCTCTCACTGCTTGTTATTTAATCAACCGTATGCCCTCTACGGTCTTAGGTGGGCAGGTTCCCCATAAGGTCTTGTTCCCTGGTCGGCCTCTCCATTCCTTACCTCCTCGGGTTTTTGGGTGCACTTGTTATGTCCATGTCCTTGACCCTGATAGGAGTAAACTTGATCCTCGGTCTTTTAAATGTATTTTTTTGGGATACTCCCGCACTCAGAAAGGATATCGCTGTTACTCTCCTACCTTACGTCGTCACTTCGTATGTGCCGATGTCACGTTTAATGAGTCATTGCCATATTACTCAGACCCTGTTACTCCCAACGATCTGGTTACCCTTGAGTCTGTCCTACCTATGACCGTTCCCACTGGTACTGTTTCCCACAAACCTCTACAAGTATATGTTCGTCGTTCTCCCGCACCCGCACCAAACCAGCCCCAGACATCACTTCCACCTACCGAACCATCCCCGGCTGCTGCACCCTCTTTGCCCACGCCTCCGTCTTCCTCCTTGTCGCCAGATCCGCCGGCTCGTCGCTATCCTACTCGTGAGAATCGTCACCCACCGGTAAAATATGGTTTTTCTAATATCTCGAGCACTTCTCATCCTATTTCTCAGTTTATCTCTTATGATCACCTGTCTCCCTCTCTTCGCGCTTTCACTACTACTGTTTCCTCTATATCTGTTCCTAACACTGTTCAGGAGGCATTATCCCGGTCTGAGTGGCGGACAGCTATGGAAGCTGAAATGTCTGCTCTTCATAATAATGGCACATGGGAGTTGGTTACTCTTCCTGCTGGTAAAACCACTATTGGCTGTCGTTGGGTTTATACCATTAAGTATCTTCCTGATGGTACTATTGAGCGTCATAAAGCCCGCCTGGTTGCAAAAGGCTACACACAGACTTATGGCGTTGATTACTCCGAGACATTCTCTCCTGTTGCCAAGCTTGGTTCTGTGCGGATTTTTCTTTCTCTTGCCGCCAATCTTGGGTGGCCGTTGTTTCAACTTGATGTTAAAAATGCTTTTCTCCATGGTGATCTTAAGGAGGAAGTCTATATGGAGCAACCACCTGGGTTTGTTGCTCAGGGGGAGCATCATAAGGTATGTCGTCTTCGCAAATCCCTTTATGGCCTTAAACAATCTCCCAGGGCGTGGTTTGGCAAGTTTAGTGATGCTATTATGCAGTTTGGCATGCGTCGAAGTCAGTCTGATCACTCTGTATTCTCCCTCATATCATCTCGAGGGAAAGTGTTGCTCATTGTTTATGTTGATGACATTATTATTACTGGAGATGATCAAAAAGGGATTGATGAGTTGAAACAATTCTTACACAGTCAATTTCACACTAAAGATTTGGGTAAATTACGATATTTCTTGGGTATTGAAGTGGCAAGATCCAAGGATGGGATTAGTTTGTCCCAACGAAAATATGTGTTGGATATTTTAGAAGAGACAGGTTTATTGGGAGCTAAACCTGTGGAGACTCCAATGGATCCTAATATCAAACTCTGCACTGATCAGGGGGAGGTATTTTCTCAGCCAGATCAGTATCGTCGCTTAGTTGGTAAGTTGATTTATCTTACCAATACTCGTCCGGATATCTCATTTGCTGTTAGTAAGGTGAGTCAGTTTATGTCTGCTCCTCGTATTCCACATTGGGAGGCTTGCATTCGCATTGTGAAGTATCTTAAGGCTCACCCCGGACGTGGCTTATTTTATCGGTCTAATGGCCATTGGCGTGTTGAGGCGTTTACTGATGCAGATTGGGCAGGGTCACCTTCTGATAGACGTTCAACTACTGGTTATTGTACTTTTGTTGGTGGCAACCTCGTTACCTGGAAGAGTAAGAAGCAAACCGTTGTCGCAAGGTCTAGTGCAGAGGCAGAGTACCGTGCTATGGCTCATACTACATGTGAGGTTGTCTGGCTGAAATCCTTTCTTGAGGAACTTGGATTTCCAGTGCCGTTACCGATGCCTATGCATTGTGATAATCAGGCGGCAATACATATTGCCTCAAACCCGGTGTTTCATGAAAGAACCAAACATATTGAGGTAGATTGTCATATCGTTCGGGAGAAGATTGATAGTGGCACTTTGGCTACACCTTTTGTATCCACAGGAGCTCAGATTGCAGATATTTTTACTAAGTCATTGTTTAAACCACGTTTTGAGTTTTTATGTAACAAGCTGGGATTTTGTGATATTTATTCTCCAGCTTGAGG
Source organism: Arctostaphylos glauca (assembly GCA_019985065.2). Classification (NCBI taxonomy): domain Eukaryota; kingdom Viridiplantae; phylum Streptophyta; class Magnoliopsida; order Ericales; family Ericaceae; genus Arctostaphylos; species Arctostaphylos glauca. The sequence continues at coordinate 9,696,703 of JAHSPW020000001.1, read as the reverse complement.
GGGAGTGTTAGAATAGTTTACATTTAGTTTATGTGTTTGTCCCACATCGCTTAAGTGAGACATGTAATGTGGTGAGCTGGTCTATAAATACAACTCTTATGTGTTAGGGTTCATTAATACCCTATACACTTTCTCTTATCTCAACTAACATGTGCAATTTGAATATTGACCTCCAATCCTCTTCTCAATTGTGGGTGCATTTAGTTAATTGCAATAAAGGTTCACTAAGAATTTTTACCAAAAATGGTAATAAAAGGAGAGCTAAGATTATTAACGGTATGCTTTGTTAAAGTTTGTCTTACATTAATTAATTATTACCTCCAAATCCAAAACTAATAGATGAGCATGGGCAACTTCTCCACTTGTTGCCATTTAGCTCTGAGCAAGATGCTTCAACATGGTATTAGAGCTAGGACTTCAGAGGTTTTTGGACAAGACTCTCTTGATTGATTGCCCTAATATTTGTGTTTTAAGGGCACCTTATTTTGTTTGTGATGATCCATATGGTATGGATCCATTGTTTACCCAGATGGAGATCAACCGGATAAAGGACCCCACCATACTAATCTCAATTTGATAGAGCTAACATCTTCGTTATATGAATTCATCACACACATCCACAACATAAATAACATTTTATAATCAATGTATTCTCAAAATGTCCTTGTCCTAACATTTGACGAAATGACGTGTCCGTTTCCGTTCCCATGTCTGTTTCTTATGGAAATTCAAACAAAATTCATTTTTCTCACAAAGGTGTGGAGGGTTCTGACTAACAGACCTAGCTGTAAGAAATCCCTACTATTATTGCTACATGTTGCAATATAACAGTGTTAACTGTAATGCAATTTGCAACTTAGATTGGGACCCTCTCAAGTTGAGAGGTTAATAGCCTTTAGTTTGTTAGGCTGATTGAATAGTGCCTGCTTTACAAACAAGTCATACTCTAAATGTGTTTTTAGATGCAACAATTGATTTAATTGGCCCATTATGGACTCCCTTTCATTTCTTTCCTGCTTGTATACCCTCCTCAAATCTCAATATGAGCCCTTATACCAAATTTTTTAATATGGAAAACAGAGTCCTGTAGACTCAAAGGAAACATCCTATTACACCTATCGCATAAGATATTAAACCAATTTAATGGATCTGCTCCGTAAAACTAGTTGAACAAAACTCGCTCCTTGAACCTTTTTATCCGATACACTCACTCCATAACATGTTAAAACTACCTTACTCTATTTTAAAGAAAAAGGCCCCCATGAAGAGAATGTGTGAACTGTCAACACAAGTTGGACAATACAGTGAAGAACGATACTAAGTGGGTGTATAAGGAGATCCAAGGTTTCACATAAACAAAATGGCAAAGACAGTTTCCAGAATCAGGAAGATGGGGGGAAGAGAGGGGAAGAGAGGAAGAGAGAGACCTCAAAGATGCGAACAACATTTGGGTGCTTTATTAACTTCATTGTCGCTATTTCCCGCTTTATCTGTGTAACAGATAAGACACCAGATATTATCAGGTTACACCTTCAGTCAGCAGTGTAAAACAAAGATCAAAGTAGAAGCACACCAAATACCAAGGAAACAATAATATCTTAAGCCAAGAAATCAGACAGCACCCATACCGGTTACAAACAAACATGGGAAGAAATTAAGGAACATGTCATATATCTGATAACAATGCTGCTAAACTAAACTAATAAACAATCTAAAGTGACCCCAAAAAAAGGTAAACAAAAGAGAACTTTACAAGAATTGAAAGGGAAAGAGAGACCTGTTCAGCCATTTTGTGTTTAAGAACTTTCTCCTTATCAAGAATCTTGAGAGCTACCGGTTCCCCAGTATCAGAATTCCTTGCAAACTTCACTTTTGCAAATGTCCCCTCGCCTATTGTCCTCCCCACCTCATATTTACCTACGCGACGCTTGATTTTAGGTGGATTCATGCTTGACTTACAAGCAAAAACTCTTTTGTAATTACAACTCTTGATGCTTCTAAAGTTCTTCCTGAAATAAAGAACAAACCTATCAACAGAGCTTAATATAGCAACATAAACTTCAGTAGAATACTATTCAGTTCCAAGAAAGATGTAGCAACAATCGAAGTGTACATAAATAGCAGCAATATAAAAATCAGTGAATGTCCAAGCAAAGGAAATCTGAATAATTTGTGCCTCTTAAACAGCGCAACCACATACAAGTCAAGAAGCATAATCAATTTAGCTATTGACTACTTTAAGTAAGAATAATTTGAGGCAACAAAATTTTAGCTACAATTTTAAGTGATTGTATGCAACCAAAACATTAGGAGTAACAGAGAAGAAGTTTGAATCATTGCTTTCATTAGACTCGTATTCGGTCAGGTCTCTACTACATGTAAATCAATTCCTCCGCAATATTCGAATATCAGAAGCTAAAGCAACCTATTAACCGTCACATTGAAGGGGGCTTCCAATTTCAGCTGCCAAGTAACAAGAGATTGCATCTAGTATGCCATATTCTTGCTACAAAATATGCATACTAACGCCAGAATAGCATCTTCTCAAAATAAAATAATGAATTGCAGCTCTTGCCCTTCATCTTCTCGATTTAGCATGTTGAGCAAAAAGATACCCAGCCCCACAATAATAACAATCATGGAGATAAAAGCTAACATCGGTTGTATGTCATCCTAAGAGTGGCATACTAATGAACAAACGGTAACGGCATTCATAGAGTCGGCATGTTCAAAAGAAAGCCAATGTTCCATCAACCAGCCAATAACAACACCTTGTATAAAACATAGATAAGACAATATATGCTCCAAGATTCTGTAACCCCCGTAGACCTAGAAAAGAGTTGCTTGAACCACAAAATGGTTCCAACTTTCGACTCTGTGAGAGAGAGATTCTCTGGGGAGAAGCAGAATAGAAACAAAAAGGATAACAATCACTAAAGGTGCATCTATAAACAAATATGGATTGTACTCAATGGTGAACATGCGCATAAAATTCATCATACGGAAGGTAGATCCGATTTCCTAAAATGTAGAGCTCCAAAAGCAAGATTAATATTAAAAAACAACATACGATTATGCACTGACGGGCGCCGGCCAAAATCCCCCAACTGAACTCAAATTTGTAAGAAATCAAAATTCCAGCAAGGGAGGAATATTAAAAAGCAACGGGTGATTCAAATCAATGGCCTTGACATCATCATTCAATAAGATAGCTCAAATTTGGCCATGATAGCTTACACAGTGATTTTGATATTGAATTTCAGAACTATGTAACAAGAGTGATAAAAAATTGTCCATGATAGCTTACACGGTGATTTTGATATTGAATTTGAGAACTATGTAACAAGAGTGATAAAGAATTGTTCATGCTTAGGATTGTAGTTACGTAAGGGCGATAATTTGCATTGCTTTTGACTTCTAGTACATCTACCTCTTCAATTCCACAAGCCCTTTTATCAAAGGCATATGGATCCACCCGATTGATGAACAATCAAACCCATCTCGCCCATCCTTTAGGGGCAATCCCTTGATTTGAAATCTGTTGCTATCCCAAAGGACCCTTAAGGTATGGTAAGTAAGCAATAAAACTTAAGCATATGATGGCGGAAGAGAGAGAGAGAGATTTCTTAAGCAGAATTCAGGAGAAAAGCCAGTCAAGTAGGGATGCATATAAGCATACAACCAAAAAAGAGAACGTTAACTAGAAAGAACATATATGCATATATATATGCATAGATATGTAAGTATTTAGCCAAAGGAAGAAGGATATGACCTGTACGGAATGGATAAGAGTAGACGTTAGTGGCGGGTGAGGCGAGGAGTGTCCGAAAATGGCTTTTAGAAGTTCGAATCGGCAGAATTATATAATTGGACTTGTGTATATGGAGCTGAAACTTTGAAAAATGTGTATATCTGATTCTATGGACACATACGCAGAGAGAGAGAGAGAGAGTCCTATCCTCAGCGCAGCAACTTCATAAGCAGACGAAGAAGGAAAGCCGACAGTAATATCTCTGGTCTTATCATTACTATTATTTCGACCAAAAATGCTACAAACACAACAAATTTGCACAACATTTGGCACAACATGACAAAACTACGTAGTTTCATTAAGGAAAAAAACAGTGTGGTTTTGTTTGTTTGTTTTTTCCTTAATGAAACGACGTAATTTTGTCATGTTGTGTTAAATATTGTGCAAATTTGTTGTGCTTTTTTCATTCATTTGCATGGTCGAAAAATTATTGACTGTGCATCCGTGCATGATACATGTCGGTATCCCAGTTCTTTGTTTCACAGCACATGATATGTTGGGCATATGTGTAAATAGGAGATCATCAATTTATTTGAGAATAAATAGTGGAAAATTTTAATAATTAAAAAAAGTTAACACAGTAATCAAATTTGACTGACAATAAAGTAGTGCCCTCCCTATTTATTCTATTATATATATAAAACTTTGTCATAATTTTTAATTTACCAAATATACCCATCATAAAAATTATTTCTACGCACTATAAAATGGACAAAAAATTAACTTATATGAACAAAAATGACAATACCTCATTCTAAAAAAATGTCAACTTCCCTTTTAATCGCAAACCCATTTTTCACGTCTCTCTCTCTCTCTCTCTCTTATTTCACTTCAATGCATTGAAAAGAAAATTTCAATAATTGTAGTTTTTTTATTTCGAAGCAAGATTACAAATTCAACGACTCTTTTATCTCCCTCTATAATTTTACAGGTATATAACTTTATTTATGTTTTAATTCGTTTGATCAATTAATTTGTACCGGTCACCAGCGAACGATTTGCCTACTCACGACTAACAGTTTGTCGATGAGGTCCAATTTTTGGTGATGGAACATTAATTTCTTCATGTATTCGGTGATACTCAACTTGACCACGCAATGCGTATGCCTTGGTCACTAATCTATATAAAATAGATAAGAAAGTTTGTAATCACACTCTCGTGAACGGATTCGAATACATATGTGATTGAAATCGTCTGATGCATGCGGAATACACAAAATAAATTAATGATTCACGTGTATCGAACAATTTCAAATATATCTATGTCTGATTATGTACACAAAAATTGTATTTGTAGACTTGTTTTATATTCGTAGTGTCCAAATTAAGTACTTATTATTTTTTATTCAAAACTTTTAAAAAATAAAAATGATAATCAAAAGTTATAAAAGAATACATTAAATTTGAACAAGTTTTATAAGGAATAATTCGTATCGCATTTTATTTGTAGAGTTCTCTTATTAAAATTATTTATTTTTTTTAATTTTATCAGACGATTAATCTTAGAAATCTATAAATAAAAAATGATGCATATTATCTATTAAAAAAATCAAATTTGATTTAAGGGGGTCCTACATAAGAATCAGTGGCGAAGGAAGGTTCTGGTGATCGAACACTGAATAATATTAAATACTCGAAATAGTGGAAGGAAATGAATTATTGTTGAGCGAACCCGGTCCACTTATTTTCTGCTCGCCTTGTACAGTTGTGGGGCCACGTACAGTACGAAGAGCACCCACCCCCGCCACCATTATTCGTTTACCAAAAATGTTATGGACACATTATTTTTACATATTATTTTTATACATCATTTAAAACGACATAGTTTTGTATTGAGAAAAATTCAAATATATTTTGAGTGATTTGGAAAAAAAAAAATTTTAGTTTTTTCAACACAAAACTATATCGTTTTGAGTAATGTATAAAATGTAAAATTCAGATTTACCACAGTAGAAATATACCATCACAACGGAAAAGACCATAACTGTCAAATTTACCACTGAGATTTAAACCTTACAGCAAATATACTATCGCAATCTGACTGTATCATAACAAACCAGATTACCATAATTACAGAAACAATATAAGTTCCCCTTACCATAACTGTCCTATTTCGTCGGAGTCCTCCGTTTTCTTCGGAGTCCCGTATTTCGTGGTTTTCGGAGGCGTCGTTTCCTATTCCGGAGCCAGAGGCACTGTTCTGGTTGGTTTTGGCGAGACGTCGTTTCCTGTTGGTTTTGGCAAGATGTGGTTTCCTAACTTGGCTCCGGATTGTGTGTAACCATGGTTAACCAAACCAAAGGCCAGATTAGGTATTATTTAAAAAAAGGGACCAAAACTTAATGTTGTAAAGTGGATGGGATGAAAAAATAACAAACACTAATAGAAAGGACTGAAATATAAGTTCCCCTAAAAATAATGTGTAAAAGTGATTTGTATAGTCGATTGCTCGGATTTAGTGCTACGAGTAAAATGATATAAAATTGTTTGTTTTGTTTTTAAAATCAAAAAGTTTAGAAACACAGTGTCGTATATATCATGCATTCGAAATTGTTAGATACACATGGGATTCACAAATTATTAAAGATCTCATGTGGATCAAATGGTTCCGAATATATCTACATTCGGAACATTTATATTCTTGACTTGACTCTTTTAAAATTATGTTGTCTTACACACTCCGCTAATTATGCTATTAAATTCATGAAATTTAAAAGACGTTGTTATGAGAATAAAAGGAACAAAATTATGTCAATTTGTACAATTGTAAGAAGTTGCACTATACATCCGACTTATATTCAACCCTTCACTCTCGTGGCGGATGCATAAGGGGCCGAGAAGTGTCACATGACGGGGAATCAGGGGTCATGTTAGGTAATGCGCACAATAATGTATGTTGTGGGTCAAAACGATGTTATTTTGACAAGTAAAAAATTACTTGGACACTGTTCAATTTTTTGACATTTTTTTTTGCATTAAAACGACGTCATTTTAACGTGCAACACATTTTACTATGTGCACTGCACAACGGACCTTTGGCCCCACGTGACAACCCATGGTGCATAAAAAACTTAAATTTTTTTTTTAGGTTTAATAGTAAGTCAAGATTTACCGGTAGCACTGTGACACCGTCATACCCCTTTTGCTCTGTTAAACTCTCTTTAATTTGTCGAAATTTTATTTTTAATTGATTGTTTATTTTGATAGTGACACTCTCGAGTTAAAATCTTGGATCTGCCACTACTTCAGTACTCCCTCTAGTCTTGGCCTTTTCGGAGTTGGCATTTAAAAAAATAATTGAAATTGTTTATATTATATAGAGCTAATCGATAATTAAAGTCATACATACCAAAAATGAAGCTTTCTTTATGAAAAAGCGGAATTTGCAAAAAAAAAAAAATTGGGTAGCCAAAGAAGTTATTCTTACAAAAATTTCAAGGCCTTCAGATGATAGTTTTTTAATCAATTTTTGGGCTCTCAATCTCTCTTCTTTTCTTAAGAAATGAGAATTGTGTTTAAAATAAATTTTTTTTATGTATTTTATGTACATATTTTGTTAACAAAAAAATTTATTTTAAAATTTGAGTTGACAATTAATCTCAAAATATTTTTTTAAATCAATGGTGAATTTTTAATTTTTTTTGAAAATGAACCTTAAAAAACAAAATAAAATAAATAGTGTTGGACACGATAAAAAAGATTAAATGTGACTATTTAAAGCATAAATTATTAACAAACATGATGATTTAATACTAGTTAATGATTGACAAACAAATCAAATAATGTTTGAGAAATTTTTTCCCAAACATAATTCACGAATATTACTCTAAATAAAATGTAAAAATACTCAACCGAACATGGATATTCACTTTATTGAAAAGGCTAGCAATTTGACGGCTCATATAACAAAATAGGTTAAACTTTTTATAACCTATAAAAAAATGTCACGATTTAAGTATTTTAAGCTAATTAAAAAAATGTTTAAGTAGCTTAGCCCTTAGGTATGTGCCATTTTTTTTTCCAATTTATTAAAAATTACACAAAATATTTATATGGTTTAATATTTATGAGCCAACACTCAAAACAAAAGAATATTGTACACTTACCCATTAGACATGTGCACTTCGTAGGTGTCCCTGACAATGATGGGGAGTCACATGCTTGTCCTTTGGACAAATCTCATATAAGAGATTAAGAGGATGAATAAATTTCACCAATTTCTCTTGAGGTTACTTATAAATGTACTGTCTTCTCCTGTGATTCTGACAAATATATTATTTTTTCTTACTTTATAAATTATTATCTCAAAATTTCCTTGCCGTTACTTTCCGTCCATTTTCTGTTTAACTTGATTGTTTGGTTCTAAATTATTTCGGTTAATTTTCGATTAATCCTATTAAATGTAAATGAATTTTTTAGCCTATGTACATTGAATTTAAATGTATCATGGGTTAATTTTTTGTACATTAAATGATACCATTTTCTGATTAATTTTTGGATACCATTTAAAATGTCCATTAAATGATATCATGAAGCCATTTCTTGGTTGAAAGATATGAAATACAGAGAATGAAAATTAACACAACCACTTGTGAAAAGGAAACAAATGTTATATTGTTTAGGAACTATGAAGCATGGATACCAAACGAACACTTGCAAGTATATGCATGTATCGGTATTCTATATGGATACAGTACGACAATATGTGCATTATGATATGACAATTGGACTAAATAAGGGTATTGAAAATATTTTTTTGGAAGGCAAAGAAAAATTTACTAAACACAATGAATTTACAAAGATAAAAGACACTAACACAAAGGCAACACAGCGACACGAGTGCATCCCAAACAAGTTGGCAACCACATGACCGCAAATCTCTTGCCTATCCAACAACCAAGAGAACAAAAGTTAGAGAGTGACCAACCAAACATAATACAAAAAAAAAAAGACTTACAAATTAGCAAAGCTCCTATCTTACGCTCTCAATTATTGGTAACTCATTATTTGATGTATTCTCTCTATCTTACGCTCTTAACCTGTGACCTACAAAATAAGACACGGTTAAAGGACCCTCCACCTCTGTGGTGGGAAATCACTCCGATGACTAAGATAGCTTTGGTATCACTGGTAATTCTCAGGTAATAACTACGAACTGTGTAATATTGCATATCTTTAACTTCAACCTTGAAACTCTATTTATAGATATCGTCATCCTATTAATTTGTGTTCTATTTGGATTCTAATTCCTCGTCATGGGGATCAAGGAATTCGGGCCCAACAAGTCCCCACACCCTTAGATTTAGCATCCCAATGAGATTTGGGACCCCTCTGTTAGTCCTTAATTTTTTTACACTTTGCTTGCTTTTGCCTTCTTGGCCATCCTCTAATTTACATTGTTTTTGTGCTTTGTTATATAGTGGTTAACTACAACCATGGCCGAAATATTTCCAAAATGAAAAACAAGGATGTGAAGAAAATCATTGAATACAAAGGCGAACCTGGATAGTCTATCCCTCGATCTCGGGAGGTCTTCCTGCGCTATACCCCAAGCTACAGTGGTTCTATCAAGGACCGTCTTGGACTTTGTCCGTTGTCGTTGCCACTGAAGTTGCAAGCCACGTTCTAGAAGTCGTTCCCATAGCACACTTGCGTGAACCATACAGAGTGACTATTATCGAAGCCCCTGTCGGCCCCCTTGTGATCCCCTCGTCTTTTGATACTCAGTCCTTGCTCTCCCGATTTGAAGAGCCATCAAGCACCTCTCCCCCTCACGACCTTTGGAATTCGGAAGATGAACACGAGATCGACGAAGATATCATGGAACAAAGCAATGAGATATGCCCAAACTACTAGAAGGTCTTCAGCTTGGAGCTAAAAGGAAATCTTCAAAGCGAAAACACTATTCTGTGCCTACCGTCGTGACTTCATCGACCATCCCTACTCCAAGCTCAATGCTTATGGCAAATCTTGAAGATGTGCCTCCACCAAAGAGGGTCGTCGCCACAAAGAAGAAGCTCCAGTCGAAAGTGATTGAAAAGTGGGCATCTGAGCTATCTATGTCACGAGCCCTGCCAAGAATAGTGAAAAACTCCCTCCAGAACTCCAAAGTTGCCCAAACAATATCAAATGCAGATCTTCTCCTAAATGACATGGTGGCTCTGGAGATTTCCAACGATATTGAGATCATTAATGAAATATTCGCTCACAATCTTGTTGTTTGACTCAATTCTACCTTCTTTCCTTAATTTTTTTTTTTTGCAAAATTATTCACATCTGTTCCTTCTATTTCACAGGTTGTTCAACGGATCCATGCTGCGATGAAGCGTCTATTCGAAGTAAAAGAGGTCAACCGTGTTAATTAGGCCAACGTTGTCATGTGGATGAGGGAAGATGATGCTAGGATTGAGATTTCTGCCAACTTAAGAAGGTCCATTAATGCTAAAGCCAAACTCACCGAGATGGAGGCATCATCTGCTGACAAGAAGAAGACTTTAGAGTTGTCTCATGCCAAAGAGAAAATGAATCTGGAAGCACGAATTGCCCAACTGACTAAAGAATGCGGCAGTGCTCGATAGAAGGGATCCAAGATGTCGTTCGTGACTTCAACACATGCCAACTCCCCAGCATTTGTGAAGCCTACTTTCTCGTTTGGAGGGAAGGCTGCTCTTCGGGATTGCAAAATCCTTGAAGATTCTCCCTTATTCATCAATGTACCGCAATCCACCAGCGTTGAAGGTTTTGATTTTGATACTGAGGTTGCCTCTCCTCCCAAATTGCTACTATTGACAATGTTGTGGAGGTTCACAACCAAGGAACTGTCCCCCAAGACCCTCCACCCATCGAGGGTGAGGGTGAGAACACTAAAAATCCTATCTTGTAACTTTCTTTGAATTGTACTTAATGATACTTTTGCTTGTTTGGACCCCGTGATTCTGGCCAATTAAGTTGGCTTTTGATGCTACATCTCACTGAATAATTTTTTATTTTTTATGATATCACTTTGACTTTGTTTACTGTGTGAATCTCCAGTCTTGCTCTTGGCTTTTGGCATGATATTCAATACTTAAAAAAAATTCCGTACCTTCTGGTGGTGTTGCCTTCTCTTGGCAATGTTTCTACATTAGTTTCAGAGACCAATGTCTCTCTCTGTTTGGCTCTGTGCTTGGGGCCATTGTCCCACTTCTTTTATTGGACCACTGCTAATCTGTCGACCTAAGGATACTTCCCCTGGGCTTTGACAGGTCCTGCTTAGAGACAAATGCTTTTTTCCTTTTGTAGGAATACTTTTAGTAATTGAATGTACACTGAAGTTTCAATTTTTTACTTTTCTCAAGTTAAAAAACTTTCGAATCGGCTACTCTCTTCAAGTTGGTCTTTTAGGCCTTTGCCCAATCAGACACCTGAACTATTGGGCCTTTGCCCGAGCAGTTGAGTTATTACTTTCTCAAGTCTTGAATCTTTCTCAAGAATACTTTTAACACTAACTTTTTTTAAAAGTTTTAAATCTCTTTTCACAAAGGTCCGTCAAGCCTTCGCCTAATCAAACACCTGAACTTCTAGGGGTTTGCCTGAGCAGTTGAGTTACTTAGTTAAGGATTTCTCATCCTGTTCGGGACTTCTCATCCCATGTGTTTTTCCCTTGGCTGAGAGGCTCTTTTTCCCCCAACAAGAAAGTGAAGATTTGGCATTCACTTCCTTGCTAACAGTCTTAACAAAACCTAAAGAACACATAAAAATCATGATTTTATTCATAAGACAATCTCTGTGAAACATTTCTAGAAAACAACTTCAAAAACAGAAGGTAAATAGAACTTTTTACTAAAAATTTTCTTAAGGTTGAAAACATTCGAAATTCTTGCAATCTCTTTGCCTTCCACGTGAATGCTCCTTTGCCAGGCTTGCCGATCACCTTGTAAGGACCTTCACAGTTTGGCCCAAGCTTTTCGTTTGCTCGATCCTTGGTATTACTGAGTACATTTCATAGAACCATGTCCTTAATGCCGAACCCCCTCGGGTGGACCTTTTTGTTGTAGGACTTGGACAGATGTTCCTAATATAATGCTAGTTTGATTAATGCTTTCCGCGTCGCTCTTGGGCCAAATCCATTTCTATCCTTAGTGCAAAGTCATTTCCCCCTGCATATGGTGGGGAGACCTATCTCTAGTGAAATTACGGCCTCTAAGCCATATGCCAAAGAGAATGAGGTGGGTCCTATTGACCTTCTCGATGTAGTTTGATAAGCCCATAGGACTAAAGGAAGTTCATCCACTCATCTACCATTTGCTTTCTTAAGTCTTTTATTTTATTCCTTCCAAGGTAGTCTTGTTTGACGCTTCTGCGTGACCATTACTTTGAGAATATCCTACTGATGCGTAGAAGTTCAGTATCTTATATTGTGAACCTAAAGCTTTAAACTTATCTTATAATTGGATCCAATTGTCTGACACGAGAGTATGGAAATCCGAACCTGGTGATGATATTCTGCCTAACAAAAATTTTCACGTTCTACTTGGTGATTTTGGTAGTGGTTCTACTTCAATCCACTTTGAAAAGTAATCTGTGCAGCCCATAAATATTTCTTCATGCCTTTAGCCTTCGGGGGTGGTCCCACAATACCGAGGCCCACTGGGCAAAAGGTCATGGGCTGGTGAGCGATGCCAAGTTGGGGGCCGGTGTGTGTATAGTTGGAGAGAACTTTCAACACTTCTCAAGGGATTTCATATATACCTTAGCATCCTCTTGCATGTATGCCACCATTAGCCCTGCTAGATATATGCCACTAGCATGGCTGCCACATACATCTTCATGAATCTCATACAAAAACTGTTAAGTCAAGTATGGATGTACACATTTCAAGTACAACCCTGTAAATGACTTCTTATACAGTTGTCTTACTGGGGACAACCAAAATCTTACTGCTTTGACCCGTACGCTCTGGGCTTCCTTCTTGAGAGAAGATTGAGGTATTTCAAGTCATTTGTTAGCAATGTGTGTTGGCCAACGTAGGGCTCCGGCCAACGCATTGTCGAACGTGCCTCATCAGTTCAGTTCAATTCAGCACAACAACATCAGAATATCGATTGGTTCGTGTCGCAACATGGGTTTTCAACTGGTATTGCGTCGAATAGGTTTACCATGGAGCAGGTGTTGACATTGTCATGCTTGATAGCCAACCGATTAAGGCAGTGAGAATATTCTAAAATGGTAGTAGGTCCAAAATAGAAAAGTACAAATATGACAATAGCTGAGTTTGGAAATGCATCAGGTTAGGAAGATTTTCTTGCATTGAAGTATTGTGATTTGATATCAACGGATAACGGAAGATTCCCTAGAAGTACTGTTACCAAATATGGCATTCAATAACTTATAAATAAGAGATCATAAGCTATTAATTAGGTACACTATCATTCATTGTGCAAGTACTATTGTGTTTTGATCTCTCAATGTTCTGACTCGAAGTGCCCTCAGGTTGGAACAACCTGTTGGCACTAACTTGATATTTCTTGCACCGGCTATTGGAGTGATTCAGGCTGAAGAATATTCGCAATCCCATGAACACTCATTATGTTTATTTATATTTTTATTGATACATAGATGTAGAGTACAAATATGTGCACGAACATCTACATATATCACAAATTTATGTATAAATCCATATAAATATTAAATACTTATCTATTTAATTACACATATTTACATACATATTGATGACGATGTGAAAGAGAATGTCATCTTTTGTGAAATTAACATTAAGTTTACTTATAGTTATGATAAGATTGGGTCAATTTAAGATATAACTATAATATTTAACTTTTTTAAATATTCAGGGTGTATCAAGTGTATAACACTTCAATTTTTTTAAATACCCATACAGAAAATAAAGTCACATCTTTTTATATCTATACATAAGAACCCACAATGATAATAATATTATAGCCAAATAACCACACACAATATAATAATATAATAATTATAAATTTATAAAAATTCATAATATATAATCAATCAAAATAATCTATTCTAAACACCCACTAACCCTTTCATTTTCCTTGGAATCAACGTGGTCACCACAGTTATGACTACATTCATTGATTCGCGACAACCATTATTATTTATATATTTGGTATTTTCTCTCTAATTATTATCCCCATCCCAATTTATTTATCAACTTTGATTATTTTAAGCCTCTCAAAATAGAATCTTATTTTTTTAATTTATGATTCTTTTCATCTTGCAAAATAATTACTATTTGAGAATTTTTTTTAAATATTATAAATTACTTAATTTAAATTGTTTTTTAAGAAATATGAATACCGAAATTAAACAAATAAATCGGAACAGAAGAAGTACAATATTGAACATTTCTCCTGTCATATGCCAAATCTGGGTATCGGTCTTCAAGTAAATTTCTCCAGAGATAATGTTACCACTAGATTACTCTAAAATTGGTCTGTTTCACTACACACAAGCCTTTAAGGATAAAAAATAAAACCTTCTAACGAGCAGAATCACAATTTATCATACAATTTTTAACAGGAAAAATACCGTGACATCACCACCTGTCGATGTTCGTATCCACATCTTATATGAACAAGCACAGCCAATAATCGGTCACATAACGAAGTTTGATTCAAAAGAACCACGAAATGAAACCAAGTATGAGAGCCGTCATCTGCAAAATACATCAAGCTGCAATTTCGACGGGGTAATAAATCTCAGCATACTCTGTTGCCAATGGTTTGATAGAGGGACTTGAGCTGTGTATTCCATTTATCTATAGCGGTGTACTTTTTCATTCCCTTTGAGCTGTTTAGCAAATTTCCAAATGGACAAAAACCAGTATAGAAGGATAAGGAGATATAGTTTGGGAAGTTAATGAATCATATTAAAAGCATTAAAAAACACAATAACATGTCAATTACCTGTCACCACGCTCCAATAGCCGGTTGACTTGATCAATATGCCCATGGATACGGTTATCCAAGATTAGTGAAACCAACAATTCCTCGACGTCTTTTTCTGGAACGTTAAGCTCCTACATTTAAACCAAGTTAGGTAACTGCTGACAGTGGTTGTGATGTTAACACCAAATCACTTGTGTTTTTTACTACGAGTTGGTTCTCCCAGAGAATACATGTCCAAACATTTTAACAAGATATTACAACCATTGTTTGAGAAGGATAAGAGGACACATTCCAGAAAGAAAAGATGAAACTGTCAAGATTTGTGCGTGTACAAACGAGGTAAATGGATACATTTCCCTCATACAAGAACGGAAAGAGGAAGAGATCTCCTTCACTTTCTATGTATAAACAGGACCAGATAAGATTTTCCCAAAAAAATGAGCGCAAAGAAGAAAGGAAAATAAAACACCTCGGTCTTTACCTTTGATATGAAAGGGATACGAATTCTTGTATAAGGCTTGATGAGCTTAAGCAACACCTGCGTCCTGACATTTTTCAAGAGATCTTCAATGTAGTTCCGAATAAATGGATCATCCATTATTGTCCTTCTATTTGTCTGAAAATTTTCCGAACAACCAGATCAGAGAGAGAGAGAGAGAGAGAGCTAGGTGGCTTTAAAAAATAAGAGGGATATGGTAAACTATGAATCTCCACTTGAGCATACCTTGAGAATTTTCTCAAATTCCAATATTTCATTCCGTTGATATGCAGCTATCAGGTTTGTCATTGCCAAAACCTCTGGGTCATTTTTATATCTGAAGTATGTGGAGAGAAAGAGAGACAGACAGATAAGACACTGTAAAAATGAGAAAATATAAGAAAAGTAAAACTACGATTCTTCAGGAAATAACTTACGGCTTTGCCTCTTGACCATCAAAAGGGTTAACTTCGGATTCCATCAGCATATTGGCCAGAACAAGATATCTACCAAAACGGAGGAGCCGGAAAGAGGGCAAATGCAAGTGTTAAATCGAGTTAAAGACAATAATGCAAAAAATTAAAATTCAGGGATAAATTAAGCCTATTATCTTCTACATGATTTCATCTGCTCTAGAAGTGTGCATATATTCCGTTCACACAATTAGCAAATTACATGATTGTACAAGCGAGATATGGCATGAAATACAAAAGTCAGAAAAATAGAAGGTTTTGTTTAGTTTTCACTAATTCAAGACTATTGTGAGGCCTATAAACCATGCCCCAGCTTCAGAACACTACTCGAGTGATTTAGATATGCAATTCGTACACCTGACAACTATATCCATTGTAATCCACCAATAAAGCCACGAAATAGTATTCTTAACTCGAAATGTACATGCAAAAATTCCGTTTCACAATTTGCTTTATTTATAACTTCATGTTCCTTAAAACTTTGCAATAGCACATCACAATATCACATCCTAGTAGGAGTGGTCCATTCTATTCTACGTACCCAATTAGACAGCTGAAATCCATCATAACACCTATTGGGTTGATGAATGACTACAGAAAGTTCTGTTACATGAAATCTTAACAATAATCTCCTGCCCTGGATTGGCACCTTCCTTACCAACAGCTTATTCCAAATATTGCCTTGAATTGATGGGTGAGGTGAAACAGAAATAGACACATCTTCTATGGGGTGACTAAGCATTATAGTGTCCCTAAACCAAGAGGTCAAATAAAATATGGCTTATATTAACATCATCTAACATCCCTCATTCAGCGTTTTTCCAAAATGATATTATCGCCATATTATGAGAACTAAAGATGAACTCTTAAGTCTGCATATCCAAGCACTGTATGAAATCATTTTAACACCATTCTGCTTAACTGGGACCACTTTCTTTCCGAAGCCACCAAATTCCAAAAACTACCAAAACATTTTTCTTATTTACGAGTGCTGCAGTATGCAATTAAATCAAACTAGATTATCGCTTTTGATATTGTTTCAAGTGATAAATACTTGTACATTCACCATGTTTTAATGCATAGTAGAAGAGTCACATTTAATGTTGGTTTTCAAGCCAAATAGAACCTCAGTTTCACATCACCCAAATTAGCCTTCACGTGAGAGAATGCATGAAAGAGAGAGAGGTGAAAAAACAAAGACAGATCAAGAGACAAGGAAAGAGGTAATGGAACTAATGAGCTTGCAAACATACTTTAGGCACTGGATACGCCTCTGGTTCCCAGCTTCATCATAGTTCTTAAAAGCTTCAAAGAAATCTGTGGCTGCCTCAGCCCACTGGCGTTCTGCCATATGCATTTTCCCACCACATTCGCGAATAATTCCCATGATTCTGGGATGAGGTATTGCTGACTTGATTGATAGCGCCTTCTGGTATAGTTGCTGCATCACATCATTTACTGAATGAAGCTCAATCACAAATAAAACTAGGGGATGTTAAAATTATTTTCTGTATCACTTGAAATATCTACACATTTGACAAAATGATCCTGGGAGTGTGCCATCACATCCCAGACACAGATTTTCTTTTAAATGACAAATTTCAAGAGTTAACGACATAGTGCAATGCCACAGACATGTCAAGACTGAACATGGAAAAGGCATCAATCACAAAAAAAAAAAAAAAAACGAAGGATTGTGTGTCATCTCGTTTCCTGATTCTAAATAGGTCCAACAGTTGGGGAGACACTTGTTCCGTTCATTCCAAGATCTTAAATAACAGCAGCAGACAACATAGTTGTGTACTTGTGTTGATTAGGGTCATCTGGATTGGGCTCGTGAGATACGTCACACGGATTCCAGGATCGTCATTTTTCTTTGGTTGTACAAATTCCAAAAAATCATAGTGATGAACATGCTTCAACTCTAGAAATTCACAACTAGTCCTTCTAAAATGAATCTGAAAACCACAAACTCCTCTAAGAAGGTGCATAAACACATGTATCAGACACCTGCCAACAGCGTCTTTTTTAGTATAGGACATGCTTCATACACTTGGGAACAACTGTGTCATCACTTGAACACACTAAATATTTAATAATTAGACCCAACGACCAAATTAGCATAATCAGCTGGAATTTAAATCCCTTTGTTGCTAGAGCTTTTCAAATAGATGTTGGACTTTTGAGAAGTGATTCCTTACTATTTCGATATCTAAAATGTTCATGGACCTGCTACGTATGCAATAATTATTTTTCTACTTTTCATGTATCAAAATGATAATATGTAGATGTAGCTCCGTCCCCTGCAAGACCTCTGCTTCACCTGCTGGGGCGTCTATGTCTTGCAGTTAGGCTACCTTACACTTGGCTTGGGGGGGATTGGGTTTGTTCCTGTTGGGGGCTCCCATCAGGTCTCCATGCAACTATAACTGAACTTTATCATCACGAATTTCCTTTGCCCATTACCTCCTCGTGTTTCAAGGAAGATTCAAGGATCACTGGCTGGTAGTGGTGAATTCCCATGTCACGTCCACGTTTTGTGAAGATTGCTAGGTCGCCAAGATCCTTATAGCATCATATCTATGTCTCTTCCACGTACAAATCGTGTTAGACTCAACTTGTACGTATAGTTGACAAAAAAAATCTACACGACAGGAACCATGATTGATATTAACATATCTAAGATCACTGCTGAATGGGAATACACATGCTTTCTTCAAAGTCATCACTACTTTGGTGCAAATATATACAGATAATATTCCAAATATAAAATAAAGATACTAAAAAGAGGAAGGCTGAGAGGAGATGGGAAAATCCATGCTTTATGATTGTTTTTGTTTCTTATACACACTTTTTTCTAACTTTGATTGGATTCCAAATTAGGGCAGCCTCCACTGTATAGTACTGCGTTTAGTTAAGCCATTTTTTCTAGTTTCAAAGTTCCAGGATGGCTTTATTTCATTCTTCAACATTGCAAAGAAGAAAAGTTTCGACAACAACACACCAATATGTCATCTGGTAAATGACAAAGATTACTTCCTTTCTCCTACGAGCCATCTATGGGATCACAACACACACAACTTCAACAATGGGTGCCACCTAAGAAGCACGGATACGGACATGGGAGAGAGACATGACATGGACATGCAGACATGACGTTCTTAAAAAATAGGGACACAAACAAGTTGGGTACATGATAAACACCAAACACAATAACAATCCATTATTAGTTCATAAGAAAAATGAAACCACTATTCTTAATTATGGATCAATTTTGGGAGCAACAAAAATAATATTAGTCCCAGTATACATTTGAATAAGAAAGATGACAAAAACACTTGCACTCAAACAACTTTAGTGCATGTTTACTGTAACACCTCTAACGCAAACAACAAATAAACCTACACCATATGTCATTAATAGGAAGAATTGACAGTACATGTGCACATAATTACACGAGGAATAAATAAATAAACAAGTGGGCTTAGAAAACCAACTACGTGTCATCTCGAATAAAGAAACAAGTGGCAAAATGTAAACACCTATACCTTAAGCTTCTTGTTATTTTTAGTCTCAGTATACATTTGAATCTCGATGGCATACACCTCCAACAGCTGTGTTCCTTTCTTTTGATCATCTGTACCATCTTCTTTCTGACAAGACTTATGGAGCTCCTTCAAGATCTAATAACTCAAGTAAATTCAGTTAAATGATTATGTCAATATGCAATTTGAAGAATAAACGAAGGTGATTCTCAAACTAAGGAAGATACCTTACTCATTCGCCCATATTCTCCCATATCAAACCAAATTTTACAGAGCTTCAGATTCGTTTTAAACCAGAGCCTCTGTGCAAGGCAAAACAGTGCAATATATCCCATCATTGTTTTGTTGTTTATACAAAAAAATTGTTCAGTAAAGATGAGATCAAGAATCTGACCTCATTCTTTGCTTCTTCGAGGGCCTTTAGAGTTGTCTGATAGAACTCTTGCAAAAGACCAAAGTTCTGACTAGCTGATCCAGATACAAAATCCATAATATTGTTTATGCATTTTTCACTGTAATTACGCGTCACAGCTGATTTGATATATGTTAACATCACCCTGTACGCGTCCATCATTTCTTTATACTTCCCTAACTTATAATAGAGTTTCACAGTCTGCTTTAAAGCTTTAAACCCCCTGAAGATGGAGAAAAAGGACTTCTCAGTAGCGAAAAGCACAGCCAGATCACAAGGACCCAATGCAAACAGATATACAAGCAGATGGAATCCTCTCCAATAAAGCATACCCTACTACATGTAAGTCATAAAGTTGAGAATATAAAGAATAAAGCTACTCCTCTCTCTAACAACTTAAGCTTTGAGATAAGCTCCTGGTTAACAATTTAACATGTCACCAGAGCAGTCTTCAGGTGGTAGGTTCGAACTTGAGCCCAACCACTTTGTTCAAATAATGCCAAAGTTAGGTCCATATCTTTTTCCTGCTAGATCCCCATCAATCGGGACTTACTAGGAGTACCTTTTTAATTTTTAAATCAGAGCAGTGATTGAACTTGAATTTGAACCCCGCCACCCAAATCTTACTATATACTATGAGGGAGTAGACCATGTGCCACTCCCTCATTTTCTTTGAAAAAATAAAAAAATTAAGAAAAATCCACCTCCTCTCTCTCTCTCTCTCTCTCTCTCTCTCTCTCTCTCTCAACAAACCAAAATAACAATGTTTCTGTTGAAGCCATGAAATTTAGAAATTCCTTGTCACGTTGTTTGCCCCGACTGAAAAGTTTCAGCTATTTCTTCCCAATCGAAAAAAAAATTTATTTCCTTGAACATAGGGTCAATTCCCGTTTACCCTCCCCTATATCTCATCTTCTTAAGAAAGACATAACACTAACGGACAGGAACCATACAGGATACAGACTACAGGTGTTATGTCTGGATACTCAAAGAGTCAAACAATACACATGTCCCTGTAAAAGAACCCTATCATTCTTATATTTAGTACTTACAGGGTTGTGAAGCACATGAACCCTCTTCAGCAAAATTTTAAATTCTAAGCTACTCACCATTCAGCCTTCTCAGGTTCCATCCGAACTACTTCAGCAAAACCAGCAAGTGCTCCTTCTGGGTCAGTCTCAACCAAACCTACAAAAAGCATGAACAGAACTCGTTATAAAGGAAAAGCAAAAGGTCAATAGGACTACATAAACACCTAAGACACTTGTGGAAAGAGTGTCTGAGAGAGGGATCAATTTACAAGAAGGAAAAAAGTGAGAATTTCGATAACAGTGCTAATCAGCAATTGTCCCAAATCATAGGCGCATCTGCCACATGTCTGGGATTGGAACCCAGAAGAAGAAGCTTGGATCAGCATAACTGACATCTATCTGCCGGATCCATAGCAGTGTGAGGGGAATATGCAGAGGGGACAAGCATAATGCAAAGAGGAGACAAC
Organism: Arctostaphylos glauca; assembly: GCA_019985065.2. Taxonomy (NCBI): domain Eukaryota; kingdom Viridiplantae; phylum Streptophyta; class Magnoliopsida; order Ericales; family Ericaceae; genus Arctostaphylos; species Arctostaphylos glauca. The sequence goes on along the minus strand of JAHSPW020000001.1, from coordinate 9,675,579 downwards.
TGCGAATGGAGAGACCTGGACCCAAGATCTCCAAGAAAAGCAAAGCCTGGACGTATTAACAGGGGCACAATAACTTATATCACGCTATCCAACAATCAGCTCTATAGCATATCATGAAAAACCAAGAAGGTAACATGTTTTGCGAACTGTTGTATATTGTGTTGGTTGTTCTTATGTTTACCCATCGCATGACATCAATGGGTGTGCCTGATTGCATAATGCATGGTGTTATAAAAAGCTCTAGGAGCACTGAGGAGCCACGGTTTCCTGGAGCCAACCGCAAAGCGAGGCGCGAGGCACAAGTTGTAGAAAGTATGTAGGATTATAATGTAGGAAAAAGTTCAGCATAAGCAAGTATTTCAAGAATTCAAAATATCATAAAAGATAACAATTCAAATGTTCAAATCACCAAATACAAACGAAAGTATAACATCCATACAAATTAGTGCTTCAATGTTCAACTATAAAAACCTCCAACATTCCCTTCCAGATTTCATGATCTGAATATGAAACTTCCTTTCATTCTGTGCATCTAAAGCTCATGACTGAGCCCTTTTAGTTCAAAGGATTTTTTCAGTATTTTACCAACTTGTAATCTCATATAAATCAATGGTTGAGATGAGATATTAGCAGATTTGGAAAAAGGGCACTGAGGCCCACATCTCATACGCCTTGTGCCTTAGCAAGAGATGGGCACCTCGGTGCCTTAGTCCCGCTTCACGAACTTTGCCTCACATCAAGGTTTTAGAGGTGTTTTGGTCGCGCCTCGCCTCATCTCAGTGCCTAGGCGTGCCTTGGACACACCAACAATGTATCCCATCTTTGGGGGAATATAGTATAGAATTTATTTCCATGCCTTCAACAAACTGGGAATAACAAAACAATGGTTCGCCAAATCTTGAGTCAGCAAAAACGTACCGAACATCATATCAATGATGTATTGTACTGTACAAGTTAGGTAACTTCCCTAGCATCTATCTTACATGGGCATTGGTGCATATCTGAGTCGGACTCATCGAACCTCTATGTGAATAATACGCAGACTCAAAAAAGGAATTACATAGTTATTTGTTCTAATCTATGTCATGGAATAGAATAGTGGTTTATACACATTAAGTGTCTGAATATGCACGTCAATCATTTTGTACCAATTAAGCAACAAAATATATGTACAATGGCAATGCTCTACATAAAAAATGTATCCGGTGGTAAGGATCAAACACATATCCACACTCGTGTCCAAGTGCAATTGATTAACCAAACAAATCTAGGTATACGATCGGCTAGCACAAATTAGCATACAACAAACACTCCCACAAGGAAATTAAAACCATGTTAATATTGCAGACTAAATAAAAAAAACGAGTTTAAAAGAGGTTCTAACAAACTTAAATGCGGGGTTTTGCTTCTCGACCTAGAGATCTTATTGGAAATGGGAAGATCTGGGAGTCAAGGACTACGTGGGTAGGGATGCAACTTCATGGACCGCTCATCGGGCTGCCAAAACTAACAGAACCATATCGGACAAAACTACATCGGCAGGATCTAAACCTAATGAGCTCAAAAATGGATGACATCTATTTCGTAAAGCTTTTGGAAGGAGTATTTGCATCATACCTTGAGAAAAAGAAGGGCATTTGGTGTAGGTTATTCAACTCAACGCTGAATACCAGAAAGTATCTTTAAAACTTTGGTTTTTAAGTTTTGGACAAAAAATGTCCATGAATGTGTTTTTTGTTTTTCTGAATTATCACTTGCAGAAACTTCAGCCCATTGTGGTCATTTGCACATAAAAAACTACTTGAAGCTTAATTACCAAACAAGTTTATTCTTCTCCCAATACAAAATTGCACCAATCACTTTACACATTTATTCGGATAAGAGCATAATATCATTTGCACGTGTATTCAAAGACCAAAAACCAACTACACCAAACTCATGCATCTCTATAAGGATGTACGAATCCCCAATAACTTTGCAAACAAACCCGACCAAAAAGGAAAATCATTCAAACCATCAGAAGATCTACAAACAATTCATTCCCATAAACACCACATCATCCAGAGGCACCTACGGTCATTCCATGTTTTTCGATTAATTATTCTACTTATTCTATATTTTTACGCCAATGATAAAACAACCGTAATCTAAACAGCTAATTGCAATAATGGGGCCTCTTTTACTCAACAAGTCATGGATAATTAGCATTTCCAAGATGCTGCATCAACTTAGAAGATAAAACCAAAAAAGCAATTCCAAAGGTCATGATATATTGCAATTTTGGCATCCTTTCTCCAATCAATAGGTTTCCTCTTCTTTTGCCTAGAATAATACGTCGACTCGACCTTCCCATTTATATTTTACTTAGTATGCAAGAATAAAATTAAGTTGCGAATATTATTTGGTTTTTATGATTCCGCAAGTTGGTAGGATAGCTGTTATATATAATAATGTAAACCATACTGTTATCCCATTTAGTTTCTGGAATATATTGGAGTTTTCATAGACAGTGTGTCTCTTCATTTCCTGTATTCTGATAATTTGAGGGTTCAACGGATTTTAGAATCATTGCTCTTCAATCGCTATGGGAGATTGTGTTGATGTTGTTTTCCACAGAGGAAGGACGATGGTGCAAGTAGATCCTATGCAGTGGAAGTCAGGCTTCAAAGTCAACATACCAAGATTCAAAGGTTGCATGCAACTGAAAGAAATTCTTAATTGGATAACAGCAGAGGACGATGGTACAGTTTGGTGGCCATTAGCTTCAAATACTACCCCAAATCCAATTGTGAAACATTTGACGAAGAATCAACAAAATTGTTGAACAATTTAACAAGATAAAACAAAATATTGTGACAAACAGTCACTGTCTAAAGCCATATTGAAACAATCTCGTCACCACATTGGCTAGGAAACAATGCAAGCTATTCATGATTAGGTCCACCATTTAGTGGTGAAGCCAGACTTGTAAACAAGACATGGTGGTGGAAAACATTACATGTCTGTCTGAGGAGGCTAAGTTATTCATGCCTTCAAAAGTGGACAAAATCCCAGTTACATATGGTTTTTACCAAAAGCCCGCAACGGCTGAATTCGGGTATTGAACTATCATGCCAACCAACTTGGCAAAGTTTTCTAAAGATCAAGATACGTCACGAATAGAGTTGTTCTGATTTAGTAATTTGCATTTTTTTAGGAAATAACATTCATTGAGATTTGGTGGGTTTCAATTCAAAGAATTGTCCTCTAATGAGTATTGGAAAAGGTCCATCTATGGTACAAACTAGATGTTGATGATCGAAAACGAGTTTTTCTCTCCATGCAAGAGAGTGGGAAAATTTTAGACTAGTATTTTTACGATAATTATTTTAGAACTAGCATCTTAGTAGAAATTTAGTAACTTAGGTATATTTTCTCAATTAATAAGTTTTCCTATTTTGTTTTCCGGAATAGTAGGTTGACAAAGATGAATGTAGCGGAAATGAGAATGTTGAGGTGGATGTGTGGTAAGACTAGACGAGATAGGATTAGAAATGAAACAGTCCGCGAGATGGTAGGCGTAGCACCTATAGACGAGAAGTTGAGGGAAAATAGGCTTAGGTGGTTTGGGCATGTCTATCGTAGACCTACGGATGCAATAGTTAAGAGAGCGGATAGGATAGCTTTGCATAGCAAGGCTTCGGGGTGGGGAAGACCCAAATTGACATTAAATGCGGTAGTGCGCAAGGATTTAAGTCTACTAGGGCTAAGTGAGCAAGCAGCACTTGACAGAACTCTTTGGAGGAAAAAGATTCATGTAGCCAACCCCAATTGATTTGGGACATAAGGCTCAGTTTGGTTTGGTTTGGTTATACTTTCCTTTGTCTACAAGTATAAGATTTAAATGCTAAAACTTCCTTTTCTAATTACACCATTACTATGGTTGGTAGGATTGCTCTTATGAATAATGATGTGCCTTGGGGCTGTTCAGTTTAGTTTATGAAATACATTGAAGTTTCCCAAAGGGATTTTAATCTCTTCCTTTCCTATATTCTGATAATTAGAGGGTTCAACAAATTGTAAGATATTCTTTGTCAAATTGTGTTGTTGTTCCCGTCCTACATAGCATCAGCTGTCCAAGATTTTTAATCCTCTCCCAGTTGAATACACAAGTTTCTATTCGCCTAAGGAAAGGACTAGAAGACTTATCCTCAAGTTTTCAAAAGCTTTCCAGCCGTCATCTCCTATAAATCGAGTGGAGGGTCATATTAACGTAAAAGAAGAATATCATGCTTTATTGTTGTTTCTTAAAACACAAAATCCATGAGTGTGCTGCTAGAACCAACTTCCAAAACCTGTAAGGTTCATTATGCCTCGATAAATAGTCAATCTCTCTTATGCCTGCACAGTGCAAAATCAAAGCACAAAATATGCACAAAAGAATCTGAAAGCATGTTGATTCAGAAAATAAAGCACTCCTTGGTTGCGGCAGTTCTTGCCATCACTTATGATTGAACTACCAATTAGGGGAACCAGATGAGACTACTAATCTGCTAATACAAGCACGTTTGACTTCACCCCGCAGTGATTACGAATGATACAACATGATCCTATAAAAATTCAATTAGCATTTGGCACCGAAGTGCACATAGTACAATGTGGCACGTCTAATACCTGAAACATATTAACAACAATTCTAAAGCAGAGGACCAGAAGTCATGCATCTACATGAAAATATGCTACAGTGACTACACAGACTTGTGTTGCTCTCCATGCTCCACCTACTTATAGCAGGGAAGACAAGTGTTTGATACCACCAGCTAAGGAGCACATGTACGGTTACAAGTATTGGTATGATACAGTAAAGCTTGATGCAAGAAAGCCTAAAAAAAATGTACGATACAAGGTACAACTAGGAAACATCCATAAAAAGTATTTTTTTTAAGGGATATAAAAATGTAACTATTAAATAACCCAAATGAAGAAATTAGTTAAATGGGTTAATTGATCAAGGATTCAACTACCAAACACAGTTGAATGCCAAAAGTAAGGCATGGACTATTTAAGCATCATTACGTTAAAGAACCAACTAACAAAAGTTAAGTTTTAAAGCAATCTTAGCATAGGCAAATGTCTCATTGAATTAACTTGATCGATATATATATGAAAGAACATACTATTTTTTGTTGGATATGACATAGATATACATGTGCAAGTGTGGCACATTTTCTGAAGTACAAATCCTACAATAGCCACCAAAAATGTGGGACTGCCAATTTGCTACTTGTAATGGAGATTAAAGCCAAGGAACAGTTTCACCATGGCTTGACAAAGACTTATGGACAATTGCTTACAATGACCGTCACACATATTAGTTAACAAAATCAGGTAGACAAAAACCGACCACCAGTACTTGAAGTATAATTCCATAAACGTTCATCGTCACGTTCTCCACAAAGGGGCAACGAGACAAGCACAAGGAAGTAAGCTGATAAATAAAACATAACATAGACGGAAAGGCTCAAGCAGGTGCTACATAAACGTCATTATAATTACAAAATAACTACTTAAATCACCTTTCGAGTTGTAATATTGATTCTCAATGTCAACATCCTGTTCCTCAGGCTCCTCATCTGAGTACTCAAACCCATAATCCTCCATATCTGCATCTGGGAAACCCAAACATTGAAAGGGTCAAATTAATGATGTGCAAATTATGGGACATATAGAACAAAAAACCAATACAAACGCTAGACACAGAGAGAGGGAGACATGACATGAAACTAAGTATGCATATGATTTACCTTCCCTTTATGTTACAGCACAGATTTGATTGCCAAGAAATTGTCAATAATCACTATTTTATCGGCAGAAATTCGTATATAATCAGTCGGGAATGTCCTAGTTGTCATTTTATTTTTTATTTTTCCTCCTAGGACTACACAGAGATCAATAAGAGAAATGAAGTATTCAAATGTAATGCGTCGTAGAACAGTACTTACTGACTGAATCAAATTTCATGACACAAAAACACACATTATGTTGCGTTTATTGAATCACATAGACCATATCTATAAGTAAAAAATGAAAAAATACATCAAACCCTTCAGTTTTGAGAGAGCAAATTGAACTATCACCGTATAAACTGAAAGGGAAACAAACATAAAAACGAAGTAATCAATTGTGTGTGTGCGTGTATGTCGATCGAGAGAGAAAGAGAGTCACCAGAACCCATCGTTGGAAGGCTTGGATCCAAATCAATAACAGGGATGCGAGTCGAGAGGAAACTCAGGGAGCGAAGAAGTGGCTTCTACTCTCGTCTTCCGACTAGCGATTGGCAGAGATGGAAGTTCGAAAGTGCAAACGAAGGGAGGGGGCTGGAGAGAATTATTGGGCCCGGCCAGTATTTAGACCCGATTTCAGGCTAGCGGGAACTCGGGGGTATCTTTTCAGTTGTACCCGGAAACTTTCTAACAGACCCATCCGGAACCCAAATCCCAATACTTTTTGAACAAATAAGGCCCACCTCGTGATGTACCAAAGAAAGAGAATGATGATTATACAGAAATTTTCGGAATCGTTAGATGTATATAAATTTTTTAATAATTTAAAATTTTAATATATATTTAATGATTTCGGACACAGAGTTCGGAAAATTTGTGTACCAAGACTTTTTTTTTATATGATATACTTGTTTAAGGGATAATAAGGATGGAATAATGATATAAAATTTTGAGGCCTGGTATTTATTTAATTTATTAGGTTTGATATAAAATATTCATAGAAATATTGTATTATGGAAAAAGGAGGATGAGTGTGCTATTACAAATTCTCTCATTTAGGATAGGAAAAGAATGACAATATTACGTCATAAATAATACGGGATGGTATTTCTTGGTTAGTGTGGTATATGTAGTGTTTTTCATTCATTTGAATGTATTGATTTATTAGTGTGTAGTTTTTTATTTTATTTTTTTAAGCACATCAAGTTTTGTTTAACAGGTTTTGCATTTTTTTTAGAAATAAGTTATTAATGCTAATTTTGTATAGTTAGTATATTATTTTTACTTCGTAAAATTGGATAGTGATTATAAATATTAGTTTTACTTTGTACAAATATTACTTGTAACCCAATTTGTTTGCTTAACTAACAAATTAAATTTATTTGTTCTTAATCATTCAACAAGGGTTGTGGAATATTGTATTTTTAAGTAAAATTCATAGAGAAAAACAAGAGTATGCTCAATTCAATTGTTATCCAATTTAATTATATTTTTTTTAACCAATTAATATTTTTTAGTTAATTTTATTTTTAATTTGTAGAACTAAACATTGGGTGAATAAATTGGAGGATATTCATTTGAAACAAATACATGATATTTTTTAATTTATATCCAATTCTATATCTATTGGATATCATAACCACTGGTTCTAAATACTGTATTATTGTATCACTATTACTTGTTTCAAAGAGTAGAAGACAAAAACAACCTTGAATTCTTGATTTAGAAGAGTCGAAGACAAAGACAACCTTAAATCCTTGATATAGAAGAGTTGAAGGCAAATATCAGTGTTCAAATCAGCGTGGACTGGAGGCTGTTGTCGCCTCGGTGCTTGTCAGTGTGCGTGGACAAGTGTCGGTATTCAAATCAATGAATGGTCATCTTATTATTTTTGGATGTCGGCGTTTGGTCTTACAAACTTGTAACTGATGTTTTGAGTTCTTTTTTTCGTCCGAAGTCTGAATCGACATGAATCGCAAGTATCGTGCGATTTGGACGATTCCAGGTACGATTCTGTGATTCATGTTATGATTACTTACAAATTGCGATTCAAGTATTGATTCGAATCATTTGGATGATGAATTGAACCGAATCGGACGAATCGAATCGCATATTGTACGATTTTTGACAACTATGATCATAACATAAATACAGCATACGCTGTGCGAGTGTAACTGAGTATGTGACCAATTTCCATCAATTAGGCCGAAGCCCGAGTCAAAAAACCTAGCCGGTACTCAAGCTAGACGTCCGGACGAACGTCTACCTTGACAATTGGTGCCACATCCGGATCTCGATTTGTGACTAACAGTGTAAGAACAGAGTGAAAATTAACGGGAATCAATCGAAATTAAAATAATTTAAGGGTTGAAGGTTGATATCCTTCCTCATAGCGTAATCCGTTGGTGATTTGGTGAAGAACAACTGCAATTTGGCGTGGGTTTCGACTTGGCAGAATGTGCTCTCTCTCTCTCTCTCTCTCTCTCTCTCTCTCTCTCTGTACTGCTGCAGAATAATTTTGATTTGGACGTGAGTGATGGAAGGGTGGGTGATCAACCTTTATATATGCTAATGGAGTTGGGGAAGGAGAAAGCCAAAGGTTGGGATACTAAAGTGTATTAAGATGCCATTGAATCCCCATCAAAATCACCATCAAAGTGCCATTGAGATAATAGATAAGCCTCTGTTTTCAGATTTGTAACAGGTTTTCGAAGTTTGCAGATATATATACAACTTATTTTTTTTCAGTATATGTTTGCAATCTTTACTCGAATGAACTCTTCATGTCGCCGTATATAAGCGAATTTGTTAATAAATGATTGAGCGATCTCTTTTGAATTAATTGAGAAAACTCCAAAAATTTACTGGTTCTCCATAAATAACCATTTTCTTCTCCTTCATTTGAAACTATAGACTCCACTGACTATATTTTGTTTTTACGGTTAATATTTCCCATATATCACTATGTAGTTCAATGTTAATCTTTTTAATCCAATTTTACGACATAACTATAGTTCTTTTTTCACATGTAAGTATTCACCGATACTATGTACACAAAGAAGTACTTATGAAAATTTAAAAGGGTAATGTTGAAAAATTAAACGAAAAACTCTTTCCATTTCATTCTCACGCTCTCAATGGTCGAACCTAATACTTGAGTTTGATTTTTTTTTTTTCCCGAGATAACATTCCAAACATTAACTGAATAACTAAATGAGAATACCCATGAATTGCATTACTGGAAATTACATTCCTATGAATCCGACACCCATTCCTGATTTCAAAATTCAACTCAACCGGTCGCTTGTTTTGTAGTGTTCATATGTTTTTAGTGGCTTTGCGGGCTCTTTCTCAGCTGGTTGGAAGTGGAATAGCCAACATTGGCCTGTTCTACCTAGTTTTCATTTCCCTCAGGGAAATACCATTCAAGCCGCCAATGCCTCAAGCAGCAAAGTTTACAACTTATAAGATCTCCATAGTGGCTACGTAAATTGTGTAGGGAAGCATTTGGAAGCAAATGTGTGACGCGACCAGCTCGGGGAGAGAGATTTCTGCCCGTAACATTATTTACTTGCTCTATTGCAAAATTAGATACAACAGTATACATATAAACTGAGCATGGATATCAAGAATTTCCCTTCTTTCCCCTTGTGTTGGTGGTGTCTGCAAATATAAATGTTCCATACAGTACAGTACAGATTTGACATCTCTAATAACCAAGTGAAAACTTACGCTTTCTTCACAGTTATTTGATGTGTTAAGAGACTACCTTTGTGTATATGACTGGGTGCAGCATTAGCTTGAGTTGTGGGGGTTAACTCAACCGTTGAATCCCGCGATGCTTCAGGTTTGGTGCCGGTATGGTCCTAGGGACATCCTTGGATGTGTGAAGTTGTTCCATGGCAGATAGAACGTCTGTCATGGTTGGCCTATTTTTGGGATCTATGTCCAGGCACCGTACTGCAAGTGAAGCAGCAGATAAGGCCCCCTTCTTGGAATACTGACCCCCGAGTCGTGTGTCCATTATTCTCAGAACTCGCCGGTTGTCGCTCAGGAAAGGCTTTGCCCAATCCACCAAGGTTTCTTCAACACCCCCCGGCCTGTCATCACCCGTTGCCGGTCTTCCTGATAGCAACTCTAGCAACACAACTCCATAACTGTAGACATCACTCTTTGGAGTCAAGTGACCTGCTCGGTTTATCGGTTGAGTAACCAGAAAAAAGTTTCTTTAGCATAATTCTACAAAGATATGTACAAGAGTTGAAGCAGCTCAATGATTTAGATGAGGATAATGGTATAATGTAAATCCGTACTTGGGTAAATCATACTAAAAGTTTCGTTGAGAATTCAGTTTAACAGACCGTATTCTAAGCTCGTTTCATGACATCAGAACATAACAACAGCTGACATCACTCTTCTCTTTCTAGTTTGTCTATTTCTCTAACCAAATTTCCCCTTTTCCGTTTACATATCAATCAATGTTGTCGGTAACTTTAGAATTATCAATAATAATGCAACCAACAAGGAAAACCATTCAATTCCATGAACCTTCCAGCTTAAATTTATGTGCATTTTGGGTTTTTTTGCACCAAATTGAAGAACTAATTACCTTTAAAGTGACCCCCTCGGTTCCATAGTCAGTCAAAAGTCTTCCAGTTTTCGAATAAAAGAATAAGGCATTTTCATGATTTTTTTGCACCAAATTAAAGAACTCAATTTTACACAGAAGTGCTTTATGAGCATTATGTGACTTAGACACTCGCGCAAGAACTTTATCCGGAAAATTATACACAAAACCCACACCCACTTGTGCACATGCATTATGTGAGTTAGACCACAAACAATATTTGTGATTGCTTCTCAATGACGGGAAGCGGACCAATCATTTTCATACCTTTGTTAGATGGCCCAAGAAGGCTAGCAAAATTGTCATTAATGTAGGATTTGTAATGAGTAAAGTATCCATGATAGCTGTCACAAGGATGAAATTTTAGCCTGAAATACAGGCACAACCCTATGTACTTCGAGATAATACTACTCCTTTTTTCGTTGATCGGATCGAGCACATAGGGTTCGAACCCGAAGTTGATTCATTCAAGACAGCAGGCCGAGTCGAAACCTACTGCTCAAGTCTGACGAATGTCGTTCATGAGCTGGTAAAGTCGAGATCAATCAACTAGGATCGGATCGCCACACCTGTCTTTCTTGGTGAAAAGAAAAAAGTAGCTTTCCTTACTGGCGGAACACCTTCCCCATCTCTATTTGAGACAGATAGAGTACTTGCTTCCTATCCAGAAGGCTAATTATTTTCATATGATTTGCTGTGGTTTCACTCTATGTGCCTATTATGCATGTATAACTAGGGCGTCCAAGGATTGATGAATTGAATGCCACCTATCATGAGAAAGACAACACCTCAACATTCACCTATTGTCCTGGAAAAGCTATTTTTATAAAGGTGCCAAGTCCAAAGAAGGATAAGATTTAAAGTCATGGATTTCCTCCTTCAATACCTAGTGAGCAACATTTTCACATACTTTTTATTATCGGATAATGATGTGGCAGATATACGCAATTCGGAACTTCCGTTTACAATTTTCACAATGCATTGTTGTATTTAATCAGCTAAAATTTATTTTCATTTGAGGCTTGGATAATTAGGAATGAAGGATAAGGATTGTTTCCTTTTCAAATTAGGAATCTAGCTTCCTTTTCAACTAGGACTCCTAGCTTACAAAAAGGAACTCTTGTCATTGTAATCATTAGAGTTGATTCACGAGAATCTGAGGTTAAGGCTGTGGCCTTAAGTTAGGACTCTGGTCTTTTCGTGCTATCCTTCTTACCCCTTCTTATCCCCTCCATGAGATGCATCAGGCCATTACAAAATCCTATTTACCGAATGTCCCCCCACGACACTGAAAGTATTGAAGACTCAAATTCAAAAGCTGAAAGAATTGAAGACTCAACTTCAAAAGTTGCCAGACAAGAGGCTTATTCAGTCCAGCCCTTCACCTCGTACTGCTCCTTTTTTGTCTACTATGCAGAGGGATGTAACTTTAAGAGTGTGCATTGACCACTGGCAGTTGAACAAAGTCTAGTACACCCTTTTACCGTGTATGGTTCTATATTTGATTAGTTACAAAAAAGCATAATTGGTCTCTAAGACCGATTCGATGGTAATGTTCTGATACTACACAAAACTAGCGAACCAAGATGTATAGTGTGCATTGCTAATTTTTAAATAATATTATATAAAGCTACCATCAAGTTAAATAAACAAACCCTTGAAAACAGAATGACTAAACCTAGAAACAATACAAATGAGAAGAACACTACACATGATAACTACATCCAGACAAACCATTATAAACCTTAGGAAATATAAAGACTAAACTACCCTTGGAAATAGCATAAATGACAATAGCTCGAAAGAATGATAAATGAGTTCAATCTCAACCCATCCCCCCCCCCCCCCCCCCCCCCCCCCCCCTGGCCACAAAAAAGGGGGGGGGGGGACCAAAATTGATGATGCGAGGGCAGATAGTGTCGATAGTTTGCCAAGAAGGGAACGAAAGCAACCAGCAATCTGAGTCTTCGTGAAGAAATCAGACAATTGCAGTGGAGATGAAACAAAAAAGCTCAATAGAATCGGACTAAAGATATTCGCGAACAAAATGACAATCAATCTCATTATGCTTCGTATGCTCATCGCAAATCAGATTGCAAGCAATTTGAATAGCGCTCACATTATCACAATAATGAGGCGTAGAGGAGGGAAGAGTGACACTCATATCCGATAAAAGCCATTAGAGCCAAAGATCTCGTAGGGTCAATAATGTTCGGCTTCTGCTTGAGGTCGAAATAACAGATTGTTTCTACTTTTTCATGAAATAGATGAATCTCTAAGAAAACACAAAAGCCAGAGGTAGACTCTCAATCACCTATACAATCAGCATCCGCACAAGCCCAAATAGTCAAGCTTAAAGTATAAGAGAGTAGTAAAAATTGAAGAATACCACAAAAAGAGTACAAAATATGGGGCAAGGGAGCACATATGTAGTCAAGGAGTAGAAACAAACAAACTAACAATATGACAACATATGCAATGTCAACCAAATCCCCGTAAGATAAGCTAGGCAGCCAACGAGCTCACTGTGGCAAGATGAACTCCATCTGAACTAGAGAACTTAGCATGTATTCAGTAGAAACATCAACAGTTTTGTCATCCATTAAATGAGCACAATGGAGAAAGTCGTTTGCATACTTGGACTAGGACAAGAGACAATGCCAAGAAAATACCCGAGAAGAGCCAAAAATCTTTCACCTCGAATTCATAGGAGGACATGAAGCTACACATCACAAATAGAAATAGAGTCAAAACTAGTAACCATTGTATCACTGGCATATAACAACATAAGACAAAGACCATGAGAGGTAGGGCGAACAAAGAGAGCATAATCATGGGGGCTAGGCTGGAAGCAAATTTTGGAGAACCACATCCTGATTATACCAACCACAAAGAGAATGTTTAAGGCCATAGAGAGTACGACAGAGACAAGAAGCCAACCTAGATGCATCAGACTAGCTTGAGCGAGGACGCCCCTTAGGAGAGGCATGAACTTCTTTGGATAGATACTCATTAAGAAAGGAATTCTCAGCATCCAACTCAACTAAAAGACAGGCCACCGCTGTCCGAATTCCACACAAATCAAACTACAAACAATGGTCATCTTGGCAAAGGGGCAAAGGTCACCTCATAGTTAATTCTATATTCCTAAGAGAATCCCTAAGCAACCAAACGAGCTTTATGCCGCTCCAAGAACCATCAAAATGTCTTCAATTTTAAAACCCATTTGCAACCAATAAGATTTCTACAACTGGATGGAGGAACCATTTCCCAAGTTTGAATTTTTGCAAAGGGTGAGCTCGTCATTCAAGGCATTACCCAATTAGGATCATTACAAGCTTTTTTGTAAGACCAGACTTCAAAATAGATGTAGATACATAACAAAATGGTATGATTGGAAGAAAATAAACAAGCATTAGTAAAATCAAGTCGCAACGGTAGTTGACAATCACGAGTGCGATACTAGCAGTCAGACAGATCATAGTCCTCGAAGGCACACTGAAGGGCAGAAAAATGGAGAGGAGTTGGAGAAGTTGCATGACAATAGTAGTAGACTAAAGGAAAGGTAGGAATGATAGTGGAATTAGAGGGAACGGAGGGAACAACCGAAAGCTCAGACACTTCAAAAGTAGATATGTACTCCTCAGCAGGAACGAGAGAAGTGAATGGATCAATGTGGATCAAATCCTCTTTGGCAAGGAAGAAGGGAGAAAAAGCAAGATGCTCAAGATATGTGAGACGCATATAACTTTTGGGTCACCAAGTCATAACAACCATTGTCTTTTGATAAATTCAATGCACCATGAAGAACAAAGTAAGTAAACCCAAACACACGAAGAAATGAATAGTTAGGAACCTGATCATAGAGACGCTCCTAAGGAGATGAACCAGAGAGGTGGAGTAGGCATCTAATTCAAAAACTGCAGTGAGCACAACCTCTCCCCAAAAAACAGAAGTTTAAGAGGATGAAAGAAGAAGAGATTAGCTTTATCAAGAGGATGATGATGGTTTCATTCAGCACGACCATTTGGGCAAGAATGTCGAACAAAAGGATTAGGGATAAAACATAAAGTTTTCCCTTCCTCAGTCTTTTCTTTCCATCATTCCCAACCAAAGCCTAAATATTCCTCGAGAGATAACATAAATGACAATAAAACGACCAACGATAATTATGTTAATAGCTTCATCAATTACATATAAGGTTGAGAATGTGGAGATAATAGCTTTGAACAAGGTCCGGCCACCAAGAGTTCTTAGGTATGCACTACGGGCACTTCCGCAAAGGTGACATACCGGTGTAAGAAACATGTGTTCAAAACTCAAATGAGAAGTGTCCTAATTTTTTCCACTTTTGCTCACTTGGACACTCTCACAAACTCTCAAACAAGCTGTCACTACTTTCGGGACACCCTTTGGATACAAGCTGGACACTTCATTGGCTGTTAAATATATGCTCTAGTTAAACCTTAATGAACTCTTCTTTTGTTTGACCAAGACCTGACTAGCACAAAGTGAACTAAGGAAGCTTTCCTTTTCGTGCTTCTCTTCATTGGTGGTTCATTTTATGCATGGCAAAAGGGGGCATTGCATGGTCTAATAGATGATTGCTAATAGATTATAATGACATGCGTGGATAACAAAACGCATTCGTTAACTACTTGTGTCAATGACGTAACATCTTTGAATGGTGTACTTTATTAACCTCATTTTCAAAAAAGATTATTATTTTTATTTAGACGTTCTGTATGTACTAGAAATACAAATATATATTTACTTAATGTGGCCCTATATGTCGTGTAGTCCATTTTTTGAATATGGGTGTTGGACTATCAGTGTCGGTGGCGTTTTGGTGTTATGTTGGTTTTACTTAGGTTCTTGGTAATGCCCTGTTCATGGATTTCATAAACAAACTATTCAAACCATAATTAGATGACTTTGTGGTGCTCTATATCAAAGGCATACTGGTGTACCCAAGGAGTCCGGAGAACATCAACAACACTTAATTTGAAGGGAAAGAAACTCTCGCCAAGCTAAGTAATGATAACCTTGGTTGACTATCATGAAATTCACATGGCATATAATCAAGGATGACATCTCGGATGGCCCAAAAAAGGTTGAAGGCATTTTAGATTGGCCAAAACCGCTAACCAAGTTAGTAATTTTTTGGGCTCTCCAGTTCTTAGTAGCAAGATCCTTCTGTTAATGTGATGAATTCACATCAGGACCTCGCTCCCGTGCTCCCAAGTTCAGCCTCTCCTCAAAATCTCGCTGCCATCGAGATAGGAGCCTGCTCCCACTAGGATAGAACCTCTCAAAGAAATCTCAGAAGATACCAAGCAAGAGAAAATATGAAGTAATTTTAAGACACAAGAAGACTATTAACTCACATTTACTCAAGTATTTACTATAAAGATAAAATTTACGTATATTAAATAACATAAAAATAATAATTTTAAAGTATCTATATTAGTTTCTATAAACACCTACTACATATAATATATGTTCATACACATAAATACATAATATATTATACATATATGTTTGTATTTGCATACACACTGCTCCCCGCACCTGGCCAATGCATTTCTCTCCCCTGTTACAGTCAATGCATTTCTTCCTCTGGCGGCCAAATACAACTGAATAACCCTATGACTTGGGCTAAACTCTAAAGTCCAAGCAATCATGGTTTTCCTTTTTCTTCTGCATAAATTTCTAGTAGCTTTGATACTACTTCACTTTTCATTTCTGTACTAAAGCAATCTGATGGTCACAAAACCGAAATAGGAAAGGTACATTACCCGGCGTTGATCCCAGTACATGGGGATTAGCTTGGGTACGACCTCACCTCTGGCATTATGTCCATTAAGGGGTTACCCTAATAAACCCTTTGGTCCAGAGACGTGGTGATAATAGGGGAGAAAAAATGTTGATGACAAGAAAATAAATCAAACTTGCACCTAGCAAGTCATAATCTGATTTGTCAGCACTCCAGAGAATTGATTTAGGGAAATAAGTAATAGGATGATCAGAACCTGTCGCTACGTATTCTGGTGCAGCATAGCCTCGAGTTCCCACAACTCTTGTGGAAACATGAGTGTTGTCTCCAGTGGGACCAGCCCTTGCTAATCCAAAATCTGAAAGCTTGGCATTGAAATCCTACATAATTTTGCAAAGCTCCATTACAGTAGAAAATGATTACATGAATCCAGGCAGCAATTCTATACTAAAAATGAACACAAACTTCATGTTTGTTAGCTTACCGAATCAAGTAGAATGTTAGAAGCCTTCAAATCACGGTAGATTACATTGGCGTCCAAATTATGTAAGAAGGATAATCCGCGTGCAACATCAACAGCAATACTCATCCGTGTTGTCCAGGGAATAGGTTCAACACCTTCTGCAGAGAAATTAATGATACAAATAAGTATGACAAGAAATACACATGCCGCAAATATGACTGGTTGGCTAGGTGATTTGAGCATTGTGGACCAAGAATGTGATTTGCACAAATGGGCTCACCCAAAGGGGATTTGTATATTCATCTATGCTTATTAGCATTGGTTTCGGCTACCCATTTAATCGGGTCTCTACTGGCTCTCCTCTGACTGGCACTAACCCCGAATTGTATTTTGGGGTCTGCTTTGCAGTACATGTTAATTTGGATTAAAGCTCACATCTAGTAATGGGTAGTTCTGCTCTTACCAATCTATAGTAATGATATCTCTTTATAAGTTCTGCATGGCTATGATGAATGAAATTTCCGACACTTAAAAAAAAGTTAACTTGTTCATAATTCCAGTAAAACAGCCAGGTACAAAGAACATGAACACATTCCAGAAGCAACCAGAAAGTCTGGCCCAGCTGACTGAAATTTTGAATGTTCTTAGCCGAGAAACTTGAAATAAATTTACCTCCGAATGGATAAACTAAAAGAAAAACAACTTATGCATTAATCTTGACAAAAGCAAAGAGCAATAGCTAAACATTTATTTTAAGCTTAAATTCTTCCATGTTTCCACCATCAACCAAAAACAGAAAATGATGATTCCTATTGAAAATATAAGTGATAAAATTACCCCTCTCTAACAGCTTAAGCTTTTAGATGAGTTGGCGGTTTATAATCTAATATGGTATCAGAGCAGGCAATAATACCGTGCCCGAACCTTGCTGCCTACCCCGTGATTATAAATATTTGCACGTGTTTAGCCTGCTTATGAAGGAGACACATGAGGGTGAATACTGAGAATACAAATAATAAAGGTTACCCATCTCTCTCTAACAGCTTAAAGTTGCTGGTTAACAATCTAATGATTCCAATCGAAATTGTTTATTAAACTACTTATGGTAAATCATTAAAGAAAAATAGTAACCGATGTAGGTTTTGACAACAAAGGCCCTTACCATTACAGTGAAATACCGCATATAGTTCTTGCAATAGGATTTGATAGACCATCTTACTTACAATGAATTGGCAATGAGTTGACAGGCTACCCAAACAAATACACCAGTATAGGGGGTGATAATTATCCCATGTGGGACAAGTTCTTACACGCTCCTACCCTGAATCATATGTGGATGGAGAGGTGAACAAAGTATCAAAACATAGGGATCACAACCTAACAAAGTGCAGTTATGGTAAAAAGAAAAAGGGAGAAGCAATCTAGAGAACCTTGTACAAAAGTCCTGAAATGTCTAGCTAAACTAAAACCAATTGGCAACCATTGGATAGCTGCCCGGATTATACACTAGCTCATAGTTGTAGAAGGCCATCGTTTGGGCAAGGTCTACAGCCAAAAGTCCCTGTGAGAGTTCCACAGCCTATAGATCCAAAGACATCACCCTGCCCAGATCCGGGGGGTTCATACTCTCAAGTAGTAGACATAGAAATTGCAGGGGAAATATAAGCCAAGGTGGGAGATCCATCATATCCAATTGAAAAACTTGGAGAGGTAGCAGTGGTTGTATCTTATCAAGCTTTCCCGGGAAAGAACCCATATCTAGGTATTGAGAAATCTGGATGAAGGCGATGCCGATACTAGACAACTATGGAAGAGCACCTGGTGAGAGATCGAGCTGAGCATCAGGCTAGAGGTGAAGGCACATCCACTTCACAGGTGGAATCATCAGCAGAGATTCACCATGAGGCTGTGGCTGAAGACCCAACTAATGGCGATGAAGCCCGCATTTTTACGGCAGAACAGGAAGATGATGCACTGAGGCAAGCACTAGTTGCATCTGCGCAGGTTGTGCTCCTCTTAGAAGAGGCACGGGTTTAAACGAGAAGGCGCACATAAAACGCGATGAGCGAGGAGCGAGGCACAAAAAAGGTGAGCCTCTTTGGACATAAGGAAAAGGGATCCCTAAACCTAATCCTTGTTTGTAAAGGACATTGTTGAACAAGATAGATATTAGGAAAAGAACATAGCAGATTTTGCAAAGATTGATACATACCTTGATTTATAAAATACAAAAAAATATTTATATAAATACAAAAAAGTTGTAAACGTTTGCAATTTGTTTAGTTTCAATGAACTTGTCAATTTGGAATGTTTTAGTATGTAGTATGACAATGTAAATTCAATAAATTGAACACCAAGAGCACAATCAAACTCATCAAAGGGTTCCATGCGTTCTTCTAATTTTTTCCCCCGTTTTTCTTCTTTACAGTTTAGGAGGATGCCATGCGGACTGCATTTGATTAGTATAGTATAGATCCTTCTTCATAGCTTAATCACCTAAAACGATATAACTAACCTTAGGCAAAGTTACAATTGCAATACTTTGTTAATACCATGTATTACTCAGAAATCAGAAGAATGAGATGAACTGATATATTGCAAGAATTCCTTGAGGAAGAAAACAAAACAAGAAAGAAAGAAAAAAAGAACTCACTTCTGAATAGATGATTTTCCAAGCTTCCCTTTGGCATGAACTCATAAACTATAAGTCTGTTCTCCAACTCTGAGCAATACCCAATGATTTTCACGAGATTTTCATGGCGAAGCTGACCTGAGTAGTTTACTTCTGTCTGCCAAGTTTTGAAGAGTTAGACATGGTTTACTTCATTCAACTGCATACAAAGGTATTGAAGAGAAGTTAAGGGATCAAAAGCTTCAAGTTAAAGTCTTTATGACACGTACAAGCCATTCCTTGTGACCTTGAAAGCTTTCGGCTTTGAGCTTTTTGACGGCCACTACCATACCAGTTCCAGGTTTGCTGGGTGCAAAAGTGTTCCCGTCAATCCATCCTTTAAAGACACATCCAAACCCCCCCTCGCCAAGAAGACTATCATAACGGAAGTTTTTTGTGGCATTCTTGAGATCATTGAAACTAAAGGACTTGAGGTTGGTGGAGTTAGATGTATCACCTTTGGTTGATATGAAAACTTTGGTGAAACGTTTTGAAGGTGTTTGCCAGCTGGACAAGGTTGTAGCTTGCTTTTCGTTGCTAGGTGGCATTGTCATCTCTACAAGAAAAGATGAGAAAAAATTATAGAGCAAACAGAAGATTTCCTAAGTAAAGGTTCATGCAATAAAACCAAAAACCAAAGTGGCATTTGCGGAAAACAACAATGGGATCCTTTTATGTGCAATGCCACTTTGAAAGAAATTTGGATTTGATTCATCTTTCCTTAGTAGCAGGATCCTGTCATAGGGAAAAGCTAAAAGCAGTAAGAATAGAAGCATTCCAAAATTTGAACAACCCATAACAAACAGCACTTCTATGAGGAGTCATCATAAACATGTACATTATTGTGTTGTTGCAGTATAACTGCTAACATATCCAAGTCTCCTTTTTTCTTTCCTTTTTCAAGGTTGAAAACTAGAATGTTTAGTGTTATACACAGTACACATGCTTTTGTATAATGTACGGGAGGCAGGTTTTTCCTTTTATGCTTTTAAGTGAACATGTAATAAGTTGACATGGTGCTATTTTTAGAAGAACAATTTCAATAAATTATTTAGGAGATCCGGGATATGGTTGAAAGACACGAGAACTGTCTTAAACCTAACATAGAGGAGGCCAGGACAGTTGATACCATATATAGTTGTCAAATCGAGAATCAAAAAGGTCCGTGTACGAATCGTGAATCGAATCGAATTGTGAATCACTCCGATTCGGTCATGTTTTTTATAAAATACTAAAAATGCAAATATAAGATAGCAATCAATAAAAATGTTGCATTTGAAGATATATTGATGATCGCGTGGTCTAAATAGGTAAGACACTTACTTTTATAACTCTCTCAAGTCTCAAGGTTGAAAAGTACGGAAAGCCAACAGGTAAAAAGTGAAAACCTAATTTTTCAGTCTGTAACTCTTTCTCAGCAAATTTTTTACAAAAGACCCTTTGTAACCCCCAACGATGATTGTATTATTGTTTTTTTTGGAAAAAAATTTTAAAAAATAGATTTTTTTTGTTCTATCAAGTCACTAACCTAACCTAGACCCACAAAAATTTGAATCGAAAATGAATCGATGATTTATGCGATTCAAGCGATTCAGAATCAATTTACAAATTCTCTTACCAATTCAGTGCAAGTTGCGATTCATGGTTAGGTTCGAATCGATTTCATGGTGTATCGAATCAAATCGTGCAAATCGTATCGTGAATCGTACGATTTTGATAACTAATGCAAGAGAACAGGAAAGAAAAAATGAACACAATGAGAAGTATATTCCAACATTGAAGACCTTGTAGTAAGAGATGGCTGCCACTTCGAAAAAAATGTACTAGGATTGCTTAAAGATTGATTGAAGCGAAAATGGTCCTGCTTCCGTTGAGAAGAAATCAAATTATCATTCATTCTAAGTTGCATGGTTCTCTTGAATCTATATAAAACTACCTTGAATTATAACGCCACAGTTTCTAGTAGTGTCATTGTTGCTAAATGATTGTGGGCCCACATCATATTAATGTTTATCTCATTTGTTATTTAGGATTATACACTTTTTTATCTAGGATTCATCTCTATCCGTTTTTATCTGTTATCAAAGATTTATATATTGTGTAGGTGAGGTTATCTTGTTAGGTTATGTTTATTGTTTATTGTGGTTGTTATCTCTTGGGCCTATTTAAAGGACCCGACAGGATGCTTATTGACATTGAATGAATAAAACTTTTCTTGTTTTCACCAATTAGTGTGGATACTAATTCTCCCTAGGTGCAGATTCTTATGGGCTACTCTAATTCCCCCTAGAAGCGAATCCTAAGGGTTATACTCCGGTTTCACATTAGTTTTGTATCACAGCAACCCTCGATTCTTATTTTATTGCTCATTTTTTAATCAACCATGGATTCGTACAACAACTAGCACCAGATCTGCTCGAGTACTATAAGAGCAGCACTAGACCACACTCGACAGAGCTGAGTTCTGGCCACCCCGAGATAGTTAGTGCAGGCACCAGATTTTCAAGCGTCTATCGACATCGGTGTGGGAGGATGGCCCTTCCATTTTTATTGTGGCTAAATGATTGTGGGCCCAAGTGATTTGTCATTATGATATTTATGATATTTGTTATTTAGGATTTATCCAATTTTATTTCTCTAGGATTTATCTTTATCCATTTTTATTCATTATCCATGATTTATCTATTATGTAGATAGGTTTATCTTGTCAGACTATGTTTATTTTTTATTGTGATTTTTATCTCTTGGGCCTATTTAAAGGACTGTTTAAAATATAGTATTTTCGTATACTTTGATTTGGATGATGAAATTGAATTATGTCATTGCAAATGATCACAAGTGATATTCCAAAGGATTGATGTATCAAAACTTGTTCACATCAATTAATATTAAGGGTCATATTTAAATAAAATCAAGCCATTTGACCTTTATGTTTTATATATCTTCTGTGCGTCATGACTGTCTTGGAAAAATGTTTGTATTGCTTGAATTGTCCCCTAACAAGTTGGAGTTTTGAGAAAATTCAAGAAAGTCATCTTTTGGCGTGACCAAATGACAAATTGGTTGACATGAGGACTGGGCAGAAGGCATGACTACTTAGAGATGCGGGCGGTCGACCAGCCTGTAGAAATTTGAATTTTTGATAGCACTTAGACGGCTAAAAATGCGTTAAATGCTTCCACACCCATTCAAACGGCTACATCTTTTTGAGGAGTATTCATATCATGCCTTGGTCATCAACGCTAGATACAACAACTATCCAAGAGAGCATCTACAAGCATTCAAAGCATTTACTTTCAAATCTTCTAACTTTCAAGTTCTATAGGTCTTATATTTTTATATTACTCATTCAAGGAGTAACTTTGTAAGAGTGAGCTTCATCTTTGACATATCTCTTATCTTTGTAAAGAGTTACTTCAACTCTAGTCCCTTTCTAAGTTTAGTGTTTAAGTTCTTAAACACTTGTGAGAGCTTAGAACCGAAATAGGAATTATTTTGGGAGAGTTGTTTTTTCAAGATTTTTTAGAGTGAAATTCTAGTGTTTCACTAACTTCTCGGGAAAGCTAGCATTGTAATCCATATATCAAGAATAGTGGAACTCAAGAGGAGCTCTTGAAGAGTGGACTAGGAACCCGTCTCAACAGATCACCGAACCACTATACATCGTTTTTGATCTATCTTCCCTTTACTTCTTGCAATTCATTTCATATAAATAAGTAAATAAGTACACACAGTGTGTGTGTATTTTGTAGATTCATCACTTTTATATATATGTATACATGTATATAGATAGATAGATTCATCACTTATATATGCTGCCTCAATTTTTAAATTTGTCATTTTAGTCTAGCAACGCATTTCACACCCCTCTTGGCTGCCTAAGGATAACAAGTGGTATCGGAGCCTAAACTCTTATTAAGACCTAACCGTTTAAGAGTGATCTATGGCAACCCCAATGGGAATCTCACATGCCGATGGTTTATTCTCAAATAGACCTCCTTTGCTCAATGGAACAAACTACTCTTACTGGAAAAATAGAATGAGGATTCTTTGTTCAATCATCAGATTGCGACTTGTAAAAAGTCATTATCAATGGACCAACCATTCCTATGAAAAATGTTGGAGGGCAACTAGTAGAGAAGCTATATAGTGAACAGACCAAGGCTGGAAAACTAAAAATAGAAAACAATGTCCCATAAACCTTCTATACTGTGCACTTGATGCAACAGAATACAATCGCGTATCTTCTTGTGATACGGCAAAAGGAATATGGGACATGCTACAAGTAACTCATGAAGGGACAAATCGAGTTAAGGAATCAAAAATTGATATTCTTGTTCATAGCTATGAGCTTTTTAAAATGACTCCTGAGGAATTCTCAAATGTTTACTCGTTTTACTAACATTATTAACGGTTTGAAATCTCTTGGAAATGTTTATAGTAACTCGGAATTGATGAGAAGGATTTTTGAGTCACTACAGGAAGGTTGGGAGACCAAGGGTTCTATCATTCTTGAATCCAAGGATTTCACGAAGTACACCACGTGGATGAATTTATGGGTTCACTCATGACGAAGATATTCATTTCAAAACGAATGAGGATGACAAGAAGAAAAGAAAAAACATTGCTCTCAAAAGTTCAACAAGCAAATCAAAAGAGCTAGTTGAATCAAGTGAGGAAAGAGAGATGAAGACGCAGTGCTAATCACAGGAGACTTCAAGAAATATCTCAAGAGAAAAAAAAAAGGATGGAAAGAAAAGAGATTTTCCAAGAAAGAAAAGAACTAAGATGAAGGTAGCAAGAAGGATCCAATTATTTGGTACAAATGCAAGAAACTGGGCCACATCAAATTGGAGTGTCCTCAAGCCAATAAATTCTCAAAGAAGGAAAAGAAGCCTATGTTGGCGGCTTGGGACAATAGCGATAGTAGCTCCGATAAAGATGATGGAAACTAAGAGAAGTTGCCAACCTTTGTCTAATGGCGAGAAAAGAAGAAGAGGTACATCATGACTCCCTTCCCTTACAAGATGCATATGAAAAATTACAAAAAAAAAATTCACAATGTGAATAATACAAAAAAGAAAAGATGGATTGGATGTACTTAGAAAACAACAATGCTCTTTTCATAAAGCCAGGATAGGTTACACTCTGAAATATCAACAAAAGGCCTACAAAAATTTCTTTGAAGGTCCATCATCTAGTAATACTTCACATTACATGTCATTACTGTAGAAGGAAATGACAAATTTCTCCATCTTGCCCTTTTAAAAACATGTATTGGCACAAAAAAGATTTGGGTTCCTAAGAACCAATCTTTTGCTACCAACCTTCCTGACCCAAGGCTATTTGGGTACGAAAGATCAAAACTTGATTTTGTATCTATCGGTATGTTTTAAATCCATATCAAAGAAAGGAAAGTGGCACCTTGATAGTGGATATTCAAGACACACGAAGGTTGTTTAACAGACTTGATCAAAAGTGATTAGGGTATCTTGACAATTTACCCCAACACATGTACATTATATAAAGAATGATAACAGGGTAAAAACACATGTACCCCTACTACTAAGCACATATTATAATAACTCTAAACACTCTCCCTCAAGTTGGAACATAGATATTATATAGACCTAGCTTGTTGCATAATAGCTCTAATCGTGGCTTGGTGGAGATAAAAGTGAGCACCTGTAGACACAAAAGGAGTGGCAATCACACCTAGTTTACTGTGTCTTTGTTTTCTTTGATGGTTTGCTCTATCAGCCTTTCGTTCTCCCATAAAGGGTGTGTATGGAGTCTGCTGCCATTCGTCAAGTAGTACATGAGATACCTTGCTTCTATATAAGTCTTGTTTTTCATATTATCAAAATTGAGAGATCTACTTCGTTGGATTACCTTGGATTGTCTTGCTGTACATCTTCTGTTTCTTATCAGCATATACACATAATTTACCCAGAAAATCAAACAGAACAAAATTGAAAAAGCAAAAAGAAACAGAAAAATTGTGTACAGGAAAACATTACTATGTCTGGCAGCAAAAATACTTGTTTCCATGAGAAACCAAGTTCGGGAGAGACACTCCCATAATGTGCCTGAAAGTTTGATCTGAGATTCTGAATTTGTTCACAGGCACCCGTATATGTGCTCAATATGGGTCAAGATTATTTGGGTATTGAATATCACAGAAATCAAGTACATCCATAAACATAATTTCTTCTTCTTTTTGTCAATCATTCACAAACAAACGTAAAATGACAATTTCAAGTTCAGGATACACATTTACCTGAGAATTGGTTAGAAGAAGCATGAGCACACTTAGCTGGTCTTCCCCAACAATTTCCCATATTTTGAATCTCTCCCTCTCTCTCACTTTCTCTCTCGCTGCCACAGCTTACTCTAAGGGGGTGAGTGAAGAATAACGATGTATCATATAGTGTTGTAAAACCCATATTACATTGAATGGATTTTTGGTTAAGATTCGAGGAAGTAGACCCTCCGATCGCCGTCAGTCAAATGTCTCTACAAAAGTCTTCTGACCGCATTGAAAATCAATCACGTATTACCAATTTGGTGGTCCCTTTGCATAAATATGTGTATCCATATTTTGACTTTCAGACCTTCCCGGTTTCCGAATACCTTGAAATGCTGATTTGACCGCTTCAAATCTTCGACCTGAAATTATTGTCCAGCGGATCATTTCCAAAGGTTTGAATTTTGTGGGTGTAGAAATTTCAACTTGCAAAGGCTTTCCAACGTTTTGGGGTCGGAAGGAAGACGTAATGCTCTTTGACTTGCAACAGTAGAGCATTGAACAACGTCGAATGGCGGGGTGATAATCAATCAACCGAACTCGAAGAATTTATTAGGGGGAAATAAATACAGCGACCTCCCTTTTTTAAAATAATTTTTTTGGAAAATTCTACCTTCCCATAATTAAAAAAAAAATCCAGAAACACATTATTTCGTGCACAAATCCGGTCATTGGATACACGTAAAGCTCACATTATTTTGTAATTAAAGGTGCAATCAGAGTTTAAAGAATTTTAAATTAATTGTATTATAATTAATATCATGCCCCAACTTCAAAGCATGAATTGAGCAATACAAGATCCAATAAAAACCATAAAACCTCAATAAAAACTTTGATTAATTTACATCATATCCAAATAAAAACAAATAAGCAAATAAGAAGGGCCCACATTACCTAATCAATTCTGTCATGTCAAAAAAAAAAAAACATAAAATATGTTCTCGTGAGCTCTATTTTCTAGACTCAACATCCCTTAAAATATGTTCTAATGATAAAATATAAGTTGAATCTCATATATGATGCATGATAAATGCAAAGTTAAAGTAACCTAAAACATCTTGCATCAAATATAATAAATTTTGTTCATACAAAATTATAGAGTTGACAAAAAGTTTGATGAACTGTCATACTCATGACAACTTATGTATCACATGCGATCACTGCACCCTAACTTGCCTGGACTTCAACCGGCGCAACTTTTGAATTCAACCGAGTGAAATTTAAGTATTTGCACTGAAGGTGAAAGGTATTGTTGGTTTTGATGATGTTCGTTAAATAATATCTCAATGGTTATTTGATAGTGGATGCGTTAGGCAAAATGAATATGTTGATAACGTTCTTAAATTGTGATTTATTGTTTTATGGGTTATTGGTTATTGGTTTATTGCTTTGTTTGATAGATGTTTTAGCGTTCATCCTCAATCTTGATAACCTCCCAATTGATCTTGCAATGACTTCCTATGTTATGGAAAGCTTATTATGGTGTTTAGAGTGTTCCAAGAGCAGGGAAAAATAGAGCAAGCGAGATGCAAGCCTCTGTATCTCAGTTTGTGCAAGACTGTCCATCTGGCAGCAAAACTGGCCACTCATCTGACAAGGCATCCGGCGGTGAATTTTTCTGGTATAAGATGTTCTAGTCTTAACGGTTTGATTTCCAGATCTTTGTTATCTTATTCATGAATGTTGTATGTCATATTAGGATAATTACTTTATTTGTAATTTAATCATTGAATTAAAAATTAATTGACCTAATCAATTTTATAGCCATTATGCTCTTTAAATGTTGGATATGTATCTACTATTTTGGTAAGTCTAATTTCAACTTCAGAATTAGCTCTTGAACGCTAGACATTTGGATTCAAATGTTGCTAAGCGAAGATTTGGGTGATTGAGCTATTTAAAGGAGACTTGAAGCAAACCCTTAAACTAGAGCAAATGACCATCAAATATTTTCAGTAACTGTTCATCCTATCTCAACAGAGATCTTCACTTGCAATCCATCTCTAATCTCTTTCGAGTCCACACTTGTAAACTTCTATTGAAGGAAGTCATGCATCACTGATCTACCTGGTGAGAGAGTGAACCATCCACTATGATTCCGTCAGGGTTTGTTCACCAGTTTTTTATTGTGACTTTGGTTGTTGGTATTCACATTTTTTATTCATTGTAAGCTTAGCACTAGTCTGAGTGTACTAATTGCAAAGTAAGGTTGCTACAAGGACTTGGTCTGCATGTACTGAGACAACGAGCAAGTCTGCGTGTATCGGTAAAAACTGTTGTAAAAAGAGTTGGCCTCATAAAACTAACATTGTATAAGTACTGGATCATAGTGGATACCAATAATAATTTAGGGGAAAGTCACTAAAGAGTGGACTAGCATATTGTTTAATCACTATAAAAATTTTCGTCTCCTGATTTATTCAATTATGGTATTTTTATTTCATTATATTATCTTATTGTGTTTAACTATTTACTTGATTATTTGAAAATAGAAAAAATCGGGAAAGTCCTCCTATTCACCCCCATCTAGGTGATTTATCCAAAGGGCTTTAACAGCTAAGTAGAGTTCAGAGATTGTCACCGACGAAATTATCAAAATCTAGATTTATGACTTTTCACCGTGTGACTCTAACCCAAAGTCGGGTTCTTGAACTAGAATTGGCGGGCCACCCCACTAGATCACCTTGTTACGGATTAGTACCAATAGAATCACACATGCACCAAATTAGAAAATCACTAACCGACCATGACCTTGTATATGGACTCTAATGATATTCGTAACGGGTTATATAGGGTCCTGACCAGTCAACGTTTTAACACTAAAATAAGTTGGAATCAAGCCTAACTACCTAAGGAATCACCCTGGCTAGTTAGGAATCAACATTGAAAAAGTTTGATAAAATGCTGACCGATTAGGTCACACCCTGACCAGTCGAAGTGCCACTAGAAAAGCTTGGAACCACTTTTGACCAGTTAGGATGACCCACTAACTGGTCAGCCTTTGATTCTAGAATTTTTGTAAAACACTCCTGACTGGTTTATAGGTAAAGCCTAACCGCTTAGGCTTACGTTTTTCGCAAAAACAATTGTTATATGAATTAACCCTAAATCCACCGAATGAACGTCATGTGTAGCATAGATCAACATCCAAAATACAATACAAACTATAATAAATTACCCTAAACTCAAGTTTATCAGGAATTCTACCCAAATCTGACGATCTTCCAAGCCCTAGCACATCAAAATCCACTTGATTTACACCAACATCCGGTTTGAGCTCTACTTTCAACACTAGCTTGATATTTGCTCGTTGCGTTCTTTGATAATCTAAAAGTAAGACACAAAATCTATCAATCAAACTCCCACAAATAGGGTTGGACGGCTCTCTTTAGGGTTCTCACTCTCTGTGAACATCAATCTTTCTGTTTAAATACTAATCCAAGGACAAAACACATTTTAAATCTCAAAGTCTTATTCATTATCACATTAAGTCACCAACTTCTTGAAAGTATAATTTTGTCCTTAATTTCATAAAAATCTAAGTAAATCAAATAATCGAATTACAAAACTACTCATGGTCTCTACAATTCATAACCATCAATTTTTTGTTGTAAAATTAATGACATTAAATGAATAATGGTAGGAAGTCTTTTTTTATTTTGAAAATGTAGATGTAATATTCTTAATATTTCAATTCAATATAAAAATTTGATAACATTCCTTAAGAATTTCCACAAAAAATAGACAAAGACTATCATTTTTTTATATCTTTTTTACCTTCAAAGTGATAAATTTTGTTAATTTGATTAAAAAACTAGTATAAAAAGAGCATACTAATTTAGACACATAGTATTCAAAAGTACATATGCAGTCATATATCGAGAGGATTGTATCAAGACATAATTTGCCCAGTGTTGTTG
Organism: Arctostaphylos glauca; assembly: GCA_019985065.2. Lineage (NCBI taxonomy): Eukaryota > Viridiplantae > Streptophyta > Magnoliopsida > Ericales > Ericaceae > Arctostaphylos > Arctostaphylos glauca. Next base: position 9,646,053 of record JAHSPW020000001.1, on the reverse strand, counting down.
GCACATTAAGATATGGAATCAAATTCTACTTCAAGAACCAAGGGCATGGAATTCCATGCATGTAATCTAATCCCTAAATGAATATCAAAACATGGATTATCCTAAAAGTATGAATAAATATCTAAAAAAATAACAACAACATTGTGAATTTCAAAATTTTCACTGGTATTTTTTTCAAAAAATATGTTTTGAGTAAATTAATTTTTTATGTATCTATTAAGAAAGAATAATTTAAGCAATAGTAATGTTGGTAATATTGTTGTAATTTTTTTTTTATCAGCAATATTGTTGCAGTTGTTGTTACAATAACTATAATTATTTAAGAAATACAACTCATTTAATAAGTATCAGAAATTAATTTATTGACTTAATAGCTTTTGACAATAAAGAATATCATTTATTACCCCCATAACAAGGGGCCCGGAGCACCATTTAGCATTTTCCAAAAACATGGTCACAAGTTTCCAAAATTCCCTTAGTATGGTATCCTCAATAATTATTCCATAAACATGGTAATCATGAAATATGTGGACCACTTAGCTCCTAAAAGGAACAAGTTATTTAGGCACAAAATGCAAGCAAAGTTAATCGAAGGAACAAGTACACTATTGAACAGAGTTTACATGACAAAACTACTCATTGATGAAGTTTTTTGGCTCCGCTCCAGTGCGAGTCGAGTTCCTCAAGGAGCAGGTAATTTAACCAGTGCTAGCCAAATTCATTAGAAGAGGAAGTAACCTATCATGCATGGTATGTGATATGACGACTCACTAATAACTTATTTTATTCCTTGTTAGTGCAAGTCCATCTTTAAATGTAAGAAAGTCATTGTGAACATGGGTGCAAGTAAAGTTACAAGAAGGAACTAGTACCCCCACGACAGATGATACGTGACATGACCATCCGCGTACAAAAATATGGACTCTATCTTGGTGCAAGTCAAGTTCTTGGCAAGTTATTGAAACAACGGGTGCTATCCAGATTCATTAGAAAACTAAATAATCCTTAATGGATGGAAGTACAACGACCATTAGTTGATGAGTTATTTGGCTCTTGCATTGGTGCAAGTCGATATATACAAAGAGCAAGTTACTACAACACCAAGTGGAGGACCAAATGACTGCTCAATGGATGTACGTGAGAGGGAGCAAGGCTGCAAAGGATTGCAGCGAGGGAACAAAACAATAATCTATTTGGTACTTTCCCTTGAAACTTCCTAAAACAAAATCAGTACTTGGATGAACAATTACGTGTTTGTTGAAACCTTACAGCGTTTCCAACCGGATGCGGCTTCTCGACAGTCCATATAGGGAACTGCACCGTGCGGTCCATCTATTGTAGGTCGCTGTAGAATCCACTTCGATCAGCGAAATTATTCATTTTCTAGATGTGGTCACTAATATTAACCATGTTCAAAATCATATTGATCGAATACTAATTTTTACCTGATCGGTGTACATCTAACTTTAAAAAAATGGGTTGAGTCCAATGCAGCAGAATCTATTTTTTTAAAGTTAAATGTATTTTGATCAGGTAATGATAGGTATCCAACAGCTATGATTTTTGGCATGGTTAATATTTGTGACGAACTTTACAAACTGAACATTCTAGTTACCTAAGTAAACCTAGCATCGACCCACACACAAATAGCAGACTACACAGTGCAGTCCCTATAAGCCGACTCCTTTGCAGCTTACCAAACAGAAGCAACTTCAACATGTCTTCAAAACGACATACTATATAACAAAATATTAAACATTTCCCACATACACAAATTGAACTAGTGCCATCCATAAGTGATTAGTACAATACTATATCACCTCAATATTTTCAAAATTCAATCATTTGTCAGTTGCCTTGATGGGTCATATATCGAGCAACTATGGTGGTTTGAGTTGATACTGAACACAGCACACAAAATATTTGTCAGTGAAACAAATCCTGAAGATCTAAGATATCAGCTAGGACTCCAGCTGCTGTAGTATCGTTGCCTGCTCCAGCACCTTGAATAACCAATGGTTGTTGATTGTAACACCTGCTTGATATCTCAAACTGCAGCAAGGTATACAAATCATCAGACTTCACATCTCCTTTAGCACCTGGAGAGGTGAGGGATAAAGCAAAAAATGCTTGCATGATATTTTACCGGATTTCCCCAAAAGAAGCGCAGGCACAATACCCATCTATGATATACCTATTTTGAGAGTTATGTAGAAGGCCATAAGAGGGAGGAGATGAGACTTTTACCTCCTGGAAATAGTTCAGTTTCTTATAGGATGAGAACGGGGTCAAGACAAAGATGACCAAAAATTCTAATTCAAGCAAATGTGTGGTAAAATAAAACAAGTTTCGAGCTTTTGAACTTTTGCTTCTGAAGATGAGTTTCTGCTGCAACAACTGCAGAAAGATGGACAAGATAGCCACCATTTCAAGTCACCAACTGAGATTGGATATGGTTCATCATCTGACCAGTTCTACTAAAGGTTGCTTGATGTAGTAGTTCGTAAAGGTGTAATTGTATTTTTAGTTAGTGGAGTTCCTTTGCATATAAATAGGTGCCCAGGTGGTTAAGGTCTCAGTAATAGTTAGGATTCGACATTGTAGTACAGCAATACCATACATTTGGTCGCTTTGTTCATTATGACCCTAGGACTGGGATTTTCTCCCTCTAATACATGGTCTTTGATTTGATAGAATAGTGATTGTATCATTATCGTATCCAAGCCCAGTTCTGATTGGTTCATTCCAATTCGTCTTTGATTGAGGTCGATGATCCAAAAACTCCAGATTCCATTCAATTTCATTCTGCCTCGGTTGTTCTCTGGTCAGATTTGAATTATTGGATTCGAATTATTCTATACTTGCCAGTACTCGAACCTACGCCTGTGTCCCTTACTTCGTAGATGGTGTTGAACTCAACAATTGTAAGGTGTAAGGGCAATCCAAATTGAAAACAGGATGAGATAGAAAGTTTGAGTAGACAAGTTGCTACCTTGATTAAGAGGGTGTGGCATTAGTGACAAATTAAATTTGAAGAATCCTTCGGCTACTCGACACTAGTGTAGAAAATCTGAATAGTTCGAATACAAATGGAGATCATTGATATAAGAGAGGGACGAATTCATGGACAGCTTAAAGATCCCAAGGATATGTCTTCATTCGTGGGTATGATGTGGTACCAGTTCTTGAATCTTCCAATGATTACGGAGATACATTTTGGGACCGAGAGGGGAGATGTTTTGATGGTTCGTTGCTTTACAAATATGACACGGGTGGATGTGCACAAAAAAAAAGCTCATTCCAGATGGAATTGTGTATGAGGACCGTATTCAAGTTGAATAATCGTTGTCACACTTGAGGACAGTTTCGCTCTGAAGCATGAATCCTGATGTAGTAGTTTTGAGATATGTAAATTGGTTTCTAGTTTAGTAACTTTAGCCACGTCTCTTTGTTTATGTTGATTGATTTGATTTAATGTAATATAGTAGAAATATAATTAAGGATTTGATTTATTGAAATAGGAATATAATTAGAGATTTAGTTTAGAAACATAATTAGGTGATTGATTTGTATTTCTTTTTTTTAGTCTGTAAAGTGTCCTATAAATTGTACCTCCTATTAGGAGAAGAATACATAGAAAAACTATTTCATAAACTCTCTTGACATGGTATCAAAGCGGGTTATAATACCCTAACATGATGTCTTTTTCTCCCCCTCGCTACCTCAATATCTCTTTTTTTGCCTCCCTCTCACACCTGTTGCCTCTCGCTCTCGCTCCCTCGCTTGATCTCACCGAACCTCGCCAGAGAGCTGCCTGACATTGCCAGAAAAGTTTGCCGAAAATTTTTCTCTCTTTGTTATCTCGCTACTCGTCAATGTTTACCAGAACCTGTCTAACCTTGCTGCCCTCTCGCTAGAATCTCACTGCTGGAATCTCGCCAGAATCTAATCTCTGTTCATTCGGGCACTGTTCATTGATCGTTTCAGCAATAATTTTTCGGTATTGTTTATTGGTTTTATTCTTGGGTACTTTTGATTGTCTCGTTGTTGTTTGCCTCGATTTCTTTTCTTTTTTTTTGGGTTCTCTTTCTCTCACTTTACCTTCATGAATGTCAAGGATACTCATCGTGGTAGCCATCGTAGCGGCTGTGATACCAAGTAGTGCACTTATTGCGATCGGACTAATCATTCTATTGAGTTTTGCTGGTGACTTCATAGCACGCCAACTTGGACTAATCAAGCTCCATTTAAAGGAACACCATCTGATCATATTACTATTTCCAAATCCGAGTATGATTCAATTCTTCAACGGCCAATGCATCTCTTTCTTCCAACACTCAATTCGTCTCATTAGATAACATGTGTCTTTATTCTTCTTCTCATACCCCTTGGATTCTTGATTCTGGAGCATCTGACCATATGACAGGTAATTTGTCTCTTCTTTCTAATGTCACTTATCATTCGTCCCCTTCCTTAGTTACAATTGCTAATGGAACTAAAACTCACGTTCATGGCATTGGCACATATTGCACTTCTGGTCTCATTTTTCCCTCTGTTTTATATTTATTATGTACCCCAATTCCATTTCAACTTGTTACCGATTCACAAACTCATTCAAACTTTTAACTGTTCTGTGAGTTTCTATCCCTCTCACTGTGAATTTCAAGATCTTAAGATGAAAAGGATGACTGGTGGGAGATATGAGAAAAATTGTCTTTACTACTTTCAGCCGCCTCACACCTCGATTTCGTCTACTATGCATTCCACCACATTTCCCTATCAGTGGCATTGTCGACTTGGACATCCGTCATCTGCCAATCTTCGGCACTTAGTTCCATCATTACCTGATTTCTCAAGATTTAACTGTGAAACATGTGAACTTAGTAAATATCATCGAGTTTCTTTCCCTCCTCGTACCGAGTCACCTAGTTCGTAACATTTACTCCTGTTCATTTTGATATTTGGGGACCATCTCGAACTACTGGTTTATATGGTGCTTGATATTTTGCCACATGTATTGATGATTTTTCTCGGTTGACTTGAGGTATGTGCTTAAAAATCGCTCTCAGTTATTTACTGTCTTTCAGTCTTTTTATGTGAAGTAGTTAATAAATTTAAGTAAAATTACTTGTTCTCCATAGTGATAATGCTCAGGAATACACCTCTAACTCAGTTCCTTGACTCTCATGACATTATTCATCAAACCTCACGTGTCACTACCCCTCAACAAAATAGGGTTGCTGAATGAAAGTATGATTCTATTCTTGCCATTGCTCTTATGCTACACATGCATGTTCCCAATTTTTTTGGGGGATGTTCTCATTGCAAATTTTCTCTTAAACCGAACGCCATCTTGGATTTTTCCTTTTCAAGTTATGTTTCCTGGCATAGAACAATTTCCTCTTCCTCGGTTTTTTGGTTGTGTTTCATTTGTCTATAATCTACACCTCGGTTGTGATAAACTGGATCCCTGTTCTCAGAAGTGTATCTTCCTTAGTTATTCTCGCACTCAAAATGGCTACTGTTGCTATAGTCCTTTGTTACACGAGCACTTTGTTAGTGCTTGATGTCACGTTCTTTGAAACTGTGCCTTACTATTCCACAGAAGGTCATCACTTACAAGATCCAATCCTCTCTGAGTCAGGCCAGCCCTAAGATGTTTCCAAGACTGCCATTTCAGGTGTTCTTGTGCTTCCTCCAGCTCACCCGCCAGTCACTCATGTCTATATTCAGCAACAACGCCATCCACCGATGCCTATAGCTCCAGAGGACGCTTCTCTTTCCTCTCTATTGTCTCCCTTATCGTCTGTGGATCCACCTTCACTAGACTCCACTCTTGGTCCAAAAGGGTACACGTACTTGCATTTCTCACCTTATTTTCCACTTCATTTCATATGATCATTTTTATCTCTTTCGTTTCAAACTTTTTCTCTCTCTTTCCTCTGTTGTTGTTCCCAAGTCTTACCAGGAAGCCCTTTCTCATCCTAGATGGGGATTTGCTATGCAAGAAGAGATGTGTGCTTTGGACATAAATCATACATGGACTCTCATCTCCAAGCCTCTCGGGGCTCATATTGTTGGTTGCCGTTGGATTTTCACCATCAAACACAATCCTTATAGCACTGTTGACCGTCTCAAAACTCGTCTTGTGGCCAACGATTTCACTAAAACCTATGGTCTTGATTATACCGAGACATTTTTTCCGATTGCTAAACTCAACTCCATTCGAATTATTATCTAGCTTGCAGCCAATCTTGATTGGTCACTTCATCAGCTCGATGTCAGAAATGCCTTTCTGCATGAGAATTTGTCTAGATTGTTTATATGGCTCAGCCACTTGGTTTTAAGTCCAAGGAAGAGTATGTATGTCATATTCACAAATCTATATATGGACTCAAACAATCTCCCAGAACCTGGTTAGAAAAATTTAGCAACTCGGTTATTTCTCATGGTATGACTTGCAGTCAGGTTGATCACTCTGTCTTCTTTAAATGCACCAACAAAAGTATTGTGATTCTGATTGTATGTGTGGATAATATTGTCATTATTGGAAGTGATAGTCATGGAATCCAAATTTTATTCAATCATCTTTATTCTAGTTTTCTCACCAAAGATTTGGGTAAGCTCCGGTATTTTCTTGAAATTGAAGTTGCTCGATCTAAATCAGGTATTTGTCTATCTCAGAGGGTACATCTTTGACCTCTTGAAAGATACAGGGTATCATGGTTCCAAACCTGTGGCTTCTCCTAAGGAAACTAAACTCAAATTGATGCCTGATGATGGTGAGTTAATAAACAATCCTGAGATGTGTCGAAGACTAGTTGATAAACTCATTTATCTTACAATCGCTCGGCCAGATATTTTTTACGCAGTCAGCATGGTGAGTCAAGTTATGAATCGTCCTCAAGTTCCTCACATGGAAGCAGTCGTTTGTATCTTAAAGTATCTAAAAAATGCTCCTAGTCGAGAATTTCTGTGTAAATCTTCTGGACACCTTCAACTTGAAGGATACGCTGATGCTGACTGGCCCAACTCCGCTCAATTGCGATAATCAGACTGCTATTCATATAGCCAATAATCCAATATTCCATGAGTGAATCAAACATATTGAGGTTGATTGTCACTTTGTTCGATTGAAAGTAGAGTCGAAGGAGATTACTACCCCTTTTGTTCCTTTCGGTTCTCAACGTGCGGATATTTGCACCAAAGCTCTTCTTAAAGTCAACATTGATTCTATTTGTGGCAAGCTGGTATTCATGATTTTAATTTATACTGTCCAGCTTGAGGGGGAGATTTGATTGATTTGATTTAATGTAATATGGTTGGAATATAATTAAGGATTTGATTTGTTGACAATGTAATATGTAGGAATATAATTAGGGATTTAGTTTAGGAATATAATTAGGTGATTGATTTATGTTTCCTTTTCTTGAGTTTGTAAACTGTCCTATAAATTGTGCCGCGTGCTAGGAGAAGAATATACAGAAAACCTATTTCATAAACTCTCAGAGTAGTTCACAAACAGGCAGTTGGGTTCCTTAGTAATTAGCTTTTCATATTTTTCTTTTCTAATTCCTATAGTTTGGCTCACTGTATGCATAAGGCAGGAATGTTCTCTCTAAAAAATACACCCATTCTTACATTTGATTCAGAAAACTAAAGCACAAAACCCGTACTCATATATGGCTGGGGCTCCGGTGCGGCAATTTGATGGTGAACATGTAGGAAGCCCATGGGGTTTTGGGTTGAAAAAGCTATGATTAAAAGAGTAATGTCTCGGATTTCTAAGTCAAAACTCATTTTGATGGTTCTTTGGAGCCGTATAAAGCTCACTTAGTTGCTTAGTGTTTTGCTCAAGAATATGAGACTGATTACAAAGAAACTTTTGCTCATGTTGCTAAGATGACCACCGTTCGCACTTTGATATTTGTGGTTATCGTGCACCCGTGGCCTCTCTTTCAATTGGCTGTTAAGAATGCATTTCTTAATGCATATTTGTTCGAAGAAGTCTATATGCGCCCCCCTTTGAGACACTCTCATTCTTCTGGGCTTCCTTGTCGTCTTCGTCGTGCTCTCTATGGTCTCAAACAATCTCTTCATGCTTTGTACGAACGATTTCAATTTGTTGCTCCACAGATTGGTTTCTAACCTGGTACACATACTGTGCTCTTTTTATGTCATTCTTCCACGGGGTTAGTTCTTTTTCTGTCATATGTGAATGACATGATTATCACGGGTTCCGATTCTATTGTTGTTAGTGAGGTGAAGTCCCATCTATTTCGCAAATTTGAGATGAAAGATTTAGGTCCTCTTTGTTATTTTTGGGTCTCAAGGTGGCCTCGTCTCCAAAGGGTTATCATTTCTCCTAGACCAAATATGCAACTGATATTCTCCACCATGCTAATCTCATTGACGACGAGGTTGTCAACACTCCTACTGAATTGCATGCCAAGTTCTCTGCTTCTGATGGTGTTCCCCTGGATGATCTTACTGAGTATCGCGAATTGATCGGCTACATGGTACACCTTACTATGACTCACCCGATATTGCTTATGCCGTCCATACTGTTAGCCAGTTTGTGCCTGCCCCGTGTTCTACCCATTGAGCTGCATTACTACTTATCTTGCGGTACATTGTACTATCTACTAGTGCGTACTACTTTCTTCTACCACAAGTTCGACTCTTCGGGCACATAGTGATGTTGGTTGGGCTGGTAACATCACCGATCAAAAATCCTCCTCTAGTTTTTGTTTGTTTCTTTGTGATTCTTCCATCTCCTGAAAAAACAAGAGACAATCCGTCATTGTTAGCTTTACTACTGAAGCTGAATATCAAGCTATGTCTCAAGCTACCGCTGAAATTGTTTGGTTACGTTGGCTTTTGTCTGATATGTTGATTAGTCTTAATTCTCCCCACCTCTTTACTGTGATAACAAAAGTGCCATTCAGATTGCCCATAATTCAGTTTCTCATGAGCGCACAACTCATATCGAGATTGATTGTTAATTTGTTCATCAAAATTTTCCGTCTGGCACTATTGGTCTATTTTTTGTTCCGTCCTCACTTCAATTGGCTGATTTCTTCACTAAGAGTCACACGGCTACTCGGTTTTGTTTTCTCCTTCACAAACTCACAATACTCTATGCACTTGCATCCTGAGTTTGAGGGTGTGTATGAAAGTATTGTAGTATTATTTATCTTTTATGGTGTAGTGTTATTATAATATAAGAGTAGTCTGTCTTTTGGTTTCATTAGGGTCAATAGGATTAACCTATACAATTCATTCTTAGCCTTGTATTCTTATTCAATTGATCTAATGGAATAGAAAAGCCTTTCCTCGTTTTGTCTACATCCATCAATTTTAGTAGGGTAGGATCCTCAAAATATGAGGGCCTAGTGCGGGTGGAGTAGAGGTTGTGGGTGAGGTTCTAAATGTTGATTTTGATAAACAACTTTTAGAGGCAGTGGTCGGAAAGAAAGGAGAACAACATGCGTATGTTTAATGCAGACGCAAGGCATGGAGATGGGGTTTGGCAAAGATGGGGGATCCATAGGAAGACACAGGAGGAGTGGGGATTGAGTTTTGAATATTTGACAACTGCCAAAGGGAGGAAAGATTTGGTCAAGGGCATGGTAATTTCTACAACAACGCACTTGAGACGGATAAGATTCCAAGTTAGCATAGAAGGCTTAGTCAAAAGGCCCTCTGAAGGGCCTTGATAAAGTTTGGACTCAAAAGAGGAAAGGCCTAGCTGGGCATTTATCTAAAGACTAAGGGAAAGGCCAATCTTCAGCCAAAATAAGATTTGGCAGCCAAGAAGAACATTCCACTTCATGCTCATCCCTCAGGCCCAAAAAAAAGGTCTAATCATGTGAACCAAGGTATAATAGTATAATACAGACTTGTGTGGGGATTGGGTTGGTTTTTTTTTTTTTTTGGTTGTTTAGGGGATTACTTTTGAGGCTTTTGAAGGAGCTGTTCAAGGTGAATTTGAAATGAAGGAGTTTGAGGGGCTGGATTTCCTATTGTGTGTACTCTAGTGGCAGTGACGGACCAAATGAAGTATGGCCACAGAAGGAGAAGCTGGAAGATAGTGCTTCATAAAAAGAGGTTTTAAAGCGGGTTGAGAATTGGATGGTTTGGAATTAAATGGTGGAATTTCTTGGAAATTTCCTTTGCGCGATTCGAAAATGATGCTATCAGGCTATTGGGCGAGATTGAAAAGAAGTTGAATGCAAATGGAGCCAGCATGGGAGTAGTAGGCAAAGGGGAGGTAAAAATAGTGAAGGGCCTTGAGAGTAGAAGAATTTGCAGAGCTCTATTAACTGAGGGAGGGCAAAGTTTGGAGAAGGTAGAAGAAGGAAGAGAGTTTAACGCCACTAAAAGAGTTCCCCGTAAAAGTTGACTTTCTTCTAAACATGTCATCTCATTAGCAATGAATATAAATTACAATCCTCGCAGGTATTAGACCAGTAAAAGGATCAATGGTTTTATGGAAATGAAGCAATCAACTCCACCAAAAAAAACAAACAACTGATGCATGAATTTGCCACAAATTCTCATCCATAACACTATGCAAGCGAACAAGAATCACCAATTTTTCTCGGAATTCAAGTTTGTAATCTCCAAACGCTGAATATGTACACTGATAGTTTGTGTGCTCATTGTGTACCATATGCAGCAAGAGTTTTTTACTATCAAACGAACAAGAAGATACATACGGAAAAAAAAGAGTATCAGATGGAGGAAATAGAGAAATAAAAACTACTTACCACATTGTCACTTCCTCTCAATCTTCCCAAAGGAGAGGATTTTGGAAGCTCTTGAATGCCAACTTCGCACCTACAAAAGAGGGAAGGCTTACAACCATGCGGAAGGAATCTATAATAAAAACGAAGCCAGCAAATATAATTTAACTATATTGACAGTAACTTGTCCAAACACAAGGTTTGGTGCTCACACTGGCACAAAGAAAGAAAGAAGACATCCTCTTAACTAATAAAGGTTAGTACTCCCAAAAAGAGTCACAAAATTCCTTTAAAATTTAATGTGCACCTTGATCATTCTCAACAAAAAAAATGGTTTGGAGCCATTATATCAAAAAGCAATATGCTCGCAAATTGAAAATTGAGATCAGATAATAGTGGTCCATTCATAAAGATGTTGGATGGCATGCCACAAGTAACATCATGCAGCAGCTTGGTAATTACGAGAACTATATTATACAATATTAATGTGTTGACAAATGTGTTTTATTCTTTCAAAGGAAAAAAATCAATATTAATACTAGACGGGACTCAAAATTCACGAGACATATGGGGCTCAAAACAAGCCCTAAAAGGCAGCACTGCAAGGCTACAACAGAACACCAAAAATTCTAGACTAAAATTCATCAAAAGAAATCCCTTAAAAACAGTAATAGCCCTATATAAAGTAGCTAAAAGCATACCCAGTGGTCAATTATCTAACTGCACAAAAATTAGACCACGACCAAAGATACAGCCACTACAAAACAAACCAGGTGACAAATTTAGAAGACATACCTTTAAAGGAGGTTATCGCACAACTAAGGAAGCTAATAAAAGTACACCTACATGATAAGATCATAAACTACAGAAACCTGCATCCTAAAATTCTAGTTAATCAAACAAATTCACTCCTTAGGTTGTTCTTAAAACTTGACCAGATCAATCCCCTCAGTTGAGGTTTACAAAAACAGCCTGAAACTGTGGCGGTGAGGTCACGGCTCAAGAACTCGCAGGGACTCTCAGGAAAGATGTTTCTCATGATTCACATAAGACGAGCTAACCATCAAGATTCGAAGTGTTCCAAACGAGGCAGGGTGTTCCGGCAGGCAGAAAATTCAGGAATTCACTCAGCAGATCGAGCCTCGGTCATCAAGCTATTTAGTGAGATCCACCAGGGCTCATAACCATCAAAATCAATAGGACAAATAATTGTAGTGCAGCTTAATGCACAAAAAACTCTTCTTTGTGGTAACCCCAATTTATGCATGGGAATCTCAAGCTCTTCATGGCTTTTTGAACTTCAAGTGTAATGCTCTAAGTAAACCACTAGCCTGGTAGTTTGTTAGAGTCTAACAGTATGGCCCAAAATGCTCAAGTCCAAGTTTCTAGTAGTAACATACATGGCTTATTACGCGCTAAGATCAAACATAAAGTCACTGATGTGGAACAGAGTGTCAAGAACTTTCCACTTTTACCACCCACCACTCTTGCGAGGGATCAAGCACTAGTCACCTGGACACATGGTACTCTCTAGTAACCAGAGTCACCGCGATCTCAGTGCAATGGCCAAGCATTTTTCTGTGGTGGTCACATGGGTCTACAACTTCGTGAATGGGTCTTCTTAGGGTGTTATAAGTAGACCAGTGGCCTAGTAACTAGTTGGATCCTCCCAAAACGGTGATCCACAAATTACTAGTAGTAGCTCAAAAAGAACATAGCCAAGATCAAATATGTAGACTTCAGATGTGGGACGGTATGTTACATCAACAACTTCCAAATTTTCCGTCACAATAAAATCACCTTCTTTATAGTTCGATACTTCTGACCTCTTGATCATGTGAATATATTTGTTGCCTTATCTAGCGTAGAATATATATGTTGCCTTATTTAGCATAGTATTCTATAATGGTAGTTTAGGGTTTCCTTAATATTCTCTATTTGTTCATGTAATACGCTCTGTAATAATTCATTCAGTCAATACAGAACTTCAATATTCTTTTTCCTCTTCTCAATATTCTAGCATGGTATCAAAGCTATCGGTTAAGACCTATATGATTTTAGTTCACTGGCAAGCGGCTTGCCCCTTGTCATCCGCCAAATCATTGTTTGTCTTGTTATTGTTCTTTTTGGATCTACATCGTTCTGTCTGCCTCTGCATCTGCAAATTGTTTAGTACCAGTCGAATCCTCTTCTTCATTGGATCTGCATCATTCTCTAATTTGCATCGTTTTCTACGATCTATTTAGCACTAACCGCAACTTCTCCTCCCTAGATCTGCATCTGCAAACTGTTTTGCACCACTTGAATCCTCGTCTTTCCTTGGATCTGCATCATTCTCTTAGAATTTGCATTGTTTTCTCTGGATCTGTATCGTCTGCCATCTATTTTGCACCATCCCCAACTTCTCCTCTCTGAATCTGCATCTGCATCTGCATCTGCATTCTGTTTTGCACTAGTCGAATCCTCTTCTTCACCGGATCAGTATCTGCAATTGCAATTTGTTTTGCACTATGCATCGTTTACGCTGGATATGCATCATTTACCCTATTTGCAGCAGCCGAAACCCTCACCAATCACCAACAAACATTCGGTGACCCTCACCGAACCATTGTTAGCCTCCGACAACCTCGATTTCGTTTCTACTTGGTAAACTCACGAATCACTTTGTCATCGCATCCTGAGTTTGAGGGCGGGTGTGAATATATGTGTTGCCTTATTTAGCGTAGAATATGTATATGTTGTCTTATTTAGCGTAGTATTCTATGATGGTAGTTTAGCGTTTCCTCAATATTCTCTATTTATTCGTGTAATACGCTCTATAATAATTCATTTAGTCAATACAGAACTTTAGTATTTTTTTTTTGCTCTTCTCAATATTCTAACAGATCAAAAACTATAACGTAGTTGATTTGGGTTAGAATCTGGTGCAACTTTGAACTTAAATGAATGTGTTAACTATGCTGGGCACTTGGGCTTGTTGGGCAGATTTGGTAATGGGTTGACAATGTAGGTGTAGGGTGCAGTAAGTTGGGTTACAGGCAATTGAGTTGTCTGGTCAAAAGATCTAAATAGAACCTCTTTTACGACGTCTTCTCTTGATTTCAAACTAAGATCGAGCCCTAATCTATCTGCCACGTAGCGAATATGGAAACGTAACGACGAATCTGTGACAACGATTGAGAGTGATAGGTGCTGGTGGAAATGAAGGTAGGATCCCAATAGGAGTTCGATTGACAACTAGGAAACTTCTCACTTCAAAACAAGCAGCGTGGAGTTTCAGCAGAGGCTCGATAGACAAGTAATGAAGTGAGTGCCAGTGACAGTTGCCAACTCCGCTAACGAATAAGTTTGACAATGAAACTGTATTAGTAGAAGCTTAGAGGCAGTGACATTGACAGCTTTGTGTGGTGCAACCATGGACAAAGTTGTGACAGCTTGATGGCAATAATTGTAATGATGGTTGTAGAGGAATGGCGTTGACTCGTTGATGATGGTAACTAATGCAAAGTTTCAATGAAGTAGGCTTCCGGATCAATGAGATCCAATGGTGGACCGCAAAGAGGAATACCAGCTTGAGAAGGTAAGAGAGGAGAGAGAAAAAGAAGAGAAGGGCTAGACAAGTTTCATAGGCTTTGAAAGCCTAAACCAAAAGCTATGAACATTAAGAAGCTTTGTTGGTCCAAAATCAAGTGTCCGTGGTGGTTTGATGAACTAGGGGAATTTCAAAAGATCCAGTTCATGATACCAATGGTTATGCAAGGATCATCATGAATCTGGAAATGGTTATTCAATTATCATCATGAATCTAGAAGAGAATCAATGCCTTTAGATACATTAAACACGTGTTTGTTCATCGCATTGAATTGTTAGTAGGTTCCATGTAAGCATTTTATTCAAGGTATGGATTTAAATCTAGGTTTACTTCAATTACACTCCTAGAAATTCAATTACTCTTTTGCATGGATAAGTTGAGAAGTAATCTTTTATTTTGGAGGTAGATTGAATATTGAATTGAGTAACATAACTGTGGTCTTTGTAAATTGGGGTTGTGGTTCGTGCTATTGCCCAACTCTTGCAAGAGTGAAGCATCTCACTCTCTATCTCTCTCTCTCTCTCTCTCTCATATATTGCAAGTTCTATTCTTGTTCCCTACACAAAACCACCACAATTTTCTATTGTAGGTGGCGGTAATGGAAGTGTCCTAAACCCATCCTACATCAAGGGTGGTCAGAGCCATAGCGCTCAACGAAGGGGAGAATAGGGAGAAAGGTAATGCACAAGCGGGAAAACCCTAGACACAAATTTCACGGCCATTAATCTCAAAATTCCATCAGTCAGCAGGCTCCCCTTCATAGACCTACAACCCTAATAAGATAAGGGAACTTGAATCCTAATAAAGACAGGAAAAATAAACCTACTAGAAAAGAAACATCACTCTACCTATTTATCTATGTATGTCCTATCCTCTACCAATTAGTAATAAGAAAATGCTAACGGCAGCCCGATATAATGTGCAAAAAGCGGATCAACGTCAGTGAACGGCAGATATAAATGAGCATGTGTAATGAAATCTGTAGAATGTGTATAGAATTGAACTCTTTTGGCATTACGTTTGTATTATCAAAAACCAATGGGTGTTTGTTAGCAAGACCGTTAATAGTAGTGATACCCTATATGTTCCTTGTACAAACTACCAAAATCAAGCTTTACATTCTGCATCAAAAAAATTTGGGATCAGCAACCAAAGAGCTGTGTTTCTCTTTCTTTCATCTATTTTTTTTTGTTTAACTTGAACAGCTTGAACTATGTATCATTTTTCAAATAAATGGGCTTCCACAAAATATGTTTCAAATGAAATGAATTGTGTACAGAGAAATGGATGTATGCATAATAGAAAAAATGAAAATTTACCATTGTGTACCATCAAGCATATCTTCACCATCCCTGTTGATCGAAGAAGCACCAACACGCTGCCAAGGTTCACGCGCCAGTGTCCCAAACATCTGGGACACAGACAAGTCCCGGACATGTGTCTGACATGCCTTTGACTGTATCCGAGATGCAGTTGACCATGTCCCATCATAATATCATTATCTTTTGAGGACATGCGAGGGAGACACTAGCAACACTTCTCGGAAACGGAGGAGGAGGAGGAGGAGGAAAGAAGAACTGGGCGCGGGGGGGGGGGGGGGTGGGGGGGGGGGGGGGGGGTGGGGGGGCGGGGCTGGTGGGCGGAGAGAGACCTGCTGCTACGTCTCAACAGCAACCGCCACCGACACTGCTCTTTAATCATGTCCGACTCTCAAGCAGCATTGTTGCTGCTATGGTAGATTTCAGGGCTGCCAAAGTGCTCCTTATGAACTTTGTTCTTTATTTAGGGATTGGGCCATCTATTACTCTTCCAAATTTTCAAGGGCTTTATTCTTTATTTTTATGTCTTGGAGCATTTATGTGCGCTTGGGCAATTTACCCTAAGGCTGTAGTATTCTTTTATTGTTTAGGCTTGGACCAAAGCTTATTTTAAGGCTTTGCACTTCACTCTTTATGGGCCATAAATACGTGCTTATACTTTATACTATTTGGTGTTATCTTTCACACTTGTTGCGAAACAAGTGAAATTTAAACTATTATCTATGAAGCACTGGTACTGGTACGAGGTACGGGTATGGTATGAGTACGGGTACGGAATACGACAAAATCCAAAAAAGTAGGATACGGGTACGGCTGGGTACGCCAATGTTATTTTATTTTATTTTTATTATTTTACTATGTTTCATTGTATAAAATAAAATATAAAATCATTTTATCAACCAAAAGCAACATAAATAAATTAGTATTTCCAAGTAAACAAGCACCATAGTCTATAAGCAACAATGCGATATAAATATAATCATCATCCCTCTACAGAATGATATGGACCAGCAAAGAGAGACAAAGAACACAGCGTATGCAGTTAATATTGGAGACCTTCTCCCTTGCCAAAGATCTCTAATGTATCAGAAGAAAAATACAACGCAAAGGGGGAGAGAGAGAGTTCACAGCAGTGAGTAGCGAGCGAGAGAGAGAGAGAGTGAGTTGAACATAGAGCGAAGTCTAGAACGCTAGACAATCTACTCTAGAACAAAGAAGAAGAATAGAAGACAGAGATCTTATTTAAATTTTAGGGTTTTAAACAATTTACTATTTTAAAATTTTATCCCTATAAATATAAATAATTTTCAAAATGACCCACATTCCCATTTTCTTACCCATTGCGTACCGCTCATGCACCCAAATAGGCAAACATACCCGTAGAATTTCAAAGTACCTGGTACGGTTTTTGCTGTACCGGAGCCGTACCTGTACCGTGAAGTATCCGTGCTTCATAGACTAGTATTCTTTATAATTGTACGGAAATGATATGTAATACATACTTATATAACGTGTCCGTGTCATAATGTTTAGAGAAATGACGTGTCCGTGTTGCGTCACGTCTCATGTCCATATCCGTGCTTGTAGCAGCATTTTTTCAAATTCACCACATGATTACAGAGAGATGGAGTGTACATAATCAAGTGCAAGCTGCATGAAGAATTGTGACACCTTACACTACCCCTTAGATATTGTAAGGATTATTTGGAGTGTTATAGAATAGAACAGTGACAAAATAAATAAGATGATATGCCTGAGACAAGACACAAAACATACTCTACCATATACCAAATTTCCAAGACATCGATTGCAAACGAACTAGAAGAGTACCTTGAGTCCTCAATCAAGCAAACATAACGAAGCACATTGCCATTTGAAGAAGCCTTTTCAACCCTCTCTCGTATGCCTTTATCGAGCAATGGAAGGCCGTTCTCTAAAAATGCTGCAACAGACATTACATTTGGTCCCATTTCTTCAGGGTATAAACTTTCAACCTACAAGATTGAAGCGGCAATTTCACCAATGTAATCTGATCCTACCTGATCTGGCAGTTGATGGGAAAAACAAATGTATCATCACATGCCCTAACCTTTACGCTGTCCAAGACAATCCGCCTACCAAGAAGTCGAGCAAGGATCAAAGCCTGTTTTCAGAGATACGAAAAGCCCTTTAAATCAATAGAAGCTGCATTATCTAAAACCATCTCAAAATAAGCCTACCTAAATATTCCTTCATTCTTTCGTATCTACTTCCATAAGTGTGACAAGGTTTCCTCATAAAAGTGAGACCCCTGTATAGTTAGATAGTAACTTGAAGTAGCAATGAAGCTAGAGGGAAGATCTGGAATTGTGTTGGATGCTTTAAACTCAAAGCCATAGGGAAGATCTACCAGTTGTGTTGGCATTCTCGAAAGTCGCAGTTTCTACTTCTGTCCTGTTTCACTTATGTCAAATATGAAGCAATCGCAATCTGGATTGTTTTGAGTGACCATATCCTTGAGGTTGTTAATATTCAAATTTGAAGTCTTTCTCCTGTGCACTGATAGTTTGTTCCTGTTGGAGGTTCATTTCTGTAGCTTTATTACTAACCAAACTAAACCTAACCAAGCCTTCGATTTCTTTTCCACCATTCTGTGATGTCAGGGGGCATATGTCCAGTTGAATTTAATAAACACATTTTTTAGCTTCATTGCTACCTTAGGTAGCCTTTTTATTCATCACCAGTTGGTTTTGAGTTGGATGCTTTAACAACTAATGCTTCCGCACATGTTTTAACTAATCGCAACCATATTTCATTACGAATTCCCCATATCGAATACTTCTTTGAAATTATTTTCAGCCCAGGTATAGGAAAGAGACCTTAAGGAAGGAAGGCATGGAGTCAACAAATCCATCTAAAAGTATAATCAGAACAACCAAACCTTTCTTGCTACATCCATCCCGCTGAGATCATCACGAGGATCTGTCAAAAAATATGAGTTCCAAAATAAGTTTATTTCTTATCGACAAGTAATTCTCTTCCAATTTCAAGAAAATCTTGCAGGATGACATTTGTTAAATGATAACACACTGGTCAAAGGAAAGGGGGTTTAGATGACATCGATATATCTAGTTTTCCGTGTAGGTATCCAGAGGTCATCAAGATACTGTTGAAGAAAATAAGAGTCAAAACCACAGCTGTGGTATAGATTCAAGTCTGTTATTCAATGAAATAAAGAAAATTTAATATTTCATTGTCATAAGCAGTAATAGTCACAATTCTCTAATGGCTTGAAAACTTTATTCAAAAAATTATGCTTGTAATATGTATATTTACGTTTACGTGTATGGGTGCATGTGGATGGATGGTTGGTGTGAGCCGGTCTTGGAGCCTATAGGAAGTTATGGTAGGCATTGAGTTGGCACAAGACTATCGGTTCAATGATGTGAGAGCTGATGCGGACTTACAGAATATCGGATCACTATTTTCCTAGGTGTACTTGTTCGACCAAAAACACTAGAAATATGCTAATAAGATCAACTGAAACAGCTGGAGCTGCTGAACTCCAATTTACCAGACCTGGCTCAGTGTAACCAAGGTTTTTTGCAGATCTAACAACTTGGCTGAACGGCTTTCCATCTTCTACCTCGCTCATTACAAACCCCAGTGTACCTGCAACACAAATATGTTCTAGATGTGCAAGCCAGTGTAAAGAAGATAATAACTGCTTTCAGGGGGAAAAACATTATTATATTCTACCACTTAAGCTTCCAACAATGCGATGAACCAGGTCTCCAGAGGAAAGCATCCGATTTAAGGATACTATGACAGGGAGGCCAGCACCAACCTGACAAAGGAAAATAAACAGAGACAGTTAACCCAGGTAATGAAAGATCAGGCCTAGTCCCGACACGTATGTTGTCTGATTAATTAGAGAGACAAGAATGTGCTGTAACAAATGCATAGCATTAGACAACAAGAAATGATAATCCTTCTGACCCCAAGATTTTATGAACAAAAACTGGCAGGAACTCTGTGACATCTGAAGTGGTAGGAGAAGCAGAAGCTGGTTTCGGAGCAAGATGCAGACAGGATAATTGGTCTTTCCCAGATGAAGCAACTAAAACTACTTTGAGAAGCTTATATGGAACAAAACACACTGAATAGAGGTTTCCAATTTGTAACTATTTAATGGCCAAGGAAGTCCAAAAATCCTATAGCAATCTAATTAATTATCTTGAAGACATCTTTAACTGTTTCACTTCTATTTTCGTGGACCCATCTCCATATCAATCAAAAAGCACAGAAGATAATATTTTTAAACTACATCAGATAGACTTTAGAAATCTTTTAACTGTTTGGAATCAAAGATAAGTGGAAGATAAGAATGCAGTAATGTATTTGGATAATGATGAGATAAACATAATCACCAATTTGGACTGCAAGAATTGCATTCACAAAGATGAGATATACAAAAGTAAGTCGCTATTGAATCCACGGATACACAAGTCGCAATCATCTGTCCACTTGCTCTTCCACGACAATAGGCTCTAACCATTACATTCATATTTCAACTATCTTCCACAAGTGTAAAGGCTGATCTCTGTGTGTGTGTGTTTTGGGGTGTTGTGTGTGTGTGTGTGGGGGGGGGGGGGGGGGAGGAGGGGGGGGAGAAGCACACTTACAGTTGACTCATACCGAATGTTACGTGGGTTTGCAAGCAATTTTTCATAATCTTCCTGCAAGCCAATAAAAAGTATAAATTTTCCAATGAAAATTCACAAGTTACAGAGTATTCACCAGACAGAAAAGTTATCAGATCAATTACTATAAGGAATTCTCCCCACAATTTGTCATGGTGATATGTAAGGAGAACAATCAACAACATAATAGGTTTAAGTTTTTAACTTTCTCACAAACAACAACATCAAATGCTTCTTTTAAAAACAAAGGCATCATGGATACATAAATGATTAGTTACCATTGAAGTACTAAGAGGCTTCTTATTGGCCATGACAACACGACAACCCAACTCTACTACTCGGTTGAGCACTTCAGTAGTATCAGAACTGGCGGAGCAGTCAATGAATGTCAAACCTGTTGCAAAAGTCTCTAGTTCAATGGATATGGAGCTAACACTGCGGATGGTGATGAATTTTCTTGGGTTGGAATCAAAATAGTAAGTGCAATGTCTGCTGGGAAGATAAACAGCTATACCAGTCGCAAAACTGCAAAATACTCAAGCAAGCAGAGAAGAAGCCTACATTTCAGCTCAGACGTGCACATACCTGTGGATTTACCCAGAAGGGCAGCAATGTCGATGATTTTTCTAATAGTTTCTGGGTTTGAAAACACCTTGTGTGGACCTGTACAAGTTGCAGTAAAATAGCACGATGTGTAAGCATGTTGATTGGATTTGAACAGCCAAGAGCCATAATTTGAGCTTTTATAAGTTTTTTTGGTTAGGCTGCCAATGTATTCATTCACGAAAAAACCAATAATCATGCTCACAAGAAAGCTGGAAATACCTGAATTACCAAATGTTAGCAGAGAAGAGCCTTTCAATTTGACCTGACAAACTTCAATAAGGCAGGCATCATCTAACTCCATGGTGGACACGTCTGATGGAACCAGTAACGTTTGACTATCGCATATGCCCACAACTCGCAAGTGCACTTCCTGTCACTCATGTATAGTATAATCAGGCCATCATTCATCATACAGAGGCAATAATCCAAACCTATACGAAGGCCAGGTCACCAGATTCAAATCCTTTAGCTCAAGCATGCAGTTACAGACATTAAATGTGCCCAAAGTCATCTATATGACCCATAGTGCAAGACATAAGACAGAAATCATAAAATTGCTTTTGGAACCATGATGTCAATCACTATTACCAGCCTTGCTGCATTGCAATTCCTTTCCACATAGTTCGTGTAGTATAGTCATATAGTACTTTCAAATGATTACAGTAATTTGAAAAGGCTTGATATCCCATCAAGTGAATTACTTCAAAGTGTTTCCCAGCTACTTCAAACACCCCAAGATTGAGAATATATTCATAATAGTCAGCACAGGACAAAAATATTGCTGAAAGAAGCCAAAAATGAGTAAAAGAAAAAATAAAGGCAAATAAATGAAAAACCTAATACACTTTCCACTCCTGAGCTGTCATTACAAGCTCTGCCTTTTGCTTTTCATATTACTGATAACAATCTAATTCTTGGATAAAACAGAAAAAGAAAAATTCCTTTAATGTCCAATAATGTCAAAGGAGCTTTATTTCATAGATATATTTGTCACATATTTTCAGCTACACCAAATATCTGAATTTGCGGTCTTCAAAACTTAAAGTTTGAAATTGGATACCAACAGCCCTACATTTTCCTCGCATCCCAATTCTCTCTTTCCATGGGATCAACACCAAAAACACAGTCGTCTGCATCAGCAGGAGTAATATACAGGAGTTGATAAAGTTATCCCAATGTAGCCAAAACAAATGATACATAAATCAACCAAATTCAACCTTCAACCAATTGAAGAAAAAATACAATTGAAAATACAAATGTTCATCCACTGCGTCGCTGGTCAATGGAATCATAACAAGCCTCTCGTGATCAGAGTGCACTCAACAGAACCACAATGTGACCATAACTCCTTGAGATATGGAAAAAAATGTGATACTTGTGGAGGAGGAGGTCAGGAACAAAACTTCAAACGGAGAGTGATAGGAAGGAAAAGACTTATTGGTCATCCTATCTCGGTGCATGGTTAGGGTCCCACATGTAGGTCTACCCTTTCTAGGAATTATATGATTGTTGGTCAAATAGCGTATGGATCTGGGTGGGATGATTGTTGTCAATCGGCATGCGAAACCGAGAAGGAACTTCCTTATTCACTATAAGAAATTACTGTGTCAAAGAGCCAAAGGCGTGTGTCGATGCGTTGGGACTGCCTATTGATGGAAGAGGGTCTCTAAGCTATCACGAGCAAAGATGCGTCGAAGAGACTTACATAGAGTACATAATACAGATAAAAAGTGTGTACGCGAGTAGAAAGCTTTTGCATCTTCATTTCCGTCTACTAATTTGAGCTCTTCCTATTGATCTGTGCAACTCCAAAATCCACATACAGAGAAAGCTGATGTGCCCTTATTATCGCAGTTGCAATATCAAACTATAGCGTAGTTTCAAGGCTTTCTCACAAATTGGATTGAACCAGTATCTCCCTATCTGTGGACTACTTTCCTTTTAATTGATTGTGAGTGGGTCAGTCATCCTCCTCATTATAGTCCTCCTAAAGTATATAGCATTTGAAAATGGTGGCCCTCGTCTATAAGAGTGCCAACCCGTAGCTATGATGTCGGCAAGAAGGGAGCCGGTGCCTTTCGAAGCCCTTTCGTCTGTGCACTTTAGTTTGATTGCAGCTAGCGCGCTTTACTAATAAAAATAGAAAGGGCTTTTCTCACTTGTTTAGTAAAGTCAAGTTTTTGGCCTTATCTTTGCACAGCCTTCTATTGTAAATATAATTCTTCTGTTTTTAAGAGCTTCACTTGTCTATGCTTTGTGCTTCCCTATGCCAAGAACTCATTTATCAAGAGTGATTTCTCATGCATTTATGACCTTTTACTTCTAAGGTTTGAAGCCATGTTCTAGTAAGATTCATCAAACAGGCCCTAAAGGGAAATGTCTCACAGTGACCGCTGTGCCCTATACTTATTAATGGGTTCACTTCACACCATCAGCTATTCAGCTTCAAGAAAGTTACAAAATTCCTGCATATAGACCTAGTTTGCTACAGTTTGGCCAATTGTTTAAGCACCAGCTTGAAGACCAGTGTTAGCAGCTTTTAATTGATTTTTGGGGGAAAATTTTCCATAAGATTTGTGTTATAGTAAACTACGAGATTAGTGGAGTAACAGTTGATAAAATAGCGGTAATGAGGTTACCATGAGGCGATCCCACAATATATAAATTGCTGAGGCCATGCAGAAATAATGCTAGGGACGCTAACATTATTACAATCAAATTTGGTGGTAGACCCACCCAAGGCTTGCGAGAAGTGAGAGTTTGAAAGTTGAAAAAAAATAGTGTCCTTCATATTTTGCAAAATACATATTCACCTGCGCTATGTCAAGACATCAACAGTTTCTGCTTTAAACAACTGGTTAGTTGTGCTTAAGTTTTTGTTTATCCGCAGTTACAAATTTTTGAATCCGCCATTGCTAACAGGGACCTTATAGGAGTGCATTTGCACAGAACAAGGACATCCTTACGGTCTAGTATGGAGAAGCACATACAGTCGCACTTCCTATCAGAGAGAACATGCGCGCGCACGCAAAGATCAAGTACTAAAGTTGTAATAACATAATGATACCAGTTAGGGTAAATTTCACTAACACCTCTTGAGGTTTGGATTACATTCAAATGCATCCCTCACCTATGAGAAATAACTTTCCCTTCCCTGAGGCTTGCATTTTTATATCACTTACCCCATTCATTAACTAACAAATATAATGAAATCATCCCTCGCATATAAAAAAAAAACAAATCTAACCCTCAATAGCCTTATATATGTACTCCTCCCCTCTCTCTTCCTAACACAAGTTTCACCATGGTCATTAATTAGTTCTTCTTAATGTCCTTAGTAGTCAGTAAAAATATTTTGATATCTATAAATTAACACGAAAAAATAATTTGCCCATTACCTCCAAATCTCTTTGAAGCGTTTTTTACCTTTTTATTGAATGAAAAATATTTTTATTTAATTGTGATAGTTTCACCATAAAAATAAATCAACAGAAATGAAAATTGTTTTCACCTGTAAATTAATCCTATAAGATAAACAAGCACACTTTAGGTGTATATGAGCAAAAATATATATATTAGTTGTAGGGAGTTATAACTTCTAACAAATAACGATAAATGTAGGAGATGACTTAATGACTAATAAGCACAAAATCTAAATCTGATAGCTTAACCATAAGTTCTATTGGATGGAATGAAAATGTTTCTCACCCATGCACTAATCCCACCAAAAAGATTGTCCATAGTTTTCTTTACCTATATCTTTGGGGTTGTATCAATGAGCATAAAGTGTTTTGTATACACTGAATTGCTTTTGATATGCAACTCTAATGTTTTGTTGCGTCTCCCTTTATCTTTATCAGAATAGCCGAACTTAGGAATCGGTTCATCAAGTCAATCTAAGCTGACGTCAACAAAACAGGCCTTGGAACAAGGACATCAATCCCCAAAAAAATGAGTAGTTGAACCAGTGCTTACTCTCAACACAAGTGAGATGCAATTGCAACAAGATGCTTGGTACCTCAAATAAATGTATCTCGATAGTCAATAGTATGCTGTAACAAAAGGCCAGATAAGCAAGTTTTGATTACATATACAAAGCAATGCTAAGAGAAAATTCATCAGTAGAGATTACCATTATCACCACAACCAAAATGATAACAAGAGTGCTGTGACTCACTCTAAGTGTTATTTCACTACAGTATTAAATCTGCAAGAATGGGGTCTATCATCTTTCGCAATCATAATCCTTCACCAGAATCATGGTTAGCAGTATAATTACTGAGATTATGTAAGAGCACGGTCTTACGCTTTTTACAACCAAAATCCAGTAAAAAAACCATTCATGATTTTTCAGTATAAATCCAGATATTTTAAAAACCATTGGATTTCCAACATGGGTTTTACGCTAGTAGGAGAAACTTAGTCCCGAGAAAGATATTTTACCAAAATCCCTTGTTCAGCCATTTTATTATGGTACGAATAGCATCCAAAGCTCAAAAATACATGAGTAAATCCATCGATATGCCAAGATACTGTATGGTACTTTACAAAATTCCATCTAGCATGGATTTGGAGATGGGATCTCTAATTCGCATATCATCACTCAATAGACCACAAACTCAAAGACATTTTTGGTCAAGTGATGGTCTCATTTTGAGATTAAACCCACTCTTAAGCTAATCAAGGAAATACTTCATCAAAAACTCTAGCAAAGTTCATCCAACAAGTGAAATCTTTTGTTCAAAATCGTTTCCAAATTTCTCCAAAGTAGAACAAGATGTTAAATTAGTGGAGTTAATTAAACACCGCTACGTGACCATTCAAGGCCCAAGCTGCACCAGAGGATATGCAAAAAGTGATGTATCTATGACATCACAGTCTCCACCAAACACAGAACTAGTAACCAATCAAAACAATTATCTCTTCTTGTAATCTCCACTTGTAAATTTTGAATATTCTCTTGCAATGTCAAAAAAAGCATAAGAATTTAGTAAGTCTCTAAAACCATAACAACCAAGTGAAGAGTACAAGAGAGAATCTTCAGAATTACAAGTGGAGAGTAGAAGAGAGAGATATTGCACAAGTGGATGCCCAAATACGGCAAGAATACAACTACAAATAGGCAAAATCTAAGCTACTATTACGGGCTTCAAATATTTGACTTCAAGTCTGAATGCCACACGTCTTGGATAGATTAAAAAGAAGAGGGACGTAGGGAATCTACTTTTCCTTTGTCGTTTTTTTAACCAAGCCTAGTCTTCAGATTCATCATGAAGGGATAGTAATTCACCCCCTTTCGCTTTTGGCCTTCTGCAGCTTTTCCATTTTGAACTAAATTATTGAATCCCCAAGGTTTGCTTTTGTGAACTCGTCATGGATGAAGTCATCTTCTATGTCTTGATCTTCTCTAGCTAAGCAAAATAAAACTGTTTTGACTGGTTACTGGTTTTATGTCACGTGGATACTTTGATGCTATAGATACATCACTTTTTGTATCTCCTTTGTTACTGCTTGGGCCTTGAATAGCCAAGTACTGCTGTTTAATTAACTCCACCAAGTTAAGATCTTGTTCTGCTTTGGATAAATTTGGATATATATTCTGAACAATAGATTTCATATGTTTGATGAAACTTGTTGGAGTTTTTGATGGAGTATTGGTTGAAGCTTGAGTAGTTTGTACCTGTTATTTCTAATCATATACATCCATTTCTCCGATTTCTGTGATCAGCTTAAGAGTGGATTTAGTCTCAAAACAAGACCACCACTCGACCAAAAACGTCTTTGAATTTCTTGCATATTTAGATGATTATAGGTAAATAGGAGATCCCATCTCATAGATTCGTACTATACAAAGTTCCACAAAATACCATAGGGTATATTGTCCTATTTGTGGATCTACTGTCGTTTTCCATTTGAGTTATGGATAATGTTCATACCATATGAAAATGGTTTTCTTCGGATCCAATTTCTCCTACCAGTGTAAAAACCATGTTGGAAATCCACTAATTTTAAAATATCGGGATTAATACTGATAAGCCAAGAATGGTTTTTTAATAGATTTTGGTAGTAGAAGACATAAGATCATACCAAACCAAACCAAACCAAACTGAGCCTTGTGTCCCAAATCAATTGGGGTCGGCTACATGAATCCTTTTCCTCCAAAGAGTTCTGTCAAGTGCTGTTTCCTCACTTAGCCCTAGTAGACTTAAATCCTTGCGCACTACCGCATCTAATGTCAATTTGGGTCTTCCTCTCCCCGGAGCATTGCTATGCAAAGCTATCCTATCCGCTCTCTTAATTATT
Source organism: Arctostaphylos glauca (assembly GCA_019985065.2). Taxonomy (NCBI): domain Eukaryota; kingdom Viridiplantae; phylum Streptophyta; class Magnoliopsida; order Ericales; family Ericaceae; genus Arctostaphylos; species Arctostaphylos glauca. Next base: position 9,618,803 of record JAHSPW020000001.1, on the reverse strand, counting down.
GCCTCCGTAGGTCTACGATAGACATGTCCAAACCACCTAAGCCTATTTTCCCTCAACTTCTCGTCTATAGGTGCTACGCCTACCATCTCGCGGACTGTTTCGTTTCTAATCCTATCTCGTCTAGTCTTACCACACATCCACCTCAACATTCTCATTTCTGCTACACTCATCTTGGTCACCTGTTGTTTCTTCATAGGCCAGCATTCTGTCCCGTAAAGCATCGCTGGTCTTATAGCAGTTCTATAGAATTTTCCCTTCAACTTTGTGGGTACCCTCTTGTCGCACAGTACACCAGTAGCACTTCTCCACTTGAGCCACCCCACTTGGATCCTATGGGTCACATCATCCGTAATCTCTCCATCTTGACTAATAATAGAGCCTAAATACTTAAAACGGTCACTCTTTGGTATCTCCTGATCTTGAATCATCACTTTTTCTTCGTACGCACTTCGGGTATCACTAAACTTGCAAACCATATACTCAGTTTTACTCCTACTTATCCGAAAGCCCTTAGACTCTAGTGCATCCCGCCAAATTTCTAATTTAGTATTAACACCGCTAGCAGTATCATCTACAAGGACAATATCATCTGCAAACAACATACACCATGGAATATCCTCTTGAATCTGACTAGTCAATTCATCCATAACTAAAGCGAAAAGGTAAGGGCTCAAGGCTGACCCTTGGTGCAATCCTACTGTGATGGAAAATTCACTCGTCTCCCCTGCTGGTGATCTAATGGCAGTGACAGCACCTTCCTACATGTCTCGAACAACATCGATATACCCTTTGGTTACTCCCTTTCTCTCCAGAACCCACCATATAATGTCTCTGGGCACCCTATCATCAGCCTTTTCTAGGTCTATGAAGACCATATGAAGATCCTTCTTCATTGACCTGTGTTTCTCTACCACTCTTCTTAGTAGGTAAATAGCTTCCATGGTCGATCTCCCAGGCATGAACCCAAATTGTTTCTCCGACACCATAGTCACCATCCTCAAACGATACTCCATAACTCTTTCCCACAGCTTCATCGTATGACTCATCAACTTAATACCTCTATAGTTGTTGCAATTTTGAATGTCCCCTTTGTTCTTGTAGATAGGTACTAAGGTACTCCTCCTCCATTTGTCTGGCATCCTCCTAAATAAAATAATTTTGTTGAACAACTTTGTCAACCAAGTCACCCCCAAATCACCTAGGCTTTTCCACACTTCAATAGGAATACCATCTGGTCCTAAGGCCCTACCCGGTTTCATCTTCTTCAAAGCCTTGGCCACTTCGGACTTTTGTATCCTCCGATAAAACTCGTATTCCATTCTCTCGCTAGGAACGTCAACTTCCTCCTCACCAAAACCTTCTTCATGTTTCTCGTTTAACAACTTCTCGAAATACGTCTTCCACCTATCCTTGATATCCTCATCTTTCACCAACACTACTGAATCGCTACCTTTTATACACTTAACTTGAGAGAAGTCTCTAGCTTTCCTTTCTCTCAGCTTGGCGAGTTTATAGATATTCCTCTCCCCATCTTTACTATCAAGTCTAGCGTAAAAATCCTCATAGGCTTTCAACTTAGCCTCTCTAACGGCTTTCTTAGCTTCCTTGTTAGCCTGCTTGTACTGCTGAAAATTTTCCACATTCCGGTCCTTTTGCCACTTCTTAAAACATTCCTTCTTGGCTTTTACCATGGTTTGAACCTCGTCATTCCACCACCATGTCTCCTTAGAAATTGGACCTTTCCCCTTTGACTCTCCGAGAACTTCTTTCGATATCCTTCTAATACCATCGGCCATTGTCCTCCACATACTATCACTATCGCCTTCCATTCCCCACTCCATTTCTTGGGATGTTCGTTCCTTGAACACCTTTAGTTTCTCCCCTCTTAGGAACCACCATTTAGTCCGTGGGCATCTAGTTTCCTTTCTCGGTCTATTATTTCCCTTGAGGCCAATATCTAACACCAAAAGTCTATGTTGTGCCACTAGACACTCTCCGGGAATGACCTTACAATCCTTACATAGCAACCGATCTGCGCCTCTTGCAAGAAAGTAGTCTATTTGGCTTCTATTGACTCCACTCTTAGAAGACATAAGATCATGCCCTTACATAATCCTACGAATTATATTGTTAATCATTATTCTGGTGAAGTGTTCTATTTGCAAAAGATGATAGACCACATTCATGCGAATGTAAGATAGAGTAAGTCATAGGACTCTGATTATCATTTTACTTGTGGTGATAATTGGTAATCTTTACTGATGAAATCTCCGTTAGCATTTCTTCATATATGTATTGAAGCTTGCCTTCTGTTACTGTATATTGTCAACTAACGGACAATGCTAAGTAAAATGAAAATGCAAAATTCATAAACTGGGGAGTCATGTGTAGGTGAGGGAAGTCATCTGAACATAATCCAAATCTCAGTGGGGGTGTTGGTGAAATTCACGCTAATAATTAAGAGAACTAGGTTTGCCAATAAAATAAAAGGAATTTCTTTTTAAATACAAAGCATTAGGTTTTTCAATTCAATAAAAGGAATTTCTTTTCCAGGACAATGCAATAGCTGCAATTTCAAATTCCTCCCCTAGAACAACCAACCCCAAAGATATCAACACGACGCATAGACAAAGCGAGAGATATACATAGATAAGTAGGAAAACCTCAACTTCAATTACTTTTTTTTTTTTTTGAAGATACGTACCTGTTTAGCATGAATAGCTCTGCAGGAGACAATGTGCTGGAGGAGTTGACGTCCAACCCCTCCACAGCCAACGAGAAGCAGAGGGATTCTCTTCATTGTTCAGGAATCGCAGTAGTTTCGCTTGATCTGCTACTCTGGTCTTCTCTGTTTCGACGAGGGCTTGAGTTCTGGGTTCTGTTCTGGTTGTCGGACGCTGCTGTTTTCTTTTTGAGAAATTACAGCTAAACTGTAACCAATTTTTAACAGAAAAAATTACCAAACAGTTGTCTTGACTCAAAATATTTACGGGAACATTTGGATTTACAGTTATACCCCTAAGCAATTATCTGATTTCTCAACCATGGCTCCCATCGAAGACAACCTAACGTAAGCCAACTGAAACCATACTTGTCTAATGCACTGTACAGCTCTCTTTCTAAAGAACAGGTGCTCCCTCGCGCGCCATTTATTTTTTTGTGTGGGTTTTGTTTTTGTGTTATAGCGAAGATAATTCATAGTGACCCATTTATTGCTAAGGGCATCTATGGTCTTCTCAATACGTTGTGATGGACCTCCCAAAGTGAGGGGGAACACTAGTGGCACCCAAAAAAATCCACATAGTTATTCTCTCTGTGAGAACCTTGTTGTGGCCCAATGAAATCGTTGTCAGTAAGAGTGATTGTCTGTAGTGTGCACACAGTATACCCGTAGGTAGTTTTGTTAGAGTACCAATAGTACTACGTATGTTGTTAGGTTGGTCTACCTTCAATTGGAATTTTTTTTTTTTTTTTTTGGGTGATGTGTGACATGCTCTTTTTCAACTAATATTAGATATGATTGGCCTATTGCCTCCACTATGTATCCATTAGTCATTTAAATTGAAACCAATTAGTAGTTGTTATTGTAGTCGAAAATAGGACTGGCCTATTCTCGAGTATGTATGTAGTTTTTTATTTGGAGGGGTTCTAGAGGTAAAAAGTAAGAAGTCCAAAATGATGTGTGATTGTTTTGGAGCTACCAATTTGTAGCAATCGTGTAATGCTTGAACGCCTTTGAAAATATGGTGGGAAGTATTGATAAGTTGGTGGATTGACCTATCCAATTTTCTATGTGTGTGGGTATCATTTTAATTTAATTTTCCATGATATGGGGTTCACTTTGAGAATACTGGATGTTGTGTTGCAGTTGTTTGAGTTATGAATGTCAATCATTGGAATTTAACTTGCTTTTGTTAGAACGGCGGTGAGCACACCATAGATGAAAATAGGAAATTGGAAACATATGTTGGCAGTGTTTCTGAAGCCATAACCATTGACGAGGATATTTTCTTTTAGGAAATAACATTGAAAATATGTGGTCGAATGAATATTTGGACACGATGAGAAGTCCTATACCACATTGAGGGACAAGTTGAGCATTTGCGTATGAAGGACGGTGATGAGGTGCATATAATGTTTCAGTTGAATGAAGACAAGGTCAACGTATTTATTGAGGACGGGCCATCTTCTGTAATTCTAACATTGAATATTAGTAATAGGTTAGGGTTATATTCTTAGTAGTTGTATATATTCCTGCTTTATAGGTTGTGGGATGGTAATACATTTTGGTTTTAATGTTTTGGTTTTTGTTTTATGGCTTTAGGGAATCGAACTTGTTAAGGAGTAGCCCCGTCGAAAGTTGCATGTGATGTAGATTCATCTAGCCAAGCTAGTATTACTTTATGTCACGAGCTTAGTCTGGTATCATATTCTTGCGAACGTGATGATGGCATCCTAACAGGCGAAGGAAGATTATTTGACAATTCAAACATGTTTAAGCAAGCAATTACACTATTTACGGTAATGAACAAGCTCTCATTCAATTACTTAGATAATAGTCGGGCATATTATTAGTTGGCTTGCAGAGTCGAAGGTTGTCCATAGACACTAACCTCAAGATGCCAGGGTTCTACGAACTATGTTAGAGTAATAAATTTGATGAATGAACATTGCCATAGTGCGCAAGATGTAATAAATTACACAAGGAAAATTTGGGCTAAACAGGTTGGTTTAATATTCAAGGACGAGATTAAACTAGGGTTCCTCCCTAGAGACATATGTCGTGACTTCAAGTTAGCGTTTCAAGTTCATATGACCAACTCACAGAGTTGGAGGGTAAAGGAACGTGCACGTAACTTAATAATTGGGCCAATAGGAATGACGTATCATCTATTACTGTGGATGTGTCAACGTTTGATAGAGTCTATTCTGAACACAAGGGCCATGTGGACTTCCAACGATGAAGGGAAGGTCAATGATAGAATATGGAAATATTATTGTATAGTATCTTTTATATTTGGTTAGTCAATATCCTAATTGTATTTAGTTAATTAGTTACCTAGTTTGTAGCCAAACTTGTAGCCTTGATCTAAGCATGTACTCATGTATATTATGCAATAATATTTCCATATTCTATATCCTATTACCTCTACCATCAACCATCAAGTCACATCTCCATCAACCTTTGCAGCTGACGGGGGTAAAATGTAATTGAGAAATTACTTTTAACTCGCCAGGTTAATTTCAGAGTTCGGCCGAGACCGAATTACATTTCCAGAGGCACGCGCCGATCACGTGAGATAGTGGCCGACACGAGAAGTGCCGATCACGCCCATATTTGGGTAACAGAATCAAGTACAGGGATGCCGACCTGAGAAAGGCGGACTCAAGTATTGCCGACCTGAGAAAGGCGGTCAGGATTACGGGCAGCCCGAGAAAGCGACTGATAACCGTATTTCCAAAAAGGAAACAGAATCATGGATGGGGTAGGATCCTGTGGGATCTTGTCGGATTCAGTTACAGATGTGACTCCCACGTCCCATCAGAGGACACTCCGCCAGAGTGGAGCCCTAAGAGAATTAGGGCATGACTGGAGGCCCAAAGAGGTTTGGGGCCCAAGAAAGTCCAGATAGAGTTAGGGCACCAGGGAAATCTATAAATACACCCTCAGATGACGAATTTGAGGTACGCCTAAATACTCCAGAGTTTTCATTCGCTGATAGAGAATATCAGCTTACAGTTAACTTTTTCCCTGTGAGATTGTGCCTGACTTAATCATCGGAGTGTTCTCCTGCCACAGCGGCAGAGGACTCTTTGACAGATTATTCTTTTGCAGATCACAGGTACACATACTGAGAGAAGCATCATTTCGGCTGGATAGTGAGTCTCTAGCTTTCCGTCCCGATTTTCTAAATCAACCCACTTACAATTGGCGCCGTCTGTGGGAAAGTTAAAGATTCATGGCTGAGATATCCAGAAAAGACCAGGGGAAGGAACGTGATGGGAAGGGGAGATCAAAATCCCCCCCTCCAGTTCCACACAAAACAAAGGGCCCTAGAAGGGAGATTCCGAGGGTTCCTCCACCAAAAATAGTAGGGGAGCAACCTGGAGAACAGGTGTTGCTTCCCACCATCCCGCTATCTGCCAATACGTCGGGAGCTCCTGCGCTACCCACGCCGTTGCATCTGGAGCAACGCCCAGATCGTCCGCGAGAAGCGGAACGGTCAAAAAACAGGGACAGATCCCAGACTCAATCCCGGAATGAGGGAGGGAGAGAATCCCGAACTCATGAACGGTCTCGCCGGGACGAGGAACGTGATAATGCCGATCGGATCCGAAGGAGGGATCAAGAAGTAGAAGACATGCGCCGCTACATACGACGCATGGAGAGAGAAAACCAAACTCTCCGTAAACACAGAGATTCAGTCCGCCAGTCGGTATCTAGATACGACGAGCGCTCAGAGACTGGGCCGTCTCGGCAGGGCAGTCGACATGAAGCCAGCAAAAGGCCTCGAGGAGGAGAAAGGCAGGTGGGGGCTTCATCGCACAGAGGCGGACCGCCTCAGGAGCGGCCGCTTCCCGACATGAGGGAATGGCTGAATCAGAGGGCAGAATCTGCCCCAGACGCCCAGCAGAAGTTTCCAAACCAGCCTCTGCCGCCATTGGTTCCACCGACCGACATGAGAGCTTGGCTAAATCAGCAGCTGGGACTCAACCGTCCAGAGGACGACGCAAATCACAAGGAACTACAGCAGCTGGCAGTATCGCCACTGTCAGTTCAAATAGAAACGGAGGACTTACCCAGAAAGTTTGCCCCTCCGAAATTCACAATTTATAATGGGCGAACGGATCCGATGACTCACATCAAAGGATTCGTAAACTCCATGATGATCTACGTGGGGCAAGACAGCCTCTATTGCAAGGTGTTTTCACTGAGTTTGGGGGAAATAGCCCTAAATTGGTTTCAGGCTCTGCCGCCGAGATCAATTACAAGCTGGAGGCAACTGGCGGATCAGTTCCTCAAAAGATTTGTGGCTAACCGAGCACAGAAAAAATACGTGAACACGCTTCTGGCCTTGAGAAAAGGACCAGAAGAGGATCTCAGGCAGTACGCCAGCAAGTACTGGGCCACCTACAATGAGATCGGGGATTGCACAGAGGCCTACGCCGTGGAATCCTTCAGGTTGGGACTATCTTACCGAGATCGGCTCAGGGAGTCACTCACCATTGATCCCCCAAGCACCATTGCCGACTTGATGAGCAGAGTCGAGAAATACGCCAAGTTTGAAGATGAAATCCGCCGAGACAAAGAGCGGCCAGCAGCAAAGGCGCATCGGAATGCGGTAATGGTGCCCGAGGCCAAGAGGCCCAGAGTTGAGGTGGCCGAAGTGTCACAAACACCGAAGGAGCGAAAGCCACCAGGAGCTCAGGCGTATAAAGCTATACGCACGGTTTTCAACACCCCGATCTACCGGATGATTTATCCTTTGAAGAACGAGCCTTTTTGGAAGTGGCCAGCTGGGTCGGGAGAGATGGTGAAGCGTGACCCGACCATAGATTGGTGCAGCTATCACCGGAGAAACGGCCATATGACGGAAAGATGCAAGGCGCTTAAACAGTTCCTAGAGGAACTAGTTGAAGCCGGGCATCTCCGACGTTTTGTGGCCGAACAAAGGCAACAAGTGGTTCAACCGGAGCCAATGGAAGCCGAATCCTCTGAGGAAGAGGTGATGGTAACTGGGACCGTGCACGTCATACACGCTGCAACCCCAGTCCTGGATGAGAGGGAAGTTCGGCTCCAACGCCGCCGAGACGGGCACGAGCATCATATACAACATCTCGGGCAGAAGAGGAAAGAGCCCGAGACACAGAAAGAAACAGTCATTTCCTTTTCGGAAAAGGATTTGGAAGGGGTAACACATCCCCATAACGACGCGTTGGTAATTACGCTGCTCCTTGGCACCTTCAACACGGAGAGAATCCTGGTTGACCAAGGCAGCTCAACGGAGATCCTGTACTACGATGCCTTCAAGAAACTCCAGCTGAACAAGGCAGATTTGAAGAAGGCCGACATACCGCTCATCGGTTTCAGTGCCGATGCTGTCTGGCCCTTGGGATCCATTACTATCCCTGTCCGAGCAGGAAAAGTAACATTGGATATGGATTTCCTGGTGGTGGACGTACCGTCTGCTTACAACGCCATCATGGGGAGAACTTGGCTCCACAGGTTGGGGGCAATTCCTTCCACCTACCATCAGATGCTAAAGTTCCCAGGGAAGAAGGGGATTGAATGTGTTCGGGGAAATCAGACAACGGCGAGAAGCTGCTATGTCACGTCCATCAAGCACAAACCTAAGGCCGAACATGTGAAGTCCATCGAAGTCCCAGATCGGCCAACGATAGAGGATATCGGGCGCAACCCGGCCGATCGCGTTGTGGAAGAACTGAAGCAGGTACCGGCTCACGAGACAGATCTAGAGCGGTATTTTTTGATCGGGGCAGAACTATCAGAGCGGGATGAGGAGGCCCTGGTCGCATTTCTCAAGGAGCATATAGATGTGTTCGCTTGGACGCCACAGGAGATGCCTGGGGTGAGCCCGGACATCATATGCCATCATCTGAACGTGGATCCAGCCCACAAACCGGTGATGCAAAAAAGGAGGAGACCGGCAATCCAACATGTGGATGCCGTAACAGAGGAAGTAGATCGGCTGCTGGAGGCCGACGCCATCAGAGAGGTGCACTACCCCGAGTGGTTATCCAACACCGTGGTGGTCAAGAAAAAGAATGGCAAGTGGAGGGTTTGCGTAGATTTCACCAGCCTCAATAAAGCCTGCCCCAAAGACAGTTTTCCACTGCCCAAGATAGATCAACTGGTGGATGCCACAGCGGGGTATCGGCGAATGAGTTTCCTGGATGCATATCGGGGATATCACCAGATAGCTATGCACGCGCCGGACCAAGAGAAAACGTCCTTCATTACTCCCCGCGGACTCTTCTGCTATAAAGTGATGCCATTCGGCTTAAGAAATGCAGGGGCGACTTATCAGCGTTTGGCAACCCTCATGTTCAAGGAGTTGCTCGGGAAAAGCATGGAGGTCTACATCGATGACATGGTGATCAAAACCAAGGAGGCGGAGTCCCACATCAACGACCTCGGCAAAACCTTCCAGGTATTGAGAAAATACCAGCTCAAGCTCAACGCATCGAAGTGTGCCTTCGGGGTCAGCTCGGGGAAGTTTTTGGGGCATCTGGTTACACGGAGGGGGATAGAAGCTAATCCCGATCAGATTGTCGCCTTGCAAAATTTACAGAGTCCCCGAACTGTGAAGGAAGTTCAAAGACTAACCGGGATGGTGGCAGCCCTCAACAGGTTCATCAGCCGATCCTCCGATCGATGTCGGCCATTCTTCCAGCTGTTGAGAAAACAGTCCAAGTATGCATGGGGGGAAGAATGTGAAAAGGCTTTCCAAGAAATGAAGAACTACTTGGCGAACCCCCCGCTAATCATAACTCCCGAGAAGGGAGATGTGTTGACACTTTATCTGGCAGTATCCGAGCATGCGGTCAGTGCGGTACTATTAAAAAACAAAGATGGTGAGCAGACGCCGGTCTATTATGCGAGCAAGACGCTCCTGGATTCGGAGACAAGATATCTCCCCTTGGAGAAACTGATCCTATCCCTTGTGGTGGCGTCTAGAAAGTTGCAGCACTATTTCCTGGCCCATACGATAGAAGTGCCGACCAAACATCCCATCAGCACCGTCTTGAGAAGAGCGGAACTGTCGGGAAGGGTGGCAACTTGGTCCGTGGAGCTCGGGGAATATGACATCAATTTCCTCCCAAGGACAGCAATAAAAGGACAGGTCCTGGCAGATTTTGTTGCGGAGTTCTCCCACGAACCAGAGGAAATCGTCGCTTCAATCTCAGAGGAGGAAATGCCCGAACAGGGGGAAATAGTTCCCGATCAAACGCCTTATTGGAGGTTGTTTGTTGACGAGTCATCGTGTTCGAGGGGGTCTGGGGTCGGCATCGTGATAGAAGAACCAGATGGGTGTTATTTCGAACAGTCCTTCCGATTGAATTTTAGCGCCTCCAACAATGTCGCCGAGTATGAGGCATTGATACTCGGGCTCAAATGCGCACACAATCTGGGGGCAGAACATGTGGAAGTCTTCTGTGATTCACAACTGGTTCTCAACCAGCTCAGTGGTGAATATGCCACCCGAGATGAGAGGATGGCCGCCTATGCAGGGAGGGCTAAAGCGGAGTTATCAAAGTTCAAGAAAACGGTGATGACGCACATCAGCTCAAGACAGAACGACCACGCAGACGCCTTGGCCTGTTTGGCTTCGGCCATACCCAGAGACAAATTCAGGACCATATACGTGGATTCCATCGAGTACCCGAGCATCGACGTCCCCATTGCCGAGAAGGCTTTGGAAATCGATCTCGGCCCAAGTTGGATGGATCCCATCGTCTCTTACCTCACTGGGGGAACCGTCCCCGAAGACAAAAAAGAAGCCCATAAGCTGCGTATCAAAGCAACACGTTTCTGGCTATCACCGAAGCAGGAACTCTATCGTAAGTCTTATACTGGCCCCTATTTAAAATGCGTACACCCAACTCTGGTTCAGAAATTCCTGTATGAGATTCATGAAGGGATATGTGGAAGTCATGCTGGGGGCAGGTCCATAGCCCATCGTGCTATATCACAGGGATATTGGTGGCCGTATATGCAGGAGGACGCGAAGAAATACGTCCAAGTGTGCGAAAAATGCCAGAAGTTTGCCCCGATCTCACATCGACCTGCAGCCGATCTGGCACCACTCACCAGTCCATGGCCCTTTGCTCAATGGGGAATGGATATAGTCGGCCCGCTACCCAAAGCGACCGGGGAGAGGAAGTATCTGTTGGTTGCCACAGATTACTTTACCAAGTGGATAGAGGCCGAACCACTGGCTAAAATCACCGAGAAGAATGTCGAGCGATTCGTCTGGCAGAACATAATCACCAGGTTCGGCATCCCCTACGCCATCGTCTCGGACAACGGAACCCAGTTCCAGGACAAGTTCAAAGCTTTCTGCTCACAGTATCAGATCAAAAACTATTACGCCTCAGTGGCGTATCCGCAATGCAATGGGCAGGCTGAAGCTTCAAACAAGACGATATTGGGAGGAATGAAAAAACGACTAAAGAAAGCCAAGGGAAAGTGGGTGGAAGAATTACCACTCGTTTTATGGGCATACAGGACCACTCCTCGCCGATCTACAGGTGTTACTCCATATTCGCTTGCTTACGGCACTGAGGCTGTCATTCCTCTTGAAGTCGGCATCCCGACTCTCCGAACAGAAGTAATGGAGCAAGGTGGCAATGATCAAGCATTGGCAATAGAACTCGATTTTGCCGAAGAAAAGCGAGATAGGGCCATGATCAGACTCGCCGCCTATCAGTCAACTCTGTCAAGAACGTATAACAAGAAGGTCCATCAGAGGGAATTCAATCTCGGCGACCTAGTCCTACGCAAGGTCATGGGAAACACGAAAGATCCAACTGATGGCAAGCTCGGGGCCAATTGGGAGGGTCCATACAGAGTTATCGGCCGACTCGGGAAGGGTGCCTACAAGTTGCAGGATCTGGGGGATAAAGAAATACCAAGAACTTGGAATGTCTCCAACCTTAAGAAATTTTATCAGTAATTTCTCTATTTCAACACTTGTATTCATTTTCTCAGTAAATGAAAGTTCTAGTTTCAATGTTCAAATCAGATATTCGGCAATTTTGGTTTTATGTTATCCTAGATGTTAGTGTTCAATACTTGAGAAAAGTTTGAACTTCTGAACATGCTTGAGAAAAGTATGTGTTCAGCCGAACAGACTTGAGAAAAGTCTGATCGGCCCCGCGCTCGAGAAAAGTATTAGAATCCAGCATTTTTGAGAAAAATATGTTTGGACCTAAGTACAGGATAAGAAGCTGAACATGCTTGAGAAAGGTTTGCTCGGTTCAATACCTAAGGAAAATTCAATACTTGAGGAGAGTTCTGAATTACCAAACATATTTGAGAAAAGTTCATGTTTTAAAAGAAGAGCTCAGGTTTGTATTAAGACTAGAGATGCTGAAAAGAAGTTCGAATTTCATTCACTCATGTGGATTACAAGAGGAGAATACAAAAGTGGACATAAAAAAGACTTAAAGAAAACAAAAAGAAAATGTGGAAATCCTTCAGACGATCTCCACTTGGTCATCTTGAGCTCGGCCCTCTTCAGCAGCAGGGTCCCCCCCGACAACGTCGACTTCATAGTCCTCGACGGTGAGGTCGGCTTCATTGGTCTTGGTATCGGGGAGGGGCTCTTCTTCATCGGGAAGATCAGACGAGTGGGGAATCTCCTTGAACAGGGCCGAGTCAGCGGCCACATTGCAAGCCCTGAGCGCTGCTCTCCAACCCAACGCCAGGAACTCTTCTTGCAGCTCGGGGATCTGATTGTTGAGGATGTCCTCAGCAGCTTCTTTCATCCCGAGCTTACGAGCCTCTTTTGCTTCTTCGGCATGCTTTGCCGCGAGATCGGTGGCCCTCTTCTTTTCCTCTGCCATCTCGTCGGCATGCTTAGCCTTGACAGCAGTGAGTTCGGCTACAAGATCGGCAGTCTTCTTCCTTTCTTCAGATAGGAAATACTCCGAGGATTTAGCCTGCTTGGCCATCTCTCGGGCCTCCTTCTTGAAATTGTCGGCCTGATCCTGAGCAGTGGAGAACTTCAGTTTGAACTCCCTCACTTCGGCCTCAGCCTTGTCAAGTTTTTCTGCCCGATCCTGAGCCTTCTTCATGCCAAGCATGGATTTCTGGATCGCCTGCAGCATTAACATCAGAGTTATAACAAGCACAAAGGAATTTGCAGAATTTATTACCGAGATAAGAAACTTACAAAAATATTGTGCGCGATCGTCAGCCGAAGCACGGCATGGTCTTCTTCGTCGGCGTAAGGCTCTATGTCCTTCGGCAGCATCAGGGCTTCGGCCAGAGCCATAGTAGTTCCCAGATCTCGGACCGTGTCAGCGGCCGTGATAGGGGTCGTACCATTTATCAGCAAAGGAGGAGGCCAGGTCCCGGCTTTCTCGGGAACCTTTGATTTGCCCTTCTCCTCGGAGGGACCGGCCTGGTGCGCCTTCACCAGTTTCCGCCTCTTCCGGTCGGCATTGGCGGTTTCGGCATCGGAGGAAGGGAGACTCGGCAGCTTCTCGCCCTCGTCTGGCTTCCTCTTAGCCAGGATGATCCCAGAAGGTTTCTTCATCTGCAGGGGAATCGGCACCTTCTTTGCGTCGGTGGGAGTCGGCACGACCCCAGAAACCTTCTTTTCCGACGCGGCAGCAGTCTTCCTCAGCCTTATCATATCCTTCAGGCTCGGCATGTCGGGGTTTGAAGACATGGCTTCGGCGTCTGTGTTTCTCTCTTCTTCGGGAATCAAAGTAATCCGAAGCGGAGACTGCGTCCTTTCAGAAGAAGATGAGGATAAGGATGAGGATGAGGATGAGGATGAGGATGAGGATGATTCGGCCACAGCAGCAACCGTGACTCGGCTGGGCTCCCGGAGATACGGCAAGGGAACACCTTCAGGGACCGCAACCGAAGACGTCTCAGCTACCACCTCGGCAACGAACTTCTTCTCTTTGATATAACCCTTGTAAGACGGGTTATATCGCAGCAGTACTTCGGCAGCTCTCGGTTCGGCTTGGCCTTCAACGCCTTTGTACCGAAGAACTTTTTTCAGATCCTCTGGATGTGTAGCCTGCGAAGTCCGACCGCGATTTGCGTTTGAAGCTGCACACGAATAAACCGACACAGTTAGAAACATGAGATCGGCAAAGCTGAAGAAATCAAAACAAAAGAGAATGGGGGACTAACGGGGTTTCCCGAATCTGCGGGGAACAGGGAGCCTCTTGCGCTCGGGTTCATCGGCAGAAAATTCCCAGTTTCCCGAGACGATGAGGAAGTCATCGTCGTTCCCCCTGTTCGAGTCAGGGAGATTGGTCACTATCTTCTCTCGGCCTCTACGCGACTTCAGATACCATCTCTCATCTTTTTTGTACACCATATCATAATTATCGTTTATGTCCCAGAGATCTAAGTTCGTTTGGCACAGCTCGTTCAAACGAACTATGCCCATGACTATACGGTATGAGTTTATAGATATCTGCATAGGATTCAGCCTATAGTAGGACAGAACCCTACGCAGTAAAGGGTGGAGGGGGAACCTAACTCCACCCTCAATAACAGCCATGAGAGGGATGTGGATGGAGTCCTCATCCCGAATCTCAGGATGAGTCTCAGGCTTGTTAATCTCTACATAAACGTCGTCTGGAATTTGGTAATGCCTACGGAACTCTGCTATCCTCGCCGGAGAGGCGAAGTGTTTACGAAAGATCCCCATACTCAGAGAATGAGCGGGGAAGAAAAATGAACAAGAAAGACAAAAAGAAGAGTTCTACAAGGGACAACTTACAAAAGGTGGAAGAAGAACAGTAGAGCAAGGAAAGAAATGAAGAAGACGAAGTTAGGGATTTATAGGGTTCTGCGTGGGTAAATCCGAAGCGTCGCACGCTTTAAACCCCAACCGTCGGATCCATTACTCCTGGACCAATCAGTGAAGCGCGTCTGAGATGCTGAAGCACCACGTCAAAACACGCGCAGAAAAGGCGCGTCGTTCTTATAAAAGGCACGCCCGAGTTACTGAAGCACCAACGGTCACGTCGCATTTATGGCGGACAGAGCACGCCCCCAAAACGTGCCAGACACGGATGGAAATCCCCTATATCGATACAAAGCTCATCATGAATATGCTTTATAGCTTCGGCTACTCTGCCACGTCGGATCGAAGTAACCGAAGCTAGGGGGCAAGGGGAGTCCAGCCGAACAGATTTGAGAAAAGTCTGAGAAGATTCAACACTTGAGAAAAGTTCGCAATCATGCCGAACAGATTTGAGAAAAGTCTGAGAAGATTCAACACTTGAGAAAAGTTTACAATCATGCCGAACAGACTTGAGAAAGGTTTGAGAAGATTCAACACTTGAGAAAAGTTCGCAATCATGCCGAACAGATTTGAGAAAAGTCTGAGAAGATTCAACACTTGAGAAAAGTTCGCAATCATGCCGAACAGATTTGAGAAAAGTCTGAGAAGATTCAACACTTGAGAAAAGTTTACAATCATGCCGAACAGACTTGAGAAAGGTTTGAGAAGATTCAACACTTGAGAAAAGTTCGCAATCATGCCGAACAGATTTGAGAAAAGAAAAGTTCGCAATCATGCCGAACAGATTTGAGAAAAGTCTGAGAAGATTCAACACTTGAGAAAAGTTCGCAATCATGCCGAACAGACTTGAGAAAGGTTTGAGAAAGGTTCAATACTTGAGAAAAGTTTGGACTCCAGAAAACGCTTGAGAAAAGTATGTGTTTAAGCCTAGCTACAGGTTAAACAGCCAACATGACTTGAGAAAGGTCAGAGCCGGTTCGACACTTGAGAAAAGTTAGAACACCCGAACACACTTGAGAAAAGTTAGAAAAGAGTCATCACTTGAGAAAAGTATGAAGTCTGAAATTGATTTAAATAATTTACTACTTGAGAAAGGTATGTAGAATAGATAGAGACAAAAGGAGTCACAACAATTTCATTTAATTCTTGAAGTCGGGTTACATATGAGTTGCAAAAACTCGAGTTACAGAAAAGAGAGAAATAAACAAAATCCTAAGGCGCAACATCGGCAGCCTGAACTATAACTACGTCCTCATCGGCAGACTGAGGTTGAGCAGCAGGGACACCAGCAATGGCAATCTGGCCCGCCTCTCCTTCACCAGCTGCAGCCTGGCCCTCTTCTTCGGCTTCGGGCACCATAACCTCCAGCTGGGTAACAGACGGAACCCTGGAGTACACATCAGAATCGGCCGGAACTAGGGCGGCTTCCAGGGCAGCTTTCCAGCATTTCTTGACGAGATCGGCCTGGAGCTCGGGCAACTGGTTCGCCAAGAAGTCGGCTGCAGCATCCATCATGCCCCTGGAGTAAGAAGTCTTCAGCTCGGCTGCATGCCGATTTTGAAGATCGGTTATCCGATCCTCCAATTGGGAAGACCTCATCTTCTCTGTGTCGAGCCGGGACTGAGCATCTCTAAGCTTGAGATCGGCGTCCTTAACCTTCTGCCGGTTAGAGGCCACCCTCTCTTGAAGTCTGAAGCACAAGGCATTGGCGTTCTTCAGCTCCGACTCCATAGTAGCGTGCCGAGTCTCCAAATCCTGGAAGCGGCTCAGACACAGCATAGATTTTTGCGAAGCCTGTAACAAGATCGGGAAGTCAGAAAGCAGATATGAAATCGCAAGTAAAGGCAACAGAAGAACAGCCAAGACAAAATACTTACGAAAACTTCGTGAGCCATCACAGAACGCATCAAAGTCGGGAGATCGGTGCCTGCGTAAGGCTCGATATCTTTTGGTAACATCAACGCACCCGTCAGGGTTTGCGTGACGGCAAGATCCTGTGCCGTGTCGGCGACAGTGATGGGATCAGTCCCATTTACCAGCAAGGAAGGACGCCATGGGGCAGCCCCCTCAACAGCTTTTGCCTTCTCGGCCGTCTTGCTCTTCTTCGGCAAGTTCGTTGCAGCTGGAACTTCCTGAGGAGGGTCCCTTGTTTTCCGCTTCAGAATCAGCGGAACATCATCTGAAGCCTCGCCAGACGCTGAGGTCGGCGGCATCCTCTGCGAGCTCGGGCCTACCTGAGGGTTTTTCTTCTTCTGTTCCCGAATCATTTCGCGCAAATTCGGAATATTGGGATCTCGTGCCATTGGGTCGGGAATTTGGTCGACTTCCTGGTCGTCTCTTGAGTCCCAGTTACAAGGCGAATCGAAAGAGCTTTGGGCGGAGTCAAACGAGATCGGAAAGTTCCCGACGTCAGCTACCGTCACCGGTTCCAATAGCCGAGCCTCGGAAGGCGGAATGAAGTCCTGAAGATCGGCACCAGCGACGTCGGCGTCCGGGATGGATTTTTTGCTGTATCCCCGGTAGCTCCCAATGTATCCGAGAAGCACTTCGGGTGATCGGGCCCAGCTGCTGCCGAAGGATCCTGTGTATCGGGCGACCTTCCTTATCTCGTCAAGCTTTACCGCCTGCCTGTTTCGGAACTTATTGGCGTTGGTGGCTGCATGATAAGAAGGAAAAAACAGTCAGTATCAAAATATGTTCGGCATCAGAAAGAAAAAGATATGGAATTGAAAGACAAGGTCGGGGTACTAACGGATGACTCCAAACCGGGTCGGGATATGGAACTTGGGTTTTTCAGGCTCATCTCGGCCAATCTCCCAGTTGCCAGCAACGATGAGGAAATCATCGTCGTTACCTCGGCTGGAGTCCGTCAGATAAGTAACCATTCTCTCCTCGTTGGGTCTGTTCTTCAAGTAGTAGGAATTGGGCCCTTTCCTGACCATATCATAGCTAAATCGGATCTCCCGAAGTCCTATGTCGGTTTGGTTCAGTCTATTTAGTTCTACAATGCTATGGATGATCCTATATGTATTGATGGAAATCTGCATCGGATGGAGCCGGTACCAACAAAGCACTTCACGGAGAAGGCGATTGAGTGGAAACCGAACTCCGCCCTCAAGAACCGCCATCAATGGGACGTGAAGGATGTCAGGATCGTTCCCATCCCGGGCGGTATCCGGCTTATTAAGTTCGACGGCAACATCGTTGGGGATGTTGTACCGTCGCCGGAAATTTGCCATTCTTTCCGGTGTATCAACTAGACTCCTAAAAATCCCCATTACAGACAGCAGAAAGGGACGAAAGGTCAAGAAAAAGAGGGAAAACCTAAGGTTCCGATAAAAAAGAACTTACGACAACAGGTGAGTTCTTTCTCTGATGTGAAGACGGCGGAAGTGTGCAGAAGAAAAGTGAAAAAATGAGAAGATTCGAGCATTTATAGGGAAGGGAGTCGAACAGATAAGACCCTAAGCCTCCCCCAGTGAAAACGCTCCACGTATGGGACACTCGCAGGAGGCGCGTGACCTCAAAAGCCGCAAAGCCTGCTGCATGCCCCATCAGACTTTAATGCGACACCAGAGGCTTACGCATGACGGTTCAGAAACCGTCCGATCAAGAATAGCAGAGGACGCCACGAGTGCAGTACGTAGCCTCGACTACTTCGCCAAGTCGGTTCAAAGCAGCCGAAGCTAGGGGGCAATTGACGGGGGTAAAATGTAATTGAGAAATTACCTTTAACTCGCCAGGTTAATTTCAGAGTTCGGCCGAGACCGAATTACATTTCCAGAGGCACGCGCCGATCACGTGAGATAGTGGCCGACACGAGAAGTGCCGATCACGCCCATATTTGGGTAACAGAATCAAGTACAGGGATGCCGACCTGAGAAAGGCGGACTCAAGTATTGCCGACCTGAGAAAGGCGGTCAGGATTACGGGCAGCCCGAGAAAGCGACTGATAACCGTATTTCCAAAAAGGAAACAGAATCATGGATGGGGTAGGATCCTGTGGGATCTTGTCGGATTCAGTTACAGATGTGACTCCCACGTCCCATCAGAGGACACTCCGCCAGAGTGGAGCCCTAAGAGAATTAGGGCATGACTGGAGGCCCAAAGAGGTTTGGGGCCCAAGAAAGTCCAGATAGAGTTAGGGCACCAGGGAAATCTATAAATACACCCTCAGATGACGAATTTGAGGTACGCCTAAATACTCCAGAGTTTTCATTCGCTGATAGAGAATATCAGCTTACAGTTAACTTTTTCCCTGTGAGATTGTGCCTGACTTAATCATCGGAGTGTTCTCCTGCCACAGCGGCAGAGGACTCTTTGACAGATTATTCTTTTGCAGATCACAGGTACACATACTGAGAGAAGCATCATTTCGGCTGGATAGTGAGTCTCTAGCTTTCCGTCCCGATTTTCTAAATCAACCCACTTACAGCAGCTCTTTCTCCTATTTTATGGCATAATAGATTGGGACATCCGGGAGCATCTGTTTTCCGCTCCCTTAGCAATAATAAGTTTATTGGTTGTAAACATTTATCAGGCTCCACTGTTTGTGAGTCTTGTGTTTTTGGGAAACATGTCAAATTGCCATTTTATTCTTCATCTTCTTGCACTTTGATGCCATTTGATATCTTGCATAGTGATTTGTGGACTTCTCCCATTTTAAGCACGGCAGGGCATAGATATTATATTCTTCTCTTGGATGATTACTCTAATTTTTTGTGGACTTTTCCCATTGGCAAAAAATCCCAAGTATATTCTATTTTTTCATCCTTTAGTGCTTTAGTTAAGACACAATTTGAGAAGAATATCAAATGTTTTCAATGTGACAATGGGAGGGAATTCGATAATGAACCATTCAAAATCTTCTGCAACAACAATGGTCTTATTTTTCGTTTCTCATGCCCCCACACCTCTCCCCAAAATGGAAAAGCCGAACGAAAAATACGAACCATAAATAACTTAATTCGTACCCTCCTTGCTCATGCTTCCATGCCCCCCTCTTTTTGGCATCATGCTCTTGCATTGGCCACATATCTCTTGAACATTCTTCCAAACAAGTCTCTCAAACACCAGTCCCCGACTCAAATTCTATATAATCGGGATCCTTCTTATACACATTTGCGAGTTTTTGGGTGTTTATGCTACCCTCTACATCCTTCCACCACTATACATAAACTTCAACCCTGTTCAACCCCGTGTGTGTTCTTGGGTTACCCATCTAATCATAGAGGATATAAATGTTACGATTTGTCAAGCTGAAAAATAATCATTTCTAGGCACGTCACATTTGATGAGTCCCAATTCCCTTTTGCCAAGCTGATTACCCCTTCTCCAAATTCATATGATTTCTTAAATGATGGATTAAATCCTCTTTTTATCCATCATTTGCAACACCAGCCTCTGCCAAGCCCACAGTCGGCTGTCCCAGGCCCACTCCAGCCCATGGCATTACCACCAACCCAGCAGTCACCTAACCCCCAGCAGGCCCTGCCCACACCAGCACCGCCCACTCCAGCAACCACACGGACCATGACAACTCGTGCTATGCACGGTATTTTCAAACCAAAATGACAATATAATTTGTCGACTTCAGTTGCCCCATCACCTCTTCCTCGTAACCCGAACACTGCCCTGTCTGATCCGAATTGGAAAGCTGCCATGTTCGACGAATATAATGCTCTTATTAAAAATAAGACGTGGGATCTAGTACCCCGTCCTACTGATGTTAATATTATTCGTTCTATGTGGATTTTTCGGCATAAAAAGAAATTTGATGGTTCTTTTGAGAGGCATAAAGCCCGTCTTGTAGGTGATGGCAGGTCTCAAAAAGTTGGTGTGGATTGTGATGAAACTTTCAGCCCGGTGGTGAAACCGGCAACCATTCGGACTGTTCTTAGCATTGCTTTGTCTAAATCATGGCCCATTCATCAGCTGGATGTTAAAAATGCTTTCTTACATGGTCAGCTTCATGAAACCGTTTATATGCATCAGCCTATGGGATTCAGGGATCTCGTTCATCCCGACTATGTGTGTCTTTTGAAGAAATCACTATATGGACTGAAACAGGCTCCCCGTGCATGGTATCAACGGTTTGCTAATTTTGTATCCTCCATTGGTTTCTCACATAGCAAATCTGATCATTCCCTATTTATCTATCGCAAGGGAAATGACATGGCATACATTCTATTATATGTTGACGATATCATCCTCACTACCTCTTCGGACATTCTTCATAAATCTATAATGTCACTTCTTGCTTCTAAATTTGCTATGAAGGATTTGGGCCCTCTGAGCTATTTTTTGGGCATAGCAGTTACGAGACATGCAGGTGGTCTATTTCTTTGTCAAAGAAAGTATGCTGAGGAGATTATCGAACGAGCCGACATGATCTCTTGCAAATCGGCTCCAACACCGGTTGATACTAAGTCTAAGCTTAGTGTTTCTTCGGGTTCTCCATATGACAACCCCACTCACTATCGCAGTTTAGCAGGAGCATTGCAGTATCTTACTTTCACGAGACCAGATATATCCTATGCTGTGCAACAAATATGTTTACATATGCATGACCCGAAGGATGACCATATGAATGCTCTCAAAAGAATTCTGCGATATGTGCAAGGTACTCTTGATTTTGGCTTGCATCTATACAAGTCCTCCCTTTCTGGTCTCACATCATACACTGATGCTGATTGGGGTGGATGTCCTGACACTAGACGTTCCACATCCGGTTATTGCGTTTTTCTCGGAGATAACCTGCTTTCTTGGTCCTCTAAACGACAACCTACTTTGTCTCGGTCCAGTGCTGAAGCCGAGTATAGAGGGGTAGCAAATGTTGTCTCAGAATCTTGTTGGATCCTTAATCTCCTTTTAGAACTTCACTGTCCGATCCCCAAAGCAACATTGGTATACTGTGACAATATGAGTGCGATATATCTCTCCGGAAATCCAGTTCAACATCAGCGCACTAAACACATTGAAATGGATATTCATTTTGTACGTGAGAAAGTTGCTCGTGGCCAAGCTCGCATCCTTCATGTCCCTTCTCGTTATCAAATTGCCGACATTTTTACTAAAGGGCTTCCGCGCATACTCTTTGATGATTTCTGAGCCAGTCTCTGCGTACGGGAACCTCCCGCTTCAACTGCGGGGGTGTGATAGAATATGGAAATATTATTGTATAGTATCTTTTATATTTGGTTAGTCAATATCCTAATTGTATTTAGTTAATTAGTTACCTAGTTTGTAGCCAAACTTGTAGCCTTGATCTAAGCATGTACTCATGTATATTATGCAACAGAATGAATGAGAAATCAGGGAAACAAAACCTTTCAGTCAAGCAACTTTTTGTTGCGTAGCATTGTTCCATTAATTAGATTCTTCACTGGTTGTAGGCCAATGTTGTTTCTTAATGCATGTTTCTTGAGTGTCCCTTACCGAGGTCATTACTTGTCTACCACTTTCGTGCAACGCTGACGATGAATTGTATTCGTTAGCTTATGGCGTGGTGTTGGAAAACTATGACGACTGATTATGGTTCATGCTTAATTTGAAGAAAATTCTTGTTGATAGACATGTATTTGTTTTCAACCAGAATCCATGCTTGATTGCATCCATTACTGATGTGTTGTGATGAGTACAATTCATGGCGTGTACGTCGCGTGAAGGAATTTTTTAGTAAGCTTGTAACATCAAAAGGACTAAGGAGTAACAAGAAAAAAATAATCTTGGATATCTTTACGAACATTGCTTATGCAAGGAAGGGCACTTGTTTGACCAAAATCTTCAAAAAATGTATGGGTTATCACCCATATTGGGTAAATGGGCAGAGGGTAATGGGCCAAAGCACTGGACAAATGCCTTCTTTCCATTTAGGAGATGGTACAAATTTTATACAAGAGTGCTTTAATGCCTGGACATTGCCTAAAAGAGACCTTGATATTGTTCAATTTACGAAGGGCCACGTATGCGGGACAAATGCTTTGCTCCTTAGGAAACACATGGAGGCAAGTAAATGGCATCCCAAATCGGTTCGTTCAAATATTGAGAAAAAAATAAAGGTATCCAAATTCAAGTCCCGTAGTTTCAGTTGCCGAGCAACATCACTCATAGAGTATATTGTGTATGAAGGTGATATGAAATCTTATGCTGTTAAGCTATACCTGTTGTACTGCAATTGCATGGCTTGACAAATGTTGGGAATCCCATGCCCACATGTTGTGCGTGCAATATAAGGATTTAAATATAATGTATATGATCTGAGTCCGTGCTCAAAGTGGAGACTCAGTCAATGATATATCAGACTATCATGTCACCTGTTGCATTCCATGGCATGCCATTGTCGATGGATATGGTGTTGTTTGCAACAGAAACTAATGGCGATGGTGCAACAACGAATGTGGATACCAGTACTAGTACAACGGCAACAACATCGACTCCATTGCTAGTGCCTTGTACGAAGAGACCACCTGGTAGGCCACGTAAAAAGAGGATTAAGTCTCAATACCAAGGTAAGCAAATTATTTTCTGTGATTGTTGTCGAGAACACAGTTGAAGTCTTGCAAATCGTCCCTGCCCTTTTGAGTATTTTGGCTACAATTTAAGGTTCATTATATGTTTCATGTTCCGCTCCGTTTTTTTGGGTAGTTTTATATGTGCACGTAATGTTGTTGCATGCACACAGTTTTACCCTTGCCAAAATAGACGGGCATTGACGTTTTACATTTATTGTAAGTCTGTATTGGTTTGTTCTGTCATTTGAATTATTATTTGTTTATGCGTTATGAAAATTGAATCTAATCTGTGAACATATGCAACAAGTTATGATGTTGCCCCTGGGAATGAAGGAATGATTTATTGTGTGTAGCGCTCCAAATTTTGAAACGTTAATAATTAAATCTTTTTAATCTCCATTAATTAATCAAAATGTGAACTAAAAATATTTCCATTTATTTATTAATGAAACTTGAAGTAAATAACATAGTTGCAGAGTTTGGCAATAAATGACGGACATGCCCTTCTTAGGTTTACATCTGAATTTTAAGAAAATTAACAAACAGGGCTAAGTTCAATGAATTGCGTGTGTCACGCCATCGGTAGTGTTGAGCACACTTTAATACTTATTTATTTACTTTCACATGTATATTTTGCATTCATTCATACTATAAGTTCAATGAATTGCATGATGTTGCATGAAAGGTTGCTGTTTTTCCATTTCATGTTTTCTCAAGTAAAATGAGTGAAATTGAGAGCTATCGGTAAGTCTTGAGATCCGAAATCGAAGTGCAAAGTCTTATGTGGTCCAAGGGAGAAATTATGGAAGCTCAGAATGAAATAGAAGTTAGAAGTAAAGGTTGAAATTTTGGACCAAAAGCGGACAGAATGTTTTCCTATCGGTAGGTCATCACTTCCTATCGGTAGGTCCCCGTTTGAAAACCCAAAAAAATACACTTCCTATCGGTAGGTCCACTGTTGAGATTAAAAAAAAAGCTTATCCTACCAATAGGACGCAGTCTGACGCACAATTAATGCAGTTTTTCACATTTTGTGATATAGCACCCTTTGGGATATTTGTTTCTACAACTTTTATTATGCAAGAGGAGTGTAGGGAGTTTTTTGAGTTTTTTTTTGGTCCCCTTTTGACTTATATTGGCATGTGTATGGGAGAATGAGCGGGATCTCATACCATTAGACATAGTTTTATTTTTGAAAGCACATCTAACACTTGGAGAGTTTCTCTCTCTAAGTTTTCTTTGGTTCTTCATATTTTCTCCTGAAATTCTTGAACAAGTTAGTAAAACATTTATCTTATGAAGTAAGTAATATAAGTTTGATTTTGATTACCCCCTTAGTTTTCCAGTAAGAAGTCAGAATCTTGTTTATTGATTTTGTGTGTTATTTTTCATAAATTTTTTGAGCTTCGTTGGTAAGTTTGATACACGCTACTTTAGTTCTAGTTATGTTTAGTTTGTATTCCTTTATCCCTTTTGTCTTTGTTAAAAGTATGAGTAGCTAAGTTTATTTAAGCTAGATCTAAGGAAGAAGTTCCTCCAAAAACTAATATTTGCTAATATTTCCTAAGAACTTTTCAAGTTAATTTGTTGATAGATTCAATGAGTTATTTTTTTAGAAACAAAAAGAAAGTGTTAAAATTTTGCTTAGTTATTGTCATAGTGTAGTATATCTAATACTTAAATATTAAACTTTGACCTAGATTGGCGCCCTAAAGATATACTTTTGTCGCCTGATTATTGGTAGCTTCTGGCTCCACCTGCTCAGTTGGATCCTCTACCTGCACGTCTACATATGGAATGAAACGCCAGGGCTACAATTACACCGATGAGTAATAAAACTCAATAAAAGGGGTTATCCAAAAACCAGATCCAAAGGTAATAACACAACAAATAGGATATATGATATATCAACAAGATACAGGAAATTAATTAACAGTAATAATATCAATATAATAGATGTTGATACACATAAAACAATAAAGTAACACATATGTGATTTAAGCTCTTTTTCTTCTTTTAATAGGAACGACGCCCAATGAGACTCCAATCCACATGGAACATGGCATGACGACTATTGGGACTCTAATCCATGGAGCAAGCATGTGGGACTCTAACCCATTAACTCATCTCGGGACTCAATACCCGAATATAAGTGAATATGAGACTCTCACCTAAAAAATTCACCTCGAAACTCCAACCCAAAAATAGAATGGGTTTGGGGACTACAAACCACAAATACCATCTCGGGACTCCAACCCAAAAATTCAACGAACAGCACAACGACTGTAATCAATTTATTCCCACTTTTACCATTTGTTGTAGGCTTTAATATCACTATTATGATTTCAACAATAATTACAACATCATAGCTAAGCAAGATTTATGAACACAAAACGATTCCAAAGGCTTGTCTTATGATGTTCTAGCTCACACGATATCCCACGGGGACCCGTGGTCATAAACATAGTGTATGTATGCTTGTGCGAGGTGTATATGTATTCTGGTTATGAATAAACAATCTGAAACTTGACTCGTGGGCTCAATTTACATTATGAAAGTTCTGTTAACCTTTTTGGATTTTATCAGGCCGCTCGAGTGCCCAGAGTTCGCTTGTGTGAGCCTCTGATTTTTCAAATTCTAGTCAAACCTTGACTTTTTAAAACACGTGTCAACCTTTGAAATTTTAGGAGGTTGCTCGAGTGGTTAGAGCTTTCTCAAGTAGCCTTCGTTAATTCCAGATCTGAGGGTTTCTGATTTCCCGCAATTTCATACTCGAACAGAAACTCAAACTCACAAATTAAATCCCTAAATCATGCGATAACATTGTAAAATGAATTCCTAAGAGTTGAAGATAACCAAACCTACCTCGATTGATCGAAAAAACCATGAAGATTGGCTATGGATTTGAACGAGCAAGACCTTCCCTCAAGATTACACCAGTTGTACGATGTCGATGGAAGGCATACTTACTCCCCTACTGCCTTGGACCAGTAGTCGTTACTAATTGTTACATGAGACGATAATAGCTGAATGTTTGAAAAGGTTTTGAGCAGTTCGTGGGACGTATTGTGCCATCTTCTTGGGTACAATGCAAGAAGTCTTTTGATGAGAAACAAATCATATTCCCTTGTGAAGATTTGGACTTCACCATCTTGAACACCTACACAGAGACAACCGATAACTAATTCATTATGAATATAACTATCCAATGCATCAATAAATTAGATAGTGTCTTGACATTTTAAAAACTCCCTTTTTATATAGATTTGAATGCATGGGTAGTGAATATATTTTCCTGAATATGGGTGAATCAAGTGTTTTTGTATTAGAAACCAAAGGGGCAGTGTCTGTACTTTACCCATGTATCTATGTTCCAAAACGCACACAAAGGCGGAGCACATGAAAACTCCAAGATACCTGCTCTTCTCCGAAAAGAAGGTGCTAGCTTTCCAGGCTGAATCTCCAAATTGTGCTCGCAGAAACGAAATGTAGGTCTCTGCCCAGTAGTAGATACGCCTCCACACCTGCGTATATATATATATATTCATTATCAGAGAGCAGCATAAAGATTTCGGAATTGGGTTTGTTGGGGATCATCCAATGGAAGGGTTTAGTGCGGAAGATCTGTCAAAAATCGGAGGAATCGCCACCGTATCGCTTCTGCATTCGTTCATTCCCACCCACTGGCTTCCCTTCTCAATTGTCGGACGTGCACAAAAATGGACCCTCTCCCGAACCCTTCTTGTCAGTAAGTCCCCCCCCTTCTCTCTCTCTCTCTCTCTACACGTGCTTGTGCATTTTATATCTTTGATCTCGTTGATCTTGTGCATTGAAATGCTGTTGTTTGCTCGGATTTAAGAGGAGGCAGATGGGGAAACAAGTTTGCATTTTTCACACCGTATGTACTGGTGGTTCCGGGAAAACAGAAAATAAAGGTCGGATCTATTTGCTTCGGTGTTTCGAGGATCGGTTCTAGTCTGCTTTAGATTGTTGTTTGTAAAGAATCTACTGACTCAGTTGATTCAATCACACGAACACTGACTTGAGAAGAAGTCAACCAACTGATCACCTAACTGAAATGCTAATAGAGGTTTGTGATTTCTTATCAAATTCAAGACTAGTGTGCCATCCTAACAGCCCCGCAAACTAATGGGGGTTGAGGTAGCCACTAGTTTGAAAGTAAGCAGCTGAAACCTTGCAATAGAAAGAGGTTAGTGAGTAAATCTGCCACTTGATCCTGTGTACCAATCTAATGAATGCCTAGCTGCTTGGAGAGAATCTTTCCTCTGATGAAGTGATGATGGACTTCTATATGTGTTGTTCTGGCATGAAAATGGATAGAAGCAAGGGCTCTATAGCTGACAGATTATCACAAAATATCCATAGGAGCAGCTGATAGAGAAACACAGAAATCTGTAAGCAATTGTTGCAACCAAATCATATAAAGATCATGACTTCTATACTCAACCTGAGCACTGGAACGTGCACCAATATGTTGCTTCTTGGCACTCCGACTCTTGGTCAGAGAGAAAATTCAAAAATCAGAGCTTGATTTTCTATCCAACGGATCACCAGCCCAGTCAACATCTCAAGTGCTATGAGAGAATTAGGACTGGGAGTAAAACATAAGGCTGGACCAAGAGAAGGTTTGGTAGATGCTGTAGAAAAACATGGCTTACTATCAGAGTAGAATTTTGTCTAGAGAATGGAAAAAATTTGGTCACTATGCTCCTAGAAATTTGTTTTGCATGAATAGTTTGAAAGCAATATTTTTATTCAATGTGTATGACTTAAAAGAGTAAGTTCTAATTTTTTTTAATCTATAGAAGCCTACTCCAATCTTACCACAATTAGGCATGTGGCATATCACAGTTCTGTCTTCATTCTTGTTCTTCGTACCGGTATGATTCGTGTTTGAGGTAATGTGGCCATACCAAAATTATGCTTATTTACCTCATTTGTATCCCAACAATATATAAATGGTAGTAATCTAAATATTTTTTTGGTACTTTAGGCTGAAAGTGATCGAGGCCAAGCTCGTCGATTTTCAATTGTGATGGTGGACTGAAGCTGATTTTTAGATTTAGGAAATAGCAGCATTCTATCTTCCCATAGAAAATGGTCAAACCAAATGGGGCAGGCCTAGTTGGCTAGGAAGTTGCACTTATTTAGGAAGCCATTCAAGTCTTGCAAAAGGCAGACTTCCCTGTCTTTGGTCTCCCAACATTCCCAATAAACACAGGACTCAAATATGTGCCAATGCCCAATGGTCTCTATGTTAACTTGCTTATGCATCAAGATGTTCTACTCTTTCCGTCATATTTGGGTTCTCAAGGAGATATTTTTAGTTTAGTGTTCTAGTCGGATGCTACTAATTCACTCTTACTTACATGTGAGATTTTGTTTCCTCACCATTATTTGGTGTGTTTACAACTCATCAGGTCTTATAAGTTTTGCCAAGTTTAGCTGTTCTTCTCTCATCATCATTGAGTACGATTATAACTTGATGCTGATATGAGATGCATGATGCACATACTTCATTGCCTGATTTCTTCTCTTGTAGTTTGTAGTTACCTTGTCACTGCTTTTGAAAGTGGTATCAGCTGAAAAGGATAAACTAGTAGTACTGTATTGCCAGGAGGCCAAAAGAAAGGCTGTTTTGAATAGGTTCGGTTGGACTCCATCCTTTGGGATTTATAAGATCTAACTTAATCCCATATCCATTTGCAATCTTAGTTTGGGTTTTACATATCCAAATTATAATAAAGCCCATAAAAGCCACAATTGCAGAATGTGCAGGGAGCCCTTTTGTATTTGTTTGAAATATGCCAAGACATTTGATTTCTCAATTACTAACGGTCCAACTCAGAGGAACTTATTCTAGTCCAGGTTGAGAATTTCCAGCATGATTATGCATGAGTTGTCATTTTTTATTAATGACTTGTTCCATGCAAAACTAATCAATTTACCGTGGCGTTCTTAGATCTTGAACACTTGTTCTTTCCTTTTGGTATGCTTGTTATTTTCTAGGACAAGAATGAGGGATTGGCTTGGGATGGATCGCTAAGTGTCTGGATTAATGGTGTTTCTTGATGTGACATGGTGTAGGTCTAAAGTTGCCCCATAATCCCAAAACTGAGTCTTTTGATGCTAGTTGCAGCTGGACAATTATAAGTTAAAAAGTAGATACAGAATCCATAACTATTTTTCCTTTTGCGGCCAAAACACGAACTTTGATTGTAATTACTGAAATGTTGGGTTTTAGATTACCACTGAGGAAGGAAATTGTAAATCTTGGAAGTAGTTTCGGTAAGATCTAGAAGATAGTGGTTCTCATTCTGGCCCATGCTTACTAATAATTTAAGGTTTGTCATGCAGCCGCATTTGGAGCAGTTTTGCATGTGTTATCCACTTCGCTTCTTGGTATAACGGCAATCACCATATCAAATACCATTGCCGGCGAGGAAACTGTGCATAAACTTGCTTCATTGTTGCTTGTAATTCTTGGTGGTAGTTATGTTTTGCTGTTCCTATCTGGAAAGGGTGGCCATAGCCATTCCCACAACCAACCAATGGAGAAAATGGCTGTGGCTGGGCTTGTTCTGGTTCCTGCATTATCTCCTTGTGCCACCACTCTTCCGGTGTTTCTTGCTGTTGGGAACTCATCCTCCATGATGGTGCTTGCTATCATCGTCCTACTATTCAGGTACTTCTGCCAATATAATCGACGTTACAATGCTTGTGTTTTCTGCTCGACTTAAAATTTTGTATAATTCATCGAGGTGATGAGCAGTTCAAGGCAACTAAACTTTTTTAATATAACAGATAAAAAACGAACCGCGACACATATGCGGCCCTCACTATTGTATAATGCAAAGTTGACTTGTGTCGAGGCATATAGAGGGGTTTGTGGAAGAAAAGAAAAAGAAAGGGAGGGATTTGTGAAGTGTTGTTGTTTTCCTCCTTTCTCTCTCTCTGTTTACCCTCTCCTTTTCTATTCCTTTTGCAAATCGCACAATCTATCCACTTTGCATACGCATCCTAACAATCAATTGAAATTTGACACAAATCGGTCATATTTGGTTTATAGTACCATAACGGTAATGACATCGCTGGTGGCTCTCTCATTCTATGGTGCAAGCCAAATCAAGTTTCACTGGGTGGAGCGCTACGACAAGCTTCTAGTGGGCTCAGTGCTGTGTTTAGTTGGTATTTTGACCCTTCTTTTTCATGATCACGAAGGACACGTGAATTCTTCTACCACCGGGGAGCATTTGCACAGGAAACTCATTTCTCTATGAGGATATATATGCTTATGAATCATATAAGGTTTGCTTTGGCAGATTTACTGTTTGCAGTGCTTGTTTGTTTGGATCGAGGAATTAGATTTTAACTTTGATGACAATTTGCCACTGATGAAGCAAAGAAAATGTGTATTGTGTTGAATATTTGATTATATTTTTTGGTTTTTGAAACTTGTTTCCTACTTTCTGTTGCCCTATTTTGTTTCGTCAATCTTGAACACACCCCCAAATAACAAGGAGTAAGTTGATTCTCTCTCTCTCTCTCTCTCTCTTTGAGGTTGGGGATACAGAGTGATATTTATGTGTTGTTCTGTCATAAAGCGATTGAACAGTTTCTTCAAAAATTATCGAGAAAGGAATTACATTATTTTATTCGCACTGCACACGCACTATAGGAAACGGCACTACGACTTCCCCCAATACCCTTTAGATCACTATAAACAAAAAAATTGTCTTGTCAAAATTTAGCAAGGAAACTTTCGTGGAATAGAATTTTAGACAAATAAGAAAAGCAATCTGCTACTTTCTTCTAGTGACTTTTTCTCCTCAAGGTGGCATGGAAAATTCTTAAGAGTTGAAGTATTCAAATAGTATGACTGAGTTTCTTGAATGTTGCAAATTGCCAATATTTTAAGAAATAAAATCTATGGGGAGATGAATAAATCTGGATCGCTGAATGAAGTCCGAGCTCATGTTTTAGTCCAATCATGAACAGAACTGTAGACAATTTGCTTGGCATATTTATCCATAGGTTTGTTACAGACCCGATTAAGCCTAGTTGATTCAAGATCAGGTAGAATTAGGTCGGGTCATCAACATTCGTACAATATTGTAGGTCTATTTTTTATTATAGATAATCAACTTGTTTCCTAAATATGATGGATCATAGATATCAAAAATGTAAATTTTTGGCTTGCTTTATAGGATGTGACAAAGAAGTGACAATTAATGTTTTCTTTACAAAGCTCCAAGACATAATAGTACCACTACATGTGAATATGTGTGTGTGTGTGAGAGAGAGAGAGAGAGAGAGAGAGAGAGAGAGAGAGAGAGAGAGAGAGTTTTACATGAAATAGGTAGATAACCAATATTTGGGTATCCAAGTAATTTATTTGAATAGAATATGCTCATATTAATGTACCTCGAGATAACATAAGATACATTTAACTCAATTTTAGTGTCTGAGTTAAAATGACTTGTTATCCAGTCAATAGATTGAGTGAAGTGATAATTCAATATTTGGGGCATGAGCAATCAACAAGGTATATAAAGACATTACTGATTATACTTGTAACGTTCCAATTTTTGAACACATTAATAAAATAGTTTTTAAAATTCATGTGTTTATATTTCATTATAAAATGGAGAAAGAACAAGCTTGGATTAAAAAATATTAAATACGAAAGTAAAGTCTCGACAGAAGGTGATTTCTATTTCAAAATATCTTTCAAAAGGAAATATAGAGCAACTAGACTACATGAACCAAGGCTCGGTGAAATCTTCATCCACGGTGTTGATGTCAATCGGGTAGCCCGGGTCTTCGGACCCGCCTTTGATACCTGACGCGAAATGCTAGTGAAAAAAATAGTACCATGAACTACCAAGCTTAATAAACAATCCTACCGTTACCTAATTCAACTATATGATAGATATGATGATGCATAGTTTAAAAGAAAACAATAACACATAGGTGCGGAAAGTAATGAGATTCAGGTTAGTGCAATATTGTGTCAAATTATGTAAGTCAAATATCAATCTCAAGTTGTTAACAACAAAACATAACGTCAAAATTATTATTTGATCGTGCTAAGTACCACGTCATTGGTAAGTCATCAATATCATTATCTCAATATATTCATAATGTTCCTGCTCGCTACGATTCCAATCCCTATGTTTCGACTACTAAACTAAATGTTAGCTTTTTCTATATTTTTGGATGTTTTGTCTTAAATAATGGAAAAGATAACTTGGAAAAATTCAATTCAAAGTCTGATGAAGCTATTTTTCTTGGATATTCAATAAATAATGAAGCTTTTTGTGTTTTTAATAAATGTACTTTACTTGTTGGAGAATATGTCCATGTTGCTTTTGATGAATCTAATGTTCTTCCTCAAGAGATTGTGAGTGATGATGATGTAGAAAGAGAACAAGTAAGTCGATCCCTTGACATAACAACATCAAAAGATGAAACCTCCAGCTTGGTCTAACCAATAGAGGATAACCAGGAATAAGGCGGCGACAATAGCAATCTTCCAAAAGAATAGGAAGAAAGCTAGGTTTAGTTGCACAAGGCTATAATCAAGAAGAAATAACTAGTTTCGACGAGACATCATCTCTTCCATCAATCTAT
The DNA here is from genome assembly GCA_019985065.2 of Arctostaphylos glauca. Taxonomy (NCBI): domain Eukaryota; kingdom Viridiplantae; phylum Streptophyta; class Magnoliopsida; order Ericales; family Ericaceae; genus Arctostaphylos; species Arctostaphylos glauca. The sequence continues at coordinate 9,586,114 of JAHSPW020000001.1, read as the reverse complement.
CTTTCAAATCCTTTATGCAATCTTCAAAATAAATAATTCCCAAATTGATTTAAGCCCTAACATTGAAAATTAGGTTTCTTTTCTCAAAATCTCTACATTTTTGAAACATGGTTCCTAGCAAGAGTCCCACCAAACGTCCTAAAAACGAAGCATCTTCATCATCCAACCCTCACCTTTTTGATTCAACTAAATTTAGGTCATATGCCATCACAAAAAACATGGACCAAATATGTTTCACGCTCCATTATCACGGGTAGAAATGTTCCACATGCACCAAAACTTGTTGATGTAATACTTAGACCTTTACAAATCATGGGTTGGGGATATTCTCTTCCACTTCCCACACGATACTATCAATCCCTTGTTAGTCTCTACTTCCCACATGATACTATCAATCCCTTGTTAATCTCTTTTATTGCAACTTGGCCATTACATACGATGACAACAATGAGGATGAGTTTTCTAGGCACGTGATACTCAACTCCTTTGTCAATGGTGTTTCAACAGTCCTTGATGTTGAATATCTTTCACTCATTCTCAACATTCCACAAGACAAAAACACACACCACTTTTCTAATGACGTAGCCATTAGTGATTTTACCCACATTGGTAACATGCTTCGCCAAATCACTATTTGCCGATTGGTTCGAGATGGGATTGTTTGATCCAATCTTAAACCCAACCTACATTTTTTTCATCAATTTCTCAATGCCAATGTTGTCTCCAAAAAGAAACATTTCCAAGATGTTTCACCCCTGCAATGTTATATTCTCTATTGTCTGAAAACATCCACTCCATTTAATCTAGCTCACATCATTCTTCGTGAGATGGTTTTGATTACTTTTTCTTGAAACAAAAGTTTATCTTCTGATGTCCTTTTTACCAAGGTTTTTGAAGTAAATAGTGTTCCACTTCCCGAGGATAGTAGCCAGATTGAGGGTCCTTTCACTAGTACTGTTTTCACTCACAGGTCTAAGATAGTAGTCCAACTTGTTTTTGATTCAGAGGAGGAGAATGAGGAGGCGAAAGATGAGGACTGGGATTGGAATAAGGAGAGTGGGGATGACGAGGACGATGCCACTATTCCACCACCATATTACCATGCACCTTCTTCCTACTAGATTTGCCATCCTACTACCAATAACCACATTCATACTATCAGCAGCCACATGCTTACTACACTCAGCCACCGGTTTACTTTCAGCAGGCACGAGCCTATTGGATTGAGCTTATGGGTTGTTTTGACTAGCTAATTATATAACAGACTAGTGTTTTTTATCAGGTCTCCAGTATTATCGAAAACCAAACCAATCTTTCCTAACAAGTGACAGACAATTTCTTTAATTTTAATACTAGGATGGACCATATTAAGATGGATGTGCATGATCTTCGTGAGCTTTATCATCGCAAGTTCCCACCATAGGATCCTCCTGAGCAGTGGTTACTCCTGTATGCCTCCTTTGTTTTTTATAAGGCCATGGGGGAAGAGATATGTATATCATGAGTTAGGAGCGTTAGACATTAGCATTCGGAGCATCTTTGAGAGATATCGTACTCGTGCTTACTCTATTTTGTTTTATGCTCTAGATTTCAGTAGTTGCTTGTTGATGACTTTTGACTTGTTGATGACTCTACTCTTGATTTACGACTTCCTGTTTATATAAGTAACTTTATGCTTATATTAGCATTTTTCTTTTTTAGCATGTTAAGATTTAATCCAACGAGCTTATAAACCTATCTTGATTGCTAAGTATCTGATTTCGGTTATTAATAGACACATTGTTGATGAAACTCTGATAGACATCATTTGTTTGATTATGTTGTTGAGTTTATGAACAAGATGAATATAGATTATTGATGAGATTCTGAACAAATAGAATATGATCACATGTGCAATATTGGTGGCATTTTGTTCATGTTTTGAATACGTCATATTCATGCATCACATGAGTTATGCATTCAAAGATAACATATTCATTCATGATAAGATGCATACATTGAGGGAGAACAAATTTAAAAAGCCTATATTAATGAAAATTCATTTTAAATCCATGTATATGTGTGTCATCATAAAAAGAGAGAGATTGTTAGAAATAATGCTTTAACAATGTATTCGATGATTTCTTGGTTAAAATTGAATTTTAGAGAAATTGGATTATCATTGAATTTTATCAATGAATCATATGTTGTTAGTTATCCCGAATTAAAATATGCAATTATTTTAGACTTGATCTTACATATGCATTGAAAGGACATTATTGATCATAATTGCATGTCACTTTGACTTGTATCTATTTGCCTTGAATAAATCATCCCAAGTCATGTTTTGTAGGGGGTAGTTGATAGGTCCTGAACAATTAGTCGGCCGGTCAGGCGATTGACTGGTTCTGTCAAGCAATTGACCGATCGTTGTTTCAACCGAGATTTTTTACTTTTGTTTTGCAAGATTTTGAAATGATTGAACCTTACCGAATTGATTATAAATGTTTGAAATTATATTTTATGGAAGGTTGTAGAAGATTGAGGAAGATTTGATTGAGAAGAGACTCTTTCAAGATTTCTTAAAGTTAAAAAATTTGACGTTATAATTTCTTTGCGCCTACATATATTTTCCTTCTGCATATCAAAGAAACATGTGAAGAAATATAATGCTCTACAATAGTGATTAATTGCATCCTCTGCAAATTTGAGTTCATCTCATCGATGTACACTTATATTTATATTTTTATGAGTTGATTATTTGTACCTTAAGGGAGATCAACATTGTTCACCATGTTCTCCAAAATTCATTTGCCGTAGTTTGAAAGTTTTCGGGTTGCACACCTAATTGTTTAAGTTTGGGAGAAAGGAGCTCCCCTTTATGTTAGGGTTAGGGGGGCACTTTCTTGTAGGGGTAGGAGTGGAAAGGTCTGAGAGAGCGCTTCAAGAAAGAATCGTGTGGCGCAGTGAAAGGTTTTTCGTTCGCTGCTAAGCAATACTACTACTACTCTCCGCCCGACTTGATAGAATAGATAAACTTTATTTGTTAGGGCGGGAAGCATTCGCCCCCCCGGCTGGGAGGCATCTACCTCATCCCAAATCCATCCACACAACCCTCCAAAGTTTCAATCCCTGCACTTGAGTAACCATATTGAACGTTGCTTGCATAGACAACAGTGCTTATCAGAGTCGATAGCGGTTAGTTAGCTCTTCGGGAAAGCTTACAAGGCATAAGTGTTGTTGTATAGGTTTGATCGGCACCCAAAGTTGCTCGAGATTTGTTTAATGGAATGTGACTCCTAGAGCAGTGGATTAAGCTGAGTAGTGAACAAGCTCAGATTGAACCATTATAAATCCCTTCGTGTTCTCTTTCTCTCCCACTTTACACAATTTATTTATTTATAATTGATTTATTTCCACATTAATTTTTTATTAACCAAACAAATGTATGAAACTCAATCAGCCTCCTCTCTCCTCTTGGGTTATCACCCGAGTAACAATGTACTTGTTCAACATATTTCAATTTTATTACTAGTAATCTATCTATATACACAACTCTAATGCACAGATCCAGATACAGATATGTTTGAAACTGTTCGATGTATGTAGGACTCATATTATTTTAGAAGACAAAAGATTTATCGGACATGTTTGAACATATCTGTATTTAGATTTGTGCATTAGAGCACAATGTAATTTTTTTCTTTCATTTCTTTGAATAACTCAACGTAAAATTAAGAATGATAATTCGAACTCTATTATATTTCTCATTCCATTTCATTTAAGTTTTCGTTTCGTTCCAATGTTAATTGCAACAAATCATATATAACATAACATTAACAAATTACTTTTACCTATAAAAATTGGTAGAGTAATCACAGAATATGATTTATTACACAAAAGTTGTGCTGACACTTACATGATATATCTTTAACCAACCCAATCTACAAAAGCACGAGGACAATGAGGAAATTTTAAATAAAACCCATACTATCAAGCAGATTTGGGGCTTTCGTACATTGCTCTTGTAGCGTGCGTGTAACATGGATAAAACGATATAAGTTCTAAAAATTAGTCTTGTTAACTTCATACATTTTGATAACATCTTCACGAGTAGGTCAAAACAAGGAAATTTCAAGAAAAAATGATAAAATTACGGCGTTTTACTTGTATTACGCATACTATAAAATGTTGCATTTCAACTCCCGAATCCCAAGCAAGCACCGAGCCGTGTGGAGTACTATCTTTTTGTGCAATGTTATGCCCAATCAAAACAGGTAAAGATCGATTTGATCGGACAAGATTTCATCTAACATCATGAAAGTAAATTAAATTTTTGCACACAGAGAATTTTTCAATATGTAAAAAAAATAAAAATTGCAGGATCCGAGTAATCATGTTTGTGCTAGCCTGTCTTAAGTCAAAAAAAACATGTACGGAAAGCTGGATCCAGCAGATAATCCCCCTACCATAGTTTCACACTGTTTTTGCAATTATTCGAAATGATCTTTGACGACGTCGCTAAACTATCCACCGTCACGTCACACTTGACCGTAACGGTGATCTTCCACGTAGTAACGGCGCCGAACTTGATCTTAACGGGAGCTTTAACTTTTACCGAAAACGGCACCTTCCTTTGATTCTGTTCAGTTACCAACTCCGAGTGCACAGCGCTAGTTAAGAGTATCTTTGAGCCCTTTAAAGCCGTCTGAATAATCGTTATGTTGTTTGTGGGCTGGTAAAACGCCGGCAGAGCACCGTTACTGAGTTTAACGTCGGAATAATAGACGTTGACGGAGCTTCCCGTTTCGTAGTAGACCCCTATCTTGTTGTTAGGGTTTTGGGCCCTGATGGCAACGTCAAACTCCGGAGCGATCGCAGAACCTGACGAAAGGTTGAAACCTCTCACGGCGATCTCGCTAATGTTGTATTTGGGGGACTCAGGGCGGAAGACGAGGTACAGGACTCCGACGGCGACGGCGAGAAGGAGGATGAGGACGGCGACGAGGAGGAGTGTCCAGCAGAGACAGCGGCAGCAACAGCTCCGACGGGGATTGCGGCGGGCTCGTTTCTGGTAGCCCCGAGCGTTCTCCGGCGGCGGGTAGCGGTATATCTGGTCCTTGGCGATCTGGACGACGTAAGTCCCCGGAGGAGGGATCGGCTTCTCCGGCGTATTCTGGGGTGGTGCTTCGCCTGACGATGGTGGTAGACCACTGGGATGAATTCGATACGCCATTTGTATAGTAGCTCAGCAACTGCCTCTTCCTCCGTGCAATACAGGCGAAAGTTGTGTGTATGTATATATATATATAAGTGGGACAGAGACATGTTTGAAATGAAGCGCCGGGGCTTAGAGGGTGTTCACCGCGTGCCTAAATCAAGCTCTTAAAACGCGTGCATAATTTACGCGGCGAAATTATGGGTCCTCATTAACAAAATCCCAAACAAAAGATGTAAATCTCTTTTGCACGAAAATAAATTTTGAAATTACGCCGTACAGTACAAATTCGTGGTTAAATTATGCCTCCTTCCAAACTCCTCCGTTAATTTTAGAAAATTGTAAAAAAACAAAAATCCAATTTAAAAAACAAAATAATTTTATTCAGTTAAAGGGTGATTTTTTGTTTACTTTTACTGATGAAAATATTTCGAGATAATTTTATTTTTAGGGTTACTTTTAATTTAGTTCTATTTATTAGAGATACCTAGTGTTTCAACCTATATACTTTTGAAAGTTAATTTTTGGTCCTATTTTAAAAAAAATACCCGAATTACCCTCAAAATCTATTTACCCAAATTTCAGCGTTTTTATCACTAAGAAAAAGAGATTGATTCAAACATTTCCTTATTAGTCTAAATTCAGTATATTTCTTAAGTTATAACTACAAAAATATGTACATATTCTTGTATTTTGCGATGGTTAATTTAGTTTATTATTATTGTAAATTCTTTTATAATTCTAAGTGTTTTAAATCTTTAGTGATGGTCAATTTGCATGTTATGGTTAATTTGCATATCACGGACAGTTTATTATATTTTGCTATAGTAACTTACGTGTCATGGTAATATGCATCATTATGATAAATTTTTACAACTCTTGGGCAATGGTCAATTTTTATATGGTAAATTTTTCACACTCACGGACACTTTATTATATTTTGCATATTAACTTACCTATAATGGTATATTTACATCATTATGGTAAATTCCTACAACTATTTGACTATGATCAATTTGCATATGGTAAATTTTTCTCGCTCAAAACTGATACTAGACCATCCCCAGATTATAGTAAATTATTAGAACATGATAAATTTTAGATCATCGCGAAAAGATCCGGCATATCATGTATAATTCACATACTCAAAATGGATACTACAAATCAAAAACGACAAAATAAAAAGATTTTTCACTCACCGTGTAATCCGAACAATCTTCGAAAAAATTCTTTAGGTTTGACGATGAGATATGCGTCCTACCTCCAATCCCTCAGTTTTCGGTGACAAAGAATATAAAAAGTGGCAGTTTTATGTGATACCTGATGAGAAATACAAGAACAGAATGAATCACTAAGATTTTATGAGATTTCGTTTTAAAAAAACCGAAGATATAATAAAGATTCCAGTGAACTATTAAGATTCACTGGAAAATCAAATATTCAGTCGAAGATTCTGGCAAATACAATATTCTGTAGCATAAACATGAAATCTTCCGGCCAATTAATTCCTTTCTCACCGATTAATTTCTTTCTCAGTTAACATTTGTTACCCTATTTAATTCCATAATTCTAGCCAAATTTATTGCTACGATTATAAACATACCAAATCAAGAATAGATGTTCTGATTTAAAAAGGGATAAAAAGGTAAACTAATACTAAAAAATAAGGATAAAAATGTCAAACCATGTAAAAAAGGGATGAAAACATAAGTTGAAAAAGTGTATGAGATTCCATAAAACTAACATTACCAAGTTTTAATATAAATTCATTTGAGGTACAGAGTTTAAGGTATGATATGGTATGAAATTTAGGTAATGTTTTATTTTAGAAATGTTTTACCTAACATTAATAAGGGGGGTTATTAGATTTTCAATTTAAGTAATGAATGAGTCAGTATTTATTTTGATAAGGATGAAATTATAAACTTCTACGTAAAATAGGATTTTCGATTAAAAATTATATCAGTAAGTTTTTGGTATATTTTTTTTTATATCTAACAGGACTTTGCTTTCAATTTTTATTGGTTTATTTTTCAGATGAAAATTAATACTTTTTTGTAACATTATTTTTTATCTCTTTATTCTTACCTGCTTTATTTCTTCCGTTTCTCTCATTCTCTCTTATGGACATAAATTATGAACTTTATATTTCCCAGAATAGATCACATACACAAACATCACAAATGAATGATTTATTTACTGTCTTTTTTCTCACAGATTTTTTTTTTAATATTTGGTTAAATTTGTACCTTGTATTGTAGAATCCGGGTAAATGATTTTTCCATACGAATGATATAAATTAAACAAGTATATGTATTCTATAAATTTATGTTAACGATGTACATACATTGACCCATGCATAGCACGAATTTGATAATAATACCTATACTATCAACCAGATTTGGGGCCACTAAATCCATGTATTGCACGTGTAGTACGAGCAAAACGATATAAGTTCGTCCATTTTATCTGTGAAATTATATCCTTTTGACTTCGGGCATTCTTGTAACAATTCGTGGGTGAAGTCGAAACAAGGTAATTTCAAAACAAAATACGTACAATTACGTCATTTTGTAATCGCTACACGCATGCTACAGAGTGCTGCACTATAAGCCCCGAATCTCAAACAAGCACCACGTGGAATATACTATATTTTTGTACAATCAAAACACGTAAAGATCGATTTGATCGAACATCGTTTAATTTAACATCAAAATCAATATTAACAATGTCTTCGTATGTGAGAAAAAATAGATGAACAAATATAATTTGAACATAAAAAGGTAAAATTATTCCGAATCATGTTTGTGCTATAGCCTGTCTTAAACCTACAAAGTCAAAAGAATTGGAGGAGGATAAGGGTAGCTGGATCCAGCAGATAATCCCCCTACCATAGTTTCACACTGTTTTTGCAATTACTCGAAACGATCTTTGACGACGTCGTTAAACTATCCACCGTCACGTCACACTTGACCGTAACGGTGATCTTCCACGTAGTAACAGCGCCGAACTTGATCTTAACGGGAGCTTTCAGTTTTATCGAGAACGGCACCTTCTTTTGATTCCGTTCAGTTACTAACGCCGAGTGCACGCCGCTAGTTAAGAGTATCTTTGCGCCGTTTAAAGCCGTCTGAATAACCGTTACGTTGTTTGTGGGCTGGTAAAACGCCGGCATAGAACCGTTACTGAGTTTAACGTCGGAATAATAGACGACGACGGAGCTTCCCGTTTCGTAGTAGATCCCTATCTTGTTGTTAGGATTTTGGGCCCTGACGGCAACGTCGAACTCCGGATCGATCGCAGAACCTGACGAAAGGTTGAAACCCCGGACGGCGATCTCGCTGATGCTGTATCTAGGGGACTCAGGGCGGAAGACAAGGTAGAGGACTCCTGCGGTGATGGCGAGGAGAAGGATGAGGAGGCTGAGGAGGAGGAAGGTCCAGTATAGGAAGCGGCAGCAACAGCTTCGACGGGGATTTTTGCGGGTGCGCTTCTGATAGTCGCGGGCGTTCTCCGGCGGCGGATAGCGGTATATCTGGTCCTTGGCGATCTGGATGACGTAAGTCCCCGGAGGAGGAATCGGCTTCTCCGGAGGATTGAGGGCTAGGATGCCGTTTCCAGAAGAAGTCGGTGGTGCTTCACCGGAGGACGGTGTTAGGTCACCGTGGTGAATTCGATCCGCCATTTGTGGTGTCTGAGAGCGAAAGACTAGCAGCTCTACAACTGTCTGTTCCTCTGTGCAATACAGGCTAACGTTGGATGCATATGCATATATATATATATATATATCCAAATTAGAATAAAGCCTATAGAAGCCACAATTGCAGAATGTGCGGGGAGCCCTTTTGTATTTGTTCGACTATGTAAATAAATCGCGAATACGGTCCAAGTAATAAATGCCCAACTTTCCTTTGGGTCCCAATTCCAATATGATCCCCATGCTTCAGAGAGATGTTTGAAATGAAGCGTCGAAGAAACAGATGCCGGGGCATAGAGTTCACCGCGTACAAGAGTGTGTGTGTATGTGTGCGTGTGTATATATATATATATATATATATCTCTGGAATGTAAGTTATACTCTGAATTTACGCGAAACGTGTGCCCAGTTTAGGCGCTGATTAACATTTAATTAATATTTATGTAAAATTATGTTCAAAAATTAAAAAAAATATCACTAAATATAAAAAATAAGACAATGGATTCTGTTTTTTTTGGATTATTTTTATTTTTTGAACTTTTTTAAAAATTTGATTCATAATTTTCAAGTTTTTTGAAACATCTCATTGACATGAACTAATAATTTACAAAACAATTAACATTAGAATAAAAAATTCATAATTTTTTAAAATACACATAGAAAGACGGGCAGCCCTTTAGTGTCTAGTTTTTGTAAATTATTAGTTTGTTTTCAAGAAAAAAATTTAAAAAGTATAAACTTGTGTTCAAAAGTTAAAAAAATTCATTGATAATGAAAAATAAACCAGCACAGATCCTGTTTTTTTGGATCTTTTTCCAATTCAATTCATAATTTATAATTTTTTTGAAATTTTTTGTTGAGACGAACTGATAATCTATAAAAAGTTAACATAAAATTATAATTTTTTTCAAATAAGGACAAAAAATAATTAAACAAAAGGCTCAACTTTCCTTTTGGATTTTTTAAGATTTTTTTTGGTCTTTGTTTAAAAGAAAATTGTAACTTGATGTAAATTGAGAAAATAGTAATAGAAAAAAATTGAATAAAGACAAAAGAAAATCAAATGAGCATTTTAGGCCAATTTAGTTTTTTTTCTTTATTTATTTTTTTGCATTTATTAGTCTTTCCTTATTTTTTTTTGTAAACTATTGTTCAGTCTTGATGGAAAAAATCTAGAAAGTATAAAATTATATCGAAACGTTAAAAAAAGTTCACTAGATACTTAAAATAAGTCAAAACAGATCATCTTTTTAACATTTTTTTTTGTTCTTCTAATTTTTTCAATTTTTTATATATACTTTTTATTTTTTTGAAATTTCTTGTTAAAACGAACTAATAATTTATAAAACATCGAAGAAAGATAAAAAAAATTTTAAAAAAAAATTACCCAAATCAAGAAAGATCTTCTTCCTCTCCAATTATAAGAGTTGGTTATTGTTGACCATCATAATAAAATGCAAAGGAAGGACACTTAATCAAGAACAGATCGAGAGGAAGCGACCGTCCATATATAATTTTAAATAATTTAAAATTATATAAATCTGTCTGTCCAACGTTTCCATGTAAATAATTTAACAATATCCAATGCAAATTCTTTTTTATAAGTTAATAACTCACATACTAAGATTTCATGCATCCTTGAACAAATCTAACCTTTGATTCTCTATGTTGCCTTTTGAAATGGAATGGGTATTATGTATATATAATTATACATGATCTTGTTTTATTATATTTGTACAGATTTTATCAAGAAAATTTACATTAACTTTATTGAGAATATATCTTTGCACATCGTATTGGTATCAAACTGATTCTGTCATATGATCCTCATATTACGTGAAATAAGATCTACCATGATATTTATCGACGATCCAAGCTGTTTATTTTTTTAATGCTGTGTGTGCTAATCACGCATACAAAATTCAATTGATTGGACATTGATAAGGATTTGATCAGATCATTTTGGTTATGAGAAATAGAAGATCAGAGACTTTTCATCCATTTCTCTTGTGTCAATTATGATTCGCTCGGATGGATACTAATATCTGATCAACTTGATTTTTTTCATGAATAATGTACACGTTGAGACCTATAAAAGGACCGACTTAAATTGTCAAATGATGGTAATGAATTTTATTTTGGATCATATATATGATGATCACAGGATCCACACTTATAAGAATCCACCCTAATTAATCTAACATTCTATATCTAATAGACTTTGAAGGTTCCTAATTGATATGTTTGTAGCCCTAGTGGCAATCAAAGAGCAAAGAAATTTAACAATTACAAAAAGAGAAAGTCTATAAATACAGATTTTCGTGCAAAAATCCAGACACATATTTGTCTGGAACAGTTAGATGTAAGTGGAGTCCACAAAATAATAAAGAGTTACATGTGTATCTGACGATTCTGAATACATCCATGTTCAGATCTGTGCACAAGAGTTGTGTTTGTCGACTTACTGTTACAAAAAAAATGGCAAAAATAAGAAGAAAAAGGAAGAGATAGATAGAAATAAGAGTAATAACGAGTACTCGAAATAAGATAAATGGAACAAACTCTTGATGGCAATCTCTTAAGGGGTTGTTTGTTTTCATCTAGAAATAGGAAATAGATATAATATTCTTCGGATATAGAATGGAATCCTAAGGATATATCCTCGGGATATGTATGGCATGAAATAGATATATTATTATTGTATATCCTGCTTTTTCTTGGACATAATCTCTCACCGAATATGTAATTTCATGTCCAATTAATAAATAAAACAAATAGTGGATTTGTTGGGCCCTAAGATTTCATTTCTTATTCCTGCCTTTTTAATCCTTCAAATAAGGCCCCTAAGTGTCTATGGTGGCATATTAGTTTTGGTTGCTAACTCCATTTGTTTTTGTCGGATAATATCCCTGCAAATGGCTGGTGACAGTGGTGGACGTAGATTTATTTCTAGCGATCACTTTCAAAGAGAATTTTCACTATTCAGTTGTAGCGAAAAATCAAATTTATTTGTAGTAAAAGTAAAATTATCTGTTGGAGTAAATAATAATAAATATCTGCAGTGGACCAAATCGCAAGGATTAGTGGGTCGGTCAATAGCCACCATTGGGGTTAAGTGACAGAACAAGCCCACAATTCCACAGTATAGTTGGCTAGACCGACGACCGACTAGGCCCACGATACATCGTGCAACCAACCCAATTCGTGGGCGCGTGTCATTGGGCTAGGTTGAGTCAGGACCTAATGGATCGATCGGTGCCATGTGGAGTAGAGTTGAGCCCACTCGGCAAACAGGTGTTTCGACTACGGTACAAGGTGTTCGAGTTAGACGTTGATACATCATAGAGTGACGTCGTAATAGAATTTGGTTATGGGTAATCATTGTGGAGAAGCATGCTCCACACATGCTTACACTGGCTTGGTGCTCAAGTCAGGCCGAGTATGAATGGTGCATCAGCCGAGGAAGTACCGTACGTTCTCTTGAAACCCTAAGTGATACTTTCTTTTTCCTCCTTTCTCCTTCACATACTCACGTATGCATCAAAGTGCTTATCGACTGAACCCTGACTAGAACCCCGGCCGATACTAGAACCCTGTCGATAAGCACTAACTATTGTTGGCTCGTGCAATGTACTTGGGAAATATATCTCGAAGCGCAGGGTCAAGGAAGTGGAAGTGACACACAGATTAAATGACTCCATAATTGGCGATCATAGTAGGAGCCCTATTGTCTCGATTTCCTCACATTCCTTTTAAGGCCTAGCAATCTAAACCTCTCTTCGACAACCTCTTTGGATATGCTCGACAAAACTGATGGCTTAACCAACGTTGCTCATGGAAAGAATGTGGTGGATCTATAACATGTTGGCAATGGGTCACACAACCTATTGTCGTCTCCAAACACAACTACCATGGATCTTAACTCTACAGCCTACATCGAGAAGTTGGAGGCGAGAATGAGGAAAAATGATAAACTAATCCTTACTATCCATGAAGAAGTAATCAAGCTTAGGACAGAAGTCCATTATCAACATCTAGTGATGGATCTCGCTCTGGCGCTCATCACGGCTGCCACTATAAGTTGCCAACTCCAAAGCAACATTGAACAGAAATGAGGGTTTCAGTGAAGGACAGACTAGGTGAACACAATAGCGTGGGGCACTGTGATGGTGGAAGGTGTTAATCAGCCATACATTGCCATGCATGCAATAATATGTATATACATTCTACATGTATAAATATGCACTTTACACCTATACATGTACACATATACCATATACACCGAAACTTTCTTTTTTGCCCCTTTCTCCTTTACATACTCACTTAGGCATCAAAGTGCTTTTTGACTGAACCCTGACTAGAAACCCAGCCGATAAGCACTAACTGTTGTTGGCTCGTGCAATGTACTTGGGATATATATTTTGAAGCACAGAGTTCATGGAAGTAGAAGTGACACACAGATTAAAGGACTTCATAATTGGCGACCACAGTAGAAGCCTTTTTGTCTCGATTTCCTCACATTCCTTTTAAAGCCCAGCAATCTGAACCTCTCTTTAGCAACCTCTTCAGATACGCTTGACGATATTGATGGCTTAACCTCTTTGGATAGGATTGTGTGTGTGTGCGTGCGCGTGAGAGAGAGAGAGAGAGAATTGGTAAAGAGGATTTAGGGGCGGTAAAGAAAGAGATTTTGATAAAGTTGGTAGGGTCCTCTTACCTTTTCAAAAAAATTTCAATTTGCAAACAAGATATATCTCATCACCTACTCTACCCCTGTATTCAAGATTTATCCTGCTCACTCCCTCCTCCTCTATGACTCCAATTTGAAAATAACCAAAATGCACTACAAATGCACTACAGATGGCTGCACTATAACTCCGATTTGACCTCCCATGGTAGTGGAGAATGAGAAAACGAGAGAAGAAATAAAAGGCAGGAAATGGTAAGAGGAACTAAACCAGGTCAAAACTGTCCTCCCACCCAATAAAGCATTTCTTGTGTAGGATAATATTTAACATATTTCCATGGCAATATTGTTAATGAACTTTGGCACAATGACTTTGGTATTATTTTCACTATGTGTTACTGATTTGAAATTTTTGTACAACAGATGATTGATAGTGTCAGGGGTTTCTAAGAAAATCCGAAAAATCCAAAAACCGAACCGAACTGAACAAAATAGATCCAAACCGTTCATTTTGGTTTGTTCTATGGTTCAATGGTTATGTTTTGGTTGTTAAAAAAATAAAAACCGCTAAGTTTGGTTTGATAACTGGTTTTTTTAATCAATTTACAGTTCGAACCGAATCGAACCTGAACCGTTTATAATGAGTATATATATATATACCAGCCACCTTCTTATTAAATTTGACTATACAATTTTTCTTAAGTAGTTGCGAAAATAAAACACTACTGAACTTCTTAAAAAATATTTTCACTTTTCAAACAAAAATCTTCTTCCTTTTGTCTCTTTCCAAGAACATTATCCACTCTCCAAGTTATTTTGCGGGTAGAACCGCACCGATTCGATCCGAAATTGAGTATTGATTTTGGTTAGGTTTCATATTGGTAATGGTCAAGTGTTTGTTCACATTTTTCTCGAACTGTTAAGAATAGTCTGATTATTAAATTCGTAAGAAACTGCATCAATCTGAACCATGTACATCCGTCGATAGTGTGGCTTGTGGAAATGGTAAGAGTAAAATGGAGTACAGCTCATCCCTTGTATTTAAATGCCCTTGTGTACAACCACTCTGTATCATAAATCAACCAATTTTACACGTGTTATTGACCCCAACTAAAACCATGGATTTAAATTCTTATCCAAACCTAAATTCTCAAGAGAAAGTCTGTGTATACAGACCTGTGTACACAGATTCAGACACAGATACGAAGAGTTTCACGTGTATCCGACGGATCTGGACACATCTATGTCCGGATCTGTGTACACAAGTCTGTGTACACAGCACTACTCAGATTCAAAATTGCGGCCGGAAGTAAACACTTAAAAAGTCAAGATGTATACAGTAATACTTTTCAACTGGGATTGATTCTCTCTTGATTAGTCGGTCCATTGAACAAAGTACCAAGTTCTAAAAAAAATAAACAATAATTTTCTTGCAGGATCTATTTGATTTACTATTATTATGGAATTAAGTTTTATTTTGAGATACAATAAGTCTAATTGTTTGGCCCAAATTATTCAGACCAATGCTCAATTAACTCGACTTATGAGTCTAAATGATTGGAGGATGTGAATACAACTGTAATGAGTTTTGTTGTTCCGACATGATGGGCCATTTTTGTCTTTCTATATTTATCTTCCTCTTAAGTCAAACCCGAAAAGTATTTAATACAGTTAACACAAATTTAAAATAATTTAGTCCAAACAGACTAGACTAAATGCACTAATTTTGCTATGGGTACAAATAAAAGTGTACAAATGATGTACAAATGTGAGAGAGGAGAAGGGGAGGGGGATGGGGCACATCTCTCTCACATTTGTACACCATCTGTATATCTCATTTGTATCCATAGTAAAATTCATTTTTTGACCAAGCAAACAAAGTGAGAGGTGTGAACGGCGGATGTGGGATAGATAGAGGAGAGTGGAGAGTGAAATTAAAATGTGTTGTTTCGATTTT
This sequence comes from Arctostaphylos glauca, assembly GCA_019985065.2. Classification (NCBI taxonomy): domain Eukaryota; kingdom Viridiplantae; phylum Streptophyta; class Magnoliopsida; order Ericales; family Ericaceae; genus Arctostaphylos; species Arctostaphylos glauca. The sequence goes on along the minus strand of JAHSPW020000001.1, from coordinate 9,570,576 downwards.
TTAACATAACAGATACTAATTAGAGAGAAAATTTCATTTTTTTTATTTTAGGGAGTCATATTTTGTAATATCTCCTGCATCAAATTCTCTATTCTATCCATATTTTATTAAAATATTATTTTTTTTCTTTTTATATTCAATTCAATGTTATAAACAAATAAGGGAGGAGAAAGAAATGAAAGAAATAATAAAAATAAAATGTTAGCAGTGAATAGTTCCTCCCTAAAATTAGAGAGTCACTATTGCTTTTGGAAAATAGAAAGAAGTGATAGAGAAGCTGATGTGAGGATTATTAGAAAAATTTGCTCCTCAAATTGGAGAAGGAAGATATTTGAGGAGTTTGATGTGAATGCTCTAATTGCCCTCAAATCAATGCAATCTTGGCCCTTAAAACATGTAAGTTTATATGCGATCCCATACCCTAAAAAGGTATACAATTAACCATTTAATTTGTTAGATCTATATATTTTGAAAAAGTCTAAGAACACAGATGTGTCCGGACACAAATGTGTCTTTAGTCGTTAGATACATGTGAGACCTTTAATAAATTGAGGACCTTACGTGCATCTAATGGCTCCGGACACATCTATATTTTTAGCATTACTCATATATTTTTGACATCTTTCCATGTGCAAAATTGATTTCAAACTTGACACCATGACTATGGTATTATTAGCAATAATTCACCGATATGATATTCGATAGGGAAAGTTTGAGCACACAGACTTAAGAGCATATATAAGTTCGTGCATAGATGTGTCTGGAAGCATAAGCTCATAAAATAAAAAGTACTTTATGTGCATCAGATGATTTCAAACGCACCTGTATCGAATCTGTACACTTAGGCCCAGTTTGATAACCCGACTGAAAATGATGGGATTCATAAGTGATGGGATTAGGATTGGATTCATAATACCATGGGATATGAATACCCAATATCATGTTTGTTTTGGATAGTATTAGGTGTTGGGATTGGATTATTAGTCCTATGACATGTTTGTTTGCAAATCATGGGATTGGATTGAAAAAATAAATTCTCCTTTTTACCCTTGTGCAAATCTGGGCAATGCAGTTTTCTCTCTCTCTGTGAATCTCTCTCTCTTCTTGTTCACTTCTTCCCCTTTGTAAAATCAAACAGATTTTTTTGAAATTATTATTATTTCAACTAACAGATTTTTTACAACTAAAATCAAACAGATTTTTTTTAAAATCAAACAGATTTTCTGTACAGGTAGAGATGTTGAAATTTACCTAGCATCTTCTGTACTCTTTAGTATTCTACTTCGCCATTACCTTAATTAGGGTCCATTTGGCCTGTGGTTATTATTGGATTATTCACTGTTTAGTTTTTTGTCCTTATTTGATTTTTTTTTTAATTTTTTGTTTTTCATCAATTTTTTGATGATTGATGGTTCGTCTCGACAAGAGCTTTCAGAAAAGTTATCAACGTTCAGAAAAGACAAAAAATAAGCCAAAAACAGCATCCGTGTTGGCTTATTTTCGTCTTTAGTGACTTTTTTTTAACTTTTGGACATAATTTTATACTTTTTAGATTCCTTTCGTCGATACGAACCAATAATCCATGAAAAAATAACATAAAAATAACAAATACAAAACAAATTTGAATAAAGATAAAAAATAAGCCAAAAAAATAATTTTGGCCAAATAGACCCTTAGTTAGGGACAGAATCGTCTTATTGCATAGGGTCCTCAATCCCAGGATTACAATACCCCCAGGGAGAGGGTATTCATAATCCGCCCATTTTCCGGATTACAATACCCTCGGATTACGAATCCGGACACTATTTGGTTTACCAAACAAAGGATTATAATCCCTTCGGATTCGTAGTCCAATCCTAAGTCTGGAGAGGTTTAACAAACAGGCCCTTAAAATTGTATGTGTATGATGGATTTAGAGACCCTGTTGTATGCCAAAACGATGTTATTTTGGCATGCAAAACAATAAATGAATAATTTTTTAACAGTATTTTACACGCCAAAAGACGTCATTTTGGCGCCCCATTCCGCGTATGACTTCTCAATTTGATAATAGATGATTGATAGAGTGGATGGGCTGGAAATGGCAAGAGTCGAATAGAGTACAACTCATACTTTAATATCAAGAAATGGTAAACATTAAATAGTATTCGAAAAACCCTAGCGAAACAGTCAAAGAAAGCAAAAATGCACTGGCATGGAAAATTTATTCGGTGATTCTGCGCATATGGTCAAAGGCGAGTAGGGGTCAAGTGGAGTCGATGGACCGCACTCAATGTTTTAAAGTTCTTATTAATATTAGAAGTTTATAGGTCAATCAATAAATTTAATTTCTTTAAAATTGTAATAATGTCCTAAAAATTTAATCAAAGGTATAAAATTGTCCTAATTCCGAACAAGCCATCTATTGTTATTTAGTAGGTAAATTCATTAGTTTTGAGCAGATGATTGACCATAATTTTTCAATCAAACTTCCCTGAAAGAGCTAGAGGTTTTATTTAAATACACCAAAAAAATATTTTACTATGCAGATTATGAAAGAAATGTTCGGCATTTGAATGAGACTAGAGATTGATGAATTTGATAATTTACACGTCTAATATGAAAAAGATATCTTAATTTGTTGCTTAATATGTGATTCTTTCATGTATATTTTCTTAAATAGGAAAAGTCAAAGTGAATGATTAAATCATTAAAATTATGTTGATGGGCAACACTTGTGCCAACGGGACGGACGGTCAGAGGCTGCAATGGGACTACCATAGGAAAGCCCGCCCCTGCTAGCTAGCATATAAATAGATTCCTAGACCATAAGAGGTTTTGATTGGGATTGTTTGAGCAATTCACGTAATTGTCGACCTCTTGCCAACTGAGTCTGCCGAACTTTGGATTTTAAATGGATTTGGACACTTATGGATATTGGTCAGACATGTGTGTCAAAACTTAGAAACACGTCATAGGTTTTGACCGAAGGACATATTGTTTAGTGCTTCCGCTTACCATTTACCATAATTATTTCGCACTCTTATTTTATCATTCTATTTATAACATATGATTAATTATTCATACTATAATCATGATCATGTATCTTATGATTCATTGCATAAATTTGGGGTTAACAGTAGGTTTTATCTGCCCATGGACTTTCATGCTAGGTGTTGAAGATGACGGAGCCGGCCCTGCTTACCCAGATACCACGGACAATACTTTTGAGAAGGATACCATCGCACTATGGTTTACTTAGATTTTAGTCGAGCTCTTATTTTGATGTAATTTCTGCTAATTTGGACTAATGTAATCAAACATTATATTTTGACTACGAAATGGAAATGTCGATGACTTTTGATAAATTATTTTAAATTAACATTTTCAATAATTCAAAATGTACAAATTGCAATTCAAAATGATTTTTCTGTCATTGATCAGTTGTACGCGTATTGATTGCTAACAATTTTAGCACAATAGCATATATGGCTACCAAATTTATAGATTTTATAATATAAATTTTCTCGTATCGCTACAATAATATCGTATTAAAGAATTAATTAAATATTGAGATATCCTTGACTGGAAATCGTGCATGATTTTCGTTGGCGAAGCCAAACCCTCTTAACTAGGTAATGTTAGCACAAACTCAAATAAGAAAATTTATTTTTTTTTGATACTTTTGCTTTTAAAATAATACTGTCCGAACAATCATTTGTCTGTCAAAATCCAATTTCTTCTTCTTGGACTTGAAAAGACCTTCTTTCTTTTTTAATAAGACCTTATGTCCAAGGGAAAGAGAGACCATGATAGATCAATGACACAAAAATCATTTTGAATTGCAATCTTAAATAAGACCCTTTTCCTTATCGAAAAACAAAGTCTTTCAAGAATCTAAGAAAAATACAGAATGTAGAATTGTGTAGATAGCTAGTGTGACACCTCAATCAGACTGTGATGCCAGCTGTGAGGCCGGTGTTCGGGAGATGCAATCTTAGTGGGACGTCCGGATGTCAATGGTCCCACATCGCTTGATGGATGTAAGTTCGGTGGTATTTATAAGATTATCAACCTTCTTTATACAAGACTTTTTAAAAAGCTGTAAAGGTGCCAAAACGCATTAGAATTTCACAATTAAGCCTGCTCGTCCTGGAGCAATCCAGGAATGTGTGACTTTACTGGAAAGTCTATGAGGTTTTGGTAACCTAAACGGACAGTATTGTACAAGGTGGGAGCAGGTTGTTACAACTAGCAATTTATCCATATAAAGTATACAGACAGATTGACATACGTTAAGAACCCAATTGGTGGTAATCACAATTTTATTTCAACCATTTATCTCTTTTCATTGAGAGGTGTATATACTCTGATGATACAATAGCATTGATTAGAAGTCAATATTTGTATTCGCCATATAGTTACGAATCTGCAGATTTAATAGATTCATAAATTATGGATTTTGTTAACTAATAGAGATTTTCTTAAATATTTTTTATATTCTAAATTATCTTGTTGTTTGGATTCACCAATTGAATTTTTGAAATAGAAAAGAACTCATAATAGTAAGTTATCCAATACTAATACTTTATGTTTAAAATTATTTACTTTATCTAGTTAGTCCGCAATGTTAAGATAATTATTATTTTTATCTTTATCACATAGCACAATAAATTTAATAAGTTTAAAATATTAAATAAAATAATTAATATAGAGAGGTGAAAGGTGTCAAGTGCAGCACGAGACTTCTCACTAAAAAACTCCATACAACACTGTATGTGCTAGAAATAACGCATGCATTGTACGAGATTTATAAGATGAAATGAGAGAGATTTCATCATGTTAGACTATATTTTTGTAAAAAAATAATAATAAATTCTTACTACAATAATGTAATGTAAAATATGTAGTTTTCATAGTATATGCATCTTGAAACATCTTCAATATTTTACTCTAAGCTATCCAGATAAATGCAAATGATTTTAAACATAAAGCATTAGCATCCGATAACCTATTATTTATAAGTTCTTTTCCGTTTCAATTCAATTGGTCAATCCAAAAAAAGGATGTAGAATATAAAAAATATTTAAAAATCTCTATTAGTTAACCTATTCCATATTTTATGGCTCCATCAAATCTACAAAAAGATAAATTTTATCCCTTAGACAATAAGTTTAAACATGAAGGACATGAAACAAAATATTAGATATACCAAAATTTATTTCGGGAATAACCAATCAGGGTTTTAATATTTCATTTTAGTTTCTAAAATTGGAACTTGACTCGCCTCATAACATACTTTGAAAATCATTGAAAATATATCCATACTCAAACTTTGGAATGAAGGTTATTCCGTGACTAGGCCTTTTAAGTTTAGCTTAGCATGCTTGAAATAAACATTGCAAATGAAATAGAAGACCTGGAAAACATGATTAAAACTAGATCTGGAATGAAACTAAGTAAGAAACTTGTAATACTTGAACTTGGAATGAAAATGCAACACTCTTAGTTTGTAAAATAAAGCACTCTCTAACAACTATCTTTTTTCCTAACTGGCTAACTATCTTCCTTGCTCACTTAATTGCTACTTTTAAAACATAACACAAGTCTCCTATTTATACTACTAGCTTTCCAACCCTTGAAGCAAAGCATAAATCTAGAAAACTCTGGCTTGTCCTTTAAGATTTGCTGAAAAGGTAATTTGATGACATCATTTAGCTCCCAAGATGTTAGAAAAAATCTCAGTTGATTGGCTCTCACTTTGGCATAGAAATTTCCCTTGTAAAGGGGTCCAAAAAGTGACTGAAATGGTAGGTTGTGATAGCTTACAAAGTCAACAAAAGGGGCTGTGTTCGCACAAGGGCATCCAGATGGCCAGGCCATGTTGATGAACTTTAGATTTGGTATCATAACTCTTGTTTCAACCTTCAAAGCATCTGGATGAGTTGTCGATCATCCGGATGAGTTGTCTTTAATATCCTTCTTTGGATCTGGATGAGTAATAGGCTGCATTCTATTATCAATTGGTCATCCAGATGAATTGTAGGTCATCCGAATGAACTTCACTTCTAGAACAATTGACTTGGATCTTCATAGGCTTGGCATTCGAATAGAATGCATTGTCATCCAAATGAATTAGACCTCTGCCTTCTTCTGGTTTTTTCATCTATATAAGCCATTCGGATGAATTTGACCTTCATCAGGATGAATTGGACTTATGGTCTACTCCGCATAAGAACCATATGGATGAAATACTAGAAAATTCGGACGCGTTTCTTCCATGGTCTTCTCATATCAACAGTTTATCTAGATGGACTGAAATTCCATTCGAATGAAAATATCAATATCAACAAAATATGCAGCAACCCTTTGGCAGTCCCTGGCTGTCACGCCCCGAATTTTCCATATAATTAAATCACAAAATAATATTCATATTTCCATCAATTGTCATTAAAGGTCAAGGGGCACTACCGGCCCAAGTACAAAATCATGATTTCTGAATGATTCAAAGTTTTACTTGCTTTAACAAAATACATGTGGGAGTTGTAGTACATCTACCCCAAAAATATTGCCCATGCAGATGCTAAATAACTCCTCCATTAGTCTAGTCAAAGATGCCCCGCCAAGCAATCCATGCTACTCCTCCGCTATGGTACCTGAAATGGAGGGGTTGAGCTACACAGCCCAGTAGGAAAATCTACACAAATATTATGAACATATGAAATGAAATGGCATGCCACCCAATACTCAATAATCATATAAGTATGAACTTACACATTATATCTTAAATTGTGCGTGTAAACCCTATCCACACATCTCCTCATCAACCCAACCAGTGCTCCACTCAGTGTCCACCCAAGACTTTCAGATCTCGTCATTAAAACCTTATCATCCATTCCTTTCACAAACTCAGGACGTTCTCGTGCCAAGTATTTCACATTGCTCAATTCTCACCACTCGCATCGATTCGAAAATTATCTCTCCAACCAGCACCTCACCCCACGGTGGCTAGAAAACATCGAAAGATAACTGGCACGTATCCGAATGGAAGCCAAACAATATTAGAATTTAGCAAACACATCTCCCACCAGGGGCTAATCATGTTAAGATTCACCTAGCACATTTCCATCCGGAGGCTAGTCAAAGCTAGTACACATTTCCCATTTAATTTCCTTCATTCATACTTTACCATCCAATGTCCAAGGTCACACAAGAACGGTCTATCAATCCCATGCGGTTCAGCAAGTCAAAGGAGACAACACTCTACGATATCCACACGATTATCCGTTCTAGCAATAAAGAAAATGAATGTCAAAGCACGTAATAGCAACCGTGCACCACACGTCATTCGCCGACAAACTAACATCACTTTCAAGCCGAATCCTCATCACACGTTTCACAATCAAGTCGTTCCGTTAGAACTCATTATCAACTCACACAAGCGTGTCAATCTCGACAGACAAGGCACATCAACATACTGGCCTGTCAACCGTACTCTACTCCGAACCCCAATCATTCTAAAGTCTCAAGGCACTCCAAGGTTTCTCATTCTTTCACGGAACCAAAGAACCCTTCACAACACTAAGACATAGTAGATCACCTCTAGACATGATAACAAGGGGCATAAGCTCAAGGAAGAAGATTCTCTCCCACGAATATCTCACAACCCGATTCAACCCTCAGTCAATGGTACGGTACCTCGCAAACAAGTCTAAGCCTAAGGATAGGTAGACAACTTTCCTATGAGGGGTACAAGGGTGATAGTAATCTCGATACAGGTTCACCTCAATACAAGGGCATGCTTGTAACCCGTCAAAATGTGATTCACATCCAATTCTAGCATTACCCGATAACTTCACAAATTATAAGATTCCCTCTCAATAAAACATCATTGCTACTAGCTTAAAGCTCTAACATAACTTTCATCTCGTAGGTCAAAACATTGTCCTTACCCGATTCCCGACTCAACCCCAACCATCCTCAAGATGTCATTGAATTCCTCCAATCCCTCATGGTCCATTGTATAATTTCTTCCAATCAAAAGTCATACCGAACAAATGTCCTTCGACACTCTCTAATCACGCACAACTAGCCCAAACTCATAAACTCGACGTGATGTACAAGTGATTGTGCTACGAGCCCGGTGGGAAAATCTATGCCAAGAATATATGCGTGGGAGATGCATGGCATGCACAATTATCATGATATAACGATGCATCACTTTCATATGTCATACACAACCACACGAATGACAATCCGCCGTTCGCCAATACACATACGATAACCACATCTCCTGATCAACCCATTTCTCACATCCAATGCCAGTCGAATATAATTACACAAGTCAAGATGGGTGATACCCTAGCACTTCTCCCAACGGAAGCTAGACAAGGCATCATGTCGTGCCCAATCAATAGTCACACATATACCCTAGCACATCTCCCAACGGAGGCTAGGCAATGCCGATTCATGGCGTTCAAGATAGTTTATACCCTAGCACTTCTCCCAACGGAGGCTAGACAATGCCGATTCATGGCGTCTCCTAGCACATTCCCAACCGGGAGCTAGTCTCATTGTTTTCCTAGCACCACTCCCGACGGAGGCTAGTATTACACTTATCATTCACAAACAACTTATGTTAAGTCAATTGGTCCATATCACGTTCAATAATTCATCCATACATAACCAATCCAAATAATCTATATTCACATCAAACTACCATTTAACGATGTTCCACCATGTAATACACCACGGAAATAAAATCAGAATACCCAAAACGCACGGTCGTAATTCCAGAAGCCCCAGGAGCGCTACCCCAAAAACAGGGGAGCGCTACCCTTAAAGCCTCGGGAGCGCTACCCCAAAAACAGGGGAGCGCTACCCATATCGGATCCGGGAGCGCTACACCAAAAATGAGGGATCGCTACCCTCTCATTCCAGAATCACCAGGAGCGTTACACCAATATCCAGGGAGCGCTACCTGTGCAGAAATCAGCGCGATTTTCAGATTTCTCACTCGATCCACTTCGCACGAAACTACCAATCTACCACGAACTAGGCACCAAAACACATCATATATACATAATACAAGGTAGAAGTCCCTACCTCAAGCTTCAATGTGGATGATTTGATGAAGAACACAAGCCCTAGCCTCCAAATCCTCTTTGAGCTTCAAATCCTTTCCTCCGAGCTTCGAATCAACGATCAAGTCTTGGATACTTGTCAACCACGATGCCATCCCGCACTATCTTGAAGGAATTTGAAAACGAAGCACAACCCCATGAGATATGGTAGAGAGAAGAGAGAGCCATGGGTTTGAGAGAGAGAGGTTTGGGAAAAATGAGGGGTTTCTCCTCCCCTCCACCTTAGGATCTGATTTTAAGGCCTAAAGGGGCTCCCACGAATAAGTCACGTAACAAGACGCGCACGAAATAAAACGAGAGACTCCGGGATTGAGTCCTGTAACTGAAATCCGGTACATATCATAAATAATCAAATTATTTATCCGAGATAAATTTCAAATTAATTATTTTTAAAACTCAAATTTTCCGGGTCCTTACACTGGCCTTCCTCGCACTCTCTCCCGAGCCACGAATCATTTCAACACTTGGTTTCGGCTTCGGAAAACTTCATAGATCATCCGAAAGTCATCAAGCCTTTTCGAAATGTTTCATTAACACATTTTACCAACAAAAAGAGAAAGTAAACTGTTTGTTTGCTCATTCGAACCTTTCTCTTTTATCTCGAACCAATTTTCATAATTGTTTGTTTTTCAATATTTAGTTTTCTAAAAAAAACACAACCAAACTCCATGTCTTGAATTGAAGTAAATTTAATTGGAATTGTGCGACTTATTTCTACTATCCCTGAGGATTGATACTCAACTCATTGTTGTACATTGAAAATATATATAGTAATGAGTTATTTTAATAATTTAATTTTGATAACGCAAATATAACGACGCAATTTTGCTCAAACAACACCTTACAAACGAACTCGACTTCTTCCAACTTTTTAACCTCTTCATCCACGGCTATTCTATTGACACTGCTTTGAAGATTCTTAACTTCTCGTTGATCGATCTAAAATTGGGGACCACATTTAGGTGGTGAGACACAATTTAGGGGTCAATTCTCATCATGTCTTCATCAAACCACGCTAAGACGTCTGCATTGTCTTTAAGGAACTGGATCAAAGAACTTTTTAGGTCGGGTGGGATCTCTCTACCCCCCCCCCCCCCTTCTCCCGACACACAATTGTACTATTTTGTCATCCTTGCTTTCTTCCAATTGTATAGTCTCTAGGGTTCTTTCCAGTTCCCCTCTTTTCTCTTTCTTCTCATCTTTGATCTCTAGGGCTTCGATCATCGGCATCTCCATGGGCTTTTGCTCCTTGAGGGTGGCTATGCAACACTCCCTAGCCACAGTCTGGCCTCTATGTTGCTCGATGTTCCCATTGTTCATCAAGAATTTAACCACCGGGTGATAAATGGAGGTGACAACATTCATGTTGTTCGCACAATGCCATTCGACGTAGAATGACATTGTAGGCCAAGAAGTCGTCAACCACCAAGAACCTAACAATCTTAGTTGTCTAATAGGGAGTTGTGCCAAGCATGACCGATAACTCAACCAAACCAAGAGCCTGCACTCACTCACCCAATAAGCCGACAAGGGGGAGATCATACGGTCTGCAGCTTGTTAGCCTAGATATTCATCTTGTTGAACTCCTCCAAGAATATGATATCAACGGAGCTTCCTTTGTCAATTAGTACCTTGCTTGTCTTGTAGTTCCCCACCATCGCTCTTATGACCACGAGGTCATCACGAGGTTGTTTAAACCATTGACATCCTCCTCCGTCAAGATGATTGCCTACTCCTCTAGTCTTCTTTCTTTTTGCGGTCTACCCACCGTCATTACCTCTACATCCCCCTCCATTCTTAACCTCCTCGAGTGTCCTTTCGTAGAGCAACTAGTTTCGCCACCTCCAATAAATCCCCCCAAGATCATCCTTGTCTAACGATTGGCTGGATGTGCTCTAGCTCTATCTCTAGGGCGCTCTTCCTGTATTTCCTTGGTCGTCCACCTTCTCCTCAATTCTGCCGACCAACCACGAATCTATTTACCTTCTCCCTCTTACCGACTCCTCAATTTGCTTCTTCAATTGGAAGCAATTCGCCGTGTCGTGACCATGATCACAATGGAAATGGCTATACTTCCTCTCATCCATCCCCTTCAGATTTGACTTAAGCCTCTTGGGCTAACGTACTTTCTAGCAGTCTGCGATCTATATCAACACGTGCTCCACTAGAATGGTTAGTGGAGTAAACCCTTTGAACCTCTTGCTGATCTTCCTCTGTTTGTCCTGTCCCCCCTCTCGGAGGCTCCCTCTTGTTTTGTTGTCTAACTGATTTTGGCTCCAGCCTCTTCCTACTTGCCTCGTCTACTCGGCCACGACGTGTCGTCATGGCATCTTCAGCATTCATATGTTATCGAGCCCTAATCATGAGCTCAGTCAACATTGACTGCGGGCGCTCAAACAAATGGTAAAAGAATTGGTCCTTCGCTGATCAGAGCCAAACCAAACTCACAAACAATAATAAAAATAAATAGAGTATTCTTTAATTTTAACGTATCTTAATCATACCTATATATTATGTTTTTTAAGATTTTTGGTATCGCTACATTAAAATCGTATTATATTTGTATTCTATATCAGTCTTCATGCTTCATAACTTTGAATGTTCAAAATGTTTACATACACAAGTGACCGAAAATTATGTTATCCTCGACGTCTATTGGCTAAACGAAGTCCTCCTAATTTTATGTATTTGGTCATACTGATATTTTTTTTTAAGATTTTCTCGTATCACTACATTTTTTTTTTTTTTTGATAACTGAGGTGTCCGATGGTGGGCGTAGGGACATGGCGGCTAAGGATGCCTGCCAGGTGGAGACCCCCACCTACCCACCGACTAATCCTCGAGGCCCTGAAGTTAACGACCGGGAAAACCTCCAGTGGCCCCAAAGTCTCTTTTTTCAAGAGATATCATATTGTATTTGTATCACATATCAATTCTCATGCTTCATAACTTTACATGTTAGCACATGCTCAAATAAGAAAATTTATTTATTTATTTTTAATAGAGAACTTATGTCCAAGGAAACCTCGTGAATGGTTTGTCAATGGTTTTCGATACAATGGCCGGCTCTTGAACTGGAATTTTGTTTTTTTATCTTATCAAAATACAGTTATAATTTTTTTAATAAATTCTTAGTCAATTCCTTTAACAATTTTATATTTCTTCACGTTATCGTTCCTCGCTTTTAATAAAGCAACTTGTTTTTATTTACAGTACTGGAATATTTTGACTTTTTTTATTTTAAAAAAATACAATTATTATTCTTTTTTTTTAATAAATTCTTAGCCAATTCCTTTAACAATTTTATATATCTTCATGTTATCGTTTCCCACTTTTAATCTAAGATTTCATACAGTGCTGGAGCCAGTTGAGTCCGGCTCTTCAACTGCAATTTTGTTTTTTTTTTATTTTATAAAAAAATATAATTGTAATTTTTTTTTTATAAATTCTTAGCCAGTTTCTTTAGCAATTTTATATTTCTTCACGTTATTGTTCCTCTCATATAGTGGCACAGTCGTTCCTCACTTTTGATTATTATAACAACTCCCCTGTATTAATTGAAATTAAATGTCTAATGTAAAAAATATAATTACATTTTTTAAAGCTCTCTTGCTTAAAAAGAGAGACTGAAAAATTAAAGCCAATTGTCGGATAATTAATCAGATTAAACACGTTTTTAAATCTCTTAAATTTTGGTTAAATGTTCGCTTTATGGGCGAGTAAAAAAATATTTAAATTATAAAAAATGATAAAGATGAATAGTTTCGTGCGCTTACTAAATCTTGACATTTAAATTATATGCAGTGGAAAATAATTAATTTTTTTTATATTTTTTATGTGTTCAATTAGTAAGAAATTTATAGAACACACGTCTTTCCAACAGAATTAGCAAAATTCAATTATCTATTTTTAACTTTCTTATAAATTTCGTTTATCAAATGAAAGAAAAAATACGTTTCATTGTAGTTTAATGTGCTTCATTTTACTAAAACTCTTTCTGGAATAAATTCTCTATATCAATTTCTTGACAAATAAAAATAGCCAATTTCATAGTGTGTCTTAGTTTGCCAATGAAATTATGGTGAACAGTGGAATTATCTCATTATATATCTCGTTTATTCCCTTTCAGCATTGCCTCAAAAAAAATTGACCATAAGAACATCTCCAACCCACTAGCTATGCATATCTTTTAGCAATAATAACTAGCCCAAAACATCCTTTTTCATCTCCAACCAAACTCTTTCTTAAGCTAGTCATTTTGCCTCGACTTCTCATGGCTAGATATATTTGACTAATCTGGAGTTCAGCTTATTTCATCTCACTCTACAAGTACAAATCTAGCAAAAATAGAGAATAGGATCGAAATACACAAATAAAAAAGTAAATAGGCAGGTATTTTTTTTTTTGACATGCCCACTTACAGATGGAATGAAATCCTCTATAGTCCATGAACTTGATTGGAAGGTCCACTTCGTTCGCTTTTTAAACCTCATTGATAACATCAACCATGCAACCAATCGTGTTGATTGAGGAAGTTTGATATAATTTTGAAAGAAGTGTATTTTTCTCGAAAACAAATATTATAATACTAGATTGGTACTCATTTTATCCATTTGTACTTGAAATAAATGCGCTCTTGTGATGATACTTTTGCGTTGTTGTTCCTTGTGTGATGCAAAACAAAGCCACCTCTATTTCATTTGACGATTTGAGACGTTCATTTTATAAGCCTCGATCTGAAGAACCACATGAGGAATCATCAATACCAAGATCTTAGTAGTTCCTATTGTGTTAGGTCATTTATAACAACAATGCTACAACCACAAACACTTGCAGACAAACTCACATGTACAATGTGTGTGAACCCTCACACTTTGTGTGTATAGAGATGCAACTTGTACAATAAAAGATAGCGTCTAACAAGAAAGCACAAAAATTGGTCACACAAGTAGATATCATCTGCCAAAAAATTGTATATACATATACCACCAATGTCATAAATTACAATTGCAATCAAAACCTGTGCTCATCTCCAAGGACAAGTAATCAAACAGCACATTTATTTCACTCATATGGCAGGCCAACATGTCCTGCCCTTTCTCTTTTCGTTCGGAACAACGAAAAATTATGAACACTTACACACTGAGAGGTACAAGCTAGCTCAATAAGCCAACAGCTTTAACATTCCCTACTATCGAAAAATAAAGTACACTTGGATGTTTGCATTCTTGGCTTTGATGTGTTACATGTACAGAAATGTAAGAATGAGGCTTATGGGAAAGGGCAAGAGATGCACGGAAACTTAAATGACAGATACAAACTCATGGCATACCCACCTCAATAAGAGGAATGCCAAAATAGCATATAGATTAACCGAGTACCATCCACAGGCTAGACACCAGGTTGTAAAACAGGAAAGACATTGTCTCTACTTCCGTTGCTTTTTTGATGGACTCTCTGATTGGGTCTCGGCCTGCCAAATCAAAGTGAAGAAAGTAGTGTTAAGCAATAGATCCATCATTTCGTCATTGAATTCACCATAAAAGGTGAAGAGTAACCCATCATTTGAACCAGAATCGTTGGTATTTTAAAGCCCGGCTACTTGAGATATTGCTATTGGGAGTGAGAATCATCATCACACTGTAGCATTTATTACACTAAGAATGATCAATGGAAAACACCACTTGATGTACTTCTCCATTAAGTACATCATGCCTTGCTTCTATGGGTAACAACTCAAGTATCTCCATCTCTATGGACCAGAGATGATCGAGCCTACATCTTGAAACTTTTTATTCTGGTCATTCTGGTAACGTCTAGCTTTTCTTATGTTTTGCATGCACCATTTTGATCTTCCTTTTCATTTAACATTCATAATCAAGAAGCCCTAGCAAGATCCAAATCAATTTGGCATTTTCCAAAGTCCAACAAAAATCAGATAACTCAAAACACCGCCTTCCGCTCAAAGTTGGTTCAAGGCTTCAAGCACCCATCAATGGAGCAAATCTGCCGGACTTTTCTCGAAGTCAAGTAGTGTGGCCATCAAGATGCAATTACTTGGAATTTCTCATTCAGCAGATTGTACTCTGTGGAACTTGTAATTTTAGCTTGTACTAACTTACACTAAACTGGCTACATCACTAGTGAGAGCGAGCATGGTCATCAGTTCACAATTCGGATCACAATTCATAGAAAAATTATGCGAATCTATAGTGAACCAAGGTTTAGACAAAATCGGTGATGAAGCGTATAATTCACGTTTTGAATCACGATTCGATTCATGCAAAGATAACAATTATTGCATTCAGTTAATATAAAACCACTATTACCTCCTCTCGTTTTCTTTTTTTCAGATTCATGCAAAGATAACAACAGTTCGTTCACTCTTACAAACAGTTTTGCCAACCAATCTGCACCTCTTTCCCCTAGGCAATTGTGATGCCATCTAGTTCTAGCTTTTTCCATGTTTCATCTTCTTCAACCAAATTTTCACTTCTGATGCTGAAATGGGGCAAAAAGTTCTACACCTTATTAGTTTCTGTATGTAATCACTCCTCACAAATATTGGATGTCAATATATGAGTTTCAGTGAATAGCTTTCGCAAATAAGTTCTACAACTCTCCTTTTAACCTCTAAAAGAAACTCCACCTCCATGATTTCCTCGTATTGCACCAATACTTGTCAATCCTTGTTAACACACTAGTACATGATTGAAATATCTAGTTGTCCTTCCTGTTCAACTTAGCAAGTAGACATATTTAGATGTCCTCCCACTCAAATCGAGATCATTACAAGCTTTGAATTTAGCATATCTAATTGCTTTTTGACTTGATTATTCACGTTCACAATTTCCAAAAAAAAAAAAATCATTCCTGCTGCTTTGCCAAGTTCAACAAAGTGGTGTTGTCTGTACTACATTGTCAACAATCTCATTCCACCTCTATGCATTCTTCTTACAACAGTGGCCTAGTCCCTCTTGACTTGCCAAGTTTATCCTTGGCTATACTTCTGACACGCTTAACTATCTAACTCCACATTACATATCCAATTCCCCATTACAGTAGTTTCATTTTCCAAGTAGCATGTAAACTTCTCTAACATTGAGTAAAAAACCAGAACAAAAATTCTTTTGGGAGTTGGAACGCGTGCAATGAAACTTAAAGACATGATACATGTCTTCACCATTTCCTAGAAGCTTACTACAAGGATCCAAAAGTTATCTTCATTAGTTCCCTTATCATTTATCCTAAAGTTACACAGTGTTGAGTTATTACATATGTTGTGTTAGTGAGGGTAGTCTCGTACTTTAGCTTGTACCCTCACCTCTCAAATTTATCAACGATATTTTGTTGCTAAAGTTAATTAACTCTAAACACTTACCTTTTCCTGCCACCACTTACCCCAACCCTATTGCCGCGGCCACCCACAACCCTGACCCCTCACCTCTGTTCACTAAAACCTAACCCCTGTTCGTTGACTGCTGCTGATCTGCCTGATCCTGATTGCAGCTTGATCCATTCGGGGTAACCCTGATCGTGATGCTGCGATCTGTATGTTAGTCTGTAAGATTGCAGACATCTGTTCTTGTAGGGTTGTCTGATCGTGATGCCGCAGCCTAATCTGTTTGTTGGTTTGCCTGAATCACAGCCTGTATGTTTTGTGCCGCAGCCTTATCTATTTGTTGGTTTGTCTTAATCACAGCCTGCATGTTCTTACTGGTCTATCTCATCAGGATGATGAATTTCTGTTGCCTTCTGTTGCCTTTTTTGCTAGTCTGTCTGCTTGTCATCGCAGCTTGCCTTGACTGCTGCGATCTGTGATTGGCTGATCAGTTACGTTTCTGCTCATGGTATTTTATGATCTATTTATCATGGCTTCCAGATCTATTCCGGGTTCTGGTCTCCTGAGATGTTATTTATTACCTCTACAAGACTGAATGGTAAAAACTATGCCTCTTGGACTATGGGTGTTGAGGTATATTATATTGGAAAAATGTAATTTAGTCATTTGACTAAGAATCCCCCATACGATAGCAATGCGAACTTTGATGCGTGGACGGCTAAAGATGCTCGGATTCATACTCAATGGTGGAATAGTATGAAGTCTCATATCACCATACTCTAGTTCTCATACCCACTGCCAAACTTATTTGGTATCAAGCTCGGGAGTTATATTTGGGAGTTCACAATCGGCATAGCCATGATCTTCATCACACTTATTTCTCTCCCTTGGTGATTATCACTAGAGGATTATTATGCTAAGTTTTGTGGTCTTTGAGAAAAGCTCAATATCAGTCAACTGATTTTTGCTGATATTCAATTTTTTGCAGCAACTAAGTCCATGCGTGTGGCTCGTCACTTTGAGTTCATTAGTTTCGTTAGGTTCTATTTTACATGTTTCTCGTTTTCCCATTAGTGTTATCTCTAGTAATAAAATTACTAAAGCCTTCAATTGCCCAATCGTTTTCTTCCTTGATTGTTGTGTTTTTCAGAATCTCAAGACGAGGAGGAAAATTAATGGCAGAGCTGAGTGTGGTTGCCATCCATCACTACACAACCTCAAAGGATAGTCCCACTAGGTTAGAGAGCCACGTATCTAGTCCTTTTCATTTAGTACATTCCGACATTTGGAGTCTCATGCATGTTCCATCACACTTTTATTTTCAGTATTCTTTTTTTTTTGGATGATTTCTCTCGTGTCACTTATTTTTATCTTGTAGAAGAACGGTCAGAGTTGTACTCTATTTTTCAATCATTCAATATGGAAACAAAAACTCAATTTGATGTTTCTATTCGTGTTTTCTGTTCTCATAATGCTTGGGAAGATTTTTGTGATCCACATTTCTTGACGACCATGGTTTTATTCATCAATCCTCTTGTGCTCGAACAACTCAACAAAAAATGAAGTTGTCAAACACAAGTTGTGAGTATTGTGACACTTGCTAGAGGCCTAAGGGGCTTTGTTATTTCAAATGCAAGTGTACAAATCCTTTTGGAGTGATGTTCTTATTGCCGGTTACCTTGTCAACCCAATGCTTTCTACAGTCTCAGGGGGTCAGATACATTATAGTGTGCTTTTTCCTGACCTCCCTCTTATTTGTCAATTATAAGCATATTTTTGGGATATTCTTGCACTCAACAAGGGTACAAATATTACTCTCCTTCTCTTCGTTGTCACTTTGTTTTTGCTAATGTCACCTTCAACAAGTTCTTATCTTTTTTCACGTGTTCTACCCTCGTTGATCTTGATCCATCTCACTATATGCTCACTCAAGATCCCTCAGCCTATCAACCCCTTGTACGACCATGTCCCATGCCAACATTGCAAGTGTATGCTCACCGTTCCAAAATGTTGCCCGCTCTACTCGGCCTTGTGCTTTATCTTCTTCTCCATCGCCAGATTCACGTATCAGTACGTCTCCTATGATCACTTGTCTCCTTCGCTTCATACCTTTACTTCTTCTATTTCGTCTTTCTTTGTTCTTAACCGTGTTCAGGGGGCGTTGCCCATTTCTGAGTGCCGACAACTACGGAATATGAGATGTTTGGGAGTTGGTTCTTCTTCCACCTAGAAAAACAACACTCGGGTGTCATTAGGTATTTGTCATAAAATACTATCTGAATGTGTCGGTTGAATGGTACAAAACCCGGCCTATTTCCAAGGGCTATACCTAGACTTGTGAGGTTGACTATCAATCACAGTTGGCCCTTTTATTAGCTTGATGTCAAGAATGTCTTTTTGCATTGTGATCTTGCTGAGGAGGTCTATATGCAGCAAACACTTAGGCTTGTTGCTCAAGGGGAGCGTACTCAGGTGTGTTGACTTTGCAAAGCACTTTATGGACACAAACAATCACCTAGAGCTTGATTTGACAAGTTTAGTTATGTTGCCTTACAATTTGGCATACGTCAAAGTCCGTCAGATCATTCTATTTTTTCTCACTTCTGATTGAGGAAAAATATTCTTGATTATCTATGTAGATGATATCATCATTACAGATGATGATCTACAAGGCATTAACGAGTTGAAAGAGTTTCTAGAACAATAGCTTCATACCAAGAATTTGAGCGAACTGCGATGCTTCTTGGATATTGAGGTGGCACAGTTGAAGGGTGAAATTAGTTTGTCTTACCGCAAGTATGTACTGGACATTTTAGAGGAGACTATCCTATTGGGATCGAGACCTATTAATACTCGTATGAATCTCAATGTCCAACTGTGTTGATCAAGGGGAGTTACTTCTTAGTACTGGTTGGTATTGTCCATTGGTTGGTATGTTGAATTAACTTACCATCAAGAGTCCTAACACTTCATTTGCCGTTAGTTTGGTGAATTAGTTTATGTCTGCACCTCTTCCTCATTGGGAAACTATTCTCTGCATTATGAAGTATCTTAAAACTTATCCAAGAAATGGTCTCTTTTATTGAGCCCGTGATCTTTTGTGTTAAAAGGCATTTATTGATTCAAATTGGGCAGAGACCATCTGACAGAAGATCCAATACTGGTTATTGTATTTCCTAGGTTGTAATCTTGATACTTGGAAGAGTAATAAGAAAACATTTGTTGCAAGATCTAGTGCAAAAGCAGAGTACCGTGCTATTGCACACACTCCATGTGAGATTATTTGGGTACAATCTTTCGCTGAAGAGAGAAGATTTGGTTGCCAATGTGTATGTATTGTGATAATCAAGTAACAATTCACATTGCATCTAATCTTGTTTTCCATAAAAGGACCAAACACATTGAGATTAATTGCCACATTGTTCGAAGAAAGGTGAATAGTGGTGCGCTTGCTACTCCTTTCGTGTATACCGCCACTCAACTAGGTGATATCTTCCTCAAGCCATTATGCAAACCATGTTTAGAGTTTTTTTTTTATCGGCGCCACGTTTAGAGTTACTATGTAGCAAGTTGGGCATGTGATATTTATGTGCTTGGAACGGGAGTGTTTAAGAGTTATTGTGTATGTCGTGCTAGTGCAGGTAGTTTCGTACTTTAGCTTGCACCCTCACCTCGTGTATGTGTGTGTCTATCTATCTATCTACACACACACACTGCACGCACCGCACGCACATATTACATGTCAAACGTATATATGTACATTATATACACTATATACATAATATGCGTATATTAATCCTTGTTGAAAATCAAAGGCCAATTAGCAAGGCAGGTTATGGCCTCTGAAAATCAAATTGAAAGGAAGTAAAACTCCTCTGAGTCCTCTCAGTACAACATGTACTATGCTTAGAAAGACAGCAACCATTTCAACTCCAAAAGTGGAACATATCCCAAGGCCCAGTGGGACAGATCCTCAAACCTTACCAACTTCACTCTCCCATTCAACAAAAAGCCCGAAAACCACTACCAAAACAGAAACAGGGAAAAAGTGGTTATGAGAGGACTGTCCTCGACAAAGTATCTGGTTCAGAACTTCAATGTAACACCTTTAACTTTTTTGCTACATTCAAATGTGACACCTGAATGGAAATAAACAGCCGTAAAAAGGGAATAACGTGCAGTATAAAAGTGCATGTCAATGGATCATAACTTCTTTTTTTAAGTCCCTCCAGAAATCAAAAGGTTTAAGTGTAGAGTTCCCTGTGGTCATACATTGACTATTAGTGGAACCCTGTGCAAAATAAAGAACAATGAACAGATCAGTGGAAGACACTGTAGTATACTCCCAAGAAGGTATGCGGCAAAGCAGGGCATATGTATTCAAAACAAATAAACATTGGTAGACTTAGGAAGATAATGTGTGTACCGCATTAGAGAGTTGTTCCCGTATGTAGGCCATTGATCTCAACATGGCACCTAAAGTATCCTTTGATACCTGAAACTTAACCTCCGATTCTCCTGAAGTTGTCTCAGTATCTTGGAGCTGAAAGATATGATGAAAGAATTTCCACTTTGAATAAATAAATAATGCCGGTTAAAAATGTAAAAGGATGCAAAAAAAGGAGATTCGCCAACAAAAGGGTACCTCTGCACAAACGAGATACAAGTAATGAAAATGGTGTATAACAAGAAGTATATGACAAGCAAACTAATTGCATTAAGGATCCATGGAGGGCGGGGATGATTGAGACAATCCAGCATGGATTTTTAGTTCACAGACCCCATCCAACGACGCATGGGGTTCAGTCTTGTCATTAGGCCATCAAAATTGACATGACATGTGTTTTCTAACAATCATTCCATTGAATTGTCCCTACAGTCAGTGTGATGAGAAGGGTGGACTGAAACAATCCAGTACACTAACAGCAAGAGAAATATGTTTACTAACTTTGACAACAAAGTATAACAAACTTTGGAGTTATATCTGTTGAGAGAGACACCACCGGCTCTGCCAATGTCACGGGAATGTGTAGTATTCTGCTAGAATATATTGTAAAACCCTTCCACAATATTCCATACTCTACGAGAATCTTCCGGACTCTGCTGGAATGTTCTGATCCATGCTAGAACCTTTTGGATTTCAACAGAAGCTAGTGGACGACGACAGAATCTTATGGGCCTTTCCGCAAACTTCTTGAATCTTCCCACACCATCTCTCTGTCTCTAAAGTTGTACTTCTCTAGACAAATAGGAGATGGGATCTCCTAAGGTGAATATCCAAGTGGAAGCTCTCAAGTGTGAGTGAGAGTGTCCTTGAGAGGTGTTTGGTGTCTTGTTTACAAGAGTGAGAATGAGGGCAAAAACTCTAGTGCGAGAGTGAATGTCCAAGCGTGAGGTCTCCTAAGAGTTGTTCTTCATTTTATATACAAGTGTGTACAGTTATGTAAACTTGTGTACGGTTATGTAAACTTTTATTGAGTACAAGTGAAAGTAGTCAGTAAAATTGTATTAGTTTAGCATGTCCAAACTCAACAGTTTGGTATTGGAGCTAGACGGTCGAGGACCGGGTTGGGGACACATCACAGCAAGGCAATTGAGTGGTCGTTCAAAGATGTCATTCATGAAGCTACACCCCGAGACTCTGAGGGGTGTGACAATCGGGGACTTCGAGAACGAGACGACCGAAGACTGTGTTCAAAGAGGTTACTGGAAAGAGAGGATTGGCTGAGATTGCAAAGGTGGTCGCTCTAGGACCAAGTCCACTGAAGAAGTACAAGAAATTGTTGTCACACACACATTTATCTCACCTGGTTGTTGATACCAATGACTACGGCGGATCCTGAAAACATATCCGGAGGTTTTGAAAAATTGATAAGTACGACTATTGGAAGATGTGCATGGAAGCATATCTCCTAGGTCATGATCTGTGGGGAAATGTTGGTGGTGATGAGATTACTCCACCTACAAAGGAGAATACCGAGGCACTTGTAAGTGGCGAGTCAAGGCAGACAAAGCAATGTTCGTCTTGAGAACAACATTTCAGAAAGAAATGTCAAGAGCACATAGTAGAGGCTACTACCTCAAAAGAAGTTTGGGATACATTTGTGGTGCTATTTTCAAAGATGAATGAAGCTCGAATGCAGTTTCTAAAAAACTAGCTGGCTAATGTGACAGGGATCGACGGTCATCAGCCAATATTTTCCCCAAGGTAAAGACTCTGGAATGAAATTACTCTTGATTCTAACTCAAAATCAGTGAGTCTGGGATGAGACATATTATTATTCGAGGTTTTAGGCACGAGTATGGTGGCCTCATGACAACTAATGGGGGATGGTTGACTCAACCATCAGTGATCGAGAGCTAATCAATCTATTGGTAACTCAAGAAATTTTGGCTAAATAAATGGTTAAAGTAAAATATAAAGAGCAATGAAGAGCATCAAGGTGGCAGAAATCTGCAAAAATTGAAGACAAGAGAAAATGGAAAGTCGTGATACAACCAAAGGTACCAAGGAGGGGCTCTATTTGGCAGCAATCAAGATGATCAAAGGTCTACAATTAATCCACAAAGAGACATAAAATTCTCTAACTGCAACAAGATAAGTCATTACTAAAACCAGTCCTTGTTAAAGAGAAACCAGTTGAAGGTAATATGGTGACATCAAGAGGTCATCAAGATGAAAGTGAGGAAGAGTGGGCTTTTCAAGCGAGCTATGCAATGCTCCAATTTGATGATGAGAGAGACAATGAAGGACGGGATTTAGATTTTGGAATCATCTACACTATACATAATTACTGAAGTAGATACAAAAATGAGATAGACTTTGACGTAGATGTGCACAAGAAACGCAGCCAAATTAGCCATGGATTGGCCATATGCACTATAATCTAAGATAGCCTGATGAAACTCGATGAGTTTGCAAGAGAGGCTAAACTTGGAGGAATCAAGTATAACAACAATTTGTTTGATGATTCAGAGTACTACAACCACGTGTGAGAGTGATCAAGGACGCCAAGAAAAGGTGCACACATTTAATCAAGCACATCTATAAGAGAACTTGGGGGAGTTGGGACAACTAGGAGAAATAATTGCTTCTTCAGAAGAAATTAACAAAAAGTATTTGTCACGAGTAACCAAGTGTTGGGGCGTAGTTATATTAACAACTCAAGATGGATGTGCGAGTATGTGGCGAGTAGATACACACATGAATATCCTAATTTCTATCCAGCCAGACATAAATGAAAAGGTTGGGTAACTACTGAAGAGGTCAGCAATACGACAAAGGCTAGCTGGGCTTGAGCAAATGATGTTCATTCGGAATATGAGTATGAAGCAATCAAACACGTTGGAGGGAGGATCTCCAAATGTGAAGTGGAAAAAATGCCTGAAGGTGCAAAAGAAGAGTCAAAGTTGACGGAGTGTTAAGACTTAAGAGAGTCACCACCGACTCTCCAGATGGCCAAATGTTTTATGCTAGTCCATAATATTCCAGGCTATCCCGTAATCTATTAATTCTGCCATTCCGATCCATGCTGGAACCTCCTTGATTTCACAGGAATCCTCCGGGCTGTGAAGAAATCTTCCAGGCTTCGTCACAAACTTCCAGAACATACCCATGCCATCTTTCTTTCTCTAGATTTCTCATTGTCTAGAAACCTATTAATAGGAGATACTCCCCGGGTGTATATAAGAGTGAAAGCTCTCAATTGCGAGCGAAAGTGAAGGCACAAATTCTAGTCAGTCTAGTGTGAGAGTGAAGTTTACAAATGTGAGGTAAGAGTTAATTTTGTCTTATATACAAGTGTATAGTTGTTTAAACTTTTACTGAGTGCAAATGGCAGTAGTCAACTAAAGGGTATTGTTTAGTGTGTCCAAAACAAACAAAATGCCGTGTATTGATACACAATGTCTCATTGATTGCAGACACTTCCAACTTTCAATAACAATAATTATTTTATTAACTTCTAAGCATGAGATATTTTAATCATCTCTCCCACTTTTCTGATTAAAGAGACCTGTCTTGTAGTCAAGGAAAGCAAAAGATGGCGTATGGCTTGTTTAAGCCAACATAGCCACTTAACCAAACATGGGCATGAAGTAGTGTTACTAATAATTAAGCATTCTATCATATGCTTGCTAATGTGTAGTCAACGTTAACAATTAATTTTGACTCCATCTAGCATATGCTTGTTTGGTGTCCCGCATTTGTTACAATATGTGACTGTCAAAATCTTACTATTTTTAAAATGTGATAAAACTTTCAAAAAGTAAGAATATAATCGCTTTAAGAAAGTGATACTGGAGAAAAAAAGAATAAGCCTTTCTATTAAATAGGACAAATAAATTATAATACTAACAGGTTATTGCAATGCAATAGAGTTAAAAGTAGAAAATTTGATGCAGTGCAAATAGAAAGGGTGACTAGCTAAGTAGAAAACCGGCTTTTTAAATATAGTTTGGCCTAAATTTTACTGAGCCTGGTTTAGGTGCTCTAAGATTAGCAGCAGTGCAGACACTTCAGTAAATGCCATTTGTGAAAATCCAACACCTGTCAAATAAAAATCGCGCCAATTATAGTCCTTTTTCAAACATGTATCCTATAACGTTTTGCTACAACGTAGAACATTACAACTTGAATTTGTCCTTGACCTAAATCCACCAAAAGATAACTTTAACTTTCAAATCTCCCCAATTAAATTTATTCCACATTCTCGCAAGTCTAGCATTTCCACCGAGTTCAGGCTTGCTCTCTACAGCTCTGTGTGCAAGGAGGGTTATCCCTATTCCTAAAAGATCCTGAAATAGCATTTGTATGAGGTCTACCCAATGCTAGATGTAGATGGATTGAACAATATTATCACACAAAACAAGGATTCCATGCCTGGAATTACACCACTGTCTCGGATTACACAATCATTTGTCAAAAGTTATGCCAGGAAGCATGTTAAGAAAGAACTTCGGGCTTCTCAAATAGCCAACTTCTGCTTAATAGGTCCACCAATTTAGCTTTGGCTATAAAATAAGCAGAAGAACACTCCGGGAAGCAGCTCCAACAGTGACCTCGCACCCACATAATAAGCCCATTCCTACAAACAGTGAACCAACCTGACCACCCAAATCAAGAGAAATAGAGGGGGTACCATTCACAATAACAGAAAAACTGCCCCAAATCCCATCGTTTCTTGCACTATCGAAATATAACACATCACAATGATGCAGCCTCAGGTCTACATCAGTTTGGTAACTTCTAGAGATCTGATGCAGCTCGTCTCTTTGTCCAAGGAAAATAACTTTTCAGACCTTAATTTGCTAAAGAATGCTTCCTATTGCTGACAAAAAGATAACTAATAAGATTCTCCCATTCATCCTACACACCAAATGGTTATTACCAATGGAGAAAAGGCTCATAGTGTAACCCAAACAACAGGAACACAACACACAGCCTTTTGATGAAGATTCAAGTAAATTACGATCAATGACAAAAAAGAAAAGGAGGAGACGAAGAAGATTAAACAAACCCAACTCCAAGGAATTCATACATTAAGCCTATGCTCATTTGGCTGTTTCCCAAATATTTTTAGAAAAATTTTTTGAACTTGTTTGGAAAATTTTTTCCCAAAAAATTTTTAATTTTTTCCCAAACAACATTCATGTCTCTATAAAAGAAGAGAGAGAGAGAACACCTAGAAAATGCCGACAAAAATTTAACTCCCAATTTTTTTGTGAAACACTTACGCCAAACAACATCTCTGAGTTTTTTTCCCCAAAAATCGTTTCAGAAACACTCAACTGAACACACCCTAAACAACTCCGTGCCAGACACCCCCACCTCGCGCTCCCCATCACAAAGGGAAAAATTGACATGTTAACTAAATAATCAAATGTGCATTAAAGTTAAATGAGAAAAACACAAAAGATTTTGAATTTACCAACCTTCAGATTTATGACAGCAACCTTATTTGCTGGGGTAGACAGCTGTTCACTGATGTAGGCCATAGATCTCAACATGGGCTCTAGGGTGACCCTTGATAGCTGAAACTTAACTTCAGATTCTCCTGACGATGCCCTGCTATAATCTTGCAACTGCAAATGCAAAATCAAAGGTCAAAATCGGGTCATTTCCATCTCTGTTGCTAGAGAACAACAATAAGCCACAAAAATTCCATCGGTACCCAAATAACTCTCATGAATCTTAAAACACCCATTGTATCTGAAAATTGCTCTCTAGGTCACTCATCAGATTCAGCTCTCTCCAGCTTAAGCTGGTTGATGACATAAAACCTTCCCTCAAGGATACAAATATATACATAGATCCACCAAAATGAGATGTAGCTGTATCAATGTGTAAGACAAGACTACACACCTGTACCGCAACAAACTAATGCAAATGTGCCAAAACCCAAAAGAACTAACCAACAAAGGATAAAATCACTCCCTGATATCCAACTATTAGGAATCAAGAATTTCTTTTTACCCATATACACCATATGATGCATGCTGCATATAACAAACAGAGGAGCTTCATTCCATGCTTCTTCTACCATTTAAACCTCCTATCGATCAAACTACCACTTAGTCCCAAAATAAAGAAAGTATTAATCATGCCTTTGATATTTTGATAAGTGTATGGAAGGTCCAACACCAAACAAAGCCAACTTACCAAAAATCCTACATCACTCTACGATGAATAAACAAGTAACTCAAAAACAGCCCATCTCTGTACACATGCATCACCAGTAGATATATTTGATTGTCTCATTTAGAGATTAAAAAATACACTCAATAGAATTAGATTAAACAAAGGGGAATTTGAAAAGCCATTAGCAATTAAATAGTCCAAGTAGAATTGCTACACACACCATACATGACTTGCATTGCATACCTTCAGGTTGATAACGGCTACTCTATTTGCAGGCGTTGAATTCTTATTCTCCATCACCCAAGTCATAGACTTAAGACAAGGAAGAGCCACCTTTGCAAAGAAGGAAAAAAATAAAACCAAAGTACTGTTCCAAATTAATGGAAACTGAGGATATTGAATAACAGAATGTCACAAAGAATATAGTACATGTCTCCCACCCTACCATGTTATCAGGATGACCATCATCACGGTGCAGAGACACAGGGGCCATGCGTGGCAAATTCAAATCAGCAACACGTTGAGCCGGAAGACTAGCATCATTGAGATTAAAGCGCCGCGTAATTTCATCTTGCCGTGGCCATAATAGAGGGACCATATCTGGAGCCGAAGTAGAGTTCCTCATGTCATCATAACCAACCCCACTAACCTGTGAGCTAGGAGGTGCAACTTTTGCAACATTCTTCTTGGCAGCAGCCACTTTCTTTCCTCCTTCCCTAAGAGCAACCATTGCCACGTTAAAGGTCTCTGGAGCTATTGCTGCTTCCTCTGCATATTTGATTGCTTCCCTGCAAAGATTATTGTACCGCGATATCAATGACTCCGGACATTGGTGTTCAAAATGATCATCAGAGCCAACCCCAGTCTTGGCATTTCTTGTCCACCGCTTCAAGATACAATGGGAAGGCAGAGTAAGTACATTTGTCACCGTAAAAACTGTCAAAATGTGCCTACAAAGGATGCCTGAATACTCAAACATCTGACAGCTACAACTTGCTCTCATCTCTGGCCCATTTAATGTAACTATATAGGCCTTTCTATCGTCCTCGAATTTCGCAACCCTAAATGTGCTAATAGCTCCATCATCGTCGATTCTATTTGCAGTATACACAAAGGTCTCAACTAACTCATCCTGGAATTTTGCAAATATTTTCCTTGTGTAGAGATTTGCCGCCTGCTTCTCCATGGGTGACGGTGTCCTCAACACTGGAGTTGTGCATATTGTGTCAAAATCTGCTTCTACCGCCCTTTCAAATGAACTCTCTAGAGCTCTTTCATATTGCCTAAAGAACATTGGCAAAGTTGTCTGCTGGTTTACATAGCCCTCAAAGAAGGAACTTTGAAATCCTTGGTTTGGTGAAATTGCAGCAAAAAAAGAATCTCGAAAATAAGCTGGAATCCATTGTGCCCGTGCATTATATAAAGATTGAAGCCAATCATTCCTCCTGAGATCATATTTATCGATGATAGAATCCCAAGAATATTCAAATTCCTCAATTGTTTCAGTGAAGTTGATACAATTATACAGCTCAGCCTGAAAATTGGGATGTGAATGACACACATGAGCCAACCTTTCCTGCCCTTCTCTCAGTACATCCCACTTATTAATACAATGGCGGGCTTCAGGAAAGACCTGTGCAACTGCTGCCTGTATGGCTTTGTCCTGATCTGTGACTAGGGAAACAGGCACCTGATCATTCATTGCAGCAAGAAATGTCCTGAACAGCCATACAAATGTAGCCTCAGATTCATCTAGAAGTAATGCACAACCAAACAAAATCGTGTGACCATGATGGTTCACCCCCGTAAATGGAACAAATGGTACTTTATACTGGTTCACTCTGTACATTGTGTCCAACGTAACAGTGTCACCAAAATGACTATATGCAGATCTTGACCTTGCATCTGACCAGAAAACATTTGCCATGCGATTATCTTCATCAAGTTGTATTGCATAGTAAAAAGCAGGATTCTCAGCCTGCATTTTCTTGAAATAATCCAACAGATTCTGAGCATCCTTTCCCAGTGTCCTCTTTCGACTAGCAGGTCTAGCTGCATAACCCATAGACCCAGTGTTCTTAACTGAGCGATTTGAGTCTACAGAAGGAGGAATGTTCCTAGCTCCAGGATTTGCTTCTGCAGAAGAGACACTGTTTCCATCCATGGAAACATACATAACACCACTGGGAACAATGCCCACCCCTTCTTCGCACGTTTCAGCCATATTCTTGGCAGTGCCAGCAAAATGCCTGCGCGGTCTAAGGTAATGCACCTTACTAGGACTCAATATAGAATGACTATGCTCCTTCACAAATTTTTTCACAACCCATTTATCTTGGCCGTTTAACTCTATTCTGAGCATTGCATCACAGCTATCACCAGCCCTTCGTTTTAAGCCATCTCTGGCACACAAAAACTCCCGAGCAGTAACTGCCCCACCAGACCTGGAACGATTATACTGACGAAAGCGGATGCTAAAACCCACACGCCTAGCATACTCACTATAGAAACTCTTCGCAGCATCTGCAGAATCAAATTCCATACCAAGATGTGGCTCGGCATCCCCATCCTCATCCGAAGTCATAGCATTTCCAGCTGTATTTGTTTCTCCACCGTCATTGGGTTCAGCATCTTCATCATCTGCAAGGGCACAGAGCCCCATGTTACCCTCTTCCACGTCAATCACTTCAACATTCATTCTAATCACTTTAAATCGCTAATAATACAAGAATGCTTGATCTGCTGGCCAACAATACTGATATGCTTCTGTTTTCATCTGATGCAATAGTGGTGCAAATCTGCACAAAGTTTCAGTGCTTCAAGCTTGATGGACACATATTCCCATACAGCAACAGACTTCCATTTCATGATTAAAGTAAGTAAAAAGAATTTCATTCATTAACAAAAATAGAAAATGCACCGTAATGGTCGATTTGGTTACCAAAACTTCATATGAACAGATAGGAAACAATATAATTCAACACACCAGGGCATCCAGCACACCTTCCTTGAACCTGAAGACTTAAACCTAAATTTCCTTTTATGCTTTAGAAATCCAAAGGGATATACAAGCATAAGACAAAATTCATAATAAGAAAAGGATTTACAAAATCTATGTAGAGCTATCTTCAAACAGAATATTCTTCTTTTTACAAATCCCAACCATCCATTCTACTACCTAAAAATACCGCTCACAAGCTAGAGCAGGCACCAAGAGCTTTTAACTAACTGTTGAATGGCATTTTAGTAAATACGGCATGTTTATGGCAAAAACTTGTACGACAAGATAGAGGAGTATTTTCAAATAATGTTCTTATGTTTACAAATCTAAACCCTTTATTCTACACATCTAAGGGTTTACAAATATTCCTCTCAAATATTGACTTTTAAGTGACATTTTAATAAATACTTACTCTTTTTACAAATCTCGATCATTCATTTTACACATCTAACCATCTAAATATCCCCCCCCCCCCCCCCCCCCCCCACAAAAAAAAAAAAAAAACTAACTTTTGAATGCTATTTTAATAAATACTTATTTATTCTAACAAATCTCAATCATTGATTCTACATGTAATGGTCCAAAAATATTTCTCTCACAAACTAACTTTTGAATGGCATTTCAGTGATACCTAGCATTTTTTCCAAAAACAGAGTACACTTCTACCTTTCAAAATATAAAGAGATGAATGACAGTTGTGAAATGAAATTGGATTTGCATCAAATGGTCCGAATTGAATTTAGCTTCCCAACTCACGGATCAAAATTGTCAACTCTATTTTGACTTCCTTGGTAGATCCAATTTTTCAAAAGCATTAGATTTGTTGTGTTTAACAAGCGAGTGATTATGTAATGGTCTTTACGCACTACAACATTGTGTCTCAAGACCTCCAACATCCTTTACCATCACACATTCACATAGATCTTATACACTTAGTCTTGAATACCACATAAATGTGTGGTGGTAGAATGAATTGAGGCACCATGTAACCGTGCCCTAGAAGCATCTAATAATTTTTCCTAATAAGGAGATACACTTCAAACTTTATTTGTGTTAACGATCCAGATCATCCTAGTTAAAGATTTGAGAATTTAATTATCACTCTACCGTATTCTTTTTTATTTATTGAAGATATATAAGTTCAGTCTTAAGAATAGTTAAATGCCTAACCCATAAAACGAATAACAAAAACAAAAGAAATAATATCAAAGTGGAGTAATAGTTGGACGGTTTATTTGAGTTCTACACTACCCAATTGTCCGTTTACTGTACATATTCTTTGATGGTTTAAGTTTTGGCCTTCCATGAAGGAAATAGTTATCAACACCCAACGTACGAATTGCTATAAAATTGTAGTTCCAAACTCACCTTTACCTAAGAAGTGTCATGACAATGATAATGAATTTTGATTGATCAACTGGATGATGTAAAATAATTTTTTTAATATTGTTACTAAATTGTTTAACTCCTATCCGAAATTTATTCTAAAGGTGGGTTTGTAAGAAGCTAGAACTAGATTAATGCGACCAATTAGGTTGGCTGTGTTCCTTTAGGCACAGGCATTTAGGACTTGCAAAATTCATGATAAGAAAAGGATTTACATTTAGGACTTTAATTATGTCACTGAAGCTGCACAATGCATGGATAAGAAGAGGTCATTGTTGTTCACCAATGTTACATAGAGTAAAATACCAGTACCGCAGGAGTGAGTCAAAGTGTCAACCCTTCCTAACCTTAAATCCTAGGTGTTTTTTTTTTTTTGGAAACGCATCCAAGTCCCAACTTTATGTGTCCAAAAGTTAGCTACAAGTACGGTGATGCATCTTTAATTTATTGGCTATGAAGCACCAACATTCTTAAGAGCTTGCCA
Organism: Arctostaphylos glauca; assembly: GCA_019985065.2. Classification (NCBI taxonomy): domain Eukaryota; kingdom Viridiplantae; phylum Streptophyta; class Magnoliopsida; order Ericales; family Ericaceae; genus Arctostaphylos; species Arctostaphylos glauca. Next base: position 9,538,602 of record JAHSPW020000001.1, on the reverse strand, counting down.
CATATGTGTCGTACACTTGGGAGACATGCGGAGCCACGTATGAGACAAGCCACGTGGCTTGTCCAGTAAATGTAATTATTTTAAGAACAGACACACCAGGGAGGCGGGCATACATCAAGGACAACCGTATCTCGACTTGGACAGAGATCAACTTACAATATTGAAAGCTTATTTAGGGGGGTATGGTATTCTAAAAATCTAAGGAAGAAAGTATGAATAACTAATTTTTTATAAAATAAAACCTCCTTTAACTTGTGATATTCAAAAAGAAATAATAAGATTTATAAAGATACTATTAATTTTGGTTGGTTGATACGCACATGTTTTTTGCCGTGTCTGTGACTATGTCCCCATTTATTTAAAAAGGTCGTAACCCGTGTTTGTGTCCCTATCCATTCTTCCTAGGTTATGGCACTGACTATGGTATAATATTCTTAGCCAATGCATGCATGAAACATTAAAAAATTGCACTCTACCTTGAGGACTATAAATTCATTTCAAAATGAACTTCAAATGTCATTCAAGATCGTAAGAAACCGCTTTCAGAAATCATGGTGTTAATTTAACAAATATGTGATGTATTTTATTTAGAAGTTTAAAATCGAATATTTCAAGGAACCCAAAGAAGAAATAAGGTTAAAAACCAATTTGTGATTGGTCAAATAAAACCATTTCATTTTTAATACAGGGTGTAAGCCTAGAACATGACCCAAGGAGTTGAAACAGCAATCTTGTTGGAACAAAGAGTAAAATCGCATATGTGTGTGTGTGTGTATATAGGAGTACATCCAAGGGCGGCTCGAATATGAGTTGAAGGGATTTCGTTCAGTTAATGCCAAAAGTAATTATAGATACATTGTTTATTTGGGAAACTATGGTAGTAAATAGTCACCTAGATTGTTGACATATGCACCTACATTGAGTTTTTTGAGGATTTAAAGGAATTTGTGACCTTACTAGAACCTTGGTTGGCAAACATAAGAATCTGGCATAAATTAGTTTATCTCCTCGTGAAATTAGCTTTGATTCTTACGTCGTGACTGCAACTTGCAACTGTAAAATGCAGCAAAGACATTGACAATATATTTCATTGCAGGACGACATGGAAGATTGCTGGATCAGTGATATTTTGGACCCATACATTGAAATTAATGTGATCCAATGTCATAAAAGTTGTTCGGGGCTAGTCAGGAGGAAGAGGGGAGCCTAACGCCTAAGCCTACTAAAGGGGACTAGTCGGGGACTAAAGATTAGTCGGTTTTTGAATGTTCAAAGTTCAAGACCAAAGGATACTGAGAATAATACGAAAAATTCCAAAAAGTCAAACATCATAAACTCATAGTTTCCACTTTGAACCCTGTAATTTTAAAATAATTCTAATTTACCCTACATTTTTAAAACAATCAATTTAGGCCCCATTTTTGAAACGCGACTAGGCCGACTAATCCTACGCCACCTAGTCCCCGCCTAATTTCTGGCAAATCCTAAAAAGACGCCTAGACCTAAAGTCGAGGCAGCAGTGCCGCCTAGGCCGATATTTTGAACACTACTGTGATTAACATCTTTATCTATGGATAATTGAGCAATTTTGTACCAATCTCGAAATATAAAAACAGGTCAAGGGATATTATAAAGTTCAATAAGGTTGGATGCTCTGCTTTTCTATGTGAAACATTGGTATTAAAGGGCAAACTCTACTTTTACCCCCTTTGATTCGGCCCATGTCCAATTTCAGTCCCTCACATATGGTTATTAACACAACATCCTTTTGGTTGTTGGACCAATGCACATTGTCAATATTTTCATCCATGTAACTCGATGTGTCCCACTTGCCTGGTTTGAGAGTGGGTACGAGTACAAAAATTATTTTCACACAAAAACACCATTATTTATCTTCAAAATGATAAAATTGCCATCAATCTTCTTCCTTTCTTCTTCCTCCATCAATTGACACACTAACAGAGGATCCAAGAGCTCAAAAGGCGAGTTACGCCAACCACTGTCGAATGTCATGATTTGCATGACACCCTCTCTATCCCCAATTCTCCAAATCCCGACACATACAAATACCTAAATATTCATCTCCACCATTACTGTTTCCTCCTAGTGATCTATGGCAAATCCAAGTAATATTGCGACGAAGCTCAGGATAATCTGAGCCAAATAAGTAGAAAGTTTGATGACTGATGATGACGGTTTTTCACAAGTTCATTGTTTCCCTTAATAAATCGTTGGAGAGAATGACTTTGATCATTTTGGCATTGATACCGTTATTTGTTCTGGTAGTTCGTTCAACTCCTCCTCCTTCACTAGAACCATTTTCATCACATTTTGGGCAAAAGAAGTAATACACTCATGTAGATATGCTCAGGTTTCCTGTTTTCAAATTTACTAGTATATATGCACAGGGGTGTAAGACTCAAAGAAATTTTTCTAAAAAAAAAATGCCAGGTATGGTGGTATTCATGTGTACCTAGATTATGCAATTAAAGGAGCAAATACAAAAGAGATCACTTCATACGAAACCCAATTTTTGGAAGTGGGTTCAATTTTTTGTAAAATTTTCCGGAATTTTTCTAACTTCTTCCCAAAGCATTTCACCTTATGTAATTAGGTTGCACAATTCAATCTTGAGGTGTGGAGATCTATCAATAAGATAGTGGTCTTTCCTTGCAATTTCAATTGACGAGGGTCTAGTTTCATCTTATATTTCTTCCCGTCTCTCTGGAATCGTACATTGATACAATAGGTTAACATACGTATACATATACATATATATGTATGCGCTTGTATATATAAAGCTCGTCAAACCTGAATAAGACAAGGGTATTAAAGTCGTTTGACAAGTTTCGCAAACGTTATAAGTTGTGCATATTAGTCCAACCATGGGCGGAGGGAGCTAATGGCAAGTGGGGTCAATTGATCCCACTCACTTTTTCAAAATCACATAATTATTTAGCTTAAAAATTATCTAATAATTTGACCTTATTGCATTCATAAACTTGCTCCATACGCCCTACTAAAGATGTATAATTTCCCAAAAGAACTTCCATCAAAGTCATTGATTGTACTAGAAATCCCACTGAATGTATTGATATATTTATCCTATGCAATACACCCCAATTTATTTTGATCTTATCAAGCTTTTATTGTCCATTATGATACAAGGAGAGGTTTTTACTACGAATATTAGGAAGAACCGACTTTACAATCAAAGGAGAATCAAATGAATGAATGGTTAATTGTCTGTCCACATTAGAAAAGATGATTTGTATCATTTTTCATGCATTGTTTTAAACATGCAATAAATTGTTTGTGCCTTTTATAAGTCAAATTCATATAACAAGATATAGTATTTTGATTTTCTTGTTTATTATCTTGGAATGTGTCGTCTTGGTTAGCACACAGGAAAAATATAATACAATTTTGTTGTCAGAATTTTGACCCCACTAATAAAATATGTTGGCTCCACCCCTGGGTCCAACCACAAAAGGGTTATGTGGCGATAACCATATGTGAGGGGATGAAAGTGCAGATAGGCCAAATCGCAAGAGGTGTGTTAAGTTCTCATTTATATACCTAAGAGGTTTATTTCAATTTCGTTTATTTTACAAAATAAACAAAAGTTTTCATATGTCCCTACTAGCTAAAATTTCTAGAGCTGGTCGGCTGGTCCATATATACACATATCTATTTCACTTGCATATAGTCCTTAACGAGCAGTATCCCATGCTTTGAATGGATTACATGGACTTTTTCCTAACAACAAATTGGTGCAAGTCTGCAAGGTAACTCTATGCAAAGGATAAAAAGAGAATCATGAGAAGCTTACAGTTGTAACTTCTCCTTAGTTACATACCGTTCAAATTATAGGTCTGATTCACCTGCTCTCTCAAATAAGCACATAACTCCATAATGAGCTGCTAAATTTTAAGTCCAAAATCATTTGCGTAATCCATCAAATTCTCTCTCACTCTTTTTTGCTTCGGCATCCCAAAATTCATTTGCATCACTGCATGTCAATCATGTAAACTGAATTTTCAAAACTAAACTGGATAACTTCAAACTCAAACACAAATAAATAACAACGAAATGAAAACTCGAAAAAACTATTAGCTCACTGCAAAATATGTTGCAGGAAAAACATAAAACACATCAACACAATTCAACTGTTATAATGTACTTGGTTTCTGTAGTTTACTTGGGCTAGGGGTTAAGATTTTATGTTACGTAAGAATTATACTATATATCCGGGTTCCGGGGTTACTTAAGGTAACTTGTCTCTTGTATTGTGAAAGAATAAAAGAGAGCTTACCTCTAGTACTTGAGGCGTGAAAGCAGTCCGTAATGGTAGGACTTCAGATGACTGGCATTGGCAGGATTCCTAAACATATCACATAAAAATGTATTTCATCATACATCAAAGGAATTTTTGAAAATGTTTTTTTCCTTGTAATTTCTAAAGCCTAAATGACATAGTTATTAGTTAGAACGAGTTACACTATAAAATTTCTCAAAGTCAAGATTCCCTTGAAAGTAGTTTTTTTTTCCTTTGATAATACATAGTTCATATACAAAAAAATATAGCTACCAAATAAACGGAAAAGACGTTCTAAAATTTTGTAAAGTTAAATAGACATTAATTTCCATAAACCAGACTTATGGAATAACAAAAGATACTATGTACAACTTTTTTAATATAGCTATTAATAACATCTTATAGCATTCTTTCAAGTTAAAGTCTCTATTTATCAGTTTCGTCGTTTTTCTTATTTTGCAACACAAATGCTACGAATAAAAAAAGATTCAGTTGAGATAGAAAGAATGCTTTCCTTATTGTCCTCAAATCCATTTCAAAGCCTCCATTTTACAACAAAAGTTTAAAAAGTTAAGAGTTCTAAGATCATGAGTAAGGTTTAAGGAGTCCCTCAGGCCAATTGAAAACATGTACCACCATTAGGCTCATTTGATTGTAATCATCTCCACCTACAAAGCGTGGATACATACACGGATATCGCATGATACGTACGCCCAGACACATCATCTCTTCAAAACTTACAACACGGACGTTTTTATTATGGAGATACCGTAGAAATTTGTATTAAAGATCAAATACATTATTCCTAAAATTAAGATAAAACAACAAATAGTAAGACCATTATTACGATTCAAATCAATGGTCAGTATAAAGTATTCATGGAAAACTCTAGTTCTGCAAAATTACATTGGACCTCCTAATGTATCCTTAACGTGTCACACGAATGTCCAAACCAAGGAAAAAAATAATTATCTCCATGAGTTGGCAGGAGTATCAAGCAATTTGCGAGTACATTTTGATAGGTTCTTAGGAAAGAATATTCAAACCAAACATGAATAAAGAGATTCTCCAACATCACCAAGAATACCAACCAATTATCTCCGTGATAAAATAAATAAAACTATTTATTGAGCGTATTAAAACCACAATGGCACTTCTGATTTGGATGCAATTAAATGAATTTTTTTCCTAATTTACTTCCTCTCACTTGCAAAGCTTCTCATCTCACTCTTTCTGCAACTTAAGATCATTTGAATGACAAAAAGCACCATACAGTTCATTGTTACTCTCATCCGAAGACCGATAAATCTATAATTTACTTCTCTTGTTATCAAAAGATCGTCATGATGGCGACCACGGAAAGAACAACAATGTTCAACATAGGTCAAATGTAATCGGCGGGATGGATTTGATCACCCAGTTGCCTCCGGGATGGGTTGACCAAATTGAAAACGGCTGCCAACTCCAGCTCTTTCAGGTTTTCGTCCTATTTCTTCTTCTTTATCGTTGCAACACTTCTCCCTACATTCTCTTTTCTCGTGCTATCACTCCTAAGTTTTCAAATAATAAGCAGCTAATTGAGCTTGCCCTCGGGTTTTAAGCTCTTAAAAGATGGAAGGTGTTTCAGGGACAGAGTTTTCTTCTTCTAGCTATTATTTTGTAAAATGAAGAAAAAAGGTGGGAAAGGGGAGTAAAAAAGAGGGAACTTTTGTAGAGAATTCCACCACTAAAAATTTATAGATATTCAGATAGGTAGAAGTATAGACAAGTATGATCTAGTTTCTCAAAAACAGATAAAAGCTTTACACGAAATGCTCGAACTAACAAAACCCAGTAAACAGAACTATGCATAAAGCCCCCCAAGACTTAATATTCAGGGCCGGCCCCAGGCATATGCCTAGACAGCCACCCCTTAATCACTGGGGAAAAATGCTAGAAAGAAGGGCCCCTAATTCTTTGAGGGGATACGAACAGAGGGGCAGACACAGAGAGAGGAACGGGAAACGAGAAGAAAGGGAGGTACCTGTTCTTGTCGTTGCCGGAGCTGCTGAATTCCGTTCGATTTTTAAGATTAAGATTTTTGGTGGTTCGGATTCTGGTCGATAACTCTCGTTTAGGGCTGACAGATACGCATATCGTTAGTTTCACAAATCTTACCCTACAATTTAGAACTATTACAGTTTGACCCTTAAGATCTTGTGAGCTTTCTTACTACGTAGATCATATATGAAAATTTTGAGAAATATAGTATCATTCTTTCACAAAAAAAATTGAGCTTGAAAAGAAGTTAATTAATTATTTAAAAATTATTTTAGACCGAAAAATTTTAAAATTATAAAACACGTTCTTTTAAAAATAAGATATTTTTTCGACATATTAGAGAACAAAATTGAACTAGATAGTTTTTAGAAAATTCTTAATTATAGAGAAAAATTTTATAAAAAATCTAGTCAAAATTGAAATTCCTTTAATAATCAAGTTAAGACAAAATGTAGAATTTACTTGGCAAAAAGAAAATATTTATTTAATTAGAAAACTTAAAAAAGTATCACAAATTTACGTAATGTTTATTTACGTAAGTAATGTGATAAATTTATTTTAGAAATAGATGCTTCTTTAAGATTGTGCATTAAAATAAATACTAGCTATTTTCTATAAGGAAGAAACACTTTCAGCAACAATAAAATAAAAGCTAAGAAGGCTCCTATGCCAAAAACTCTTTATAAATAAGAATTAATTTGTGGATATAATTCAAGGATATTTAAACAACATCAACAAAACTATATCATTATTGGAAAATAATTAGATTTAATTACTTGAACAATCCTAAACTATCATCCAAAATTACTTCACCCCCTTAAAAAACTTTTCGTGTCACTATGACCCCCTTATGTTATTGACTGCTTGGTCCTTATAACTCTGTTGACGAAAGTTGTGAAAAGACTAAAATATCCATCTTATTAGGGTTAAAATTTCATTCATGTTAAAGAACTCTCAGATGGATGAGAGAAACGGTGGGTTTTTAAGAAGCTTCACTGCAACTCTCACTCTCTCAAATTGATCGAACCATCTCTCAAACTTTGACCGAATCCTAGACGAGCAGAAATTTATCTATATAAAAGATGAAGGTGGACAAAGACAAAGTTGGAAGAATACGAAGGTGGCTTCATTCGTAGAATGACTAAAATCCATGAAATCCTAGACAAAGAACAATAGGTATATACGCTTTACTTGAATGTTTAGACCTACATCCTATGAAAACAGACCAACCAAGTTTGAATTTTTAAGAAACCCTAAATTCTTGCGTTTATGTGAAACCCTAATTTTGCTTGTGTTTTGCATTCATTATCTAGTTTGCTTTTAGGATTGAGTGTGTTTGTTTAATCAAAATTTTACTTCTTTTTTTTTTTATGTTCGGTGAAAATGTTGGAGGTTAGATTTAATTTAGAAATTCATTACAGGGGCCAACTTGGGGAAGGGGGTGATATAATATGTAACGCCCCCGATTTCTCGGCACGTTATTTAAAATTGTCTATTCAATTATTTGATTAATCGAAACATAAATCAAAGAAATGTCTTTTATTATTTAATTTAAAATAATAGGAAATAAGATAAATCAGAGTTTTAAAATGCGGAAGTGAAATTGATAAGAATACTCTTGAGATTTATATTTTTATTAAAAATAAATAAAATAACAGAGCATCTAAAGGTAAGACAACCAAAAGCCGCCACAGTCTTCCAGCAGCTCCCGATTTCTCCTACTCGGACAGATTCTGCAACTGCTCTTCGACATCTGGTATGAAACACCAGGGGCAGAGAAGTTGCACCAATGAGTTTATAAAACTCGGTAGGAAGGTTTATCCGAAAACCGAACCCATAGGTAAAAGCACACATATAACAGGAGATATGACATAACAGCAGAATACATAAAATAAAGTATAACAACAGAATTTTAAATAACAAATGCGAATACATCAAAAACTGTAAAGTAACGTTTAAGTGTATTAAGTCCATTCTTCTTCCTCTCTTTTTTTTCCGTTAATCGGGACGACGCCCAAGGAATCTAACCCATAATCAACACGGCACGACGGCCAGTGGGAATCTAACCCACCTCGGGAATCAAACCCGGAATATAAAAATAGAGGGGAATCGAACCGCCAACTATCTCGGGAATCTAACCCGGAACAAAAGTGAAGGGGAATCGAACCACCAGTCACCTCGGGAATCTAACCCGGAACACAAATCACCTCGGGAATCTAACCCGGTACAAAGTAAAGGGGAATCGAACCACCAGTCACCTCGGGAATCTAACCCGGAACAAAAGTGAGAAGGGGAATCGAACCACCAACCACCTCGGGAATCTAACCCGGTACAAAGTGAAGGGGAATCAAACCACCAGTCACCTCGGGAATCTAACCCGGAACAATCTCGGGAATCTAACCCGGCAAAAGAGTGAGAAGGGGAATCGAACCACCAACCACCTTGGGAATCTAACCCGAAAAATCAACGAGTAACAGCACGACAACTGTAATTAAATCATTTTCACTTTTATCACTTGTTCAGGTTCTTATCAACACAATTAGAATTTTCTAACAACTATCATGTTATTACCAACAAGATTCATGTTCGCCAAAACAACACCAAAGGTCACTTTTACAGTATTCCAGCTCACACGAAATTCCACGAGAACTAATGAACATAAGCTAGTGCGTGTCATGTTATCATCAACAAAATCCATATTCACCAAAACAATACCAAAAACTGCATTATCAATTTTAAAAGAAAAACTGATTTCTATTACGTAAAAGAAAAATACAAAATCTACATATTTTTGAAGTTCTATGTATCTAGTTTCGATTAGTCTTTTTATTTATTTATTTTTGTAAAAATTTCGGGTCGTTACATAATATATGTGTCACGCCCGAACTCTGATTTATAAAATAAGCAATATAAAGTCAAACACAAACCCATAAAATAATTTAAGAGCTTATAAAATAAAACTCCAATTATATTCATTGTCAAGATAAATAACAGAAACAATCATAAAAGGGCCCATAAATGCCCAACAAAAGAAGTCTGACATAATGAGAACATAAATCCTATGACACGCAACTCAACTCAAAACTCTATCTCACTGGCTCAATATATGTTCCTTTAAAAAGATTTTTACAACAAAATATAAGTTCAAACTCGTGTAGGATGCTAGATAAAATATGGGCTTAAAGATTTTTAATATATATGATGTCTACACTTAACAAACTATCCAGTCCTACCAAGATGAGACAATAATAACAACATGAGATATGCAACTTCTCAACTCATCCACATTATGATAGTCATGAGAGTCTGTATGTTTTTACGGCCTTTCACTAAAGGCATTCCATAGAGCCCATCGAGACTAGTAGAAGTAATTATCACGACGACTTAATCATGCACATGAACATACCCTTTCAATTGAACCATGCAATTGAAATAACAATAATCCAGAAATAATATCCACCATCTACCCAAGACATTCACTTAGTAGCCAAAATATTGATAAGGCAATTCCATGAAGTTCCATAACATTAGAGAGTTTCTAGAAAATAAGATTTCAGGCAAGGCATCCCTGACTAGTTTCAGGCAAGGCATCCCTGACTAGTCAGGTTTGACCTTGACTAGTCGAGTGATAATCTTGATTGATCAGGATTGCTCATTCTTTTTTTTTTAGAAAACATCTTGACCAGTTGCCTCACAATCTCGACCGGTCAAGTTTGGCCATTATTTTAAAATTGAAAGTTCATCATGGTCGGTTGCCTCAAAGTTTTAGCCACTCAAATTTGGCTTCAGGAATATTTTGGTTCATATCTTGACCGGTCACCATCTCACCCTGACCGGTCAAACTAAGTTACTAGAAATTCTAGTTTTGATACATCCTAACCGTTCAGCTTTTATATACAAAAAATAGCAGATTATACGAGAAGACGGCAATTTTCAGAAGAACACTAAAAACTCAATCTCTTGATCCATGAACAACATCACATAATTATTCTCTAAGACCAATACACAACATAATATATATAAAACAATATTAAGTTAGGTCTTAACTAGAATCCTACTTTTAAAAGATGAATCATCAACCTAAGAACGTTGATTCTTTCATTTATTGACATGAACACACCAATACCCGGTTCAATCTACGTTTTGACACCCGATATGATGCTCATAGTTGCACCCTTCACTATCTTGAATGCTCAAAGCGTGTCCTCCCAATCAATTTCTCTCTCTCGAATAAAGTTGGGAGGCTCTCTAAGGCTTCCTTTCTCTCTTAAGACGCTCAATGTGATGTTAGGCAATCCTAGTAAGTCTAAAACGTTGATATTTATATTAATTAAGGAGTAAAACACACTACAAACCCCTTGTGGTCTCACACATGTTTTAGTTAAGTCCCCAACTTTTAAAAATTATGAGTTTCCTCTAAAATTATAAAACACTTAATAAATCGTCAATCCAATACCAAATTTGGGCATGGTCCCTACAACTCTCCTCCTTATAAGAATTTTGTCCCTAAAATTCACAACTAAGAAGTAAACAGTTCCGGGTATTTGGAACGAAGCTCAGACTCTCGTTTCCACTTAGTTTCTTCAACTCCATGATACCTCCATAATACTTTGGCTAACAGAATTATTTTTCCATGCAAGACTTATTCCCTTGTCCAGAACCTCCATTGGTAGCTAATTGTAGGAAATATCAATTTCAACTTCAACATCAAGCCCAGCCCAATCTAACACGTGTGACGGGTCTAGCTCGTACTTGTGCAAGATTAATACATCAAACATGTCATGAATCCTTGACAATTGTGGTGACAAGGTAAGTCGGTATGCCACTCTTCTCCAATCCTCTCTAGAATTTTAAAAGGCTCGATAAAGCGCGGTGGCAGCTTCCTATTGTGGCCAAACCTCATTAACTCTTTTCTGAGAGTGACTTTAAGAAAGACATGCTAACTCACCTCAAAGGCCAAAGACCTTCTCTAATGATCTGCATAGCTTTTCTCACGACTCTAAGCAGCTAGCAATCGTTGTTGTGTCTTAATTATCTTCTCAGTTGTTTCCCTTACTAAGTCCAATCCCAATACTATATCCTCTCCAACCTCAGCCCAACACACCGAGGATCGAGACGGTCTACCATATAGAGCTTCATAAGGAACCATATGAATACTGGATTAATAACTATTGTTATAAGCAAACTCTGCTGGTGATAAATGATCCTCCCATGATTCGTGAAAGTCCAAAATGTAAGCACGTAACATGTCCTCCAAAATCTGAAGGGTACGTTCTGATTGCATGTCTATCTGCGGATGAAAAATAGTGCTCATTCGTAAATCTGTACCAAGAGCCCTCTAAATGCCTAACTAAAATCGTGAAGTAAACCTGGGATCTTAATCCGATACAATGGATATCGGCACCTCATGAAGTTGAATGACTTTTCGAACGTATATCTTGCTAAGGTTTTCATAGTATCTACTACACGTGTAGGAAGAAAATGCACGGTCTTGGTCAATTGATCAACTATCACCCAAACTGCATCATGACCTATTGGTGACCTAAAAAGTCCTGTCACAAAGTCCATAGTCACGTGTTCCCACTTCCATTCTCTCACAAGTAAAGGCTGCAACAACCCAACGGATCTCTGATGTTTGGCCTTAACTTGCTAATAAACTAAGCACTTGGATACAAAGCGTGCCACATCCTGCTTCAGATCCTTTCACCAGTACTGTCATCTCAAGTCTTGGTACATCTTAGTACCACTCGAATGCACTACAAGACGAGAATGATGGAACTCATGGACTACTTCCTCTCGGCATAACTCCGGAACAAAAATTTTGCTTGCAAACCTTAACCCTTAATCGGTACGTAGCACCCATCCATTGACTTGTTTTCTCAAAGCTAGTCGATTCAGAACTGGTTGGGCTTCAACATCCTCACGCTGCGCTTTGAATACCTTGGATAACAATGACGGTTGAACCACAATACTAAACAAAGCTGCCCATTCTTCACCCGAGCTGAGTTATCCGTGTTCACCAATCACCCCTAACATCTTCTACTCATAGATGGCTAGGTTAGCCAAATTGTGAAGTGATTTCCTACTCAATGTGTTTGCTACCACATTAGCTTTACCCGGATGCTATTGCAAATCAAACTCGTAGTCCTCCATGTACCCCATCCATCTTCATTGGCACATATTTAGGTCTTTTTGGGTGAATATATACTTTAGGATTTTGTGATATGAAAACACCTTGGATCGTTTATTGTACAAATAGTGTGTCTAACTTTTTAGAGCAAAATCACTGCCGCCAACTCAAGATCATGAGTGGAGTAATTGCGCTCGTGAGTCTTCAACGATCGAGAACTGTACGCCACAACCTTGCCCTTTTGTATCAATTCACACCCTACCTCGTCTTTCGATGCATCACAGTAAACTGAGTATTCTAATCCATATTCTGGTATTATCAAATTTGGTGTTGTTGTTAGTCTTTTTTTCAATTTCTAGAAAGAAGCTCACATGATTTATCCTAATCAAACTTGATTCCTTTATGCACAAGTTTGGTCATTGGCGCATCTACCCGTGCGAAATCCCCAGTAAAATATTGACAGTAACTGGCCAAGCCTAGAAAACTTTGAATCTCGAGCACACCTTTAGGTCGATCCCAAGTTAACACGGCTTCAATCTTTGATGGGTCGACACCAACCCCATCCCCCAATATCACATGCCCAAGAAATTTCACCTTTGGAAGTCAAAATTGTACATGGAAAATTTAAGATACAAACTATTCTCCCGAAAGATTTGTAAGGTCAATCTGAGATGCTCCTCATGCTCTTCCTCAGACTGTGAATAGATCATAATGTCATTCACGAACACCACTAAAACTGATCCAGATGAGTATGGAAACCCCGATTCATCAAGTCCATGAATGCGATAGTTGCATTACTCAAGTCAAACGACATTACCACAAACTCATAGTGAACATATCGAGTTTTGAATTTGGTATTGGGAATATCCTCCTCCTTGACCCGTAATTGGTGATACCCTAATCTCATATCTGTCTTCGAAAACACTTGTGAACCCTTGAGTTGGTCAAACAAGTCATCGACCCTCGGCAAAGGATACTTTGATCTAATTGTGACTCTGTTCAGTTTTTTGTAATAGATGCACAAACGCAAGGATCCATCATCCTTCTTAGCAAATAAGGTCGAAGCACCCCAATGTAAAGTGTTGGGCCAAATAAAGCCCTTATATAAGAACTTCTGCAATTGAACCTTCAGTCCTTTCGTTTCAACTGGAGAAATGTTGTCGGTGTTGAGAGTTTCGAATAGAGCCCAATATCAGTCGAGTACACGGAGAGTTTGAGGAATTTCTCAACAGGCAGCGTTTTATTGTTCTTCATGAATAAGGTAGGATTTCATGTTAATTTTCATTACGATATTGTTTAGATCGTGTTTTTATCATGAATATATGCGTTAGATATGGATGTGATCGAGTTATGCATGTTCTGTAGTAATTTTGAGATGTTCTAAATAATTATGTTACAAAAACGAAGGCCATTGAGAATAGTTCGCACAGAACAAAATCTAAAAATTTGACTAGGCCGCTCTAGTGAGGTCAGGCTGCTCGAGAAAACTATTTAATTTTTTGGCACTCTATTTTGGGCAATGAACTTGATTTTGGTGCCCAAGCGACCATTAGGCCGTTTGAGCAACTTCCCAGAAAATAATTATTTTTTAAAAAATCGGCATGTTTCATTTATGTAACTAAATTTTGAGAGTTCATATGGTCATGCATTGATGGTGATTACATTGAATTGGTGTCTTAGTGATTTTGGCGGTGGAAGTCCATTTGAAATATCACCGGGCTGGAGATATCTCGATGGTCGGAGGTGGCCCGTGAACTATAAGGCAGGGTGTCCATATCTTGGGTATGCCCGTGGTGAGAGACCGTTAAATCAATACTAGGTGTCCAGTGCCTACAGTGAAAGAACTTAAATGATTGTATGAGTCACAATGATGTTGTCAGTTCTTTCAGTTATTTATTCATGTCTATACCATGTTATTGATGCGAGCATTATTCAATCAACATGTCTACAGTTCTATATGATTTTCTACTCGAGCTCTGGCTTATATTTTTTTGTAAATTAACCATTTACAGGTCATGATGAAGGTGAACTGAGTACTAAGACCTCAAATTTGAAGATAGTTGGAGTATGATGGTTAGTATTTAATTTATGTCAGTTAGTTTCATATTTCAAATGTTAGTTATTTTTGTCGGCATTATGAGCCTGTAATTGACTACTTGTTTTTAATTTTGAGTTGGATATCTTTACTATTAAGAATTGAGTAAATGTTTTAAATAGATATGTTTATTTGAGACTTTGTGGTTATATCGTTCTATTGCTCATTTTCATGCCCTTGAAGTGCGGTGATG